>CM057344.1:133324192-134024192 GCA_030015575.1 Agapanthus africanus | reverse complement strand
ACATATTCTGACGCAGCATCACCTGATCATGGAGATAGTTGATCTCCAGGGTGATCGAGGTTAGGAAAGTAGACTCAGAGGAGAACACGGCGGATCTACTCACGAAGGCCTTTTCCCAAAGAGAGACTTTTTGGGATGGTTGAGTATTAGATACTGCAACCACTGCTACAGATGGCCCTAGTGCAAGTGGGAGATTGTTAGTTATATGTATGCCCTAGAGGCCATTACTGTACATTAGATGTATATTGTAGTGGATGCTGGGATATATATAGGTAGGACTTTCTTGCTCGACATGATAGTAAGCTATCTGGTTGCTCTTTATCTTAATATGTATACTTTCTGTCTCTCTGATTACATGTTGATAAAGCCCTTAGGATGTGTACTCGACTTCCAGGACTATGATGTAGATCATACTAGTGGGGCCTGGGTAGTCAATGAGTACATCCTTCATTGTTCCTAGTCGTGGGAATATCGAGACGGGGCATCGATATTCCAGAGTAGACTAGCGTATATCTTCTCGACCCATGTGATGGGCGATGGATGATCCCATATCCATTGGTGTTTGACATCGGAGATGGTATGCGGGTGCTCAGTGGAGACTGGGTACACTGAACGGACTCGCCGAGAACTCTCAGATGGTATTATACCTCACGTCAGATGGCAGTTCTCTGGTGACACTGTTACAGCTTAGTCTGTTGACCCGAGATCATCATAGAGTCTTGTGTGTCTCCCACTGTGCTTTGATTTCCACCCTACCACGGCTCTACTGAGTTGTGCAAACAGGTGGTTTTTGGGTACAGTCCCGATTCACATGGAGGCAATGAGCGATAGGAGGGGATTCGTCTCTCCCGGTATTGGGGGTTGATGTTGCGCAATGCACGACTGGCCATAACAGAAAATCCCTGGCCAGGGTTGCTGTGATATACTGGTAAGAGTTATCAGTAGTTTCACGAAAGTTATGGACCCTACATCGGCATGACTTATCAAGCTATTGGGGTCTGACGTTTACCACCCCTAGGCGAGATATGCGACATATCAGACGGACAGACCGGACTGTACAGTAAGTATTACTGGTTGGATTCACAGGAGTGTGAGCGGGCTTGCTCGTCGATCTTCTGATCGCTCAATACCCGAGTGGCCGTTACGTTTAGCAGACCGCTTGCGGCTTGTGGGTGCTTGATATGATCATCATCCGCTACCGGCGTATTGACGAGTCTTTAGAGTCCTACACAGAGGTTTCCTGGCTCAAGCGAAACGAAATAGGAGCACATATGAGATATGTGCGGGACCGAGAATAATGCGTGTATGTGATACCGTATTTCATTCTCGAGATGAATGTATTGATTGGTTATATTCGATATAACCTAGTTGTCGAATCAAGGATCGATTCGATAAGCCGATACATTGGATACTAGCCGGTTATATGCGACATGACCGGATCATTGAATCAAGTGTTGATTTAATGATTTAATGTATAATTATATATTTAATATATTACTTTGCATTAACTAGTATTGGTTCATTTTAAATGGATTTACTCACTTGAATTGTGCAAGATGTATATGTGATATATTTTTGTGCACATGATTGTATCATGTTTGATGATACATGCATACTTAGTTAAGTGTATGATTAAACCATGGTTGTGTAATGGTTAGGGTTTTGTATTTATTGACTATTTATTTATTTATTCATTCTTCATTTGGAAAGAAAATAAAATGGTTGATTATTTTGTTCTTTTCTTTGAAGCTTCAAGAAGCTTTGACCATTTTGTCTTCATCTACAAAACCTAACCATTCACTAACCTTAGTTGATTCTCTACACTTAACCAAGGGTAAGATTATGATAAGTATTATATTTCTTTTCTATTTTTAAGATCATATCATATCTTCTTCTTCTTCTTCATCTTCTTCTTCCATGAAGAAAGCTTGCTACTCCAATGGCAAGTGATGAAAACTAGTGAGAAATCCAATTCTAAAGTGAACCCACATCCTATTTCTTCATCCTCTACCTCTTGCCAAGTAGTATAGGGTATTTCCTTCACAAGTTTTCATGGCTTGGTGAAGGTGGAGCTTGATCTAGTGATGCCTCGACGTAGATCATCTTCGGCACGTTGTCGACGACCTAGCGCGCCTTTTTCTCCGATGAAACCACCGTGAGAGTCATGGTTCGATTTGGACAGCGGAGAGGACTTCATCACGGAGCTTAGGAGGTGGAGTACCGGATCTAAAAAGGTTGTAGCCCCTTCCCTTTAGCTATATTTCCGTTTACTTGCTTGCATCGCCTATATATCTAGTTAACGATCCGTATTAGGGTTTGTAGGCACAAGGAATTTTTGATTTGTGCATGTTTGATCACTTGTGAGACTCCATTAGAGTGCCTAGGAACCCTACAAGTTCCATATCGAATACCAAGACAAAGCAATCGTTTATCGATCGAAATGTCGATTTCGTTCACTCAATCCACATGTAATAATTTAAGAACTTCTATACGAAATTAACTTGAGATATTTGACTCGATTAATACCCAAATCCAAATTAACTTAAATTAATACGGTCTATTATTAATCACGAGATATTATCGGACGATATATCAATATATATGTATTTTAGCATTTAAGCAAGTAATTGAACTTGCCTGACGATGGTTCTGAGAATAACGTCGTCAATACTACAGCTTTAGCGATGGCGGCTTGGACTCGACCAATGACACGAAGTAGGCCCGGTCAAGTGCTCCAATTGTTCGGTGATGGTGACGTCCATGGAGACAGAGGCAACTGCTTGGATGGCGATGGCGCTGTCAATTGCGATGAGGGCAATGACAAGGGCAAATGTATGCGATGAAATACCGGGCTCGACTAGAGTTTGGTGTGGAGCTCGGTTGGCTTGGCTAAGAGATGGTCGGGTCTGCTTTGGGTGGGTCGAAAGAGAGGAGACGAGGTCGGTGTTGCATGTGGCGTGAGTAAAGGGCTTGTAGGGGCTCGAGTGGTTGGTGATGGCGAAGGAGGCAGCGGCTGAAGGGGGGATTGGATGCAGGGATTTCTCGAGGAAGATGAAGTCTCGCCGGCAATGGAGGAAGGGAACTCGGGTAGGTAAGGGGTGATCGAAGGTTTAAGGAGTTGAGGTGAGGGGGATGCTCGACTATGGGTGAGGAAGGAGGTGGCGCTGGAGGTGGCTCGAAGTTGGGTCGTCGGGAAGGAGCTCGAAGCTCGGAGGAGGAGGGCAGCGGTCGGGTGTGCAGGTGAGGTGGGAAGGAGGGACTCGGGGTTTTGGAGAGGAGAGAAGGAGGTGAGGTGCAGAGACGTCGGCGACGACGAATCGACGGCGACGAGGGTGTGCAGGCAAGGCTGGGCTGTTGCTTCGGGCTCGTTGTGGTGGGTCTCGTTGTCGGGGATGGTTGCAAGGGGAGAAGAAGAGAGAGGTGAGGAGGTGAGCGGAGAGAGAGAGGAAGGAGAGGGTGGTGTCGACGGCGACGAGGCGAGCGCGAGCGCGGGCGTGGGTTCAAGAGAGGGAGCGGGAATGGAGAAAATGGGAGAAAGAGAGGGAGAGTGTGAGGGAGAGAGAGAGGGTTACGCAGGAGAGAGAATGTGAGGGAGAGAGAGAATGTAACGTGAGGAAATTTTAATTAATAAAAATTAAGAAAGAGAGAGAGAGAGTAACGTGTGAGAGGGAGGGAGAGAGAAAAGAGAGAACGAGAGGAGAGAGATAGAGACGTGTGAGAGGGAGAGAGAGAGCGTGAATAATATTGAAGAGGGATTAAAGGAAGAGAGAGAGGAATAATCGTGGGGAATATTAATAATTAAAGAAATTAAAGGAGAGAGGAATAGTGAGTAAGGGGAATGTAAATTAATAGGATTTTAATGATAATTTAATTGGGTAAGATTTGGGTTTAATTGAGGGTATAAAATTTGAATTTTGAAAAGAAAGGAAAGAGTAGATAATTTGAATATAATTGTTGTTTTTGAAATAAGGATTTGGGTTGTTGGGCTTGGGTTCAATAAAATTTAAAAGAAAAGTGTGGGATTTAGATATGGACTTAGGCTTAGGGTTGGGTTCATAGGAAAACAAAAGTAATTAGAAATTAATATAAAGTGTAAAATGGATAAAATATTTTATTTGAATACGGTTATTGGCGTAGATGAAGACCGGATATTACATCATACCACCCTTACAAAAATTTCGTTCTCGAAATTAAAGGAACGAAAACAAGAAGGTAATTATACAAACGGCTACTCGAAAAGATGTGGGAACCGCGAACGGATATTCTTCTCACGTTTCCAGATAGATTCTCCAGGAGAACGACCGTCCAACTCTTCTGTCTATCCTGGGCCGTCTTAATGCACTGTCTGATCATCTGGACCTTGTCTACCGTCAACTTGAGACATGTACCCAGACCCTCCTGTAAGCTCTTCCAAAAGTGTGAAATGAATCTAGTGTCCTGACCTGACACTAAACTTACTGGAACTCCATGAAGCCGCACTACTTCTTGCATGTACTTCTCCGCAAGCGACTCTGTCGACTGTCCCACCCGGAAAGGTATAAAAATGTGCTGTTTTC
Organism: Agapanthus africanus; assembly: GCA_030015575.1. Taxonomy (NCBI): domain Eukaryota; kingdom Viridiplantae; phylum Streptophyta; class Magnoliopsida; order Asparagales; family Amaryllidaceae; genus Agapanthus; species Agapanthus africanus. The sequence goes on along the minus strand of CM057344.1, from coordinate 134,019,636 downwards.
GTAAGACGGTCGACGATAAGCCAAACGGCGTTGTTGCCTCGTGGACTCCGCGGTAAAGTGGTCACAAAATCTATAGTGATGTGTTCCCATTTCCATTCCGGTATTGGAAGTGGTTGCAGTAGTCCAGCTGTTCTCTGATGTTCAGCCTTTACTTGCTGACACACTAAGCACTTGGATACAAACCGTGCAATCTCTCGCTTCATCCCGTTCCACCAATAATGCTGCCTCAGATCTCGATACATTTTCGTGCCTCCCGGATGTACAGAATTTACTGTCACATGTTTAGTATTATAATATTACGTCGCTCTGACAATATGAGTATGCATGCTCAGAGAAAGAGGTGGACCTGTCTTATTTCTAGAATATCGCGAAGATCGAGAGCAGTAAATCGGCTATATCATTCCTTGGATATCACTGATTAGTTGTCTCTTTTGTTTGTACCTGTTGCGCTCAGTTTTTTTATATCTGATAGTTTTAGTGATTGTATTATCTCATCACCTAAGTTAGATTATTGCTACCATATAATGCAAGAAACCGAAATTTGACTACGGTAGGATTATTCCTTGACCGTAGGAGCATGGCTGGCCTTATCACCCTCGTATACTATATTTTGGAAAGCGGGACGTGACACTAACGATAAGAATCAGTTAGGGTTTTAAAATCTTTCCAATCCTTCTTCTTTTCCTAAAGTTCTCAAATTTTTCCCTAAATTGGCTTTAGCATTAGCGTTTCGATCAAACATATCTCAAATTGATCATGGAAACGGCTTATTTTTCTCAAGCTTCTCTAATAACAAGCTTGTCGAGTGCCGCGTTGTCCCTTCAAATATTAGTTTTGAGTTCATGGACAATCTAATTTGAAAGGAGAACGATTCTTTAGCGACACTAAATCCCAATCTTCAATTCAGCAAGAATGATAGTTGTTTTTATTGGAGAAACGCCTACCTAAATATCTAGTAGATAAGAGAACAGCTCAAACACAAGCTCTAGTTTCATCTTCTTAACGGACTCTAATTTTTTAAGGAAAACTGCTGAGATAGGCTTTTTAATGCAATTTAAATGTATGAGAGATCTTTTAAATATATATGAAGTATGGACTTTTTAGTAATTAGTAAAGTATTAGAGGTTTTTTTTTAGTAAAAAGCCCTTTTTTCGTGGTGATAAAAAAACCATAATAAATACAAAATTAAATTTGTAATATATTAACCACCGCAACAAAAAGTCAAGAAGCCGTCCTAGTATTAAATGGGTTGTTCCCACCATACATTAGATATATAATATCATGTCACATGTCATTGGATTTTTTCAAAGCATAAATTGCCAAAAAGCCTCCGGCCCACTAGAGAGTTACGTAAAAACCCTTATAATTTTCAAAATTACTAAAAAGGGCCTCCTCAACAATATCTTTGTTGCCCCCCTTCCCCCCCCCCCGCACCCCAACAGCCTATATTATACAAACCCCGCAACAAAGGAATCCATTCCATCCATTGCCCATCAGAAACATAACAAATGGGCACAATTCCCTCGACCAAAGCCCATCTAGTCCTAGTCCCATACCCAGCTCAAGGCCATGTAACCCCCTTCCTCAAGCTAGCCAAACTCCTGCACACATTCAACTTCCACATAACCTTCGTCAACACCGAGTTCAACCACAACCGTCTCTTGAAAGCCCAGGGCACGTCCGTCCTGGACGGGCTTCCCGACTTCCGGTTCGAGACCATCCCTGACGGGATGCCACCGTCGAACGAGAACTCCACGCAGGATGTCCCGGCGCTCTGTGACTCAACCACTAAAAACTGTCTGGCTCCCTTCAGGAGCCTTCTGCTGAGACTTAATGATTCGACTTCACCGATATCGGTATCTCCTCCTGTGAGTTGTGTGATTACTGATGGGGTCATGAGTTTTGCGCTTGATGCCGCCAAGGAGTTGGGGATACCGGACGTTTCGTTCTGGACGCCGAGTGCTTGTGGGATGATGTCCTATCTTCATTATCATCATCTTATAGCAAGAGGGTTGACTCCACTTAAAGGTATCCCCCCCCCCCCCCCTTCTTCCTCTCTCTCTCTCTCTATATATATATACACCGAGTTAAAACAAAAAGGAAATAAAATTAAAAAAAATCGAGATTAATTAAAAACCTAAACGAAAAAATTTCACTTTGAAACTGAATATCATCTAACTATTATTGCAAGGAAATTCCTTAGTTGAAAATGAATAAAATTATCATCACATGTTCGTTATTTCATTGAATTACTAAATGATCAACGTTCATGTTCATACATATTTCTTTCTTATGCCTATAGTTAACTGCTAATCGTATCTTAAAAATATATTCTGTTAATACCCATACATATTTCTTTTTCTATTGCTCATCAAGTTTCTCTAATATTTTTAGAACACTTCATTTGATTTCAACACTTTCTTATTTTTCTCTCATCATCTAAGTGTATCCAAACTTCTTCCAATAATTTATGCATGCTTCAATTCTTTCTATCTTTTCTTGCCATCAAGTATGTTTCTCTACTTGAAAAAATTTATAAGGGTAATTTTTTTTTGTACACTGAGATAGTTAAATAGAAAATCAAACATAACGTTATCATAGTTAAAAATAACCTTGATTAACATAATTGTAGGTTAGGTTTTGGTTGAAAAATGTTAAACAGAGCAATATGGAGTAACTTATCGAAATAATTGAAATATAGATAATTATATTATGATTGAAGGGAGTCTTTTTCCTTAAAAAAAACATAAAGGGGAATTTGAGGAGCTTATAAAATACCCAAAAATTATTTTATAATTTTGTTACTGCTTACTCATATTTAATGTTAACCTATTATGATCATGCACATAAAAGTATCCCTAGTAGATCAATCATCACTACTACGAATACGGCTTCTACCTACGGTTGAAACCGTAGAGGCAACTAACTGTCCTTACGGCCTCCACCGTAGGGACAAAATTATGATCCGCAGGGGCAAAAACCGTAGGGACAGGTAAGTGTCTCTACGGCTATAAATTTGCCCCTACGGCAAATCCCGTAGAGACGTAGGGGTCACTGCCCCTACGGTTTCCAACGTAGGGGCAACTATTTTTTTATTTTTTTAAAAAAAATAATAATACCTTGTTCCTACGGTATGCACCGTATGGGCAAATTACTATTCCTACCTATCTCACCGTAAGGACAACATTTTATATATTTTTAGAAACAAATATTTTAATATGGGGCAAACTTAGCCCCTACACCTTCCACCGTAAAGACATGGTATCAGTTTTTTCCCGATACTTTATCCCTACGGTGGTCACCGTAAGGATAAAGGTTGTCCCTACGGTATCAGTCGTAAGGATAGAGTATAATTTTTTTTTTGATACTTTGGACTTATGGTAGAAGCCGTAGGGGAATATTGTGCCCTTACGGTGCTAACCGTAGGGACAAATTTAATTTTTTAAAAAATATTGCATTCTGGTTTTTGTTCGCCCTTTACACAATAATATATCACACGCTATATTATTTACTCAAATACAAAAATATATATCAATAACATCTCACGCATAATATATACCGAAATACAGAAATGTAAAAACACAAAATAAACAAATACAATACAAAATCACTCTAAAATCATGATCATAATCATCATATACAACAACCGATATCCAAAATAGACAACATGACGTAAATATAATACAAACATTAATTCTACAAAAATCTCAAAAATATACAACCTCATATAAGCCCTGCTGGGACCAAGTCTCAGGCCTCTCTCGTAACCATCGTGATACCTTCCGTTTACGGCGTCTAGGATAGGGGTCAGCATGGTCGGATTGGTCTCTTCGCATGTATATCTATAACATATCGTGCACCATGAATATGCATGTATATCTATAATATATCATTTAAAATGAATACGTGTGCAATATATAATATATAAATATACCTGCAGTTGTGGAAAAATACACACGAAAAGAGTCATCTGGACTCTGTCCAGACGGGGTGCAAAACCACCCCTCTGCTGGAGCTGCTCCCTATGCAGCTTTCCGGGCATAATCGCTTTATCCCTACCTCTGGAGCCGCCACTGGCACTGCCCCGGTAACCCTTCCCCTCGCTAGTACTGACGTCGCCATCATCCCGAGATAGAAATACAATCATTACATGTGCATACAATACATGTATGTAAGAGAAATAATAACAACAATACATTTATACATCATAGAAAATATAAACTCATAATATAATATTAATGATTAACCTTTTCGTTTCATAGACGCATTAGATGTCGTAGGAATATCTACTTGTATTTGATCATCAGTATCATTCCCAACCTACATAGATTCACGTTCATCCGAAGATAACCAATCTACAGATCTTGACGGTTGGAGCACTCTAAATTTTCTCTCTTCTTCTTCCTCATCATTGTCATCCATGCGATTCTCGAATTCTAGGACATCATAAATATCCCTGGACTTCTATCGGTATACAACACTCCATCTCGGACGCTTCAAGCAATTTGAGTAGTATACTTGAAATGCTTGTTACGGAAATATAAATGAATCGTCCTTAGAGCAAAATCGACGTGTGTTTACATTAGTCAATTCATATTCATCTTTCCAAGTCCCGAGATTGTCTCTTCACCTTCCAGTTCCGGTTCGTGTATCATACCGAATACACTGAAATATATAAAATGGTTCTTCTCGTCCGGAATATTGAATACCAAGTATGCAATCTAAATATTCATAATAAATCACACCATCCAAGCCAAGATCTCAATTCCATTATTCTGGTTGGTTCGAGATTCTTCTATATACTTAACCTTAAATTTGTATCTGAGGACATCGAATATTTTATAGTATACAACCTCTATGCTAGGAAATTGAATTAAACATCTCAAATATTTCACTAATGATACAAATATGTTCAGATCTTAGATTTAACAAAATAAATTATGCTATAATTAAATAATGATACAAGTTTAGATTAAGTTTCTCTGCCGGCACCGTTGGGGCAACTAAAGTTCGCCATAAAAGTTTTTTTTTTGTAGAAATGTCCCTACTGTTTGCACCGTAGGGACAAACAGTATCCCTACGGTTGTAACCGTAGGAACAATCTAATGTAGTTCCTATTGTTTTTCTGAATCATAGGGACAGGCCAACTTTGTACTAGTGCATTTAGGTAGATGAGATCACATAAAACTTGCGGAAGCATAATTGATATTACCTCAATGAAGATTGAACCCTTGCCCACTCTATGTACCGTGAACTCCTCTTCCTTTGTGTAACGGTTGGAGAGAAGCCACACCGATGTCGGTGAGAGACTCCCACTTAATCACCCGCTAACCCTTAGAGGAAGAGAGAAGATGGCGGTGTAGGCAATAACAACCTTAGATTAGAGATTGATATTCAATCTCTTGTAATTGGCTGACTTGCAAACCCTAAGCATGCATGCATGCATCTCAATATATAAGGAGCAATCGAAGACCGCCTCTACTCGGGTAGGATTGGGTTTAGCCTGATCCGTCTGTTCATTTATTTGGACGGGTATGGGCCGGGCTGCCCAATACCCCAACAAGCTAGGGACTATTGTCCAAGGACTATATATCTTCCTTCGGCAATACACACACCGCAGAGGGAAATTTATCCGGGTAACATTATATTGGACCTAGTCAATTTTGTACTAGTCATGCATAGATATAAAGGTGGAAGAAAAAAAAGGTTATGCAACTATATATATCTGATATGTAGCCAAATCAAGAGCATAAAAATAAAAAGATTTTTGTTGTCATGGATCTAAACATTCTTACGAGAAAAACAACATAAATAATGACATGTTTCCTCTTCTAAAGCCAAGTGAAGTGCTTACCATCTTAAAAACAATAATTTTGCTGCAAATTTTTTACCATCCTAAATATCTCTTACCATGAGAGAAAACGGATTCCCATGAATACAAATATTTATTTTTTTCAAAGTGGCCACATAGTGTACACAATTATTAAGGATGTAGTGATATATTACATATAGATTTTAGAAACTCAGATTAATTCCGACATAAAAAAAAAAACCTTTTTCTTGAACGACATCCAGAGCGACCTCGAACACCTCTTTACCATTTTTGCTCTAGTGGAGTTATATCACATGACATCAAAAAGACTGTAATTGTTTTTCCTCATTTTATAAAAATTTCAAATTTCATGCCGAGCATAAAAATTGTTTTTCCTCATTTTATAAAAATTTCAAATTTCATGCCGAGCATAAATATTGTTTTTCCTCATTCTAATCCACTTCTCCTGATAGATATGGACGACATAAACAACGGATATCTGGACACTCCTGTCGATTGGATCCCAGGACTGAAGAACATGCGCCTTAAAGACATCCCAAGCTTCATCAGGACCACTGATCGCGGAGACATCATGCTCAATTTCTTCGTCCGTGAAGCCGGTAGAGCATCCATGCCCACTGCAATTATCCTTAACACCTTCGACGATTTGGAACGCCCGGTACTAGATGCCCTAGCAAAAATGCTCCCACCAATTTATACAATTGGCCCTTTGTGTTTGCTCTCTCGCCGTGTACCATCCTATAGCCCACTCACTAGCATTGGCTCAAGTTTATGGAAGGAAGAGGATAATTGCTTGGCTTGGTTAGAAGGGAAGAAACCTGGTTCGGTTTTGTTGGTTAATTTTGGCAGCATCACAACTATGACAAGTGACAATCTTGTAGAGTTTGCGTGGGGACTTGCTAATAGTAAAGCCGAGTTTTTATGGGTGATCAGGCCCGATCTTGTCGTGGGAGAATCTGCAATTCTCCCTGCAGAGTTTTTGGGTGATATTGAAGGAAGAGGTTTACTAGCAAGCTGGTGTAACCAGGAGGCCGTGCTGATGCATCAATCTGTTGGAGGATTTCTGACACATTGCGGATGGAACTCAACTATAGAGAGCATAAGTGGCGGGGTGCCCACTTTATGCTGGCCATTTTTCGCAGAGCAGCAGACCAATTGTAGATATCTGTGCACTGTATGGGAAATCGGGATGGAGATTAATAATAATGTGCAAAGAGCAGAGGTTGAGAAAACTGTTAGGGAATTGATGGAAGGGAACAAAGGGAAGGAGATGAGGCGGAGGGCTTTAGCTTGGAAAGAGAGTGCAATTAAAGCTACAGAGAAAGGCGGTGTCTCTTTTGTGAACTTGGAGAGAGTTATCCAGGAGGTGCTCCTTCCAAAGAAGAGCATATGAGTCGATTTTGTTTCTGTATGCATGTTATTACTATTATCTAATTTTGTTTCTGTCACGCCCCGGGCCCGCCTCTCAGAATATATGGTGGCAGGGAAGTGACGAGACCCGCGATTTATCTGTATCGATAAACATACCTTCCTGATATAGATGCTAAGCGCATGTCATGCAATATTACATTGCAAGAAATATAAATTCCAATCCAAAAAACCATTTATAAACATGATAGCTCCACGATTCTACGAGTACAAAGTTTCAAACTATACAAAGAGAGCCTTCCAACACGGGGTATATTCAAGATGCATGATATAAAGCGATCGATAACAAAAAAAAAAGGAAAGACTAATATTCTGAAAGAGGCTGGAAGTGTGAAAGATCTTCGGTTGATACGTCCACCTCACACTGCTTCGTCCTTGTCCGATTCTAAATCTGACGGACATTTCAAACAATAGAAACATCCGTCAGTGAGTTATGCTCGACTAAGTCTCCCAAAATCCAGTAATAATAATGAAAATATGATGTCGGTAAATTAAAGACAACTCAGTAAATAACAGGGTAAAATAATGCAAACTTATATATGTAAAAAGAAACTGCTTTAAAACCATGTTTTATCTTGTACGAGTCAGGACAAAGAACAGAACATCCAACAACACGCCATGTCTGAATATCATATAAGGATTCTAGAGGTGGCTCCCGTGGAAAGCCTCCACCCTCATAGCGTACACTTTGTTCCACGTGATACTTAGTTCCATATACAATAGCCTTATCGTCTTCACGATGTATAAATACAGCTCTATTCACTTCCCAACTTCCTCATTACTTCATGTCAATAACGGTTTATTATATCAAGCATGAGTTTTCCATAAACAAGAGTTGACCAATAATACGATTCAAGTCTCAATCATGTATAAAGTAGTAATCATATATCAAGTATTCTCACGTGAATAGCTAATCCATATTAACTTGTAAAACCGATAGAAATAACCAATAATTAATTGGGACAAAACTATGCGATGAAAACTTTTAGTGGTCACATAATTTCAGATGGAAAACATGATAATTACTTCTGGAAAAGATAAAATATGGAAAAAGGGATACTTACAGAAAAACGGTTGTCGGTTTCTCCGCTCCTACGACTTGGAAAGAAGATATTTCCCAAACCGTAACTCCTTCTGTCTTGAAATTTTTGAACAAGGTAAAACAGGGCCCGCTATTTTTGGTAATTTTTAGGATTTTTTTCGAGGTTTAAAACCTAAACACATCTCTCACACACATGCTGAAAAACAAATCGAATTTGACCAAAAATTGATCCAAACCCGACCCATTTCTGCGCAGCCGCCCACGTCGCCACTACGTGACAAGCATGCCGGGCGGAGGCAACACGCATCGCCGCGCGTGCAAGCGCCCACACGGACGCTGTCCTTAATTATTCGGTGTGCCGGGTATAATACATCCGGGCAAGTGGTTAGAGAGAGGGTGGAGTTTCGGGCAGTTTTAGGCAACGTGTGGAGCCTGCACTTTTATTATTTTTCTCTTTCTCAGATGTATACGGCCGGCACATGGAATAAATTTTTCCTTGATGACGCCATTGCTGATTTCAGTGGACCAGGCTCGGGCTAGGCCTGGGCTCTGTCAGGCCTGGGCCGGGTATTTTAAAAAGCGTTTGGGGTTTTATAAAATATAGGGACTTTTTAATTAAAACAAAATTTTTTCTCTCTCTTAAAAAAGACAAAAAGTAATTTTATAATTCTTTTTCGAAAAAAATACTTTTCTCCACAAAAATCTTTTAAATAACTTCCAGGACTAAATAAATTTTTAATTCAAATATAATTTTATTTATTTAAAAATGACACGGGTCGGTACAGTTTAGTTACACTATTTCAATGCAAGACTAGAGACAAATCAATGTTCATCCAAGCTACTGCATTCAACAATATATAATTGGCCGAAAAGCCCTTAGTATTTTTCATGTATCGAAAATCTGTTAATTTTTTACTACATCTAATCAATGTGGTAGAAATCTTCAAATCTTATGAATTTTCATATGCAACATATCTATGATATGTTGATTACGATAACTGGTCAGAACGATAAAAAACATCAGCTTAGGTGTTTGAGGAGTTGGCTCATTTTATAAAATGAGATTCTTAGCGATATGGTGAGATAGGATTCTTAAAATGAAATGGAAAATTCTGACAAACATCCATCAGTCAAAATGACGATTAGCTCTATACATCTTGTTCCAAATGTCAATCAACATATGTGTACAAAAATTTAGATGATTTAGACACTTCTAAGGTATGGATATCACGGTCGTTAAATGTTTGGTTGTTATAGCATCGTAAAAGTGACATACATTGCATACCCTCGATGTTTGACTTACAAGCCTCCAAATCGTCTAATTTTTTTTACACATACATATTTTGGCGTATAGAACATGATGCAAAAATTCGATCGTCGATCCAACAGTCGGACTTTTTCATCTTATTTTAAGAATATCATCTCACCATCTCTCTCTCTCTCTCTCTCTCTCTCTCTCTCTCTCTCTATATATATATATATATATATATATATATATATATATAAGGCCTTCTGAGGGTTTTTCGTCAAGTGACATCAAAAAATTACATCATCCAACATTTTATTCAACGATTGGCACACATCATCATCATCATCTGAGATGCGGACACTCCAAATTTCATTTGATTCCACCACTTTTTCACCGTTGGATTAGCAATGTAAAAGGTTCTATTGTTGGCAAGCTGTTAATTTTGCACCCACTAAATAAATGGTGAAGAACTGGTAGAATCGCAAGAAATTTAGTGTGTCCACATCTTAGATGATGAAGATGATGATGATGTGTGTCGATTGTCGAAAAAAATTATGGATGGTATATTTTTTCGATGTAATAAGAGGAAATTCCTACCTATATCATCTTACCTTTCCTCCCCCCTTTTGTGTGTGTGTGTGTGTTAGGGTGTAATCTAAGCAGTCATCCATTTTGCACGTCATGAATATGTTTAGCTCATAGATGCATGAACCCTTATTAATTACATTTTTTTTGAAATCAACCACCTTCGATGATTTAACTTGCGACCTCTCACGTTGTAAAGAAAATTGGTACTAAATGAGCTAAGCCCAGTTGGTTCATTAATTACATTGGTATTTATTTATGAGATATGACCTCTCATGAAGTGTCACGTAGGCGCCTGCTTAGGTTGCACCCTGAGGTGTCTCCTTAAGAGCATTTTTTCCATATATATATATCTTCCATATAATTTCAGGGTTTTCCAGAAAACTATCCTATAGTTTCAAAATGACGAACGCTACCATTTTTAACGGTCAAGTTTAACACCGTTAAATTCCTTATCAAAGGCTTTTTTCCCATTCTTATAATACAATTAATCAATTATAAATACATTATTAACAATTTTAAATAATTATTAAATATTAATTAGTTGGGTATTTTACTTAAAAGCCCCCTAACTAAGCTAATTACTAAAAACCCCTCAAAACTTGATAATTACTTATTATGCCCCCAAAACGTTAAAGTTGTATCATTTTACCCACTTCCTGTTAGCCCTTTCACTTCACTCCGTTAGTCAATTAACGAAAGAAGTCGGGTTAGGGTCATCAAACCCCCCCAACCCACTCGTAATCACTCTTCTTCATCTAAAATTCCAAATCAGGACCCCTGGTTAATGAAGAGGACCATTCCATTACCGACTGAAGATTTGAACCCTTAATTTTGAATAAGGGTTCTAATTTGGAATTTTAGATGAAGAAAAGTGGATACGAACGGATTAGGGGGTGATAACTCTACCCCGACTTCCTTCTTTAATTAACGAACGAAATAAACTGAAAGGGTTAGTGGCGGGGTAAAATGATGCAACTTAAACGTTTTGGGGGGCAATATTAATTATCAAGTTTGGGAGGGTTAGTAATTAGCTCATTTTTGGGTGGGCTTTAAGTAAAAAAAACCATAATTAGTTAAATATTAATTAAATAAATTGATAACAATAAGGGAAGGAGATAGTCGGGCTCGAGGGGCTAGGGGGATGGCGGAGGAAGGAAGCTGGGGGCGGCGGATGGAACTCAACTACTGGGGATAAGAAAATCAACCGCGCTCTTCTAGATTTCGGTGCTAGTGGTAACTTGTTGCCTTACTCTGTATATAAACATTTTGGTGTAGGGGAATTGAAATCCACACATTGTACACTCTAGATGACCGACCGATTGATCACCTACCCTAGGAATGAGTTAGAGGATGTGTTAATTAAAATAGGGGATTTCATTTTCCCCGTGGACTTCATCGTCTTAGATACACAATCCGTAGCTAATCCCCGGAATTAAATTCCAGTGATTCTCAGCCGGCCATTTCGGGCAACCTCAAATGCTGTGATTAATTTTCGGAATGGTTCCATTAACCTATCTTTTAGAAAAATGATAATTGAATTCAACATATTTAGGTAAGAGAATCAGCCCTCTGAACCGTCTGCACATATACTAGATGTTTTCTCCATTCATGAGATCAGCCTTGATAGCTATGAGTTTGAGGTGTTTTTGTTTGATCACAATGATCCTAACGCCACTAGTGTGTTCTTGTTTGGTCCAACTACTTCTGACGCCAATAGAGCATATGAATGTTTCACCTACATTGGTAATCTTGAGTCTTGGGACCTGCCTGTTGATGAGTCACCTTCCGAGTTTGAATCTTTCGTCTTTATAGATGAGTTAGTTGAACTATCTGATTCTGTTTCATACACTCATTTTAAACCCCTCTTGGAGTCCTTCGAGTTCGAGCATCGGTCCCCGGCCTTACCTTCCATTGTTGCTCCAACACATGAATTCAAGCATTTTCCGTCCTACCTTAAGTAATCATACTTGGGTGAAAACGAGATGCTCCCGGTTATCATATCGGTTTCTCTAGTTTTGGAGCAAGAGAAAGCCCTTCTATCTGTTTTGCGATCTAATCGGCAAGCTTTCTGATGGATTGTGACGGACATCAAAGGGATTAGTCTCTTGATTGTAGAACATCATATACATATGATAGATGATGCCAAACTAACTCAGGACCCACAAAGACGGTTGAATGCCAAAGAGGCGGTTAAGAAAGAAATCATCAAGTACTTAGATACTAGTATCATCTACGCAATATTTGATTGCAAGTGGGTCAGTCCGATTCACATGGTCCCCAAAAAGTCTGGTATCACGGTCATAAAAAATGAGGTGAATGTGTTGATTCCGACTCGCACCCAAACAGGGTGGCGAGTATGTATCAATTACCGGAAACTCAATGCTGCGATGAGGAAAAATCACTTCCGTCTACCTTTTATCGACCAGATGCTAGAATGCCTGGATGGACATGAGTACTACTGCTTTCTGTACGGTTATTCAGGCTATTACAAGGTTCCCATCGCCGACAAGGATCAGAACAAGACCACTTTTACTTGTCCTTTCGGCACGTTTGCGTATAGACGCATGCCCTTTGGGTTGTGCAATACTCCCGTTACCTTTTAGCGGTGTATGATGGGAATATTCTTTGACATGGTCGAGAATTTTCTAGAGATCTTCATGGACGATTTCTCTATTTTTGGATATTCCTTATATGAGTGTTTACGCCATCTTGACACTGTTCTTACCCGGTGTAGGGACAAAAACCCACTTTGAATTGAGAAAAGTTCCACTTTATGGTTCAAGAAGGGATAGTCTTAGGACATATCATTTCTTGAAGAGGCATTGAGGTTGACAAAACAAAGATAGATGTCATTTCCAATCAGTCTTCTCCCATTTGCATAAAAAACATACGATCTTTCCTTGTCCATTCCGGTTTCTATAGACGGTTTATCGATGATTTTAGTAAAATTGTTAGACGCTTGGCTTTGTTCTTGGCCAAGGACACCACGTTTGACTTTAGCTCAGATTGTATCACTGCTTTTAACTTATTGAAACGCTCCCTCACTACTGCTCCAGTGCTTCACTCACCCGACTGGAATCACCCTTTTGAGATTATGTGTCATACATCTGACTTTACTATTATTTATTGCGGTTTTGGGACAATACATCGATAAGATGCCACATGTGATCTATTACGCGAGCCATACCCTGAATAATGCTCAGATGAACTACACAACAAGCGAGAAGAAATTCTTGGCGATTTTGTTAGCTTTAGAAAAATTCATGCCTTATCTCGTTAGCTCACCAGTCGTTGTTTACACCGATCACACATTTTTGCGACACCTTTTTACGAAAAAGAATGCCAAATCTCGACTCATTCGTTAGATAGACCTCTTACTTCAAGAGTTTGACCTTGTCATTAAGAACAAATAAGGATGTGAAAAAGTTATAGCCGACCATCTCTCACGCCTTCCTTCTTCGCCGACCGTTCCATTGCCAATTAACGATTCGTTCCCCGATGAGCACCGCTTGGCGGTATCTCGCGAACCTTGGTTTGTGTATATTGTGAACTACTTAACCACGGGATTGATACCTAGTGAATGGTCCAATCAGGAAACGCGTCAATTTTTGTCCCAAGTCAAACACTTTTAATGGGACGATCTATACTTGTTCATTTACTATCCAGATCAAATCATTCACCGGTGTTTGCCCGATGATGAAGTCAAGAGTGTATTGTCATTTTGCCACGATCAAGCATGTGGCAAACATTTTGGTCCTAAGAAAACAGCAGAGAAGGTGTAATACTCAGTTCCTTTTGTACGCCAATATCCGTATTTAAATAAAAGTGTTGTTTCCAAAATTTGTCCATTTATATTTTTATTTATTTGATTTATTTTCAAAACCCTAACCTATATTTTACCCACACAGTTTTCACTAAACCAAATTCCCTAACCCGAGCCCAAAACTTTTTCCCTTTATTTTCCGTCTTTTCCTAAGCCTAAGGCATGGCCTAAACCCCACTTTCTCCACAACAGCCTTTTCCTTTTCTTTTCAAATTCAAAACTAATTTCTATTCAATCCCCATAACTCCATTTAACATCCAAATCTAGTCACCATTAAATCCCTTTATTCCCAAATTAATCCTAATTAATACAAATTTATTTCTTTAATTAAATATAACTCTCTCTCTTTCTAAACTCTCTCCCCCCTCTCTCTCCCGTTCTCTCTCTCTCTCACTCTCTCTCTTCTCGATCTCTCCCCCCTCGCTTCCCTCTTTTCTCTCAAGCCAGCCCCGAGCCTCCCCCACCGTACCCACCAACACATCGTCACCGGCCGCGAAAGCACCACCTCGTCTTCCTCCTACTCCGGCCATCTCCATCGACCCAACAACCTCCCTCCAAGCCCAACTGCCTCCTTGCCTCCACTTAACCACCCACCAACCACTATCCTCCTCCAGTGCCGCCTCCATCAACTGCCACCTTAACGAACTTCCGACCACCTCTCTCCATCGACGAGCCCCTCCTTCAACCGCAACCCCACTCCCATACCTAAGCCACTGCGTCATCCCTACCACCAACCACCGCTGACTGTCACCCCTACTACCTCCTCACAGCACCGGGCCCCTTCTCGTTGTTGACGAACGCCCGAGCTCCCCTCAACCGCGACCCCGCCAGCATCTCCTCATCACTGACCACGTCGTTGTTATCCCTTCGAGGAAGACGAAACTCCTTACTCGCTTTTTCCCGCTACCTCCAGCTCGCCTCCGACCACCACCGTGATGCCGCCACTTGCCAATGAGCATCCCTGGCCACCGACACCTTGCACCGACTCCCTGCGCCATCACATCGCTGCATGACATCACTGGAGCCACCACTACCACTTCGTCGTGCCTACCTCCATACCACCTCGTGCCCGCGCCGTACCTACCTCTACACCAGCACCGCGCCCACCCGTATGCCCCAGACGTGCCACGATCTGTGCCCAGCACCGTGTTCATTAGCGCCCAGTACCGTACCATGCCCGTGTCGCCACTGCACCACATCCGCACCATCCACGTGCCCAATCCCGTATCGCATCGTATCGTAACCAAGTTTCGCTGTGACCGTACCCGTGCCATTGCTGTTGTCACTGTTGTGATCGTCATTTCAACTCCAGGCAAGTGAAAATCTTCACTTGTTTTCATGCTACAGTATAGGAAATCATATTACAGCTAGATATACAAACAAAACAAACAAATGCAACTATATCGACATGCTTATATATGTGTTTGAACGTGATATAACGAACCCTCATGATGACGTAATCTGAGTAGAGCCACACTAGGTCTTATGACAAGTCGATATCACATGTAAAATTTATAGATAACAACCTGTACGAGAAATCTATGAAAACGTGTGTTTTGTTGATACCGAATGCCTATATTAGGTGTTCGATACGTATCTTGTGCGAAAACCAAATCTAGTATAGAGAAATTTATGGTTACTAGATTCTTTTAGAGACAACGGACAATACGTAGAAAGTTGGGTCGAAAATACGGACCCTAACACCGTGAAATGTCATCCCCATTTAGATCCGCCAAATGTGAAACTTTTCATACATGTAATTTGTGAAATCATAGTAAATTGGATACACACCTGAATATTGTGTTCGAAGGCTCGTATTGAAACCGACTCGACAACACAGAACCCCCTGTAATTTATATTTAGTTTCTATTTTAAAACTATTTGGGAATGCGGCTCTAGACTGCAGTCCAGAGCAGTACTGCTTGTCGACACCTGGATTAAAAGGTTTTTATAACCCTGTGTGAAAATGATATTATGCGGAACCATATACCGTTGCGAATATTATACTATTAGCTAACTATTGGAGGTGGTTTCATTCGTTTTTACTGTCGTTTGCTATTTTAATCATATTTTAAATCGTCGTTATGTACTGCAGTCCCAAGCAGGGACAAAACGTATACCCTGATCTTAAACAGTGCATATCATCCAGTACACAGCGGATATTGTTGATCCGTCTGATGCATTGGAAACCAAATTAATAGATCTAAATGTTACCCAACTGTAGTGTCACCTAATTTGCTGGGTTATGCCGGCGCCTCGGCCATCAAAAGCGGCCGGTGCGGAACAAAAATGACGAATAAAATTCCGGCGCCGACGGAACCCAATCCCAAGATAGAACCCATAAACACTAAAACTAGCAAACCAAACACAAAGAGATAGAACGGTTATACCTAATGAACCAAGTCCTTCGGGTCTTCAACCATTTCCAAGCTCCAAGTGATGCGGATCGACTTTGGTCGCCGGTCTTCCTTCATCTCCGATGATCCACCCGAGGGAAACGGCATAAGCTTCAGGTTCGCCAAGCGAACCAACCGACTCTTCAAAATTGCTAGTGGTGGAGAGTGGGGAGTATAGGATAGTGTCACTAAAACTTTCTCTCAACCATGAGCTCAAGTGAGCAACAAAATAGAAGATGAAGAAGAGGGTGACCAAAACTAATGGCATGAGCAAAGTGGCTATGTATTTTGTGTGAGCATGAGAGTGAGAGAGAATGAAGAGCACCATCTCAAAAAAATACCAAATGAAAAAAATCCCACACCCCAAAAAGAGTGGCTGGCCCCCTCTCATGCCCACACAAAAAAACTCATTTCTAAATTGCAATAAATTAATACCACCATACCAATCACTACATATCCAAAGACCATGCTTTGACCAAAACCCATGCTTATGCCATGTCACCATTTCCACCCCACCTTAAACAAATGATTTTCTAAAGAAAATCAATAATGAGGTGGCATCATCTAGAAGCCATTCCGTATAAATACGGAATGCTTCCAGGTATATGTATCGAAATACACATACGCGTATTCGTACGAAAATACGAATAGCCAAAGAGAGAAAATAAATAGTGAGCAATAATAATAGAATACAAATATAAAAATACATATGTAAATTATTAAATCAAAACTTGATTTAACAATCTGGCTTAATCTTAAGCCGCTAGTATTATCAACCGCCTGATTAAATTCTGTGCAGTCCATGCACATATTCAATCGGACACCTGTATGTATCAACATACGTCACCTACACCATATCGCCTGAACCGAGAAAACCCTCTGTGTGGGACTCTAAAGAATCGTCAATACGCCGGCAGTGGGTTTAACCATAAGCACGTCAGCGGCACTAGCTGTACGTAACGGCTACCCAGGTATTGAGCGAAAGGAAGGCCGACGAGCAAACTCATCTAAACCCCTACTGAGCCTGTCAGTGACAATATCCGTACAGTCCGGTCTGTTCATCTAAGAGTATCGCATATCGAGTCTAGGGGGGTGGATAAAGTCAGACCCCTAATAACACGATAATTCGTGTCGGTATGAAACCCATTACCTCCTGAGAAACAACTGATCCAAATTAGTAATTTTCCATTACCCCATTCGAGGATTTCAGGTGATGGCTACCCGTGCACTGTGCGACATCAACCCCCAATACCGGGAGAGACGAATCCCTGATGATCCGCTCACTGCCTCCATGTGGCTCGGGACTGTACCCAACTAAAATCTGTTTGCACGTCTACTTTGAGCGTGGTAGGGTAGTAATCAAAGCACAGTGGAAACTCACACGAGACAAACGATGATCCCAGGTCGACAGACTAACCTGTACACATGTCACCAGGGAACTGCTATCTGACAATAGGTATAATACCAACTAGCATGTTCCCGGCGAGTCCGTCTAGTGTACTCATAACCCAATGAGCACCTGTATACTATCTTAGGTGAACAACTAACACCAATGGTTTGTGAGACTGGCCATCGCCCCTCGTCAGGGTCTAGATAAGTATACACCAGTCTACACTGGAGTATCGATGCCCAGTCTCGATACTCCCACGACTAGGGACATTTAAGGATGCGCTTATAGACCCCCAGCTCCCACGTATATGATCGCCATCATAATGCTGGTGGTCAAGCAAGAATCCTATGATGATAAAGACAAACCAGATAGCATACTATCATCTCGAGTAAGACTGTTTTATCGGTATAGGCCCTTCCTCAATCATCACAATCACGTGCCTGTGACTACGATAATTGCCTTGAGGGTATTATAGCCAACAATCTCCCACTTGCACTTAAGGCTAATTATTGTGATGTCGCATACTCACAGCCCCTGTGATACCGAACACCCAACTCCTCTACAATTCAGTTTCACAAAGCCTGTTTGTGAAACTAATGTGTTCGAGGAATAGCCTCAGTGAGTGGATTCGCTCCAATGTTTCTTTCTATGCCTCTCTTTATCTCAAGTTCGCGGAGAAATCCATCTCTCGAATTGAGTAATACATGTCTTAGAATATGTCTGGATATCTGATGGGACCTAGTTCATAAATGAACTCTAAATCCAAACTTCTTAGACTGTATCGTCAACTGAATTTAATCAGTATCATATGCCATGCCTCCCTCAGTATCCGCTTGGACCACCTGTCCAAACTACTGCCCCTCGTAAGAGGGAAAGACTATAACTTTGACAGTCACTCTATCATCCATGTCACTTTGGAAGCATGGAATGATAACCATCTCCCGAAGGAGGCTGCCATTTTCAAATCCTTAGAACATTCACTTATGCTCATAAACTGCTTCCTAACATTTCTCCAGGATTCAATTAATATCACAATTTATTGCATCTAGTGCAAAAACAACATCTGGTGTGGTACTTGACATATCATGATTGACTCAATTGCCTAAACAATTCATATGCCAATCATGCACATCCCTTTCCCCTTTAGTCTTTAAGACACCTTTAGAGAGGGTGAATCCATCACTTGAAGGTTTACCACCATGCCAGGAGTTGTCCATTCTAAAATTCCTTTAGAATGCTGTCTATGTACCCAGATTGGGAAACTACCCAAATCTAGATCTAAAACCATAGATCTAGTAACCAGAATGTCTGATATAATGTCCATATCCCATATGGAGAAATCACTGTGTGACAACAGTGAAACTGAAACATGAAAATGTTTCGAAGGGGTATCCGGGTATTCCTAGTAATGTCTCTTCCATTATCCAGATTCATGTCTGCAACCTTATATTTCTTTTCCATCTCTCCAAATCCCTTTATTTGTCTTTAGTCGTTACCTTCTGTACACCTTCGTTAGGCTTAAATGGTTTTCTTCCTTCCCTACCATTCGGGACCTGCCTATGGTTTGGAAGAAGACTATCCAATAAGCGTAATAGGTGTACTGTCTCCTAATCCTAGGAGTACTCACAACCGGAGAGAAGGTGATGATAAAAGACAACTGAAAAATCCTTATTCTATTTCTCCTGAACCAGAATCATCCTCGAAAAAGTTCCTTCGAGTTCGTATATAACCATACGATGGATTTATCCAATGGAATTGGATGTTCGTAGTGATACGGGGTGTTCTGGAGAAATACAAAGGTGAAGTAGGAGTGGCGATGAAATACGTGGTTTGGTCGTGAATCATAGCAGTCGCATTTTAGTTTGCCCTTTTTCTAATCCCTTTATTTGTCTTTACTTATTACCTTCTGCATACCACATTTAGGCTAATTGGTTTTCTTCATTCCCTACCTTTCGGCACCTGCCTATGATTTGGAAGAAGACTATCCAATAAGCGTAATAGGTGTACTGTCTCCTAATCCTAGGAGTACTCACAACCGGAGAGAAAGTGATGATAAAAGACAAATGAATAGTCCTATTCATTTTCTCCAGAACCAAAAACCATCCTCGAAAAAGTTCTATCGAGTTCGTATATAATCATACGATGGTTTTATCTAATGGAAGTGGATGTTCGTAATAATACGAGGTGTTCTGGAGAAACACAAAGGGTAGAAGGAGCGACAATGATGTATGCAGCTTGGACAATCCAAAAGCCAGTGTTTTTAAGAAAGTTCGGTTAACTTGGTCATTGAGTTATTGTCTAGGGTTGGGCCATGGTCGCTGCCAAAGAGAGAGAGAGAGAAAAAACACTCAGCGTGCACTCTAACCTAGATCAAAATGGATAATCACTTTATCTAATATGGATGGCTCCCACTGTTTTCTCGAATTATCCTCCAAACCCAAAAGGAGAATTAATCGGAATTACCCGAGGAGTAATCCTACTCATCAGTGGGAATCGGGATCCAACTATCATCGCATGATAACTTGATGGAAGCCACTCAAGTTATCACACTCCATAAGGTATGCCCATGCCTGGCAAGTTTCCTGTATGTTTGAAACTCCCGATGTGATTTTTATCCCATGCTCTTATGACCTTGACGTAGGCCAACAAATCATAAGTCACATGTCAAGTTCTACCCATCATTATCCAGGTTAATTTGAATCCACCCGTACATACCCTTGACGTAGGCTAACAAGGTTGTACGACTGTTCCAAACCAACGCATCTATCTATGCAATAGAAAAGTAACAAATAGCTACCATACACTATGCCTTGACGTAGGCCAACAAACATAGCATGAATACTAAGTGCTACCCGTCTGAAATGACGGAGTACTACGAATGGTTTTTGGCTGAAAAGCTTTTAACGTAATGAACTTGATATCGTTGAAGGAACCGGATAGCTTTTATAGAAATATAGCTGCGAAAACCTTTGCTAAAGAGGTCACTCCCGGTGAAGGGATCTCGGCTCTTTCCTCGTCGAATGAGGTGCAGGATATTCCAAACTGAATACCACGATGCAAAGAAAAAATAATCGACTATAGTAAAG
This sequence comes from Agapanthus africanus, assembly GCA_030015575.1. Lineage (NCBI taxonomy): Eukaryota > Viridiplantae > Streptophyta > Magnoliopsida > Asparagales > Amaryllidaceae > Agapanthus > Agapanthus africanus. The sequence continues at coordinate 133,998,801 of CM057344.1, read as the reverse complement.
TTATTACGTTGACGCAAACTTTCACTCAAGGGGTCACTCCCGATGAAGGGATCTCGGCCCTTGCCTCGTCGAATGAGGTGCTGGATATTCATAACCGAATACCACTGTGCAAAGCAAAAGCGTACGTCTGTAATGTCAATTTTTAAAATTGGTTCCAACAACATCAAATAGGTATGTTTTATCCTTGCATTGATAAGAATCAATGCAGTCCCATCAATTAATCACACCAGAAAAGAACAAAAATATAATGTACGTATATGCCATCCGCATTCGCTACTGGGTCCCGTCATCACCCGTTAGGTTACTTAACTAACGACAGAGCGGGGACTAGACTAGCGTCGGTGCAAAACATATACAACATCTACTAGTATATATATAATAATCGCTCCAGGCATGATAAATGCAACATCACAGAAAAGTAATAAGCATCACAGAACAATACAGATAATCTGGGATCCCCGGGTTTCCATTGAGCCATAAATGAAAACCCGACGTTCCCCTGGTCGTGTGGATAGCCTATGCAATGAAAGTCCTAGACCCCTACGAGCGCGGCAAGTTGCCCGCCAAAACCTTAAGCGAGGCAGCCCCCTTCAGCAAAGTGAATGGACCACCCGGCACTTCACGGAATCCGGTAACTTGGGCACCCCTCCTTAGGTCAACCTATACCCCGTACGAGTGCGGCGAATAGCCCGTCAATTCTAGAGTAAGGTACCCTCCGTCTCAACGCCATGAGATGCTGATCTGTTGCCCTCTAGAACCCGGCTATTCGTGCACTCCACCGCGGGGTAATCATAGTACAGAAAAGAAAATAATATACAAGGGTGATATCGACCTCAGCCCGGTCGTGCCCTAAAAGAATAATATACAAACAGGCAGTGACGGCAGTCCACATGTCGGACGCTCGCCCCGCAATATCAAATGTACAAATAAATCCGAACTGCACTATCATTGCACACAAGCTATCCACCACGACAAATCCGCAACATCACAGCACAACACAGAACATCAACGTGAATGTCACGTTCGCAAATCCATCTAAAAGGACATATAACAATTAGACGGGTTTACCGATCAAATAACATTCACGGCCGCAGATGCTAAACTAAGTACTGATAAATTACACAGCTAAAATTTCGATCGATTACAATTTCCGTCTAGCTCCAAGTGCAAACCAGTACTCAAGAGAATCTGGGCTAAAACAAAACATCACAAAAATCATTATTCCTTGTCAGAGAGTACTAGAAAATTTTTGGAGGCATGTGGCCACAAAAGCGCGGCGGAACCGTCGCCAAATGGCATGTTGTGCGGCGGTTCCGCGGCCAAAAAGTTGAATCATGCTTCCAAATTTCTTGTGGTGCTCTACAATTGCCTGCACGAATTTTTAAGCTATACAGAAAGATTTTTCGAGCAAGTTTGAAAATCGATAGAAACTTAGCAAATTTGGAATAATGATTCGGAAAATTCATTCGATCGATATTCTAACTTGTGCAACCTAGCTAGTAATGGCTTATGGGTGGCTCTGATACCACTGCTGGGTTATGCCGGTGCCTCGGCCATCGAAAGCGGCTGGTGTGGAACAAAAACGATGAATAAAATTCTGGCGCCGACGGAACCCAATCCCAAGATCGAACCCATAAACACTAAAACTAGCAAACCAAACACAAAGAGATAGAACGATTATACCTAATGAACCAAGTCCTTCGGGTCTTCAACCATTTCCAAGCTCCAAGTGGCGCGGATCGACTTTGGTCGCCGGTCTTCCTTCATCTCCGATGATCCACCCGAGGGAAACGGCACAAGTTTCAGGTTCGCCAAGCGAACCAACCGACTCTTCAAAATTGCTAGTGGTGGAGAGTGGGGAGTATAGGATAGTGTCACTAAAACTTTCTCTCAACCATGAGCTCAAGTGAGCAACAAAATAGAAGATGAAAAAGAGGGTGACCAAAACTAATGGCGTGAGCAAAGTGGCTATGTATTTTGTGTGAGCATGAGAGTGAAAGAGAATGAAGAGCACCATCTCAAAAAAATACCAAATGAACAAAATCCCACACCCCATAAAGAGTGGCCGGCCCCCTCTCATGCCCATACCAAAAAAATCATTTCTAAATTGCAATAAATTAATACCACCATACCAATCACTACATATCCATAGATCATGCTTTGACAAAAACCCATGCTTATGCCATGTCACCATTTCCACCCCACCTTAAACAAATGATTTTCTAAAGAAAATCAATAATGAGGTGGCATCATCTAGAAGCCATTCCGTATAAATACGGAATGCTTCCCGGTATATGTATCGAAATACACATACGCGTATTCGTACGAAAATACGAATAGCCAAAGAGAGAAAATAAATAGTGAGCAATAATACTAGAATACATATATAAAAATACATATGTAAACTATTAAATCAAAACTTGATCTAACAATCTGGCTTAATCCTAAGCCGCTAGTATTATCAACCGCCCAATTAAATTCTGTGCAGTCCATGCACATATTCAATCGGACACCGGTATGTATCAACATACGTCACCTACACCATATCGCCTGAACCGAGAAAACCCTCTGTGTGGGACTCTAAAGACTCGTCAATACGTTGGCAGTGGGTTTAACCACAAGCACGTCAGCGGCACTAACTGTGCGTAACGGCTACCCAGGTATTGAGCTAAAGGAAGGCTGACGAGCAAACTCATCCAAACCCCTACTGAGCCTGTCAGTGACAATTTCCGTACAGTCCGGTCTGTTCGTCTAAGAGTATCGCATATCGATTCTAGGTGGGTGGATAAAGTCAGACCCCTAATAACGCGATAATTCGTGTCGGTATGAAACCCATCACCTCCTGAGAAACTACTGATCCAAATCAGTAATTCTCCATTACCCCGGCCGAGGATTTCAGGTGATGGACACCCGTGCACTGTGCGACATCAACCCTCAATACCGGAAGAGACGAATCCCTGATGATCCGCTCACTGCCTCTATGTGGCTCGGGACTGTACCCAACTAAAACCTGTTTGCACGTCTCTTTTGAGCGTGGTAGGATAGTAATCAAAGCACAGTGGGAACTCACACAAGACAAATGACGATCCCAGATCGATAGACTAACCGTACACATATCACCAGGGAACTGCTATCTGACAATAGGTATAATACCAACTAGCATGTTCCCGGCGGTCCGTCCAGTGTACTCATAACCCAATGAGCACCTGTATACTATCTTAGGTGAACAACTAACACCAATGGCTTGTGAGACCGGCCATCGCCCCTCGTCAGGGTCTAGATAAGTATACACCAGTCTACACTGGAGTATCGATGCCCAGTCTCGATACTCCCACGACTAGGGACATTTAAGGATGCGCTTATAGACCCCCAGCTCCCACGTATATGATCACCATCATAATGCTGGTGGTCAAGCAAGAATCCTATGATGATAAAGACAAACCAGATAGCATACTATCATCTCGAGTAAGACTGTTTTATCGGTATAGGCCCTTCCTCAATCATCACAATCACGTGCCTGTGACTACGATAATTGCCTTGAGGGCATTATAGCCAACAATCTTCCACTTGCACTTAAGGCTAATTATTGTGATGTCGCTTACTCACAGCCCGTATGATACCGAACACCCAACTTCTCTACCAATCAGTTTCGCAAAGCCTGTTTGTGAAACTAATGTGTTCGAGGAATAGCCTCAGTGAGTGGATCCGCTCCAATGTTTCTTTCTATGTCTCTCTTTATCTCAAGTTCGCGAAGAAATCCATCTCCCGGATTGAGTAATACCTGTCTTAGAATATGTCTGGACATCTGATGGGACCTAGTTCATAAATGAACTCCAAATCCAAAATTCTTAGACTGTATCGTTAACTGAATTTAATCAGTATCATGTGCCATGCCTCCCTCAGTATCCGCTTGGACCACCTGTCCAAACTACTGCCCCTCGTAAGAGGGAAAAACTATAACTTTGACAGTCACTATGTCATCTATGTCACTTTGGAAGCCTGGAATGATAACCATCTCCCGAAGGAGGCTGCCATTATCAAATCCTTAGAACATTCACTTATGCTTATAAACTGCTTCCTAACATTTCTCTAGGATTCGATTAATATCACAATTTATCGCATCTAGTGCAAAAACAATATCTGGTGTGGTACTTGACATATCATGATTGATTCAATTGCCTAAACAATTCATATGCCAATCATGCACATCCCTCTCCCCTTTAGTCTTTAAGACACCTTTAGAGAGGGTGAATCCATCACTTGCAGGTTTACCACCATGCCAGAAGTTGTCCATTCTAAAATTCCTTTAGAATGCTGTCTATGTACCCAGATTGGGAAACTACCCAAATCTAGATCTAAAACCATAGATCTAGTAACCAGAATGTCTGATATAATGCCCATATTCCATATGGAGAAATCACTGTGTGACAACCACAGTATAACCGATCGTAGTTTATGAATTTTACTTCCTACTCTGTGTATGTCATCCAAATACCAGGACATCACACCCTACTACCTTCTGATAAAGTCAAACCCATGACTGTCACATCAAAGATAGATGATCTATCTCCGCTATATCTTCTTTAGTCTATAAATAGACACAAGCTGCTTGTCCACTATGCTTCCGCTGCTCCCACTGACCACAACAACCCTCTGGCAGAGTCATATATACGTACACTTCTAAAGCTGGTTTAGAACGACGCTATATTCATCCTCCTGCCGGGTCTCATAATCTGGAACAGCAGCAATGGCAAGTCTGGATAAACAGGAACCTCCCTGTCACCGTCTCTGAGAAGACCGAAGTACCTCTCGGGTGCCTGAGGTTACCCACCATATCTGCGGAGTGGCTAATGGAATGTCAAATTCAATTGAATCCTTAGGTTCTATTAAATTATCAGTAATCGTTTGCGGTTCTGGAATCACTTCCAGTTCTACCATACTCCCACTACTGTTTTCTGAAAAAATCCATTTTATTAAAACTTGTGGCGAATCAAGAACAATATCACTATTGATCTTCCTGATGGTAGAAAGTTAACCCTCGTGAAAGCCCGGGATAACCCACAAATGGCCATTACTGAAACGTGCCCTGAGTTTGTCCAGATTTTGGTTTTAAGCATCAGCCAGACAACTCCCTATATCTTAACATCGTTAAGATACAAATTGATTCTATATACCATACAGAAACAAAGGCAATAATTTTATTGGAGCCAGATTCAAAATCATGCAGCCATCTCCAGTGCATATCTTCCAAATAGAATGAGGCTAATCAGTATTACTCAACTAGGAGTCCATCCATATATGAGTAACCTGAAAGAGAATCCAGTTCTCAAAACCATTACTATCAACTGAACACCAAACACAAGTATCTACTTCTTCAATCACCTTGAAGAATCCTATACTTGCAACACGTGGTTCTCTACTTTATTCTTACACCTATAACTTCTCAAAACTTAGACCTTGTATTTCTACGAAACACCTGTCTAAAACTAGAGAAGTCACATGTAAACAGAATATAGTACGGGGACCTTCCCCTTTGTCCTAATGGACACTGGACAATATACAATACTTTGTATAAGTCCCTTGAGTTGAATAACTCAAACCCTGTGCGTCGTAGGTTGAAAACTGTACCAGGAGATTTCGTCTAATATCACCAATCACAACGAATTCCGATATAATGAGGATGGTCACCTAATTCCCAATAACTTACTCCCACTCATCATCTGTAAAACTATACATATGTGAGAATCATACCTGGTAAATACATACCCTGGAGTAAAGGTCTAATTGGGAAATCAGTTAACAATTAACAATGCACAGTGAAACTGAAACATGAAAATGTTTCGAAGGGGTATCCGGGTATTCCTAGTAATGCCTCTTCCATTATCCAGATTCATGTCTGCAACCATATATTTCTTTTCTATATCTCCAAATCCCTTTATTTGTTTTTAGTCGTTACCTTCTGTACACCTTCGTTAGGCTTAAATGGTTTTCTTCCTTCCCTACCGTTCGGGACCTGCCTATGGTTTGGAAGAAGACTATCCAATAAGCGTAATAGGTGTACTGTCTCCTAATCCTAGGAGTACTCACAACCGGAGAGAAGGTGATGATAAAAGACAACTGAATAATCCTTATTCTATTTCTCCTGAACCAGAATCCATCCTCGAAAAAGTTCCTTCGAGTTCGTATATAACCATACGATGGATTTATCCAATGGAATTGGATGTTCGTAGTGATACGGGGTGTTCTGGAGAAATACAAAGGTGAAGTAAGAGTGGCGATGAAATACGTGGTTTGGTCATGAATCATAGCAGTCGCATTTTACTTTGCCCTTTTTCTAATCCCTTTATTTGTCTTTACTTATTACCTTCTGCACACCACATTTAGGCTAATTGGTTTTCTTCATTCCCTACCTTTCGGCACCTGCCTATGGTTTGGAAGAAGACTATCCAATAAGCGTAATAGGTGTACTGTCTCCTAATCTTAGGAGTACTCACAACCGGAGAGAAGGTGATGATAAAAGACAAATGAATAGTCCTATTCATTTTCTCCAGAACCAGAAACCATCCTCAAAAAAGTTCCATCGAGTTCGTATATAATCATACGATGGTTTTATCCAATAGAAGTGGATGTTCGTAATAATACGGGGTGTTCTGGAGAAACACAAAGGGTAGAAGGAGCGACAATGATGTATGCAGCTTGGACAATCCAAAAGCCGGTGTTTTTAAGAAAGTTTGGTTAACTTGGTCATTGAGTTACTGTCTAGGGTCGGGCCATGGTCGCTGCCAAAGAGAGAGAGAGAGAGAGAGAGGAAACACTCAGCGTGCACTCTAACCTAGATCAGAATGGATAATCACTTTATCTAATCTGGATGGCTCCCACTGTTTTCTCGAATTCTCCTCCAAACCCAAAAGGAGAATTAGTCGGAATTACCCGAGGAGTAATCCTACTCATCAGTGGGAATCGGGATCCAACTATCATCGCATGATAACGTGATGGAAGCCACTCAAGTTATCACACTCCAGAAGGTATGCGCATGCCTGGCAAGTTTCCTGTATGTTTGAAACTCCCGATGTGATTTTTATCCCATGCTCTTATTACCTTGACGTAGGCCAACAAATCATAAGTCACATGTCAAGTTCTACCCGTCATTATCCAGGTTAATTTGAATCCACCCGTACATACCCTTGACGTAGGCCAACAAGGTAGTACGACTGTTCCAAACCAACGCATCTATCTATGCAACAGAAAAGTAACAAATAGCTACCATACACTATGCCTTGACGTAGGCCAACAAACATAGCATGAATACTAAGTGCTACCCATCTGAAATGACGGAGGACTACGAATGGTTTTTGGCGAAAAGCTTTTAACGTAATGAACTTGATATCGTTGAAGGAACCGGATAGCTTTTATAGAAATATTGCTGCGAAAACCTTTGCTAAAGAGGTCACTCCCGGTGAAGGAATCTCGGCTCTTTCCTCGTCGAATGAGGTGCAGGATATTCCAAACTGAATACCACGATGCAAAGCAAAAATAATCGACTATAGTAAAGTTATTACGTTGACGCAAACTTTCACTCAAGGGGTCACTCCCGATGAAGGGATCTCGGCCCTTGCCTCGTCGAATAAGGTGCTGGATATTCATAACCGAATACCACTGTGCAAAGCAAAAGCGTACGTCTGTAATGTCAGTTTTTAAAATTGGTTCCAACAACATCAAATATATGTTTGTTTTATCCTTGCATTGATAAGAATCAATGCAGTCCCATCAATTAATCATACCAGAAAAGAACAAAAATATAATGTACGTATATGCCATCCGCATTCGCCACTGGGTCCCGTCATCACCCGTTAGGTTACTTAACTAACGACAGAGCGGGGACTGGACTAGCGCGGGTGCAAAACATAAACAACATCTACTAGTATATATATAATAATCGCTCCAGGCATGATAAATGCAACATCACAGAAAAGTAATAAGCATCATAGAACAATATAGATAATTTGGGATCCCCGGGTTTCCATTGAGCCATAAATGAAAACCCGACGTTCCCTTGGTCGTGTGGATAGCCTGTGCAATGAAAGTCCTAGACCCTTACGAGCGCGGCAAGTTACCCGCCAAAACCTGAAGCGAGGCAGCCCCCTTCAGCAAAGTGAATGGACCACCCAGCACTTCACGGAATCCGGTAACTTGGGCACCCCTCCTTGGGTCAACCTATACCCCGTACGAGTGCGGCGAATAGACCGTCAATTCTAGAGTAAGGTACCCTCTGTCTCAATGCCATGAGATACTGATCTGTTGCCCTCTAGAACCCGGCTATTCGTGCACTCCACCGTGGGGTAATCAGAGTACAGAAAAGAAAATAATATACAAGGGTGACATCGACCTCAGCCGGTCGTGCCCCAAAAGAATAATATACAAACAGGCAGTGACGATAGTCCACATATCGGATGCTCGCTCCGCAATATCAAATGTACAAATAAATCCGAACTGCACTACTATTGCACACAAGCTATCCACCACGACAAATCCGCAACATCACAGCACAACACAGAACATCAACGTGAATGTCACGTTCGCAAATCCGTCTAAAAGGACATATAGCAATTAGACGGGTTTACCGATCAAATGACATTCACGGTCGCAGATGCTAAACTAAGTACTGATAAATTACACAGTTAAAATTTCGATCGATTACAATTTCCGTCTAGCCCCAAGTGCAAACCAGTACTCAAGAGAATCTGGGCTAAAACAAAACATCACAAAAATCATTATTCCTTGTCAGAAAGTACCAAATTTTTTTTGGAGGCATGTGGCCACAAAAGAGCGGCGGAACCGCCGCCAAATGGCATGTTGTGCGGCGGTTCCGCGGCCAAAAAGTTGAATAATACTTCCAAATTTCTTGTGGTGCTCTACAATTGCCTGCACGGATTTTTAAGCTATACAGAAAGATTTTTCGAGCAAGTTTGAAAATCGACAGAAACATGGCAAATTTGGAATAATGATTCGGAAAATTCATTCGATCGATATTCTAACTTGTGCAACCTAGCTAGTAATGGTTTATGGGTGGCTCTGATACCACTGCTGGGTTATGCCGGCGCTTCGGCCATCAAAAGCGGCCGGTGTGGAGCAAAAACGATGAATAAAATTCTGGCGCCGACGGAACCCAATCCCAAGATCGAACCCATAAACACTAAAACTAGCAAACCAAACACAAAGAGATAGAATGGTTATACCTAATGAACCAAGTCCTTCGGGTCTTCAACCATTTCCAAGCCCCAAGTGATGCGGATCGACTTTGGTCGCCGGTCTTCCTTCATCTCCTATGATCCACCCGAGGGAAACGGCGCAAGATTCAGATTCGCCAAGCGAACCAACCGACTCTTCAAAATTGCTAGTGGTGGAGAGTGGGTAGTATAGGATAGTGTCACTAAAACTTTCTCTCAACCATGAGCTCAAGTGAGCAACAAAATAGAAAATGAAGAAGAGGGTGACCAAAACTAATGGCATGAGCAAAGTGGCTATGTATTTTGTGTGAGCATGAGAGTGAGAGAGAATGAAGAGCACCATCTCAAAAAAATACCTAATGAACAAAATCCCACACCCCAAAAAGAGTGGCCGGCCCCCTCTCATGCCCATACCAAAAAACTCATTTCTAAATTGCAATAAATTAATACCACCATACCAATCACTACATATCCAAAGACCATGCTTTGACCAAAACCCATGCTTATGCCATGTCACCATTTCCACCTCACCTAAAACAAATGATTTTCTAAAGAAAATCAATAATGAGGTGGCATCATCTAGAAGCTATTCCGTATAAATACGGAATGCTTCCCGGTATATGTATCGAAATACACATACGTGTATTCGTATGAAAATACGAATAGCCAAAGAGAGAAAATAAATAGTGAGCAATAATACTAGAATACATATATAAAAATATATATGTAAATTATTAAATCAAAACTTGATTTAACAATCTGGCTTAATCCTAAGCCGCTAGTATTATCAACCGCCCGATTAAATTCTGTGCAGTCCATGCACATATTCAATCGAACACCTGTATGTATCAACATATGTCACCTACACCATATCGCCTGAACCGAGAAAACCCTCTGTGTGGGACTCTAAAGACTCGTCAATACGTTGGCAGTGGGTTTAACCATAAGCATGTCAGCGGAACTAGCTGTACGTAACGGCTACCCAGGTATTGAGCGAAAGGAAGGCCGACGAGCAAACTCATCCAAACCCCTACTGAGCCTGTCAGTGAAAATATCCGTACAGTCCGGTCTGTTCGTCTAAGAGTATCGCATATCGAGTCTAGGGGGGTGGATAAAGTCAGACCCCTAATAACACGATAATTCGTGTCGGTATGAAACCCATCAGCTCCTGAGAAACTACTGATCCAAATCAGTAATTCTCCATTACCCTGGCCGAGGATTTCAGGTGATAGCCACCCGTACACTGTGCGACATCAACCCCCAATACCGGGAGAGACGAATCCCTAATGATCCGCTCACTGTCTCCATGTGGCTCGGGACTGTACCCAACTAAAACCTGTTTGCACGTCTCCTTTGAGCGTGGTAGGGTAGTAATCAAAGCACAGTGGGAACTCACACGAGACAAATGACGATCCCAGGTCGACAGACTAACCTATACACATGTCACCAGGGAACTGCTATCTGACAATAGGTATAATACCAACTAGCATGTTCCCGGCGGTCCGTCCAGTGTACTCATAACCCAATGAGCACCTGTATACTATCTTAGGTGAACAACTAACACCAATGGCTTGTGAGACCGGCCATCGCCCCTCGTCAGGGTCTAGATAAGTATACACCAGTCTACACTGGAGTATCGATGCCCAGTCTCGATACTCCCACGACTAGGGACATTTAAGGATGCGCTTATAGACCCCCAGCTCCCACGTATATGATCGCTATCATAATGCTGGTGGTCAAACAAAAATCCTATGATGATAAAGACAAACCAGATAGCATAATATTATCTCGAGTAAGACTGTTTTATCGGTATAGGCCCTTCCTCAATCATCACAATCACATGCCTGTGACTACGATAATTGCCTTGAGGGCATTATAGCCAACATAATTACGATCTCAACAGGGTGAAAACTATGTTACGAAACGGACTTTTAGTTCAGGAACTGAATTTCCAGCAGAGAACATTTAAAAAGAAATGACCGTAATTCGCAAACCCGAAACTCGTTTGACTTTAAACCAATTTTTTTGAATTTCTAATTAAGTTTACTTTTTACCCCTTTTGTATCTTTTTGCTTAATTACGATCGTACGATTTGATATTATTTTCTAAATTCTTATGGCGCGTAGTGACTTATATTGCATATGTCTTGTTTAGCGGCATAATTCACATATTTACCCAACCGTGATACCTTTAGTGATATCGATCTCTCTTATTGATTCTAATCGAATATTGCATTGTCGAACGTGAGTGGTATCTGTTCTCCGCCAAATACCAGGAAGACAAACGTCTTGCCTGAATTTGGGGGCATATGCTATTTAGTTTTATCCGTCCACCTCTCCGAAGATGCCAAGTTGATTTATGGCACCATGTATCGAAGGTTTAGACGGATGCAGCCGATGTAGCAGACTTCGTCAGATTCCCCCTCATTGTGAGGGGTTTTTGATTGTGGGGACGCTCTTCCCTGCAGGTGCAATCCCCTGCAGTTAATTACGCTACCGCATCGCGGTAACCACGTTCTCCTTCTTCAGATGGTCACTTCGTGTTGTGGGTGTTTGTTTTGTTTTTAGTTGCCCGTGGATGTATACGGAGACTAATTTATGTTGTCGCTCGTAGGGCGTGGATTAGTCCAAATCTGTATTTTCTTAGATTTGGGTTTGGGTTGGGTTTAAGGATCGTTAATCTCATTTGAGACTAAGATCAATTTAAACGTTTGTTAAGGATACGTTAGTCTAATTTTAGACTAAGATCTACTTAAAAGGATCATTTAGATCCAACAAAAGAGCATTTGGGCTCTATTGTTTTAGTTTAGGGACATTGCGGTCCATTGGGTTTAGGGACATCATAGTCCGTGACAGGTTAAAGACGTCATAGCCTGTAAAGTTTAAAGACATCATAGTCTATGAGTTTAAGGACCTCACAGTTCATAAAGTTTAAGGACATCATAGTCTATGAGTTTAGGGACCTCATAGTCCGTAAAATTTAAGGACATCATAGTCCAGTTTAAAGACGTCGTATTCTATGGGGGTTTAGTTTAGGGACGTTGCGGTCCATAAGTTTAAGAACATTATAGTCCATGAGTTTAAGCACCTCATAGTCCGTAAAGTGTAAAGACATCATAGTCTATGAGTTTAAGGACCTCACAGTCTATAAAGTTTAAGGACATCATAGTCCATGAGTTTAAGGACCCCACAGTCCGTAAAGTTTAAGGACGTCATAGTCCAGTTTAAAGACGTCATAGTCTGTATGGTTTTGGTTCAACCGTTTGGGAATTCGCCAAAAGTTATTGGTTATTGGGACCCTCCATCTCTCTGAAGACGTTGAAGAATTACAACGACATATATCAGAGGTATGAAGAGATGTACCCTTGAACCAATATTGGTTAGGAGATCTGTAGTCAAGTTTGGGACTAAGATCAGTTGAAAAGATTTATGAGCATATGGGCTCAATTAATCTGAATTAGGGATCTGTGGCCAACTTGGGCTCGGCCTACGGCTCAGTCCTTTTTTATTTAACAATGCTGAGCATTGGTTTGGGTCCTGTTCACACCATAATATTGTATTATTATATTCCCCATTCTTATTCGTTTTATAAATAAACAGGTGCTTTTGACGCATGTCTGCTACATATTACAGGTTACAGGTTCTTGGACAGAAAACAGTGAAAACGATGAAAAGACGATGCAAAAGTGGACTTTGACCAACAAACAGAAGACTCTTGATCAAGCCTACATCAAAGATAAAATTCACAAAGTATAAGGCAATGCAAGGTCCAAGATTACAAAGCGAACGGTTAAAAGTCCATCGCAATTATTCACTGGAGATCTGGAAGAAACATAGAAGCTATTTTAATAAAAGAACCAAATAATACGGAAGCCCAAAGACAGAAGAGCCAACAAAGGAAATTTCAAGGCCCAATACTTCCTTTTAAAGAGACAGAGACATAAAATTTTACCAAAACTTGGAGTCTACTTTGACTAGGTCTTCCTAAGGATATTTTGGTAAATGTAGACATGCGGATCAATTGTAACCTAGGGTTTCCTATCCTCTATAAATAGGAACTCTAAATTATTGTATTAGCCATGCCTCCCTATGCCTCTTTTTATCAATAAAATTTAGATTTCTTTTGGAGAGCATCGATGCCTCTTTTCATTTCAGAAATTCAGATTTGACAAGTCTTGTGTTGATGTTTGGAGAGAGCCATCTGTAAAGTAAGTAGGTAATTTCAATTCTTGCCCTAGGTAATTTTTCATTCTCTGCCCTAAATTAAATTTAATTTCTTGCCCTTGTTAGATAGTTAGATCTTTAATTCAATTGCCCTAGATTAATTTAGTTTTTATATTTAATTAATCCATTCACACCGTTTGGAATTAACTCGTAAGAGCGATTAGGAAATTCACAACATCCCTGTGGACCGACCCGTACTCACCGGCTAACAGCAAGCGACGCCGTTCTTGATTGCGGTAATAGATAGTTTTTGAGATCAATCAAATGGCGCCGTTGCCGGGGATGGCGTGTTATTTCCTTTTTGCAATTTCGGGTTAATCAAAATTAAAAAAATCATAAATATCTGAAAAATCAAAAAAATATAAAAATATATCATCTGTTATTTTTGGCGAAGGGTATTTTTGTGTGAATTTTGCACGATCTACGAACAAATTCGGATCTGGAAATCTACAGAGATCAAAATAGCAAATATCAAATCCGAACAAACAGAGGAATATCACAATAGACAACAGAAGAAATTTGGAGGACCGAGTCAAACAAGAAGAATCGCGGTGATCTGGTCCCCAAAAAAAAAAAAAAACCGCCGCGCGACCCCATTCCGGCCGCGGAACCGCCGCGCGACCCACCTTCTGGCCGCGGAACCGCCGCGCCCTGGTCGGTTCAGGGCTTGAAAAAAAAAACCTCTGTAAGTCTTCTGATCTCCTCCTCTGCAAATCTCTGATATCTCCTCTGAAAAATCTCCTGCAGGATTCTTTGCGCTTAAAAAATTTTCCCCCTTCCAATAACAAATCTTGTGCAGGAATCTTTGCGCCGCGCATAAAATAAAAAAAATTTGATTGCAAGTGATTTACTGTTTTGCATATCTTTAATCGGACTTTAAGGGGCTTTTGACCAATTCAGATTGGGTGGGGATTTCATCACCCTTCCCAGAACCCCAGAAATCACATAAGGCATTTGCATTGACCATATTTAATTAAAAAAATACTAGACTCAACCCTAAGGACTTCGAGCTCAATAGGACAGAGGACTAGTTATAGGCATCAGCCGTTTATCCTAACCTGACTTTGCGGTGTCTAGGCAAGTGTGTCAAGGCAAGTGGTTACTTAATTAGGACCACTACTTGTAGCGGGGAGCCTCCCAGTTACCTGGCACTTACCTGGCCGCAATTGGCGGTGAAGAGGCGGTTTGAGGTCCTATTTCTATCCCTTTGGAACAGTTAGGAGCTGTCTAGCTGACCTAGGTGACCCTAGATCTAGCTCTGATTGTGCATTTCTGGTTGATTACATTTGTGTCTAAGCCCTTTATCGAATTTTTTCTTCTTCTGCAAACAGTTTCAAATAAAGAGAAAAAGAAAAAAAAGAAATTTTTTTATAAAAACTTGCAAAAATTTTGTCGCTAAGAAATCCTTGCATCCCACTTGCACCACCTACCTTCTTTCTTTTCTCATTCTTCTATCATGGGTACCCCACATCATAAATCTCTTGCCGAACTTTGGTATCCCGAACCTAACTTTGCGTCGTACGTCAATTGTTTCGGTCGATTTAAGGAAGATCCTTCCGTGCCTAAAATTTCTTTGAAAGATCAAATAGAAGCGTCTAGGAGAAACAGTTTGACTTTGCAACCCACTTTGTGTCAACCTTATCAACCTTCACCACCTTCATACGTTGATACCACTTTTTCAAGTCCTGCTGAAACTCCTAAACCGATGTCCATTGCTGAGCATATTGCTCAATCTCGTAGCCGATCTTTCACCCCTCTCCACACATCTAGGGATCAACAAGTCCATTCACCTTTTTATCCACATGTTGACCCTATTCCTGTCCAACCATCCACTTCCTACCAGTCCTACCCGACCTTCCTACCGTCAGTAGACACTGTTCCTACACAGCCTTTTGGGAGTTTCACATATCCAAACAATTTTGAATCTTTTACCGAAACCCCCTTACCATCCAAGTCTAGTTTGGAAGAGTCATTGGAGGCTTATATCTTAGCAACAAACAAAATGACTAGGAATGTGGAAGCGTCCACAGCCGCCCTTATGCAACCTGCTGAACCGGTAGCTAGTTTCCAACTAGCTTCAAATTTTTCAATGTATGAGGAGGCGGTTGGACAGAGTGAGAATGTGAGAGGATTTCCAAATCAAACCTACCCATACCCAATTGAATCCAACAACCCCAATTTTCAAACATGTGTCCAAAATGATGAGTTGTGCGACTTTGTAGTGCTTGATTTGCCAAATTGTGAGGAACCCCTTTCGAGTGAAACCGCACCTAATCCGTTTGACCTTTACACCTTCAATCTAGAACCTAAATCGATAAATATCCATGCTTTTGATGAGGTGTCAGAAAAAATTGATTTTCACTTGATTGAGGATATAGACGCCGGGAATATTTTGGATGATGAACCAGTTGATTTGATTGAAATTTTATGTCCAATTCATCACCCTGAGTCATTAGATGTTTCTTCCGAACCTCATATGCGTCTTGATTTTGATGATAATGGCTTGGGTATGTTAAATATTGAGGAGTATTATGAGGAGAGTATTGAGGATAATATTGAGGTTGAACCATTTTTGTTTGATGTGTCGGATTTTCCAATTCATCCTCTTGAACCTTTAACTAAATCACCCTCCCTCCTTTCCATCGTTCCGACCACGCCTAATATCACACTTGAAGACTGTGGGCTTGAAAAATTTCTTTTTGAATCTGACACAGTTCTCACAGACGATAATGATTACGAGTGTTTCACTTTTTCGGACGATGTTGATGACTCACCGCCCGAGTTTGAGTCCTTTACATTTCCAGATGAGTTAGTTGAACCATCAGACTCGGTTGCATACAGTCGTTTCGAACCATTGATGGAATCTTTCAAGTTCGAGACAGTTTACTACGGTGAGATTACGACTATCCCTAAATCACTCCCTTCCCTACCTTCCATTGTTCCGACCGTACAAGAGACTGTTACGCTTTCATCTCCAATACCAAGTTCGGCGTACCCATGTTTTCTTGCGAATCTTGAGGGATTTGACCCCATTTCTCGACGGGTTGATAGGTTAGCACAATCTCTTTTAACACATAGGTCATCACAAATTGTGGTAATTTATTCACTCGATTTACACCCTCAAGATCGTGCTACCCTTCTTTCTCTTTTCCGCCATTCTTCTCCCCCACCGAGACCGTATACCGTTTCTACCTCCACACGGTCTCGTGTGCTTCTCATTTCTTTTCTTTCCACTCCATTCTTTCACCAACTAGACCATTACCATGATAATATTTTTGAATGGTTGGTGCTAACCTTTGGCTTGTGTAAGACCAAGCTTAAGTTTGGGGGGAACCTTGTTGTATATATGTATATATGTATTTTTTGTTTTCTTTTTCTATAAAAAAAATAACAAAAAAATTTCAAAACAATAAAATAAAAAAATTGTAAATAAATAAACAGGGGAGTGCCAACATTTTCAACCCTCTTGGTGTAGCATGACAGTGAGGACTCTGTCAAGTTTAAGTTTGAGGGTATGCTCGGTAAGTCTTCTTCCTTCGCATTCATATGTACATTTTTGCATTTGCATAATTATTTTAAAATCCATAAAAATTGAAAAATTTCAAAAATTATAAAAATTAATGTATTCAATTTTGGCGTATTTGACTAGAGTTTGACAGATAGGTTAACTAGCTACAACTAGATCTTAGACGTAGTAAATTAAAAACCCTAAAAATAACCATCCTTAAAGTTTAACGGTAGAGAGTATATGTCTTTGTAGTTTATTTAGAAATAGGAAAATTTTGAGTTCACTTCTTGGGCTAAGTCGAAACAAAGGAAAAGTATTGATATTCTTATTAGAGTATAAGTTTGAAAAATAGTTCCTAGCTTAAGTCTAGATTCTGAAAATGTATACCCTACAATTTGCACAATCACGCACCTTGAAACTTGGAATAGTAGAAGAGACTTTGAAATGCTCTTGTCTAAAGTCCTTAGTATAATGAAAATAAAAGAAAAAAAGTGAATAAAGAGAAAAAAAAATGAACACTGGTTTTCGTGATTACTTAAGGCTGCATTAATGAAAAAATATTTAGCGATGGTGCCTCATCACCCAGTGCCTTAGACCAACTGGTTTGGGAGTTACTGCTAAAGCCTTGGGTGTTGCAAGACTAGGAATTACACTTTAAGGTGGAAACGCATTTTGTAATCGGTCGTTGGTACCTCAAGAAGTATTAACGGTCGCATGAAGGATGTGTATGCAAAATTCAATTAAAAATTCACCAACTAATAAGTACTTTGGACAACGGACAAGGGTATGATTGCTTGATTTGAATTTCCAAGTATAGGGGTGATTTATACACACACGTAGGGGTATGTGGTTTGAGTTTAAATGAAAGAAAGGAGTGAAGAATAGAACTTGTATCTTTAATAGAGTTGATAAAAATTCCTAAGTGGAGATGGAACCCTAGAAGGAAAACTTAAGAGATGCCGAAAGCTAAGTAAGTCTACAGAATATATATAATCTTAAGTTAAATGATGAGGAAGTGTGAAGAATATGGGTGGATGATTTATGAGTCGACGATAATAGAATTCCTTGTTAGAAAACATAATTGGAGAACAAAAGTCGAAAAGCTGAATTGATAGGATTTTATGGGTAGTATCCGCTGAAAATCCTCAGGAGACAACACTCCTCCTACTAGGGACACCTAGAGGTTTAACGGCTTGTTGCACGAGCTCGGTGCAATCGCGTTTCCCTGCGAAAGTGCGGTTAGGTTTTTTGTCGAGAATAAAAAAATAAGTTTGCTCGAGGACGAGCAAAAGATAAGTTTGGGGGTATTTGTTCACACCATGATATTGTATTATTATATTCCCCATTCTTATTCGTTTTATAAATAAACAGGTGCTTTTGACGCATGTCTGCTACATATTACAGGTTACAGGTTCTTGGACAGAAAACAGTGAAAACGATGAAAAGACGATGCAAAAGTGGACTTTGACCAACAAACAGAAGATTCTTGATCAAGCCTACATCAAAGATAAAATTCACAAAGTACAAGGCAATGCAAGGTCCAAGATTACAAAGTGAACGGTTAAAAGTCCATCGAAATTATTCACTGGAGATCTGGAAGAAACATAGAAGCTATTTTAATAAAAGAACCAAATAATAAGGAAGCCCAAAAACAGAAGAGCCAACAAAGGAAATTTCAAGGCCCAATACTTCCTTTTAAAGAGACAGAGACATAAAATTTTACCAAAGCTTGGAGTCTACTTTGACTAGGTCTTCCTAAGAATATTTTGGTAAATGTAGACATGCAGATCAATTGTAACCTAGGGTTTCCTATCCTCTATAAATATGAACTCTAAATCATTGTATTAGCCATGCCTCCCTATGCCTCTTTTTATCAATAAAATTTAGATTTCTTTTAGAGAGCATCGATGCCTCTTTTCATTTCAGAAATTCAGATCTGACAAGTCTTGTGTTGATGTTTGGAGAGAGCCATCTGTAAAGTAAGTAGGTAATTTCAATTCTTGCCCTAGGTAATTTTTCATTCTCTGCCCTAGATTAAATTTAATTCCTTGCCCTAGTTAGATAGTTAGATCTTTAATTCAATTGCCTTAGATTAATTTAGTTTTTAGATTTAATTAATCCATTCACACCGTTTGGAATTAACTCGTAAGAGCGATTAGGAAATTCACAACATCCCTGTGGCCCGACCCATACTCACCGGCTAGCAGCAAGCGACGCCGTTCTTGATTGCGGTAATAGATAGTTTTTTAGATCAATCAGGTCCTGAAAACTTTTTGTTATTTATTGAGTGTTGAACACTCATTATAGCTCTAGGGCTTTATTTAAAGAACAGTTTATGTTCCCTCAGCGCCCACGTGAGGAGCACGTGGCGTGCTTGGCGCTGAGCGCCAGACTTAGAGCGCTAAGACGCTTCCTGTGAGATAGCGCACACATGAGGAGCATGTGGCGCTCTTGGCTCTGAACGCCAGACTTAGAGCGCTGAAGCGCTTCTTGTGAGATAGCACACATGTGAGGAGCACGTGGCACGCTTGGCGCTGAGCGCCAGTTAATGAGTGCAGAGCGCTCCTTGTGAAATAGCGCACACGTAAGGAGCACGTAGCGCGCTTGGCACTGAGCGCCAGTAAATGAGTGCAGAGCGCTCTTTATGAAATAGCACACACGTAAGGAACACGTGGCGCGCTTGGCGCTGATCGCCAGATACTGAGTGCAGAGCACTTCTTGTGAAGTAGCGCACACGTGAGAAGCACGTGGTGCGCTTGATGCTGAGTGACAACCTTAGAGTGCTGGGCGCTTCTTTAAATTGGAGCGCTAGGAGCGCTGTGGCGCTGTGCGCTAATCTTAGAGCGCTACGGCTTTTTTTAGGCAACTTTGATCAGTTCTGCGTTCTGAGAATTAAACTCTCGTTTATAAGAGACTTTGTCTCATGGATCCGAGAACTATGTTCTTCTTTTTAATAAGAGATATTTACAATCTCTGTTGTTTTTATGAAAGACCTTGTCTTTGTAGATCTGTGATCTAAGAAAAATTAAGTTCTTTCTCCTCCCTTTTTATGATGAGATGTTATGATCTCTTTTTGTGAAAGACATCTGTTTTATAAATCTATGATCTTGAAGAAGAACTAGGTTCTTCTTCTTTTGATGAGATGCTTTAATCTCTCTGCTTTATTTACCTTGAAGAAATTCTTCTTCCGAAAGCTTGCTCTTCTCTTTGAAATTTCTCAAAGATTGTGTATGTGTGGGGGGGGGAGGGTTCCTCTGTGCAAGACTTGAAGTCTTGGGTCCTTTATATAGGGGATGCTGATTTGTTGAATCAGTTAAAGAGATTTTTTCTCTAATTGATTTGGGAATGTTTCCCACCGTTGGATCTTTGATCCAAGGGTTTCTGTTTTAGAGAAGGCAATTTTTTTTAACAAGATTGGGAAAATCTTTTCCCATACAGAACTTATTCTATATCTTGGTGATTTTTAATCACCATTGGATTTTTAATCCAACGGTGCTCTAATTTTCAGAGGTAGTTTGATAATTTTTAGTCATCTTTGTTGGATCTTTGATCCAAGGGTGAGGAACATTTAGTTCCAGTGCTAGCGCTCCCGTGCTTTGCACGTGAGCGCTGCATCAGAGTCTTTGACTCTTGGTGCTAGCGCACTTAGCGCTAGCGCCCTCCTGCTTTGCACGTGAGCGCTGCATCAGAGTCTTTGACTCTTAGCGCTGCTTCATTTCAAATTTCAAAATTTGAACAGAGCATTACTTCGATTGGGGGAACAAATGCCCCCCCACCGTTGCGCTAACGTGGCTTACACGTGAGTGCAGCGGTGGCAGCATCTGCGCATTAGATCAACTTGGAAGTTGAAACCGCTCTCAGTGCCTATAAATAGGGATTTTGGCCCTTGAGATGACTGTTTGTTCATCTTCTTTCTTGTTTTTCTGAGAATTAATTCTCTTTCAGAGCCAAGCTCTCTGCCTCAGAAAACTCCTTTAGAGTTAAGACCCTGTCAAATTTTTTTTGTAAGATTTGAACCCATTAACAGAGCTTTGCTCTACTTAGATTATAGATCTTTAAAGACTTTTAGGGTTTCTTAACCCGTTAATGAAAAAACTTAGCTTTGCTCTCTCTAGATCATGGATCAGAAAAAAGAAATCCTTTTTAGGGTTCTTTTAACCCATTAACGAAGAACTCTTAGAGTTCACTTTGCGGATCTTAAAGATCCCGAAGTTTTTACTTCTGTAGAAAGCTTTGCTTTTAGGGTTTTTGATGGATTATTCCATCTTCTTCATAGATAATTGCTCTTTTAGAAATTTTAGGGGGAATTT
The DNA here is from genome assembly GCA_030015575.1 of Agapanthus africanus. Taxonomy (NCBI): domain Eukaryota; kingdom Viridiplantae; phylum Streptophyta; class Magnoliopsida; order Asparagales; family Amaryllidaceae; genus Agapanthus; species Agapanthus africanus. Next base: position 133,977,533 of record CM057344.1, on the reverse strand, counting down.
TATTCCCTTCATTATTAATTATGACAGATGTCATATCTGTTGCAGAGCACTGCTCTCAAGGAAGATTTACTCCTTGGCCCAAGGGGCGCTCATTAAATGAGAATCCTTTTAGGATTTTTACATTTAATGACTGTCTCATCAAATGATGAGACTGTTTTATTAATGATGAGCCATCATGTCACGACCCGAAAGTACGGAACATGACCGGCACTTAAACTACGAACGTCTCGAGGCGTACGTAACCTAAGTAAACCGAAAACCCAAAAATCCAAACCAAGAAGAGTAGTAGAGAGTAGGAAAAACCAACTTAAAGCAAGTAATTTCAATAGCATAAGCCGAATTATGCGGTTTTCAAAACATCAAAAATTTACTGAAAATTTCGGCAGAGTCTCCTTTGTAAATACTGGCCCCCAAACGGGATACAACATGAATAGTATACGAAATCAAGAAAAATGCATCCCCAAACGGGAGCTAGCTCTTCGTCAATCGACGGTCACAACCACACAAACAATAAAATATACAACGCCAACGGCGAGGATCAAAACTCAAAAGGAAACTCAAAACCACCAGAAATATAACGAGCGACTCTAAGGTCGAAAGAATAAACAACACTGGTCTCTATCTCAAAAATACATGTTTGGTTGATGGAATTTACTAGATACAACGGAATAATATTATACAAGGTAATATGATGGGTACGATACAAGAAAAACCCACCTACTAGCAAGTCACCCGAATGAAATTGAGCCCGCAAAGCCGTAATGAAACCTGTACGGCAAACCTGCAAGAAACTGGGGCACAACGGGGGTGAGTTGCCAACTCGTGAATATAAAAATATCTACGCACAGAAATCGCATAAATAACGCAACCTAGGTCAATGATCATAAAATATCCTCAAATATATGTATAACAGGCAGCCTATGACAATGTCTAGGGTAAAATCTAACCCGGGTATAATTTCATGTGCCCGTGTCAGTGCCTCAGGTAGCAATATATCATATGAATGAGGTATGAATGAATGAAAACATAATACATGTAAATGAAGAAACTGTTTTCATAAATTAGTGAGATTTCTTTTGTATTTTTAAAATGAGGTATCATAAATGAAATCAGCATCAACGGTATCTAGCATCGACACAAAACATAAATCTCAATGTCTCAAAACCTCAGGCTCCGGCCATCCGGACTGGCCTGTATCATCAAATCTCAGTACCTCAATATCTCGAAATCTCAATGTCTCAATCTCAATATCTAGGGCGCCGTCAGTCCAGACCGGCCCCTACCATCCATCTCAAGACCACGACGGTATCCTCCGGATATCCGACGCGTCGGGTAAAATCACCGGTAGGTAGTCTCCCCCTGCCAGGCTCATCGTCATCACCACGAGCTTCTTGCCCCAGGGTACCTTACCGGGTCCACCATGTACCCGAAACGGTTCATCCAACTCCTCGAATCGGATCTCCAAATCTATCAGCAAACTCATGGTGGACGACTCATACATCATGGGAAAAACCGCGCTTTTTATTTAAAAAGAGAAAGAAGAAGTTTGTATATGTTTTGCGGTTTTCCCCAAATCCAGAAAATCTCATGGAAATCCAAATCCAAAACCTCAATAGCACGTAAAAAGTGAATATATGCATGAGAATCCATGAATGCGGCATAACAATGAATAACAGTATGCATGAGGTAGCAGGTAATAACTATAATGTCTAAACTATTAGCTAACAGGCTATGTCAAGCAATAATATTTTCTAAGGTGTACGTGACATGGCAATTACCGATGAAGATGTGTGTGAGCCGGCAAGTAAGTGTACGTGGTACATACGCATCATCGGTAATGGTGCTGGTGTCCTAACCACAAGATATCAACAGTAGAATATGAAGCATAATATAAGCATGTGATGCGGAGCAAACAACAATAATAAACGGGAGCTGAATACTAGACGCAACGATAACTAATCTGCAATAATCTAATATAAGTCCTACGAATGGTGCCTTTTGAAATAACACAAATCATGGGGTTTTGAAAATAGGGGCTACGGTGTTTTTATGAAAAGATACGTCGTTTTTGAAATATCCGTAGATTCCCTTGAGCTGTCTTTAAAAATGCCCACGATTCGTTAGTTTTTGAAATAGGTAAGAAGTCTAATCTAATCTAACAACTACACTAGACTATACGGCTGAACTAACAAGCTGAACTACAGGTAAGGAAACCGCCTATCATCTGAGTCGATATATATACATACCTGTATATGTATAGTCGGTGATCCCGCCTCAATAATATCATATCCGATACCATATCTATAATCAGGCATCCCAAGTCAAGAGTGCGGATCAATCATCAATATAGCTCGTACGTAAATCCGTCGTACGGCATCCCAATCTGGGTACGGGTCAATATCACATTCTTCATACTATTCACCTGGTATCCTCTTTATCAAATATCATGATCGGGGTACTGATCTACGTCTAGTACCATACTGATACCGCCTACGTATGCATGGACGTGTGTGAAACACTATGTCAAGGACCCACTACAACGTCATGTCGTATCTAAGATACGAACCCTGCTATATCACCGATCTCACGGCCTCAAATCAAATCTCATCGACTCATTATAAATCCTAAGTACTATCATCCTCAATCCGTATGTGAACACATAGTCCCATACCCATGTGAACACATAACTATATAATCCCGTATAAGCGCAAATGAAAGAAGAAAGTATGCAAGTATGGGTGTGTGTGTGCATGTGTGGTGCGACCACTACTCTAGGGTTTCGCGACACCAATTCATCCAAGAACACCAAATATCTATATCATCAATAATATCAAACAAATTATAGTCAATATATATATATATATATATATATATATATGTGTGTGTGTATACGTATTCGTATACATCACCACGAACTGCGGGGGTGCTATACGCCATCCACCCGACTTCTCCCCGTAGATATAAATCTACTCACCTGGTCCTCGCTCGCCGGTGCCGACGTCGCCACGCGCTTGTTTGCCGTCTCGAAGTCCACATAGGGTACCTACATATCACAACGTATCGTATCGCATAAAAACCCAATTCAAAATCGAAAGGGCATACGAAAACTAAATCGGCACGCGTATCATGCATAGGTCAAAACCTATCGCCTACACATGCAAGAATAGTCAAACCAACCCTCGATGTCGATGTACAAACGTCAAACCATCGAGAAAAAAACCCAAACGCACCCCTTTGCGCATTCACAAACACTAATTATAATATGAAATAGGTTAGAATTCACAAAAACCTCAAACTCACTTTAAAAGCGATTTTTCCGAAAACCTAGTAAGCAAACTTTTCCATTTTTGTACAAAACTAAATGTTTTAATGATTTTAGTGGCTACAATACTCACTAAATATCTTAACTAAGCCACCCAAACCATTACTAGATTTTAAACTTACTCATTTCCATAAATCCCAAAATTCTAGTTTGCAATTTAGCTTAAATAGTAAAATTCTAAAATACGATTTGCAAACTAGTTACTAGGTTTGATTTAACATGCCTTAATATGATAAATTACACACTTAAACCATGTTCAAATGATATAAAACCCTAACTAGATTTAATCTCACATATATAAGCATTTCATAAAAACCTAGTTTACATAAAAGCTTATTTATTGCAAATCTTAAATTAACAAATTGCAACTAGCAACTAGATTAGGTTTTACATTCCCACAAGATGATAATCTACACTTGATTATCCTATTAGTGATGGTTAAACCCAAATTAGCTTCAAACCATACTCTTGAATTCTCAAATTAGCAACAAGAGCAAAATTAACACTTTAACAACTTAGCCTTAAGAAATTAACTAACTAATTAAGCAAAAATGGTTAGAATTTATACCCAATGAATTGAAGATCCACAAGCACACACATAGCCTCCCAAATTGGAATCTTGTTCCCTAGATCCATGCAATTTTGGCTATAGAGAAATGGGTAGGAGTCGGATTTTGATTTTGTGAGGGTTTGTGTTGATTTTTGTTGATTTTTTTTGAAGGAAAATGGAGGTGAAGGAAGATGGATACTTGGAGAAAATGGGGGGGGGGGCTATTTCTGGCCGAAAATGGGGAGGGTGAGGTGAGTGGGAGAGTGAGAGAGAGAGTGTGTTGGTTTCAAAGTCAAAGAAAAGTCAAAAGCCCATTCTTATACATTCTTTTATCCTTTCTTTTCCTTTTCTTTTCTTTTGCAAAACAAGTGGGGACAAGAGAGGGGGGCTGCTGAATTCAGCCAAGGGGGAGGGAAAATGGGGGTGTGTGAGTGTGGGTACGGGTGTGGGGTGATGAAAAATGATAAATACAATACCCCAAACATCCATTTACGCTAAAAAAAAGCCTTTTTTCTTCAATAATTTCTAAACCGTTTTGGCAAATGATTTCGTTCCAAAAACCACATGATAAATTTTTATTTAATGTTTTATGATGCACAAAATTTGTTTCAACTCATTCCAATTTGTAATTTTCCCTAATTAAATGTATTAGTGACGGCTTAAAATAATAATAAAATAATATTTTTTTCAGAAAATTTGAAATTTCGCCAGCGGCTCAATAAACACCAAATAATAGCAATTACATAGCTAGAATATGTATATTTAATTTTTATAATAAGATATTTGTATTTTGACTTTTTACCGAAAACACCCTTATTTTACCGATTTTTCGAAATTTCACCGAAACGATTTTCAAAACGTTACAATCTTCCCCCCTTAAAGAAATTCGGTCCCCGAATTTAAATTCAAACTCCCCCCAAATACTAAAACATCTAAGAAAAACCATCAAGTCGTCGGGGCTCCGAAATTGTAACTACATAAAACAAATCGTAGCGCAGCGCATGCGCTTGAAAAATGAGCATATAACTCAAATCGAAACTCCGTCAAGCATCCCGCAATCATCGGAGTCATGGAGAAGACATCAATGCCAAATCCAAATCAAAACCAATATGCCATAACTTGAAACTATACATGTAAATATCGAATCTATATATGTAAGTATCTGAAGGAAATGAATGCCAAATCTCTTTAAGTCGCTGTGCACGTGTATAATACTGCACAGTGGCGGACGTCTATCATAAGGAAATAACTATATACATATATACCTTTGTTTGAAATGTACGTTCCGCCGTTTTGGAAACAATTTAGAAGGGTCTCCTTGTTTTAAACATTTCGTGTCATATCAGACACGTAGGTAAATACTGAGGCTATAGCTCGCTTTTTGGAAATCCCTTCAATAACTATCAATGCATGCAAAATGTATTCAGGTACTGTCCTCTGACTAGTCCTGCTCAGTACGGAAACACATAGCAATATCATAAAAACGTACTGCTCTATAAGAAATCAATCCCAAAATATGCACATGAATACTACGTGCGTCTGGTGCGCACAGAAATCAAAATCCATGAATGTGCCATACATGCGCACAGAAACAACATCTAAGTGCATCAGGTGTGCACGAAACATCTGTCGTAGGCAACATGTATGCCTGACAGCAAAAATCAGGTGCATCTGACATGCACGAAAAATCTCGAATTAGTGCATCTGGTGTGCACCAAATCGCATCTCGTAACAGGCGCCCAACAGGCGCTAAAAATCCAAACCGGTGCATAAAATGCACAAACAAATGTCGAGCATCACCCTCGAAATCGAAATCTAGTGTATCCAAGTGCACAAATACATGTCACTGCACTGCCAGCATATATAAACTATACAGAGTGCAGGAACCAAATCGCGTGCGTGCATACGTACAAAATCAACTCTACTGTTTAAAACCGTAAAATCACAAACATGTGAAACTAAAGCACGAAAACTATATCAAGTGCAACACTGTGCGAAGATCGTAAATCCTCAATCATCAAAATCAAATCATACGAATAAATCACCCAAAACATCGAAATCAATAATGGCGGAATAGTACTACTCAAGCGCATCCTCTAAGAATCTCGGCAACTGTCGCGGTCACTAGTGGGACGTCTCATCGATGATCATGAACTCTGTCCTGCTGGCGTGCGTAACCATGACCACTCCTGGGTCAAGGTCTTCACTGTGAATTACTAATCTTTCGGTCCATCGGCTCATCGGCCCTGTCAGGTGTGCTAACGGGGACGATTCCGTTCTGGCACTCCTCTGGTCATCTCTTGGTCAATCATCGCGACCACTCGTGAGACAGCATATCACTGGCGTCGGCCTCTGGCTCGCTGAATGTACGTGACACATCTGATCCTGGGTGCAAGTATCATTGCAGCAGTGTCCTGGAAGGAATCCTGCTCACGGTCTCTTCCATGTCTCGTCTTCTGCCAACTGTCTGGAAGTCATTGTCCTTTCCTATATCTGCATCTTGCTCTGTAACGGCTGCATACCCATCGCGACTCCTTCTGGAAGGTATATCCAGTACCATGCCTCGGCATGCGCATCGCTTCTCTGATGTCGGCGGAGTGGAACGTCATCTCATCTACATCTGGTGCGAACCTCTTACTTCACTTTTCTCTAATGTCGTCTGCTTTGGACTCGTCTCGTCGCGGCTGCATGGACTGAGCTCCAACGGCTATCCTCGTATCTGGAGTCTCCCAAGAATGCATCTCACCACCTAGCATCCGAATTAAGTCGAGTCATCCGATCGAGTTGTCAAAACCTCATAATCCCCCAAGAGCTCAATATCTTGGGCACAGTTTAATAGTATCGAGTACATACCACAGCATCGGTGGTCCAGCCGTAGAAGGGCAAACCCAAGCCTCACTAATGGCGCCGCAGAACTGCCGCAAACCCTAAGGTTCAAAGGCTTTCATACGGTCATTAAGTCGAGTTAGGGTTTCATTCTTCTAGAGGGACCATAGAATTGCCTGCATGTCTTTCCGAATACTTTAAACTTGGAATAGTAGGTTTCTGACATTCGATCGTCTCTGTCGACTCCCAACGTCTCCGCGTGAAGTCGTCTCTAGCTGGAATCAATCTATCTGATGACCTCGCATCGGGGTAAGCGAACGAACCACCTGTCCTATTCATTCATCCACGATGACTAGCGACCTTCTATCATCTCTTAGTACAACTCGTTCTGCACTAACTCCAGCATCTGGGGCAATACCTCGTCGTTCGCAGCAATAACTGGCTCGCTCGTCTGCACGCCGAACAGTGCCTCGATCATCATGAATAAGCAACACACCAACGGTCATCAAGATCTGGCTGGCCTCTGTCAGTGGCTCAATCCTCTAGTGTCGATCAGCACATCCGAGTAACCTCATAAAGGCGATCCGCCAAACGCTCGCGGCGCGGAAACACAGTAAAAAGACACATCTCTATAATCAGGTGTCGCCGGAATCATGCCCTGGTCAGTCCTCGTTCGTGCCGAGCTCGTGCTGACCGCAACTCTAGCCGAAGCTCTCCCTGCCCGTAATCATGGCAGAAAAACCAAACTGGTACTGATGAGGCTAGATCAGGAAGGAATATAATACTGAACAAGGAAATGTACATCCTAAGGCTTCTTAAGTGGAGTGGCGTGTCGTAAATATGCCGCGGAACATACCAACGGTACGTCACTCTACTTTAGTCACCTATTCCATCAACCAAGGTCATCCTACGCTCCGAAGGTAAAACCTAACGCTCTGATACCAACTTTGTCACGACCCGAAAGTACGGAACATGACCGGCACTTAAACTTCGAACGTCTCGAGGCGTACGTAACCTAAGTAAACCGAAAACCCAGAAATCCAAACCAAGAAGAGTACTAGAGAGTAGGAAAAACCAACTTAAAGCAAGTAATTTCAATAGCATAAGCCGAATTATGCGGTTTTTAAAAACATCAAAAATTTACTGAAAATTTCGGCAGAGACTCCTTTGTAAATACTGGCCCCCAAACGGGATACAACATGAATAGTATACGAAATCAAGAAAAAGGCATCCCCAAGCGGGAGCTAGCTCTTCGTCAATCGACGGTCACAACCACACAAACAATAAAATATACAACGCCAACGGCGAGGATCAAAACTCAAAAGGAAACTCAAAACCACCAGAAATATAACGAGCGACTCTAAGGTCGAAAGAATAAACAACACTGGTCTCTATCTCAAAAATACATGTTTGGTTGATGGAATTTACTAGATACAACGGAATAATATTATACAAGGTAATATGATGGGTACGATACAAGAAAAACCCACCTACTAGCAAGTCACCCGAATGAAATTAAGCCCGCAAAGCCGTAATGAAACCTGTACGGCAAACCTGCAAGAAACTGGGGCACAACGGGGGTGAGTTGCCAACTCGTGAATAGAAAAATATCTACGCACAGAAATCGCATAAATAACACAACCTAGGTCAATAATCATAAAATATCCTCAAATATATGTATAACAGGCAGCCTATGACAATGTCTAGGGTAAAATCTAACCCGGGTATAATTTCATGTGCCCGTGTCAGTGCCTCAGGTAGCAATATATCATATGAATGAGGTATGAATGAATGAAAACATAATACATGTAAATGAAGAAACTGTTTTCATAAATTAGTGAGATTTCTTTTGTATTTTAAAATGAGGTATCATAAATGAAATCAGCATCAACGGTGTCTAGCATCGACACAAAACATAAATCTCAATGTCTCAAAACCTCAGGCTCCGGCCATCCGGACTGGCCTGTATCATCAAATCTCAGTACCTCAATATCTCGAAATCTCAATGTCTCAATCTCAATATCTAGGGCGCCGTCAGTCCAGACCGGCCCCTACCATCCATCTCAAGACCACGACGGTATCCTCCGGATATCCGACGCGTCGGGTAAAATCACCGGTAGGTAGTCTCCCCCTGCCAGGCTCATCGTCATCACCACGAGCTTCTTGCCCTGGGGTACCTTACCGGGTCCACCATGTACCCGAAACGGTTCATCCAACTCCTCGAATCGGGTCTCCAAATCTATCAGCAAACTCATGGTGGACGACTCATACATCATGGGAAAAACCGCGCTTTTTATTTAAAAAGAGAAAGAAGAAGTTTGTATATGTTTTGCGGTTTTCCCCAAATCCAGAAAATCTCATGGAAATCCAAATCCAAAACCTCAATAGCACGTAAAAAGTGAATATATGCATGAGAATCCATGAATGCGGCATAACAATGAATAACAGTATGCATGAGGTAGCAGGTAATAACTATAATGTCTAAACTATTAGCTAACAGGCTATGTCAAGCAATAATATTTTCTAAGGTGTACGTGACATGGCAATTACCGATGAAGATATGTGTGAGCCGGCAAGTAAGTGTACGTGGTACATACGCATCATCGGTAATGGTGCTGGTGTCCTAACCACAAGATATCAACAGTAGAATATGAAGCATAATATAAGCATGTGATGCGGAGCAAACAACAATAATAAACGGGAGTTGAATACTAGACGCAACGATAACTAATCTGCAATAATCTAATATAAGTCCTACGAATGGTGCCTTTTGAAATAACACGAATCATGGGGTTTTGAAAATAGGGGCTACGGTGTTTTTATGAAAAGATACGTCGTTTTTGAAATATCCGTAGATTCCCTTAAGCTGTCTTTAAAAATGCCCACGATTCGTTAGTTTTTGAAATAGGTAAGAAGTCTAATCTAATCTAACAATTACACTAGACTATACGGCTGAACTAACAAGCTGAACTACAGGTAAGGAAACCGCCTATCATCTGAGTCGATATATATACATACCTGTATATGTATAGTCGGTGATCCCGCCTCAATAATATCATATCCGATACCATATCTATAATCAGGCATCCCAAGTCAAGAGTGGGGATCAATCATCAATATAGCTCGTACGTAAATCCGTCGTACGGCATCCCAATCTGGGTATGGGTCAATATCACATTCTTCATACTATTCACCTGGTATCCTCTTTATCAAATATCATGATCGGGGTACTGATCTACGTCTAGTACCATACTGATACCGCCTACGTATGCATGGACGTGCGTGAAACACTACGTCAAGGACCCACTACAACGTCATGTCGTATCTAAGATACGAACCCTGCTATATCACCGATCTCACGGCCTCAAATCAAATCTCATCGACTCATTATAAATCCCAAGTACTATCATCCTCAATCCGTATGTGAACACATAGTCCCATACCCATGTGAACACATAACTATATAATCCCGTATAAGCGCAAATGAAAGAAGAAAGTATGCAAGTATGGGTGTGTGTGTGTGCATGTGTGGTGCGACCACTACTCTAGGGTTTCGCGACACCAATTCATCCAAGAACACCAAATATCTATATCATCGATAATATCAAACAAATTATAGTCAAAAAATATATATATATATATATATGTGTGTGTGTGTGTGTGTGTGTACATATTCGTATACATCACCACGAACTGCGGGGGTGCTATACGCCATCCACCCGACTTCTCCCCGTAGATATAAATCTACTCACCTGGTCCTCGCTCGCCGGTGCCGACATCGCCACGCGCTTGATTGCCGTCTCAAAGTCCACATGGGGTACCTACATATCACAACGTATCGTATCGCATAAAAACCCAATTCAAAATCGAAACGGCATACGAAAACTAAATCGGCACGCGTATCATGCATAGGTCAAAACCTATCGCCTACACATGCAAGAATAGTCAAACCAACCCTCGATGTCGATGTACGAACGTCAAACCATCGAGAAAAAAACCCAAACGCACCCCTTTGCGCATTCACAAACACTAATTATAATATGAAATAGGTTAGAATTCACAAAAACCTCACACTCACTTTAAAAGCGATTTTTCCGAAAACCTAGTAAGCAAACTTTTCCATTTTTGTACAAAACTAAATGTTTTAATGATTTTAGTGGCTACAATGCTCACTAAATATCTTAACTAAGCCACCCAAACCATTACTAGATTTTAAACTTACTCATTTCCATAAATCCCAAAATTCTAGTTTGCAATTTAGCTTAAATAGTAAAATTCTAAAATACGATTTGCAAACTAGTTACTAGGTTTGATTTAACATGCCTTAATATGATAAATTACACACTTAAACCATGTTCAAATGATATAAAACCCTAACTAGATTTAATCTCACATATATAAGCATTTCATAAAAACCTAGTTTACATAAAAGCTTATTTATTGCAAATCTTAAATTAACAAATTGCAACTAGCAACTAGATTAGGTTTTACATTCCCACAAGATGATAATCTACACTTGATTATCCTATTAGTGATGGTTAAACCCAAATTAGCTTCAAACCATACTCTTGAATTCTCAAATTAGCAACAAGAGCAAAATTAACACTTTAACAACTTAGCCTTAAGAAATTAACTAACTAATTAAGCAAAAATGGTTAGAATTTATACCCAATGAATTGAAGATCCACAAGCACACACATAGCCTCCCAAATTGGAATCTTGTTCCCTAGATCCATGCAATTTTGGCTATAGAGAAATGGGTAGGAGTCGGATTTTGATTTTGTGAGGGTTTGTGTTGATTTTTGTTGATTTTTTTTGAAGGAAAATGGAGGTGAAGGAAGATGGATACTTGGAGAAAATGGGGGGGGGGCTGTTTCTGGCCGAAAATGGGGAGGGTGAGGTGAGTGGGAGAGTGAGAGAGAGTGTGTGTTGGTTTCAAAGTCAAAGAAAAGTCAAAAGCCCATTCTTATACATTCTTTTATCCTTTCTTTTCCTTTTCTTTTCTTTTGCAAAACAAGTGGGGACAAGAGAGGGGGGCTGCTGAATTCAGCCAAGGGGGAGGGAAAATGGGGGTGTGTGAGTGTGGGTATGGGTGTGGGGTGATGAAAAATGATAAATACAATACCCCAAACATCCATTTACGCTAAAAAAAAGCCTTTTTTCTTCAATAATTTCTAAACCGTTTTTGCAAATGATTTCGTTCCAAAAACCACATGATAAATTTTTATTTAATGTTTTATGATGCACAAAATTTGTTTCAACTCATTTCAATTTGTAATTTTCCCTAATTAAATGTATTAGTGACGGCTTAAAATAATAATAAAATAATATTTTTTTCAGAAAATTTGAAATTTCACCAGCGGCTCAATAAACACCAAATAATAGCAATTACATAGCTAGAATATGTATATTTAATTTTTATAATAAGATATTTGTATTTTGACTTTTTACCGAAAACACCCTTATTTTACCGATTTTTCGAAATTTCACCGAAACGATTTTCAAAACGTTACACATCATCCAGATTGTGTGGGTCCCCTGGTTCCTTTCCACTGCATTACAGTGTGGTACGAATTTAAAGTACCAAGTGCCAGAACTTAAATTGTAGCATTGACGGCTAATTTTTTGTTCTTTTTCATGCAGGTACTATGTCTCTCGACATTTCTTTCCCGTTCGTCCGTTCGGAAAGCGGATTTCCTAAAGTGCCTGTGGATAGGGAAGTCTTCGCGTTGATCAAAGATCAAGACCCGGAGCAAAAGAATCTTCATTTATGGGGCAGATGGTACAGTCAAATCATCAGGGGTCGGCGGAGCTTTTCTTGCGCGGCACCTTCGGAGCCTATTTCGGCGATCCCTTATGCTGACGTACCTCCGGTGAACTATGCCGTGGAGGAGGTCAACTAGGCCTCACGGGGTTGCCTTCAACCCTCTATGGCTGTGATAACCGTACAGCCGCCGCCGGTTTTGGATACTCTGGGGCGGCGTATATGTCAGGGCGAGTCGCGCCCTTAGGGACAGTCGTACATGATAGGCCTAACTCCTCGCCATCCAGCTGGGTATTTGCAGTGGGCCCGCTACATTTTGTCGACCAAGAAGTCGCAGATGCTGAAGCTCGGGTTATATCCCACGATTTACGCTTCTCTCTTTCAATATTCCGCGCCTCCTACATGGTGGGTCAAGGCTTTTCTGGAGCAATAGAATATTCCGACCCACACCTTCCTTCTGTTGGATCGAGAAGTCTCAATATCTTTAGAAGAGTTTGCAGAGATCTCTGGCTTACCCGTTAGGGGAGAACACTACGAGGAGTTGCTTCCTCCGGACGAGTACATCTTTGCCACCAAATCAATGGTAATGGGTCTTACCCCGAAGAACGCCATTCAACACCAATTCCCGAGCTTGATCAAGGTGTTGAATATATACGAAAGTTTATTTCTGGAGTCCGGAGGGCATGGAGTTAGCTATGCAGATTTTATCACTCGCTTTCTTCGTCCAGAAGCCTTATCGAAGTAAGCTGCGCTGTTTGCCAAGCTTGACGACCCGTTTGGTTTTGGTTTGGATAACCAACCGACGGCGGAGGCGGATTTAAAAAGTTTCTTTATTCCGGTTGTTCCTGTCGTTCCCTCCGTGGAGCTTGCTACTCCGGACGTCAATGAAGAGACGTTCGTGCCGGGGTTCATCGGCTTGTGGCTAAACTGGTTCATGCTTCCCATGCACCCTCATTATATGAGGCCATCAGTATTTTACCCAACCCATCGTATGGTTGCGGGAATGCAAGTGGCTATCGGAATTGCTAGGTTGGCACACCTGTACCATGGTCTCAGCTTAGCGGCGGATACCACTCAGCCAGGGGTACAACCCGTCACTTTCTTCCTGCATTATTTTATGTCATGGATGGAGCTGCACATACTTGGCGCTTTTGGCATCCATAAACGGCCTCTTTTTTACGACAGTTACAACTTCCCTCGGATTATGCGCCTAGTTGATGCGTCCGTTTTAAATCCGTCACAGCGGGAGGCTAGGGTTTGCTCCTTCGTCCACGTATGATTAGAGATGGCATGTCCTTTACCAATAAGGTTTTAACCATTGGCAAAGAATCCGCAAAAACAGTGCAGCCAAGCAATCAGGCCTTTTAAAGAATTACGGGACACTTTTAAAGACGGGACCTCTACCTTGAAAGCTCGGGAGATTCTTCACCTATATTCAATCAGGCCGGGCTTTCTCGTGTTTAGGCAGAATGATTCGGCATTGGTCATAAGGTACAACCCGCACCGTTTTGCCCAGCAATCAAGCTATAATCAGGGCGTCCCACTCGAGGCCTTCCTAGTTGATCCAGTTGCCACAGAAGAAGGTATTCGCAATGCAGTACATCATTTTATGCCGTTGAACACCGACTCCAACTTCTTTATCAATGCGCCGAGTTGCGTTCCGCGAATCTTGAATGTATATGTGGCGTGGTATCAACATTCGATGGGTGCCGTCATTAGGGAAGAAAAACGATTATTTCTTGATCGCAATGGCACCGCCCCCGCTGGTAATCCAGTCGTTCCTTTGAAGCGACGGACCATCGTTCGTCCTCCCTTGAGAGAAGCCGCTGCGGCTGTGGTACCACGTGTTATGCCTGAGCTGCCCCTATCCTGCATGCCTATAGAAGCGGCTATTGTAGCATCTCCCGGGTCTGGCGTGGGTGCGGAGATAGGGACTCATCGCCCCAAATTGCCCGCCAAGCGCAAACTTGTGTTATCGGCTCCCGGTACTCGCTCACGGAAGAAAAAGAAGTCGATACTTTATGCAGACGTTGTATTCGACCAGGAGCCTCATGCTCCTTACAGCGATGGCCTAAGTGAGTATGGGAGCAACGAAGGTTTGTTATGGCGCCGGATGATACCGATCTAGAGGCTGCCATCGCGGTTTCAAAGCAACTAGCTCGCGATGAAGCGGCACTAATCACCATCGCACAATCAGGTATACTTCGGTGATATCTTTCCACGGCTATTTTAATTATTATGCTTTGACTGACTCTTTCTTCTTCAACAGGTATCTCCGCCAAAGAGGCTCTCGCAGCTTCCCTCAAGACTTTTGAGGAGGAAGAAAGGCTTCGCGCGTCCTTGGGCCTCGGTATATTTCGGCTCATTGTGCCTTCATTCCCTTTTTCTTCATGGGTAGTCTGACCCTTCTTTTTCATCTTATTGCGGGGACTACCTTGACCCAAGTTAACTTGAGTGCAGTGCCGATCCCGGAGGGTGGCGTGGTGACGCTTCCATGGCCGGCTGCTGAAGTCCCAGCTCCCCCAGTATTGCTAAAAGAGGCTTCGCTTAAGCAGCCGATGACGGACGCTATAACGGCCCCAGAGGTGGCTCCTGGCTCGGACAATGACGTCACTTTGACGGAAGTCTTGAGGAGGTATATTCTTACCACCAAGGCTGATAAGAAGCGTAGAAAGCATGCGGCGAGGGGACGTGATGTCAGCTTGGCTGTGGGTGCAGGTTCAAGCGCTATTCCATCCATCCCTATTTCTTCCGAAGATGCTCCAGAAGCCCTGTCTACCGTCCATAGACAAATGGTGCGCGCAGCTCGGGAAGAAGCCGAAAAGCCGGCCCAAGGTAACATAATACTGGGTCTTTTTATTAGAATTTGATCTTTAAATTCTTATATACCATATCTTGCAGGGCTAAGTCCTGACGATGAGGCGGTAGGTGAGATGACGGCGACCACCGAGCCTGAAGCGGCTACTCTCTCTTGGGAGTCCGGACCATCCAAACCGCCGCTCTTTCCCTCTGCGGTTCCCCGCCATCGCCTGGAATTCAAATGTCACGACGGCTCTTGTAGAATCAGGGGATGAAGCCGCCGGTGCTGAAACCATTCTACTGAAGGAGAGCGAAGAAATCGCAACGCCGAGTGATGCTTCCTTTGCAATTTTGGCTGATGACCCATCAGGTGGGTTTCGGGCCGCTGTTTATTTTCTATTTCGCAATCCTTTTCAGCTTTTTCTGACAGTATTTTATTTGTAGGTGTAGCGAACATTGATATTGCGTCATCTGAAACACTTGCGGTCGCTTCCAATGCGGTTGCTTCCTCGCCCTCTTCTATGTCCTCCAAGATGCTGGAAGGTATAGATTGGCGATCCATTTAATTGAACCATGACTACCGTCTTTCTTGTACTGACCATATATCATCGCAACCTTGCAGAAGTTCTCTTTGATCATCTGTATCAAGTGCTGAACCCGTATTTCTCCTTCCAGTCGGAAGTCACTTTGCCTGCTGGTGCGGGTGAGTATAGTTTTTAACTTACGTCCTTTCCTTTCTCGGACAGGCGACCCTGCCGTTGTTAATTTTAAATTGATTGCAGCACTACAAATTGAAGGAGGGGATGAGAGAATTGTCGCACCACTAGTACTCCCAACTCTGCCCCCTGTCACAGCCGGTATAGTAAACTCCATTGTTCGTACATTTTCTTTATCTCTTGAGCCGATATTTGATCATAATTCATTTTGCAGCAATCGTACCGGCTCTTGCTCCGTTCGAGTCTTGCATCCTAATACCAGCAGGACCCTTTTCTAGATATCTATCTGCCAAAGGTGCTGTGACCAGCCTGCGTATGTTGAGCGAATATGTCGAAGAGCTTGACACGGAGGCCCCTACATTCACTGCAAATTTTGCTGCCGAGGTTAATCCAATGCTGGCGACGCTTGTGAACTTTCATAATGAAGGTGTCGTTGAGTCTTGGGTTAATCACTGTATGAAGATTGAGGCCTGTGTGCATGAGCTTGAGCTTAGGCGTCCTGCTCCTGAGATTCTGGCTTTGAACTCCCAGCGGGCTGCATGGGTTGAGCAAAGTGCCCTTTTCCTTCGCCATTTCGAACAAGAGGCGATCCTTAAGAGAAAGGAACGTAAGGCGACTTCTGCTGAGTCTGTCCAACTGCGTGCCCACGTCGAAGCGAATACTGCGCAGCTGAACTCCATCTTTGAAAACCTTCAACGATGTATTTCTGACGGGCCGGTGCTGAGGAAAAAGCTTGACTTTACTGAGCAGGTCACGCAGAGTCAGGAGGATGTCCAGCAGGAAATTGATGAGAAACATTCATCCTGTCTGCAGTAACGGGCCCAAGTCGAAGCGGAGCTGGCCGCGGTGGCTGATTGCAAAAAAGAGCTGAGAGGAGTGCGCGAGCAACTGGCTGATTTATTGAAAGCGCCTCCTTCTCAGTAGCTGCCTTTGTATCGATTGTACACTTGTAACTTATGAATAACGTGTATTCATTTCATCATTTTTTATTCCATTCATTTTCATATGATGTAACTTGTATCCAATTGAATTTATGAATAAAGGACACATTTCTTTTCTATCTTGTGTTATCGCTTTCTTTTCTTTGCTTTGTTGTTATGTGATTTTAGCAAATTTAGCCTGTAGATAGTAGATAATAGTTCATCTTGAACTCTTTATAGGGTAGTGACAGCTTAGGAAACAGGTTTAGATCTGCCGCCTAAGACTTTTCAATTTTATGAGCCATAAGGGTCTCATAAAGATTTTTCTCCCTACGAGTCATGAGGATCTCGTAAGTGTATTTTCTCCTTAGGAGTCGTGAGGACTCCTAAGTGCGTTTTTCTCTTGAGAATCGTAAGGATCTCATAAGAGAATTTTCTTCCTTACAAGTCGAGAGGACCTGTAAGTGGTTGATGAGTTGACTTGCTCCCGAGTCAAAGCGTTGCTTTGACGGTGAGGTCGAGAGTTGACTTTTTCCATTACGGTATCGGGGTTGACTTTCGCTGTTACGGTGTCGGGGTTGACTTTCGCCGTTTCGGTGTCGGGGTTGACTTTCGCCATTTCGGTGTCGGGGTTGAGTTTCCCCGTTACGGTGTCAGGGTTGACTTTCGCCATTTCGGTGTCAGGGCTGACTTTTGCCGTTATGGCGTCTGGGTTGACTTTCGCCGTTATGGCGTCTGGGTTAACTTTCGCCGTTACGGCGTCGGGGTTGACTTTCGCCGTTACGGTGTAGGGGTTGACTTTCGCCGTTACGGTGTAGGGGTTGACTTTAGGTTGTCAGGGTTGAGTTTCGTCGTTTCGGTGTCAAGGTTGACTTTCCCCGTTACGGTGTCAGGGTTGACTTTCGCCGTTTCGGTGTCAGGGCCGACTTTCGCCGTTATGGCGTTTGGGTTGACTTTCGCCGTTACGGTGTCGGGGTTGACTTTCGCCGTTACGGTGTCGGGGTTGACTTTCGCCGTTACGGTGTAGGGGTTGACTTTTGGTTGTCTGTGAACTGTGGAGTCTTGGAACTAGGGACTTTGTCGTGGCTCCGATTGGTGATGTTGCGTCCGTATCATACTGGAATGAGGGTGGACGTCGTTGCTGATCTCTAATCTTTAGATGCCGCCATCGAGACCTGGCTTTCCTTCGACAGAATCTAGGTAAATGTGTTTCCCTTTTCGTTTATGCCCATGGATTTTATATAGGGGACAGTATGGACTCACCTGCAGTGCAAAAGTTTCATTTCATATGTATTTTTTGTTTTCTTTCCGCGATGCTCTATCATTTCAGCTTTTTATATCGCGAAAGTCGTGATTGCCCAATCATTTCGGCTGTTTTTCGCGTGCTTAATCATTTCGGCGATTTTTGTATGCATATCTTTCACTTGCTGATTTTGTTGCATGTTGCCCTATCATTTCGGCTATTTTTGTATGCATTTCTGGCTCGCTGATTTTTATTGCGAGTTTAGACTTGGAATTTGATACTAATTTAGGAATCAGCATCGTTACAACTGGGATGTGGCCAGGAGCGAATCATCATTTTCCTTTGTCGATTTGAACAAAGGTGGCTTAGTAAACAGGGTTAGGATCCTGTCGACTAAGGCTTTTGACTTCATGAGCCGTAAGGGTCTCATAAAGGTATTTCTCCCTACGAGTCGTGAGGATCTTATAGGTGCGTTTTCTCCTTAGGGGTCGTGAGGACTCCTAAATGCGTTTTCTCTTGTAAGTCGTAAGGATCTTATAAGAGTGTTTTCTCCTTATAAGTCGAGAGGACTTATAAGTGTTTGTTCACCGAATAGGGGAATTTCACGCTGTTGGTGGAATTTGGTGGGGGAGACGATTATTTGTGCTCGTGGATTGTATACAAGGGCTAGTATTAAACCGCTTGTAGGGCAATCTGGGAAATGTGATGGCTTAAGAACAGGTTCATATCCCTGTAACTTAAGGCTTTTGAATCCTATGAGCCGTGAGGGTCTCATAGGGGAATTCTCCTTACGAGTCGTGAGGATCTCGTAAGTGTAACTTCTCCTTAGGAATCGTGGGGATCCCTAAGTGTGTTGCTCCCTTGTGAGTCGTAAGGATCTCACGCGTGTATTTTCTCCTTACAAGGTCGAGAGGACCTTGCAAGTGTCTTTTAACGAGATTGCGCCCTTTCGGGTTTTCACAAACTCGCCGGTAGCTCTGCTTTTTTTACTCACGGAGCCTTTTCGGCTTTTCATCCGTGCCCGTTTTGCTTATGGACGTACTTTTATTTTATTTTATTTTTTATTATTATGATTATTATTTTTTTTGCATCAGCCTTAGGATGCTACGGTTTGTAGTAGTTTACAGACGTTTCGGTCAGGCGTAGTATTTTTTCAAGAACCGACCGTTTATTGGCCTAAAGGGTCTTTCGCCATGCATATTCATGAGCAAATAAGCCCCACCTTGGTAGACCTTGTCTATGATATACGGGCCCTCATAGTTTGGCTCGAATTTCCCCCGTTTGGCATGATTGGGGATCATAGGTCTTTTGACCACTAGCACGAGTTCGCTTTGGCGGAATGTCCTCGGCTTAGTCAATCTTTCATATGAGCACGTCATCCTTGCTTTGTAAGCCTCCAGGTTTTGCTGCGCCATGAGCCGAGTTTCATCAAGGGCGTCAAGCTCCTCAAGCCGAAGATGAGTGTTCTATTTATCTGTTAGCTCGTAATGAACCGCCACTCGTAGAGAGGGTAGCTCTATTTCCAAAGGGAGTACCGCTTCTGCGCTAAATACCAATGCATACGACGTTGTATTTGTGACCGTTTTGAACGTAGTTCGATACGCCCAGAGAGCTTCATGCAATCTCTCGTGCCAGTCCTTTTTGTTTTTGGACACCGTCTTCTTTATAATTTTCGTCAAGGTTTTGTTGAAAGCCTTAGCAAAACCGTTAGCTCGGGGATTATAGACCGAAGAGTATCTCCAGTCAATGTTATGCTGCTGTGAGAAGCAGCTGATCTTGTGGCTTCTATAGGCTGGCCCGTTATCGAAGATAATCCGTCGCGGAGTGCCGAACCGATAAATGACGCGTGTCTTGAAGAAATGGAGAATATTCTCCGTCTTCACTTCTCTTAGCGGTATGGCTTCTGCCCACTTAGAAAAGTAATCGGTTGTCGCCAATATAAACCGATGTCCTCTAGACGATGCTGGTTCGATGTGCCCAATTATGTCAGTTCCCCACATTTCGAACAGCCAGCTAGCCACCGTTGGGTGTAGCGGATTCAGATGCTGGTGGATGAAGTCCCAGTGAATTTGGCACGAGTGGCACTGCTTCGCGTATTCGAGACAGTCTTGGATCATCGTGGGCCAATAGTAGCCCATCCTTTTGATCTTCAGCTTCATCTTTGGTCCGGCTTGATGAGAACCGCAGAGTCCGTCGTGAGTTTCTTGGATGACTCTCTTTGCTTCTTCCGGCTCCAGGAATCTTATCCATAGAGAGTCGAATGAGCTCTTATATAGAGTATCATTGATGAAGGCAAAAGACAGAGCTCGTTTCATGAGCTGATGTCTTGAGGATGCATCTTTAGGTGTTCGACGAGATTTGAAGTAGTCTATAAAGATTTCCTCCAATCCTTAGCCTTTCCCTAATCTTTTATTTGTAAGGTCGTTTGCTTGGTCGCCTCCTTTTCTCTAGATGACTCCGGAGATATTTCCATTGGTGCAAGAACCCGACTGCTTTGTACAACGATCCTTACGTCATCGAGGTTTTCATCAGCCAGTTCTTTAGCGAGTTTGGCTAACGCATCCGCTTTGCTATTTTCCGTACACGGTATGCTTTCCAGAACGTAGGAAGGAATTTGAGTCAGCAATTGTTGTACTCTCTCGCCGTACTTCACCAACTCTGGTTTGCACGTTTGATAGTCGTCGTTTACTGGCTAACGACCAGTTGGGAGTCTCCGTATATGAGGAGGTTTTCGATTCCCATGCCGACAGCGATCTCATGACCTACAATCAAAACTTCATATTCAGCTTCATTGTTTGTCCTCGGCTCTGTTAGGGAAAAGGCAAAGCGCATTATCCCTCCTTATGGAGTCACGAAGATGAGGCCTACCCCAGATTTGATTATAGGGGAGCTGTGCTTTCGCTTCTTCATGGAAGATGCCCCATCGAAGTAAAGTTCCCATCGGGTATCACTTTCTCCTCTCTCCCTGTCGATCGTGTCAAACGCGTGCTCGTCTGGCAATTCGCAATTTAGGGTTGAATTGGTAGGTATCGGATGCTCAGCGAGGAAGTCAGCGATGGCCTGGCCTTTCACTGCCTTGAGGGGTCGATATGTTATCGAGAACTCCATTAAGAGGAGGGCCCATTTAGCGAGCCACCCCGTTAGTATGTCTCTTGACATCAAATATTTGAGAGGATTGTTCTCCGCCGAAATACGGGAGACGGAACCACGTAGGTTCGTCTTGCCTGAATTTCGGGGCAGATGCTATTTGGTTTTATCCGTCCACCTCTCCGAAAATGCCAAGTTGATTTATGGCGCCGGGTATCGGAGGTTTAGACGGATGAGGCCGTTGTAGTAGACTTCGTCAGATTCCCCCTCATTTGAGGGGTTTTTGATTGTGGGGATGTTCTTCCCTGCAGGCGCAAGCCCCTGCAGTTAATTACGCTACCGCATAACATTAACAACTTTCTCCTTCTCCAGATGGTCACTTCATGTCGTGTTTGTTTGTTTTATTTTTGGTTTCCCGTGGATTATATACGGAGACTAATTTATGATGTCGTCCGTAGGGCGTGGATTAGTCCAAATCCGTATTTTTTTAGATTTGAGTTTTGGGTTGGGTTTAAGGATCGTTAATCTCATTTGAGACTAAGATCAACTTAAACATTTGTTAAGGATACGTTAATCTAATTTTAGACTAAGATCAACTTAACCATTTGTTAAAGATACGTTAGTCTAATTTTAGACTAAGATCTACTTAACAGGATCATCTAGATCCAACAAAAGAGTATTTGGGCTCTATTGTTTTAGTTTAGGGACTTTGCGGTCCAGTGGGTTTAAGGACATCGTAGTCCACGGGGTTTAAAGATATCATAGTCTATAAAGTTTTTGGTTGTCGGGACCCATCACCTCTCTGAAGACGTTGAAGAATTACAACGACACATATCAGAGGTGTGAAGAGATGTACCATTGAACCAATGTCAGTTGAGGGATTTGTAGTCGGATTGATTTAAGGATCGTTAAACTCATTTGAGATTAAGATAAACTTAAATGGTTGTTAAGGATACGTTAACCAAATTTTAGACTAAGATCTACTTAACAGGGTTTTTAGGATCATTTAGATCCAGCGAAAGAGCATTTGGACTCTATCGTTTTAGTTTAATGACGTTACGGTCCATAAGTTTAAGGACATCATAGTCCATGGAGTTTAAGGACATCATAGTCCATAGTTTAAAGACGTCATAGTCTGTAAAGTTTAAAGACATCATAGTCTATGAGTTTAAGGACCCTACAGTCCGTGGTATTTTAGAGACATCGTAGCCTGTAAAGTTTAAGGACATCATAGTCCATGAGTTTAAGGACCCCACAGTCCGTGGTAGTTTAGAGACATCATAGTCTGTAAAGTTTAAGGACGTCATAGTCCATGAGTTTAAGGACCCCACAGTCCGTGGTAGTTTAGAGACATCATAGTCTGTAAAGTTTAAGGACATCATAGTCCATGAGTTTAAGGACCCTACAGTCCGTAAAGTTCAAGGACATCACAGTCCAGTTTAAAGACATCATAGTTTGTGTGGTTTTGGTTCAACCATTTGGGGATGCACCAAAAGTTATCGGTTATTGGGACCCTCCATCTCTCTGAAGACGTTGAAGGATTACAACATGTATCAGAGGTATGAAGAGATGTACCCTTGAACCAATATCCCGATTTGGGGAATGGGATAAACATCAGTTTAGATGTCATCTGTTAGGAGAACACTAGTCATCATTGGGACTAGAATTAGTTTGGGGAGACCTGAACATGAGGGCTCGGTTGATTGGTGACAAAAAGGGTCTTGGCTTCGGAAGACTTAGCTAATTTGAGCTAATGTTGATTTCACTCAGTCACCCCATAGTGCTAAGCACTGAATCAGTGTTAAATACTGGACTTTGGAGGAGCTCACGTGTGAACACGTGAGGGGCCCCGAAGTGGGCATTGTTCCTTGAGTTTATTCCCTCATATATATATAAAAGTGCTGAGCACTTGGCTCACGTGTGAGCACGTGAGGCGCCTGAGGTGAGAATTGTTCTCTGGATTTTATTCCTCTTTCATTTATAAGTGCTAAGCACTTGGTTCATCAAACAGTTGCGTGCAGACACGTGAGGTGCCTTCAAAATGCGAGCGCTGTCTTTGGAATTTTCTCCCTCTTTTAAACACAATTGT
Source organism: Agapanthus africanus (assembly GCA_030015575.1). NCBI lineage: Eukaryota > Viridiplantae > Streptophyta > Magnoliopsida > Asparagales > Amaryllidaceae > Agapanthus > Agapanthus africanus. The sequence goes on along the minus strand of CM057344.1, from coordinate 133,954,217 downwards.
TTGGGGGTCACGTGGGAACACGTGAGATGCCCCCCAAAATGGGAGCTATCTTGGGTTTATTCCCTTTTTCTTTTTAAGCACAATTGGGTCACGTGAGATCATGTGAGGCACTCTGAAGAATGAAGATTGCCTTTGTTTTATTCACCTTTTTTTCTGAATGCTAAGCACTATCAAGGGATCACATGAGGCCACGCGAGGTGCCCCAAAATTGAGATGTGTTTTAGATTTACTCCTCTTTTTTGAAAAGCTTGTTCAGTGGTGAGCCAAGAGTTATTGGTTATTGGGACCCTCCACCTCTCTGAAGACGTTGAAGAATTACAATGACATGTATCGGATGTGTGGAGAGATGTACCCTTGAACCAAATTCTAGATCGAGGGGAGAGATCATGGTGGGATGAACATCATTTTAGATATCATCTGTTAGGAGCTTATTAGCTATCTCTAGGACTGAGATCGGTTTGGGGGACCCTGAGCATGAGGGCTCGATTGATTGCCCTCGGGAGATTTGATCTAAGTTTGGCTAATATTGGCCTCTCATAGTGTTAAACACTAATATATGATCGGCGCTCACGTGCTCCCACGTGAGGCCTTAAAGTAATGTTAAACACTAGTGAATGATCAGCGCTCACGTGCTCCCACGTGAGACGCTTGACATAGTGTTAAACACTAAGAATTTGATGCGCTCACGTGGGGTCACGTGAGACGCTTGAAGTTGACGCTGCTCCTTTGGGTTTGTTCCCTTGTTTCTTTTCTGAATGCTAAGCACTATTGGGTCACGTGAGGCACCCCAAGAATGGAAACTGCCCTTTGATTTATTCCCTTTCTACTTTATAAAAGTTAAGCACTGCTTGGGGGTCACGTGTTACCACGTGAGGTGCTCCAAAAATAGGGTTTATTCCCTTTTCTTTTTATAAGTGCTGAGCACTTCTCAGGGGTCATGTGGGGTCACGTGAGATGCTCAAAAAATAGGGTTTATTCCCTTTTCTCTTTTATAAGTGCTGAGCACTTCTCATGGGGCACGTGGGGTCACATCACTAGATCTCATTTTTCCCTCTTTGTTCCTCAAAGGTGCTCACGTGGGAACACGTGAGTTTTTATGCAGCGTTTGAATGCTAACGAATCATCAGGCTGTTCTTCTATGGTTCTGAGGGATCAAGTTCTCCTTTTGTTCTTTGTAGGGATTAAATTCTTTTTAAAGGGTTAAACCCCAGTTCCAGAGGAATTAAATTCCTATATGTTTTGTAAGAGTTAAACTCTTTTGGATTCAGTTCTTTTCCCTAGGTTTTGAATCTGCTGACAGAATTTCCCCGATAAGAATTAAATTCTCAACTTGTGGGGAGATCTGCTTCTGTAGATCTTAACCAGAGGAAGAACTAAGTTCTTTGAGAAGAGTTAAACTCTTGGTTTGAGAATTAAATTCTCTTTTTGTGGGAGCTTTTGGGAGGGGTTCCCCTTCTTTAGAGAATTAAATTCTCTCTCTATTTTTCTTCTCCTGCCTCTGTCTCTCCTTTCCTTTTTCTATTTATATGAGAAGAAAAAGAATCAATTTGTTAAGAAAATCCCTTATTGAGAGATCATGATTGATTCCATGATCTTTTAGATCAATTGGTGAATTTTATTCACCGTTGGATTTTTAATCCACAGGTTCTCTATTTAACAGAGAAGATTTCTTATTTGTTTAACAAGATTGTGAATATTTTGTTGGTTTTAACAAGATTATAATTTTATTCTATCATATCTTTTTAGTTTAAAAAGATCAGAAATATATTTTCTTAATATGGATATCTTGTTAACATAGAATTTTATTCTTATTATAAGATTTGGAAAATATTTTCTTATGATAGATTTTTATTCTATCAAATGATCATCGCTGGATCTTTGATCCAATGGTCCTCTGTTTAACAGAGAAGATCTTTCTAGTTTAAGGAAGATTAAGAAAATATTTCCCAAATATAATTTAATTCTAGAATTTGATAGGAACATTTTAAATTAGGGTGCTCACATGCTTTGCATGTGTTTGGCAAAAACACTCACGTGTTTAACACGTGACCCCTAGTGTGGGTTTTAGCCTGTGTATGTTTAGAGCGCTCACGTGTGTAGGCATGTTTGGACCTTGGTTATTTATGTTCAGCGCTCATATGCTTTGCATATGTGCGCCCACGTGTGTAACACGTGAGGTATGTTTGGCCCTTGGTTATTTATGTTCAGCGCTCATGTGCTTTGCATATGTGCGCCGACGTGTTTTACACGTGATGCCTGTTTGGCCCTTGGTTATTTATGTTCAGCACTCATATGCTTTACATATGTGCGCCCACGTGTTTTACACATGATGCCTGTTTTTTTTAAGATTCTCCCCTTTTTTGTAAAAGAACAAGTAGCTCTTGGCCGAAAATTTTGGCGGGAACAAATGCCCCCCACTACTTTGCCCCCGTAAGCATGTACGTGGGTGAAGTAGTGCAGAGTTATGCATGGCAATAGATTTGATGGCTTAGGGGACATGTTTAGAGTCCTTGTAGCCTAAGACTTTTTTCATCTTCATGAGCCGTAAGGGTCTCAAGAAGGTTTTTTCTCCCTATAAGTCGAGAGGATCTCGTAGGTGTAAATTCTCCCTAGAAATTGTGAGGATCTCTAAGTGTTCATTGCCTCTGTGAGTCGTAAGGATCTCACTCAGGTATTTTTCCTTATGAATCGTAAGGACCCGTAAGTAGCTTCTTTACTTCAGCGGCGAATGTGGCTTTGGAAAATGTAGCCCGTAGATAGTCCATATTGACCTCCTTGTAGAGCAGCGATGGCTTAGGAAACAGGTTCGGATCTGCCGCCTAAGACTTTTCAAATTTATGAGTCGTGAGGGTCTCATAAAGACTTTTCTCCCTACGAGTCGAGAGGATCTCGTAGGTGTATTTTCTCCTTGGGAATCGTGAGGATTCCTAAGTGCGTTTTCTCTTGAGAGTCATAAGGATCTCACAAGAGAATTTTCTAACTTACAAGTCGAGAGGACTCGTAAGTGGTTGATGAGTTGACCTGCTCCCGAATCAAAGCATTGCTTTGACAGGGAGGTCGAGGGTTGACTTTGGTCATATGGGGTCATGATTGACTTTAGCCATATGGGGTTAGGATTGACGTATTTCCGAAACGGGGTCATTTACTGACATATTTCCGAAACGGGGTCATTTGCTGACGTATTTCCCGCGACGGGGTCATGGGCTGACGTATTTCCGCGACGGGGTCATTTGCTGACGTATTTCCGAGATGGGTCATTAGATGACGTATTTCCGTGACAGGGTCATTGGATGACGTGTTTCCGCGACGGGGTCATTGGATGACGTATTTCCGAGACGGGGTCATTGGATGACGTGTTTCCGCGACGGGGTCATTTGATGACGTATTTCCGAGACGGGGTCATTTGCTGACGTATTTTCGCGACAGGGTCATTGGATGACGTATTTCCGCGACGGGGTCATTGGCTGACGTTGCGTCTGCTATAACGAGACGAATGTCTAGGTGGTCTCTAGGTTGTCTGTGAACCGTCGAGATTTGGAACTAGGGACTTTGCCATTGCTCCGCTTTGTTGATGTTGTGTCTGCTGTAACGAGACGAATGTCGAGGTGGTCTCTAGGTTGTTTGTGAACCGTCGAGATTTGGAACTAGGGACTTTACCGTGGCTTCGCTTTGCTGACATTGTGTCTACTGTAACAAGACGAATGTCGAGTTGGTCTCTAGGTTGTCTGTGAACCATCGAGATTTGGAACTAGGGATTTTTCCGTGGCTCCACTTTGCTGATGTTGCGTCTGCTGTAACGAGACGAATGTCAAGGTGGTCTCTAGGTTGTATGTGAACCGTCGAGATTTGAAACTAGGGACTTTGTCGTGGCTCCGCTTTGCTAACGTTGCGTCTACTGTAACGAGACGAATGTCGAGGTAGTCTCTAGGTTATCTGTGAACCGTCGAGATTTGAAACTAGGGACTTTGCCTTGGCTCCATTTATTAACATCGTATATTCCTGCAAAGACATTGATTTCTCTACGGGTCGACGCGAATCGAGATGCTCTCGCCAAGGACGCTGATTTTCCTGAATCGAGGTATTTGCCAAGGACACTGATTTCCTCGGAGTTGAGACGAATCGAGGTATTCTTGCAAAGACACTGATTTCCTTGCGAGTCGACGCGAATCGAGATGCTCTCACCAAGGACGCTGATTTCCCTAAATCGAGGTATTTGCCAAGGACACCGATTTCCTCGGAGTTGAGACAAATCGAGGTATTCCTGCAAAGACACTGATTTCCTTGCGGATTGACGCGAATCGAGATGCTCTCGCTAAGGACACTGATTTCCTTGAATCGAGGTATTTACCAAGGACACTGATTTCCTCGGAGTTGTGACGAACTGAGGTATTCCTGCAAAGACACTGATTTCCTTGCGGGTCGACGCGAATCGAGATGCTCTCGCCAAGGACGCTGATTTCCCTGAATCGAGGTATTTGCCAAGGATACTGATTTCCTTGGAGTTGAGACGAATCAAGGTATTCCTGCAAAGACACTGATTTCCTTGCGGGTCGACGCGAATCGAGATGCTCTCGCCAAGGATGCTAATTTCCCTGAATCGAGGTATTTGCCAAGGACACTGATTTCCTCAAAGTTAAGACGAATCGAGGTATTCCTGCAAAGACACTGATTTTCTTGCGGGTCGATGCGAATCGAGATGCTCTCGTCAAGGACGCTGATTTCCCTGAATCGAGGTATTTGCCAAGGACACTGATTTCCTAGGAGTTGAGACGAATTGAGCTATTCCTGCAAAGACACTGATTTCCTTGCGGGTCGACGCGAATCGAGATGCTCTCGCCAAGGATGCTGATTTCCCTGAATCGAGGTATTTGCCAAGGACACTGATTTCCTCGGAGTTGAGACGAATCGAGGTATTGCTGCAAAGACACTGATTTCCTTGCGGGTCGATGCGAATTGAGATGCTGTCGTCAAGGACGCTGATTTCCCTGAATTGAGGTATTTTACCAAGGACACTGATTTCCCTGGGTGTTGGAGGTCATTGGCTGACTTGCTCCGCTTTCTGCGGTGTCGGGACTGACTCTAGGTTGTCCGTGAACCGTAGAGTCTTGGAACGGGGACTTCGCCGTGGCTCCGATTGGTGATGTAGCATCCCTGCTCTGCTGGCAGGAGGAAGAATGCCGTTGTTGGTCTTCTGGGATGCAGATGTTGCTCTTGAGATCCGACTTTCCCTTTGACAAGGTCTGGTGGGGGACATGTGGTTACCTTTTCGTTTATGCCCATGGATTGTATACAGGGGTCAGTATGGACTTACCTGTAGGGAAAAAGTTTCATTCTTTCATTTTTTTTATTTCTTTCCGCGATGGTCTATCATTTCAGCTTTTTATATCGCGAAAGTCACGATTGCCCAATCATTTCGGCTATTTTTCGCGGTGCCCAATCATTTCGGCTATTTTTTTTACTCGCTACTTTTTTATTGCGAGTTGCCCAATCATTTCGGCTATTTTTGTATGCATATCTTTTACTTGCTGATTTTGTTGCAAGTTGCTCCATCATTTCGGCTATTTCATATGCATTTCTTTTACTTGCTAATTTTGTTGCAAGTATGGAACTTGGAACCTGATGCCAATTTTAGCATCAGCATCGCTGCGACTGGAACATTACCAGGAGCGAATCATCATTTGCCTTTGTCGATTCGAACAAAGGTGGCTTAGCAAACAGGGTTAGGATCCTGTCGACTAAGGCTTTTGACTTAATGAGCCGTAAGGGTCTCATAAAGGTACTTCTCCCTACGAGTCGTGAGGATCTCGTAGGTGCATTTTCTCCTTAGGAACCGTAAGGATTCCTAAGTGTGTGTTCTCCTGTAAGTCGTAAGGATCTTACAAGTGTGTTTTCTCCTTATAAGTCGAAAGGACTTACAAGGGTCATTCACCGTGTGAGCATATCCCTAGTCGTTGGTGTGACTTTGTTAGGGAAATGTTTATTCGTGCCCGTGGATTGTATACAAGGGTCAATATTAAAACGCTTGTAGGGAAAAAGCGGGGTGTATGATGGCTTAAGAACAGGTTCAGATCCCTGTAGCTTAAGGCTTTTGAATCCTATGAGCCGTAAGGGTCTCAAAGGGGAATTCTCCTTACGAGTCATGAGGATCTTGTAAGTGTGTTTTCTCCTTAGGAATCGTGGAGTTTCCTAAGTGTGTTGCTCCCTTGTGAGTCGTAAGGATCTCACGCAGGTATTTTCTCCTTACAGGGTCGAGAGGACCTTGCAAGTGTCTTTTAACGAGATTGCGCCCTTTCGGGTTTTCACAAACTCGCCGTTGGCCCTGCTGTTTTTACTCATGGAGCCCTTTCGGGTTTTCATCCGTGTCCATCTTGCTTATGGATGTACCCTTTTTTTCCTTCCGAGTATGGAACTCAAGATCTGATACCAATCTTAGCTTCAGTATCGCTACGACTGGAATGTTGCCAGGAGCGAATCATCATTTGCCGTGAAAGGACTTGGAATTTGATACCAATTTAGGCATCAGCATCGCTATCACTGGGACATTGCCAGGAGAGAATCATCATTTGCCTTTGTCGATTCGAACAAAGGTGGCTTAGCAATCAGGGTTAAGATCCTGTCAACTAAGGCTTTTGACTTCATGAGCTGTAAGGGTCTCATAAAGATATTTCGCCTTAGGAATCATGAGGATCCCTAAGTGTGTTGCTCCCTCATGAGTCGTAAGGATCTCACGCAGATATTTTCTCCTTACAAGGTCGAGAGGACCTTGCAAGTGTGCATGATTTTTTACAAGTCTGCGCCCTTTCGGGTTTTCACAGACTCGCCGGTAGCCCTGCTGTTTTTACTCACAGAACCCTTTTCGGGTTTTCATCCGGTCCTATCTTGCTTATGGACGTACCTTATTTTGTTCAAGTGGGAGACTCCACTTGACTGTAGGACTCATTTGTAAGCCCCTTGATATCCTTTCTATTTTTTAAGAAGAAAGGACCATCTTACGTAGAAATTCTTCCTCCAGTGAGAAATATGCCCCCTGTGTATACCTCGAGGGGAGAGAGTACCCACGCCGTCGCTATTTTGGTGACAGGTTTCTTCAAAGTCGCTCATCATTTTTTTTGTTGAGCGTCGGCGACAAATACCACCTTACCTCCGCTTTTCATTCATCTTCATCAGATGATGAAGGGTCTTGACTCAGCTGATCCAATCGAGTCATTTTATCTATGAGTTTTTTTTACAAGGTCGTCGGCTTGAAGATGGCCATATACGTGGATGCCTTTTGAATTTTGGTCAAGGGTGGCTATGAACATTCCCACAGCTGCCGCTTCGTCGATACGTTGCTCGTATTTGACCAGAGATTTCGCCATCGGGTAACACATTGAACCCAAGTCTCATTCGGTCTAAACCTTTCGTTGACCAGTGCCATCACGGTAGTGCATTTATTCACACTAGGGAATCTCTGACAGGAGGCATCTCCATTTCGTCGAAGGTATTTATGGAGTCATTCGGGAGTTCCGCATACCATTCGAAGGCAATGCCCGCCCGACAGCCGATGAACTGTCAGAGAAGAAATATATCAGTAGTGCCGCACATGGGTTCAAATCGCGCAATGTGCCGGCGAGAATTCTCAGTTCCTTTGTACATGTGGCACGTTGGAAGTGTGTACTCTGGAGGGTACTGTATTTGATTGTGCCATGTCGGATACGGTCGACCAATCTTGATTGATCTATTTGCGGCTTCACTGGCGTAGTGAGCTTCGATTTGCTGAGTGATATATTCATTCAGCTTTGCTTTTAGGAATCATTTCCTCCTCAGCCATTGATGAGCTTTACAGAGGATTTGAAATGCCATCCTTATCTTTAAAACCGACTACCAGCAGTTCATCTGCCAGTGGTTCCGATTGAACCATCATTCCAGCCATATTCTGAATCAGAAGGGCCATCTGGTTCATTTTAGTGGACATTTCTGCCGCTTCTGCATCTCCTTTTTTTCAGAGCGCGCTTTAGGAAATCAATATCCGACTCCTTCTCTATTCTTTCTCCAGATGCATCTTCGTGATTTGCCTTAGATGATGGATTAGCGAGTGGTGCCGCCTGAGCAAGCATCTCTTGCAGATTTTCACGTTGCAGTTGAACTTTGTCACGGACCGAGTTTGAGGTCGGTGACTAGTAGAAGCTCGAAATTCGTCTTTAGAATTCATCACATAGACCATGTGAACTACCATGCCCGCAGGCTTAGGGTGTTTGGAGTTTTGGCCTTTGGAGTTTGCTCTGGGCACTTGAGCTTTATTAGGCCTCTTGTTGTGAAAAGCCGCTTTGGTTTTGGGAGGAACCGCTATATCAGGATCTGTCTTGGGGTGAGTCCCCTTCACCTTCTCCCACACCTTATATATAGATGAGGAAAGTTGTCTCAGGGAGCGAAATGGTTTCTGCTCTCGTGGGATCTCCATGGGCTGCGGAGACTCCTTCAATATTAAGGCAGGAGAATTTTGTCTAACCCTTCACAACAATTTGAAGCTGTTCCCAGTTGGAACAACAACATTCACCGCTGGGGTTGAAACAGGACCATATGGAGAACTGCCCCCAGCTCATTTTGTATGACACTGATATCGACGTCGACTGTTTCTTACGGCCGAGATTTGATTAGCTTCAGGATTTTTCCGAGCCATCCCCCTGTTTCCTTTGAGAGCCTAAATATTCTGCCCCCTGTGTCGACCTTGGTCCTTGGCAAGTGCCAGTTGTTTGAGGACTGATTCTGTCGACAAAGTTGTAGCTTGGGAAATCATCCTGTGGAAGACAGATTTCCTCTGGGCTTCCTCCATCAGCGTTGAGGCACCGAGGGTGGGAGGTGGGAGCATCGACCCAAAAAGAAGCCCGTTGATTTCTTTGAAGAGCCGGATTGCAGAGATTTGAGGCTGCAAGTGGTCCATACTTGACTCCATCGGATATGACAGAGCCTGAGTTGCTAGGGTAGAATCAAACTCCATTCTTCATAGAGACGAAACACCAGCTTCAGTATCTCATCACCCAAGGGCAACCACAAACATATATACCGCGATTATCTGATCACGAGAAAAACATGACACACGAAGTGTGGATTGGAAAGATTAAAAGGTCCCACCGGGCGTGCCAGAATCTGTTCTCCGCCGAAATACGAGAGACGGACCCGCGTAGGTTCGTCTTGCCTGAATTTCGGGGCAGATGCTATTTGGTTTTATCCATCCACCTCTCCGAAGATGCCAAGTTGATTTATGGCACCGTGTATCGGAAATTTAGACGGATGCGGCCATTGTAGAAGACTTCGTCAGATTCCCCCTCATTTGAGGGGGTTTTTATTGTGGGGACGCTCTTCTCTGCAGGCGCAAACCCCTGTAGTTAATTACGCTACCGCATCGCGGTAACAACTTTCTCCTTCTCCATATGGTCACTTTATGTCCTGTGTGTTTGTTTTATTTATGGTTGCTCATTGATTGTATATGGAGACTAATTTATGTTGTCGCCCGTAGGGCGTGGATTAGTCCAAATCCGTATTTTCTTAGATTTGGGTTTTGGGTTGGGTTTAAGGATCGTTAATCTCATTTGAGACTAAGATCAACTTAAACGTTTGTTAAGGATACGTTAGTCTAATTTTAGACTAAGATTAACTTAACCATTTGTTAAGGATATGTTAGTCTAATTTTAGACTAAGATCTACTTAACAGGATCATCTAGATCCAACAAAAGAGCATTTAGGCTCTATTATTTTAGTTTAGGGACTTTGCGGTCTAGTGGGTTTAAGAACATCGTAGTCCACGGGGTTTAAAGATATCATAGTCTATAAAGTTTTTGGTTGTCGGGACCCACCACCTCTCTGAAGACGTTGAAGAATTATAACGACAGATATCAGAGGTGTGAAGAGATGTACTCTTGAACCAATGTCAGTTGAGGGATCTGTAGTCGGATTGATTTAAGGATCGCTAATCTCATTTGAGATTAAGATCAACTTAAATGGTTGTTAAGGACACATTAGCCTAATTTTAGACTAAGATCTACTTAACAGGGTTTTTAGGATTATTTAGATCCAGCGAAAGAGCATTTGGGCTCTATCGTTTTAGTTTAATGACGTTACGGTCCATAAGTTTAAGGACATCATAGTCCATGGAGTTTATGGACATCATAGTCCGTAGTTTAAAGACGTCATAGTCTGTAAAGTTTAAAGACATCATAGTCTATGAGTTTAAGGACCCCACAGTCCGTGGTAGTTTAGAGACATCATAGTCTGTAAAGTTTAAGGACATCGTAGTCCATGAGTTTAAGGACCCCACAGTCCGTGGTAGTTTAGAGACATCATAGTCTCTAAAGTTTAAGGGCATCATAGTCCATGAGTTTAAGGACCCCACAGTCTGTGGTAGTTTAGAGACATCATAGTCTGTAAAGTTTAAGGACATCATAGTCCATGAGTTTAAGGACCCCACAGTCCGTAAAGTTCAAGGACATCATAGTCCAGTTTAAAGACGTCATAGTCTGTGTGGTTTTGGTTCAACCGTTTGGGGATGCACCAAAAGTTATCGGTTATTAGGACCCTCCATCTCTCTAAAGACGTTGAAGGATTGCAACGACATGTATCAGAGGTATGAAGAGATGTACCGTTGAACCAATATCCCGATTTGGGGAATGGGATGAGCATCAGTTTAGATGTCATCTGTTAGGAGAACACTAGTCATCTTTGGGACTAGGATTAGTTTGGGGAGACCTGAACATGAGGGCTCGGTTGATTGGTGACAAAAAGGGTTTTGGCTTCGGAAGAGTTGGCTAATTTAAGCTAAGGTTGATTTCCCTTAGTCACCTCATAGTGCTAAGCACTGAATCAGTGTTAAACACTGGACTTTGGAGGAGCTCACGTGTGAACACGTGAGGGGCCCCGAAGTGGGAATTGTTCCTTGAGTTTATTCCCTCATATATTTATAAAAGTGTTGAGCACTTGGCTCACGTATGAGCACGTAAGGCACCCGAGATGAGAACAGTTCTCTGGATTTTATTCCTCTTTCATTTATAAGTGCTAAGAACTTGGTTCATCAAACAGTCGCGTGCAGACATGTGAGGTGCCTTCAAAATGCGAGCGCTGTCTTTGGAATTTTCTCCCTCTTTTAAACACAACTGTTTAGGGATCACGTGGGAACACGTGAAGTGCCTCCAAAATGGAAGCTATCTTGGGTTTATTCCCTTTTTCCTTTTAAGCACTATTGGGTCACGTGAGATCACGTGAGGCACTCTGAAGAATGAAGATTGCCTTTGTTTTATTCTCCTTTTCTTTTTCTGAGTGCTAAGCACTATCAAGGGATCACGTGAGGCCACGTGAGGCGCCCCAAATTGAGATGTGTTTTAGATTTACTCCCCTTTTTTGAAAAGCTTGTTTAGTGGTGAGCCAAGAGTTATTGGTTATTGGGACTCTCCACCTCTCTGAAGACGTTGAAGAATTACAACGACATGTATCGGAGGTCTGGAGAGATGTACCCTTGAACCAAATTCCAGATCGAGGGGAGAGATCATGGTGGGATGAACATCATTTTAGATGTTATCTGTTAAGAGCTCATTAGCTATCTCTAGGACTGAGATCGGTTTGGGGGACCCTGAGCATGGGGGCTCGATTGATTGCCCTCGGGTGATTTGATATAAGTTTGGCTAATATTGGACTCTCATAGTGTTAAACACTAATATATGATCGGCGCTCACGTGCTCCCACGTGAGGCCTTAAAGTAGTGTTAAACACTAGTGTATGATCAGCGCTCACGTGCTCCCACATGAGGCGCTTGAAATAGTGTTAAACACTAAGAATTTGATGCACTCACATGGGGTCATGTGAGACGCTTGAAGTTGGCGCTGCTCCTTTGGGTTTGTTCCCTTGTTTCCTTTTTGAATGCCAAGCACTATTGGGTCATGTGGGATCACGTGAGGCGCCCTAAGAATGGAAACTGCCCTTTGATTTATTCCCTTTCTGCTTTATAAAAGTTAAGCACTGCTTGGGGGTCACGTGTTACCACGTGAGGCGCTCCAAAAATAGGGTTTATTCCCTTTTCTTTTTTATAAGTGCTGAGCACTTCTCAGGGGTCATGTGGGGTCACGTGAGGTGCTCAAAAATAGGGTTTATTCCATTTTCTCTTTTATAAGTGCTGAGCACTTCTCAGGGGCCACGTGGGGCCACGTGACTAGATCTCATTCTTTCCCTCTTTGTTCCTCAAAGCTGCTCACGTGGGAATACGTGAGTTTTTATGTAGCGTTTGAATGCTAACGAATCATCAGGCTGTTCTTCTATGGTTCTGAGGGATCAAGTTCTCCTTTTGTTCTTTGTAGGGATTAAATACTTTTTAAAGGGTTAAACCCAAGTTCCAGAGGAATTAAATTCCTATATGTTTTGTAAGAGTTAAACTCTTTTAGATTCAGTTCTTTCCCCTAGGTTTTGAATCTGCATGATAGAATCTCCCCGATAAGAATTAAATTCGCAACTTGTGGGGAGATCTGCTTCTGCAGATCTTAACCAGAGGAAGAACTAAGTTCTCTGAGAAGAGTTAAACTCTTGGTTTGAGAATTAAATTCTCTTTTTGTGGGAGCTTTTGGGAGGGGTTCCCCTTCTTTAGAGAATTAAATTCTCTCTTTATTTTTCTTCCCCTGCCTCTGTCTCTCTTTTCCTTGCTCCTATTTATATGAGAAGAAAAAGAATCAATTTGTTAAGAAAATCCCTTATTGAGAGATCATGATTGACTCCATGATCTTTTAGATCAATTGGTGAATTTTATTCACTGTTGGATTTTTAATCCAAAAGTTCTCTGTTTATCAGAGAATATTTCTTGTTTGTTTAACAAGATTGTGAATATCTTGTTAGTTTTAAAAATATTAGAATTTTATTCTATCATATCTTTTTAGTTTAAAAAGATCAGAAATATGTTTTCTTAATATGGATATCTTGTTAACATAGATTTTTTTTATAAGATTAGGAAAATAATTTCCTATGATAGATTTTTATTCTATCAAATGATCACCGCTGGATCTTTGATCCAAGGGTTCTCTGTTTAACAGAGAAGATATTTCTAGTTTAAGGAAAATTAAATTAAGAAAATACTTCCCAAATAGAATTTAATTCTAGAATTTGATAGGAACATTTTAAATTAGGGTGCTCACATGCTTTGCATGTGTTTGGAAAAAGCACTCACGTGTTTAACACGTGACCCCTAGTGTGGGTTTTAGCCTGTGTATGTTTAGAGCGCTCACGTGTGTAACACGTGAGGCATGTTTGGCCCTTGGTTATTTATGTTTAGCGCTCATATGCTTTGCATATATGTGCCCACGTGTGTAACACGTGAGGCATGTTTGGCCCTTGGTTATTTATGTTCAACGCTCATGTGCTTTGTATATGTGTGCCCACGTATTTTACACGTGATGCCTATTTGGCCCTTGGTAATTTTGTTCAGCACTCATATGCTTTGCATATGTGCGCCCACGTGTTTTACACGTGATGCCTATTTTTTTTAAGAGTCTCCCCTTTTTTGTAAGAGAACAAGTAGCTCTTGGCCGAAAATTTTGGTGGGAACAAGGATCCACTTTTGATATGAGGTGGACCTCATGTGCTAAAGAATAATGCCGAATCTTTGTTACCACGAAGATTAACGCCAGGCAGTGTTTTTCGATAGGGGAGTAGTTGTTTTCTTCCCCCAGAAGAACTCGTCTTAAATGGTAAAGGGATCTCTCTTTCCCTTGGTCATTATCCTGTGCCCATAGCACGCCTAAAGAACCTTCAAGGGCTATTGTGTACAGGATGAGAGGCTTTCCCTTGACCAGAGCGATCAGCATCGGTGGATTCTGCAGGTATTGCTTGATTTCATCGAGTGCATTCTGGCATTTACGATCCCAGACGAACGGGTTCCCCTTCTTCATTAGGTGGCTGTAGGGGCGGCATTTGCCAGAGAGGTTGACTTGGAGTTTGACATCTGTTTAGGCATTTGCATCGCTATAACTGGGATATCGCCAGGAGTGACTCATCATTTGCCCCTGTCGATTTGGACAAAGGTGGCTTGGTAGACAGGGTTAGGACTCTGTCGACTAAGATTTTTGACTTTATGAGCCGTAAGGGTTTCAGAAAGGATTTTCTCCTTACGAGTCGTGAGGATCTCGTAGGCGTATTTTCTTCTTAGAAGTCATGAGGACTCCTAAGTGGTGTTTTCTCTTATAAGTCGTAAGGATCTCATAAGAGTGTTTTCTCCTTATATGTCGAGAGGACCTACAAGTGTTATTCACCATATGGGGGCATTTCTTGTCATTTGTAAAACTTGGCAAAGAAATATTTATTCGTGCCCATGCTTCTAGGGCAATTTGAGAGATATGACGGTTTAAGAACACGTCTAGATCTCTATAGCTTAATGCTTTTGAATCCTATGAGCCATGAGGGTCTCACAGGAGGGATTCTCTTCACGAGTCGTGAGGATCTTGTAAGTGGTTTTATTTTAACGAGGTTGCGCCCTTCTGGGTTTTCACAAGCTCGCCGGCAGTCTTACTGTTTTTACTTACGGTGCCCTTTCGGGTTTTCATCCATGTCCATCTTGCTTGCGGACATACCGTTTTTTTAGAGCGTGATATAGGAAATCAATATCCCACTCGTGCTCTGTTCTTTGTCCAGTTGCGTCTTCGGGATTTGCCTTAGAAGATGGATTAGTGAGTGATGCTGCCTGAGCAAGCATCTCCTGCAGCTTTTCATGTTTGCATTTGAACTTTTGTCAGGGACCGAGTTTGAGGTCGGTGACTAGTAGAAGCTCGAACTTCGTCTTTGGAATTCACCATATAGACTATGTGAACTACCATGCCCCCAGGCTTCGGGTGTTTGGAGTTTTGGCTTTTGGAGTTTGCTTCAGGCACTTGAGATTTATTGGGCCTCTCTTTTTTGTGAAAAGCCGCTTTGGTTTTGGAAGGAACCACTGTATCAGGATCCGTCTTGGGGTGAGCCCCTTTCACCTGCTTCCACACCTTATATATAGATGAGAAAAGGTGTCTCAGGGAGCGAAGTGGTTTCTGCTCTCGTGGGATCTCCATGGGCTGCGAAGACTTCTTCAATATTGCGGTAGGAGAATTTTATCTGACCCTTCGCAACAGTTTAAAGTTGTTCCCAGTTGGAACAACAACATTCACCACTGGGGTTGAAACATGACCATACGGAGGACTGCCCCCAGCTCATTTTGTATAACGCTGATATCGACGTTGGCCGTTTCTTACGGCCAGGATTTGATTAGCTTCAGGATTTTGCTGAGCCTGCCCCCTGTTTCCTTTGAGAGCTTGAATATTCTGCCCCCTGCGCCGACCTTGGTCCTTGGCATGTGCCAGTTGTTTGAGGATTGATTCCGTCGGCAAAGCTGCTGCTTGGGGAACCAGCCTGTGGAAGACAGTCTTCCTCTGGGATTCCTCCATCGACGTTGAGGCACCGAGGGTGGGAGGTGGGAGTATCGATCCAAAAAGAAGCCCGTTGATTTCTTGAAGAGCCAGATTGCAGAGATTTGAGCCTGCAAGTGGCCTGTACTTGACTCCACCAGATATGACAGAGCCTGAGTTGCTAAGGTGGGAGCAAACGCCATTCTTCATAGAGACGAAACGCCGACTTCAGTATTCCCTCTCCTAAGGGCAACCACAAACATATATACCGCGATTATTTGATCGCGGAAAAACACGACACACAAAGTGTGGAGTGGAAAGATACGTCTGATTTCGAGAAGATCATGGAGATTCAGACCAGTGAACTAGCTATATCTTTCCTTTGATATCCTTGGTTAGTTGTCCCTTTTGTTTACTTCCATTGCGCTTAGTTTTCTTTATATCTGATAGTTCTAATGACCGCATTCTCTTTATCCATGTTATGTTTTACTAATTACCATATAATGCTAGAAGCCGAAGTGTGACTATGACAGGATTTTTTCTTGATCGTAGGAGCATGGCTGGCCTAGTCATTCTCGTATTCCGTATTTTGGGAAGCGGGACATGACATGGTTTTGTTGGTATCAAACGCCAGGTTTAGAATGAGATTGCAGTTCCAACTAGGGATCCCTTGATTTATACATTGTCTGTTGGCATTTCACTTTCATATTTTACTTGTGAATCACCACTCAAATTTATGTTTTTGAATATTATCTACCTTATCTTTTCCACGTGTTGCATCATTAGTTGTTATTTTCCTTCGTGTTCCACTATCTGATCATGACTCTTACTTTTCAAGCCATGGCCAATCCTGGGGCAGTACTGCTTCTCGATGAGGAAGCTCGGTCCTGCATTTCTTTTAACTGTATACTAGTGAGTTCAGACGACGAGGTCGATGGACCACAAGTTATTTTCGACGACAGCGAATCCGAGGACAAGGGAGTCGAAGTCGCGGCTCCAGAGATCAATATGATCAATGATTCTGATGATGAAGAAGAGGATCCAGAAGAAGACTCGGAAGAGGAGGATCCCGAAGTAGACCCGATAGAAGAGGATCCACAGGAAAATCCAGTAGAGGAGGATCCAGATGAAGATCATTAAGAGGAGGATTCTGAGGAAGACCCTATGGAGGAAAATCCAGAAGGGGACCCGGAAGAGGCGGAACATATGGAAGAGGATCCCGATGAGGAAACTCTTGCCGAAGAAGAAGAGTTAGGAGAAGATAACCCTATAGGAGACGAGTCTGAAGACGAAGCTTCAGCCGAGGAGGAGTCGGAGGATGAAGTCTCAAGTGAGGAGGAACTCGAGGCTGAAGAATCTCAAGCAGCTGTCCCTGCAAGGCACTATGGGAATGGACGCCCATATCTTAGCATGAGAACTTATCGTAACTTGTTGAACTTACAATCGCAACTGACGCGACTTATTTTCTTTCCTTCGGGCTAAATAAAAACGATGTATAGCTTAGGGCCACGTTTATCTCTCAACTATACTCTGTCAAGATTTTCAGAATAATAAAGTTTCGGTTCGGCTAAATTTGTCTAGAGTATTGTACCTTTAAAATCTGCTTGATGCATTGATTGTTCCTTCTTACAAAATTTCTTTCTTTTTTTGCAAGTTATTATTATTATTCTATCCTTGAACCTTGTAGTCACCTAACCCCCAGCTTAGCTGATACTGTGGTTAGCACCGCATTCCTGATTCCATCTTTCGATTAGGTCGTGTCTTATCACAATCCATGCCCTGGTTAGTTTATTATACCTTACTAGTATTATTTTCTATTATTATAATTACATCCAGTGACATTTGTTATTCTAAATTTAGTTTTCTCACTATTTTGTATTTAGTTATGTTTTTCTAATTTGCGTATTATTAACTACTCTTGTTTACTTACTTATTTTAAATACTTTACTATTTTCAAATTCCAATAGTTCTAATGTATACTATATATTTTATTTTCTATAGCATTTTTCCTACCAATGATTTTCACACTATCGATATTTTATTACGTAATTTTGTTCTTCATGCCCTTTGTTTTGATTTTATCTGCTTTAATTACCGGATGTCACTTCGACTTATTTGCTATTCTATAATTTTTTTAACGTTTTATTCTTTATTATGTATTATCATTCATATTCATTTCGCTTATTGGTGTTCTTTTGTTTAACTCTCAAAATGTATATTATTAACGGTTTATTTTTCCTTAAAATTAGATTCATCTTAATTTTTCTACGTAGTATTCTCCTTCTTTCATTCTTATTTTATGCTAACAATTTCCACCATGTTCGTATTGTGTTGGTTACCTATAAATGTATTTCAATTGATTTAGTATTACCGCAATAAAAAAAATTTATTCAGCATGCTAATACGTGTTTATTTACTTGTACCTATATCACTATTATCTCCATATTCTTGTATTTTATTTTCTCTGTACATTTGCACCTATACTTCAGTCATGGCTTATACGCTAATTGTTGTTAACTAGCTTGTTTACCAGGTCGCTTGTTTTTCGCTTTATATTTTACCGTATGAGTACCCTCAAATCTTTTGTAGTTGCCTGATTTGTAATCCTAGTGACGTGTCTTTGATCTTTAAGACCTATCAGTCAATCCTTCGCTATAGATCATTATTGTTACTTTGTTCTTCATCATATTTGGGTATATGTAGTCTATTAATGTTATTATTTATTATTTCTTGGAACTTGCAAAGTATTGTGCCATTTAGCTGCTCTATTTGCTAACATGTAAATGTTTGATTTTTCTAATACTTTCGCATGACTTTTACAGCTTATTGTTAATTTAATTTCGAGAATGAAATTTTTGTAAGGGTGGTATGATATAATACCCTGTTCCTTTTGTTAGTGTTATATGCCCTAGAGGCCATTATTATATAGTACTAGTTTGTATATTACATTTTGGAAGCTTAGGATATATACACAGATTTATAACAGTCTTGCTCAATATAGTAGTATACTACTTGGTTTGTATCTATCTTAATATGTGTATATGTTTCTTTTAACGTATCGCTAATACATATTGATAGATCCCTTATGATCTTTGCTTGACTACCAGCGTTGCGATGGCAGTCACACTAGTGGGGGTTGGGTAGTCTACAAGCACATCCTTATACAGGTCCCTGGTCGTAGGATTATCGAGACAGGGCATCGATACCCCAGAGTAGACTAATGTATACGCTTCTCATCCCAGCAGGGGAGATGGTCTGTCCCACAGCCATCAGTACGTCGTACTGGAGACAGTATGCATGTGCTCATTGGGTTATGAGTTACGCTGTACGGACTCGTAGGGTACTGCTGGTTGGTACTATACCTATCGTCAGGTAGCAGTTCCTAGGTGACATGAGTACAGCTTAGTCCGTTGACTTGACACTGCTACTTCGCCTCAAGTGTGTCCCACTGTTCTTAGATTGCTGCCCTACCATGGCTCTATTGAGTCGTGCAAACAGGTAGTAGTTGGGTGCAGTCCCGAAGCACTTGGAGACAGTGGCGGTTAAATATGATTCGTCTCTCCCGGTATTGGGGGTTGATGTCGCGCTGTGTTTGGAAATCCATTACACAAAGTCCCTGGTTAGGGCAAGCGAGATTTACTAGTAGGTACTCCAGTAGTTTCTCAGGGTGTTTTGGGATGTACTCCGACACGACTTATTGTGTTATTAGGGGTCTAACGTTTACCGCCCCTAGGCCCGATATGCGATAATCTTATACGAACAGACCAGACTGTACGGAGATTGCCACAGACAGACTCAGTAGGAGTTCAGATGAGTTTGCTCGTCGGCCTTCTTATCGATAGATACCTGGGTAGCCGTTACGTGCAGCTAGTACCGCTGACATGCTTGTGGTTAAACTCACTGCCAGCGTACTGTCGAGTCTCTAAAGTCCCACACAGAGGGTTTCCCTGCTTCGGGCGAAACGATGTAGAGGTCGTATGGTTTTAAGACAGGGTTCGATCACATACGTGTACGTGTGCGCTTGTGATATTCGAGCGGACAATACTAATGGGCTTTGGATTAAGCCGGATCCTAGTATTTGATTGTTGAATTAGTTTCTTCTCATTGTATTCGTGTTTCTCGAAACACGGATGCGGGTATGTATATACGGATGAGAGGGGCATTCTTGTAACTACTCAAGATTGTTATAGAAGGAGACACCTCATTAGGGTTTTGACCATTGACTTGATTAAAACAATTATGAGGTGGAGAAAAGTATTTGTTATTTTTTTTTGTAAATGATAATTGTGGCATGGCTACTTGTTTTGATTACTTGACTTGGTTTGACTCATTGACTTAGATATTTCTTGTGAGATATTTTTGTGGCACTAGATATTTTTGGGTGAGATATTTTCTTGCCATGTTTTTAGTCATGTCAAGTGAGCCATCTCATTTTTGAATTATCATTATCAAAAACCATTTCTATTTCCTCAAGTTCACTCTCTTCTTCTTCCTCTCAACTCATTGCTCTTATTGTCTCATGTGTTGAGAATCCAAGAGCTAGTGAGACTAAGCTATCCAAAATCACTCTCTACTCACTCTGGGTTACTTAGTTTAGCACACCAAGTGACCTAGTTATCTCATCTTGGAGGTTATAGCTCAAGGTTGGAACTCTCGGGTGGATCTTCTTCGACTTCAAGAAGCCGATGAGGAGGCGCTATCCACTTCCACTCTAAGGAGCTCACGATGTGAAGGAAGACAGCGAGAAGACAAGAAGGACATGATACTATGAGGTATAACATTCATCCGAGTAGCTAAACCTCATATAGTTTGCTCGCTAAGGTTTTATGTTCGATCCTTGCTTCAAGTCGGTGTTGCGAAACCCGTAAAAATCATTTTTTGCTAATTCCGCCTCCCCGCGAACACATGGGGTGCGCGACATCGACTTACACCTTTTGTACGCCAATATCCGTATTTAAATAAAAGTGTTGCTTCCAAAAATTTGTCCATTTATATTTTTATTTATTTAATTTATTTTCAAAACCCTAACCTATATTTTACCCACACAGTTTTCACTAAACCCAATTCCCTAACCCAAGCCCAAAACTTTTCCCTTTCTTTTTCTTCTTTTCCTAAGCCCGAGGCCTAGCCCAAACCCCACTCTCTCCACAACAGCATTTTCCCGTTCTTTTCAAATTCAAAACTAATTTCTATTCAATCCCCATAACTCCATTTAACACCCAAATCTATTCCCCATTAAATCCCTTTATTCCCAAATTAATACTAATTAATAAAAATTTATATCTTTAATTAAATTTTAACACACACTCTCTCCCCCACTCTCTCTAAACTCTTTCTCACTCACTCACTCTCTCTCTCTTCTCGATCTCTCCCCCCTTGCTTCACTCTTTTCTCTCAAGCCAGCCCCGAGCTCCCCCACCGTGCCTACCTCTACATTGGCACCGGTCACAAAAGCACCGCCTCATCTTCCTCCTCCTCCGGCCATCTCCATCGACCCAACAACCTCCCTCTAAGCCTAACTCCCTCCTTGCATCCACTTAACCACCCACCGACCACCATCCTCCTCCAGTGCCGGCTCCCTCAACTGCCACCTCGAAGAACTTCCGTCCACTTCCCTCCATCGACGAGCCCCTCCTTCAACCGGAACCCCGCTCCCATACCTAATTGCGCCAACCCTACCATCGACCATCGCCGACTACCACCCCCACAACCTTCTTACATCACCGGGCCCCCTCTTGTTGTTGACGAACGCCCGATCTCCCCTCAACCGTGACCCTGCCAGCATCTCCTCGTCACCTACTATGTCGTTATGATCCTTCCGAGAAAGCCGAAGCTCCTTACCCGCCATCTCCCGCTACCTCCAGCTCGCTTTCGACCACCACCGCGATGCCGCCCCTCGCCGATGAGCATCCCCGGCCACCGACACATTGCACCGACTCCCTGCGCCGCCACGTCGCTGCAAGACGTCGCCGTAGCCACCACTACCACTTCGTCATGCCTACCTCCATACCACCTCGTGCCCAGCGCCGTACCACCTACACAACAGCACCGTGCCCACTTGCATGCCCAGACGTGCCACGATCCATGCTCAGCACCGTGTTCAGTAGCACCCAGTACCGTACCACGCCCGTGTCGCCACCGCACCACACCCACACCATCCATGTGCCCACTCCCATGTCGCGATGTATCGTAGCCTAGCCTCGCTGTGGCCATACCCATGCCATTGCTGTTGTCACTGTCGTGGTCTTCATTTCAACTCCAGGCAAGTGAAAATCTTCACTTGTTTTCATGCTACAGTATAGGAAATTATATTAGAGCTAGATATACAAACAAAACAAACAAATGCAACTATATCGACATGTTTATATGTATATATGTGTTTGAATATGACATAATGAATCCTCGTGACGAGGTAATCTGAGTAGAGCCACACTAGGTCTTATGACAAGTCGATATCACATGTAAAAATTATAGATAACAACTTGTACGAGAAATCTATGAAAACGTGTTTTGTTGATAGCGAATGCCTATATTAGGTGTTCGTTACGTATCTTGTGCGAAAACCAAATCTAGTATGGCGAAATTTATGATTACTAGATTCTTTTAGAGATAACGGATGATACGTAGAAAGTTGGGTCGAAAATACGGACCCTAACACCGTGAAATGTCACCCCATTTAGATCCGCCAAATCTGAAACTTTCCATACATGTAACTTGTGAAAATCATAGTAAATTGGATACACATCGGAATATTGTGTTCGAAGGCTCGTATCGAAGCCGACTCGACAACATATAACCCCCTATAATTTATATTTCGTTTCTGTTTAAAAACGATGATGAAAACTATTTGGGAGTGCAGCTCTGGACTGCAGTCCAAAGCAGTACTGCTTATCGACACCTGAATTAAAAGTTTTTTATAACCCTGTGTGAAAATGATATTGTGCGTAACCATATACCGTTGCGAAGATTATACTTTTAGCTAACTATTGGAGGTGGTTTCATTCATTTTTATTGTCGTTTGCTATTTTAATCATATTTTAAATCGTCGTTAAATACTATAGTCCCAAGCAGGGACAGAACGTATACCCTAATCTTAAACAGTGCATATCATCAAGCACACAACGGATATTGTCTATCCGTCTAGTGCGTTGGAAACCTAATTAATAGATATAAATATAACCCAACTGTAACATCACCTAATTTTGATCCCAACAGGATGAAAACTGTGTTACGAAACGGACTTTCAGTTCAGGAACTGAATTTCCAGCAGAAAACACTTAAAAAGAAATGACCGTAATTCACAAACCCGAAACCCATTTGACTTGAAACCAATTTCGATGAATTTATAATTAAGTTTAATTTTTACCCCTTTTGTATCTTTTTTCTTAATTACGATCGTACGATTTGATATTATTTTCTGAATTCTTGAGGCGCGTAATGACGACATAATTCACATATTTACCCAACCATGAAACCTTTAGCGATAGCGAACGTTCTTATTGATTCTTAGTGAATATTACATTGTCGAACGTGAGTGGTATCGGATTAGTTGTGTCGAGTACGCCGGTGAAAAATAAACGATTTGTGATAATGAACAGTGCAGTGAAAAGTGAATAAAACAGTGTTATTGGTGCGTACTTGTACACAACTGACCCCATAATTATAATTACTGAAATCTAGGAAAAAGGGGAAATCGAAGGGGAAAGGAACATGTATTTATCGAGGTTAGCGATTTAGAGGATAATCATTTGAACAACAAATCTTATATATATTAGGTTTGGACTTAACAGTCCAGTTAACAGGGTTATGTCCTGGGCAACAGTGGGTCATAGTCTGGGCACATACGAGACCCTTGTTAAACATGATCACTCATTTCCATGATTCGATTTCAAATTGTCCTAGAGACCAATAAGAACATAGCTCATATACTGCATCGATAATGATATATTGATTTCCTTCATTCACTGCCTCCGCTGTTATTACCTTTTATTTTTTCATGCCACGTTATTGTCATCATATTGTTGCTATTGCGTCGCCCTGACAACCTGAGTATGCATGCTCAGTGATAGAACTGGATTCGTTTGATTTTGAGAAGATCGCAGAGATCCAGACCAGTGAACCAGTTGTATCTTTCCTTTTATATCCCTGGTTAGTTGTCCCTTTTGTTTACTTTCATTGCACTCAGTTTCCTTTATATCTGATAATTCTAGTGACTGCATTCTCTTTATCGGTGTTATGTTTTACTGATTACCATATAATGATAGAAGCCAAAGTGTGACTACGGCAGTAATTTTTCTTGATTGTAGGAGCATGGCCGGCCTAGTTGTTGGAAATGTATGCCCTAGAGGCCTTCATTGTATAGGATGCTAGGAATGTGTATATACAGGACAATCTTGCTCTATATGATAGTGTGCTATTCAGTTTGTCTTTATCTTAACATGTGATGTGTTTTACTTAGTATTTCATATCTTGTATACATGTTGATAAAGCATGTAGGATTCTTGCTTGACTACCAGCGTTATGATAGCAATCATACTTATGGGAGCTGGGTAGTCGATAAGCACATCCTTAAAATGTCCTTAGTCTTGGGAGTATCGAGACTGGTGATGGCAATCATACTTGTAGGAGCTGGTAGTCGATAAGCACATCCTTAAACTGTCCCTAGTCATAGGAGTATCGAGACTGGGCATCGATACTCCAGAGTAAACTAGTGTATGCATATCTAGACTCTGACGAGGGGCGATGGATTGGTCCCGCAGCCATTGGTATGGTGCACCTAAGATTGTATACAGGTGCTCACTAGGGGTGAGTACACTGGACGGACTCACCGAGAACTATCTAGATGGTATTATACCTAGCATCAGATAGCAGTTCTATGGTGACATGAGTGCAGATAGTCTGTCGACCTGAGGCCATCATTTGTCTCGTGTGAGTTCCCACTGTGCTTTGATTACTACCCTACCACGGCTCTACTGAGTCGTGCAAACGGGTTTTAGTTGGGTACAGTCCCGAGCCACATGGAGGCAGTGAGCGACTGTTGGAAATTTGTCTCTCCCGGTATAGAGAGTCGATGTCGTGCTGTGATCGGTTGGCCAACACCATAAGTTCCTGCCCAGGGCAGATTGAGAATTACTGGTAGTTGGACCAGTAAATTCTCGGATGGTCTTGAGCGACACCGGCACGACTTGTCAGGTTATTAAGGGTCTCACGTTTTCTACCCCCTAGACCCGGCATGCAATACTCTCAGACGAACAGACCAGACTGCACAGAGATTGTCACGAACAGGCTCAGTAGAAGTTCGGATGAGTTCGCTCGTCGGCCTTCTTTTCGATAGGTACCTGAGTAGCCATTACGTACAGCTAGTGCCACTAACGGACTTATGGTTAAACCCACTACCAGCGTACTGTCGAGTTTTTAGAGTCCCACACAGAGGGTTTCTCTGGTCAGGCGAAACGATATAGATCTCGTATGGTTTTACGTGCAGGGTTCCGATCATATACGTGCACTAGCTGCACGGATGTTGTTTGGACGGATAATACTAGTGGGCTTAGGATTAAGCCGCATTCTAGTATTATATTATTGAATTATTTTTATCTTTTTGTATTCGTATTTTTTGCAGTACGAATACGGGTATGTATATATGGTGAGAGCATTCTTGTAATTTCATAAGAAATGCTTCTAGAAGGGGACACCTCATTATTGCATTTATCTATTTTTGGAAATAGATTAATGAGGTGGAAAATGGAGATATTTGTGGCATGGTTGAAGCATGGCTAATTCATTTGTTTATTGCATTTGACTTTACTATTCAAGCATGGTTGTTAATTTTCTATTGAAAATATTGCATGCTTGATTATTGTGAATGACTTAGCCATTCTTCACTTGCCTCTTGACCCTAGCTCATTTGATGTTTGCTTTTTCTCTCTCCATTTTTTCTCTCCTCCTTATTCCTCAAGCCCTAACCCTCACATGTGTTGTGAATCCTACGGTTCCTTGAGATAAAATAGTCTAATTAACATTCTACATCTCCTAAGCTATCTAGATTAACAAACTAGATACCTTAGTTATCTCATTTTTGAGGTTGAAGCTTGAACCGAAGATTCTCGGATGGATCATCTTCGACACGAGGAGGCCGACGACCGAGTTTGATCCAAACTGTCTAGGAGCTTAAGAAGAGGAGAAGAAGACCCGAAGGACTTGAACTCTAGAGGTATAAAACTCTTTCACAAGTAGTTTAGAACCTCTTTGTAGTTTTGCTAGTTAGGGTTTCCGTTAAGATCCTGGAGTTTTGGTCAACGTTGCAAGTTACAAATCTTTTTTTGTGAATTCCTCCTCCCCGCGAACCCGTGGGTTGTGCGACCTCGACTTACACTGGCATCAGAGCCTACTTAAACCTTAACTAGCTAGTTAGCAAGTAGTTAAAACTTTGATCGACGAAAAATTGTCCGAAATTACATTTCCGAAATAATGCTTGCTGTCGATTATCAAAACTGTTCAAAAAATCATTTCAGTGACCATAAAAATACATGCAGGCTTTTGTAAGAATAAGGAAAAATTTTGAGAACCTAATCCACCAACTAGACCGCGGAACCGCGGCCAAACAAGTCTTTTAGCCGTGGATCTGTGACCGAGTCATGGTCGATTTGCTCTCAATTTTTCCTATGTTTCTAATCTTTGGAAATATGATTTTTGGCATATTTGGTTTTTGCCCAGATTTGTTTGTGTACTGGTTTATGCATGGGGCAAATACGGAAATTTATTTTCGATCAAAATTCTAAGTTTCTGCTAATCCGTGCTTTGTGATTGTATATGTGTTGCTAAACGTCTGCTAATTGCTATATGTCAATTAGTGGGGGTTGCACATATCTTGTATCTTCTTGATGGTTTGTGTATATGAAGTATTGGATCGTCGTGAATGAATAGCCGGGGAATGTGAGAAGAGTGTTCTTTTTTTCATTCATGTATATTTGTAAAATTGATGTAATATTCTTTTGCGGGGCACATCCGGGTTAAGAAGAGTGTTCTTTTTTTCCATTCATGTATATTTGTAAAATTGATGTATTATTTCATTTATTTTTCTTGCACCTAGGATAGACTCAAGGTGGGGTGCACAAACTACCGGCTTCTTGAAGTGCCGAGTGGCCTACTCATTTTATTGAGGGAGGTTGCTTCATTTCGGGAATTTGGCGGGTAGTTTGCCGCACCCGTAAGGGTCTAGGGTGGGGTTTGGCTATTCATCATGACCGTGGAATCCGTTTTTCGTTCTAGGCTAAAACAAAACACGGAAATCCTAGTATATCCAATATATTCATCTGTGATGCTGTGATCTGTGATCTGGAATGACTATCATTGCGTGAGACGAATGGATATATATATATATATATATATATATAATAAACGTTGCTTATTTTTTGCACCCGCGTTAGTCCTGCCCCCGCTCTTCCGTTAGTTAAGTAACCTAACAGTGCATGACGGGGCCCCGTGGCGAATGCGAATGGAATAAGCGTACATTCTATTTCTATTTCTTTTCTGCAATGATAAGGTTAATTGATGGGACTGCATTAATATTGATTAATGCAAAGTAATAAACCTAAAATTTGACGTCGTTGGAACAATTACAAAACCACTCGGTTTTCTTCAAAAAGCAATTTTAAAAGCGGAGCTTAAACCACTCTTTTTCAAAAGCTATTCGGTTCCTTCAACTATATCAAGTTCATTACGTTAACGGTTTTTGCCAAAACCAGCCATAGCCCTCCATCATTTCAGATAGGTATCTGCTAGTGTTCATGCTATGTGTTTTGACCTTCGCCAAGACATAGTGTTTGGTAGCTAGTGGGTACTTATCTATAGCATAGATAGATACATTAATCTAGGACAGACGTACAACTGTTTTGACCTTCGTCAAGGGCTTGTACGAGTGGGTCTAGATTAATCTGGACAATGACGGGTTGAACTTGACTTGCAACTTATGATGTTTTGACCTTCGTCAAGGTTATAAGTGCTCAGGGAAAAAATCACATCGGGGGTTTCAAACATACAGGAAACTTGCTAGTGTTGCATACCTTCTGGAGTGTGGTGTTTTTGGTAGGCTTCCTCCAAAATCATCACACAATGATAGTTGGGTCCTGATCCTACTGTGAGTATGTGCTACTCTTCGGGAGAATTTTTCACTTTACAATCAATGTTATAAACAAGTAGGTGCCTAGAACGGTGTTAGCGGAGCTACGCCTCCAGGGAAAAGAGGTTATGTAATTAAGGAACTTCGCGAAAGTATTGGAAAACCTCTCTCGAAGTACCGACACTAGCATGAACGAAAGGTTAAGCAAGAACTGTAAGGTGCAATTAATCCTGACTAATTCTTATTTTAGGGTTTGAAGAAGAATTCGAGGAAACGGTAGGAGCATTCCTATTTAGATAAACTAATAACCAATCTAAACTTACAAAAGCATATGCTGAGTGTTTCTTTTCTCTCTCTCTCTCCTAATTGCATCGACCATGACAGGACTTAAGCTAATACTAGATAAAAATAAACTCGATGGGCAAAATTATAAAGACTGGCTGAGGAATATCCATATGGCCCTTACATATGATAAGTTCGCATACGTCCTCACGGCGAAAACTCCCCATGTTCCCGGTCTAGAATCCTTTGTCGCGGACATTGAGATCCATAAGACCTGGGATCTTGATTGCGTGAAAACCAAGTATCACGTGTTGGCCTCTATGGATAATAAACATCAGAGGTGGCATGAGAAGATGGACCTTGCTTCCATCTTCCTCCATACCAAAGATTTATATGGAGAGCAATCTCGTATCGCAAGATATGAGACCTCGAAGAAATTATTTCAAGTGAGGTTGGCTATCGGATCATCTATTGGGGACCACGTCTTAAAGATGATTTCTCTCATAGAAGAGCTCGCAGACCTGGGAACTACGTTGGAGAATGAGTTGTACATCGACTTGATTCTACAGTCCTTTCCCTCCACCTATGCCCTGTTCTCCTCCGAAAGACGCGGCGGAGACGCGATTTACGTCTTGCCTGAAATTTAGGGCAGATGCTAATTGGTGCTATCCGTCTACCTCTCCGAAGATTCCAAGTTGATTTATGGCACCGTGTATCGAAGGTTTAAATGGATGCGACCGATGTAGCAGACTTCGTCAGATTCCCCCTCGTTTGAGAGGTTTTTAATTGTGGGGACGCTCTTCCATGCAGGTGCAAGCCCCTGCAGTTAATTACGCTACCGCATCGCGGTAACAACTTTTTCCTTCTCCAGATGGTCACTTAGTGTCGTGGGTGTTTGTTTTGTTTTTGGTTTCCCGTGGATTGTATACGAAGACTAAGTTATGTTGTCGCCCGTAGGGCGTGGACTAGTCCAAATCCGTATCTTTCTTAGATTTGGGTTTGGGGGTTTGGGTTTAAGGATACGTTAGCCTCATTTGAGACTAAGATCAACTTAAACGTTTGTTGAGAATACGTTAGTCTAATTTTAGACTAAGATCAACTTAACGGTTTGTTAAGGATACGTTAGTCTCATTTCAGACTAAGATCAACTTAACGGGATCGTTTAGATCCAACAAAAGAGCATTTGGGCTCTATCGTTTAGTTTAGGGACATTGCGGTCAATTACCAGTTTAAGGACATGGTGGTCCATTGTTAGTTTAAAGACATCCCGGTCAAGGTTAAGGACATCATAGTCCGTGGATTTAAGGACTCCACAGTCCAATGTTAGTTTTAAGACATCACGGTCAAGGTTAAGGACCTCATAGTCCGTGGATTTAAGGACTCCACAGTCCAATGTTAGTTTTAAGACATCACGGTCAAGGTTAAGGACATCATAGTCCGTGGCTTTAAGGACTCCACAGTCCAATGTTAGTTTTAAGACATCACGGTCAAGGTTAAGGACCTCATAGTCCGTGGATTTAAGGACTCCACAGTCCAATGTTAGTTTTAAGACATCACGGACAAGGTTAAGGACATCATAGTCCGTGGGTTTAAGGACTCCACAGTCCAATGTTAGTTTTAAGACATCACGATCAAGGTTAAGGACCTCATAGTCCGTGGATTTAAGGACTCCACAGTCCAATGTTAGTTTTAAGACATCACGGTCAAGGTTAAGGACCTCATAGTCCGTGAATTTAAGGACTACACGGTCCAATGTTATGTATTGTTGTCGGGACCCGTCACCTCTTTTAAGACGTTGAGGACTTACAACGACGAATATCAAAGGAGTGAAGAGATGTACCCTTGAACCAAGATGGATTAAATAATCTGTAGAACAATTTGGAACCAAAACCAATTAATTATATTATGAGCACATTGGCTCAATTAAGTCTGAATTGAGGACTTATGGCCAATTTGGGCTAAGTCCAATTGAGTTTGACATATTGACCCTTTGTTAGACCATTAGTCTATTTGTTTGGGTTCAAACCCCCATTATTTAGCAATGCTAAACATTTTCATCTTTGATTTCCTCAATTTTGAGATTCAATCGAAGGGGAGGCTTTTCCTCTGGAAAATTAGCCAAGTTGGCTAAAAGTAGTGTTAGATAATAGGAAACAGCAGTGTTAAACACTGGAGATAAAGCTCTCAGATTAGTGTTAAACACTAGAGGATAACAGTGTTAAACACTGGAAATAGGATTCTCGAATTAGTGTTAAACACTAGAAGATAATCAGTGTTAAACACTGGAAGTAAGATTCTCAAATTAGTGTTAAACACTAAAAGATGATCAGTGTTAAACACTGGGAATGAAGCTCTTGAATTAGTGTTTAAACACTAAAAAAAAGGGGGTCACATAGGGACACATGAGGGCGCCCAAAGGTGGGGCCAGATCTCCTTTTCTTCGTTCTGCAATTAAGTGTTAAACACTTTTTATATTTTACTTTGGAGCATCACGTGCTGACACGTGAGGAGGATCCATGCACTGATTGTTAGAGTGTCTGCCAAGGGGTCACGTGGGAACACGTGAGAGCGCCCAAGGCCTTTATTTCTTTTACTTTTTCTCTCTGTGTTTTGGGAGTCACGTAGAGCACGTGAGGCATTGCCTCCGAGCTCTTTCCTCCTTATTTCTGTGGATCTTTATAGAGGTAACGTGGGGACACATGACCCTGGTTCTTTGCATGTTTGAAGATCTCTTTATCTTTTTTAAGAATTAAATTCTTCATAGGGTTAAACCCTAATTTTGATTCTTGGGGGGGGGGGATTAAAACCACTCTTATAAAAGAATTAAATTCTTATGTAAGGTTAAACCCTAATTTTCTTTTCAGGGGAATTAAATTCCTATATATGTAAAGAATTAAGTTCTGGCATAGGGTGAAACCCTAATTTCATTTTTAGAGGAATTAAATTCCTGTGAGCCCGAGAGAATTAAATTCTCAATTAGGGTTAAACCCTAGTTCTGTCCATCTCGAATGAATTAAATTCCTATAATTTTGGAGAATTGAATTCTCATATAGGGTTAAACCCTAATTTTATTTTGGAAGGAAAATTCCTATAGCTTTGGGAGACTAAATTCTCTAAACTCAATTCCCCCTTTAAGTTTTAGATCTGCATGGCATGATCTCGATCCGATGAGAATTAAATTCTCAACTTATGGGGAGATGTGCGCTTTGCAAATCTTTAACTAGAGGAAGAACTAAGTTCTTTACAAAAGAGTTAAACTCTTAGATTTTTGAGAATTAAATTCTCTTTTTCTGAAGTTTTGATCCCCTTTCTTTTTCTCACCTAGGGTTTTCTTTCTGAATTTTCAAGATGCCAAAATTCTCTCTAATGTTTTCTCTCCAAAATTCTCTATCTCCCTCCTATTCTCCTTTTGGCTCCTATTTATAGGAGGAGGAAAAGAATCAATTTGTTTAGTAAATCTCTCATTGAAAGATTTGATTTGTTTTCATAATTAATATGATCCTTTAGATCATTCAGTGAATTTTATTCACCGTTGGATTTTCAATCCAAAGATATTCCGTTTGTTATTTCGGTGAGATTTAGGGAGATCTTTCCTTGTTTAAGATTTTTCGATAAATTGGTGATTTTTAATCACCCTTGGATTTTTAATCCAACAGTTCTCCATAATTCTTCTCTATTTTGGAAAGATTTAAATAATCTTTTAGAATTTAATTCTAGTAAACCGTGAGGCTTTTAAAGCCAGTCACGTGTGAGCATGTGACCCCCGGTCACGTATGAGCACGTGACCCCGGAGTGGACTTCTCTCCTCTGCGCTTTTTTGCGCCGCTGCTTTAACCGTCACGTGTCTACACGTGACCATTGGTCACGTGTGAGCACGTGACCATTAGTTCTCTGCTTCAAGCATTTTCTAGAGTTTAACTCTGTTGAAAGATTCCTTTTCCTCAGGTAATGATCTTTGGATGATCGAAGAACTTTCATACACATACAACTCTCTGGATTTTAAATCCATACCAAGGGTTTTCCCCCTTATTTTAACAAGAACCCATTTTTGTTCAAGTCCTTTAGCAAGAACAGAAAATCGTTTAATCTTCAAACAGTAGATTTCTTAGGGTTTCTCTAATCTTTAGGGAGATGATGGTGTCGATTGTCTTTTCCATGGAATTTAATTCCATCATAAAGGAGCTCTGCCTTTGGAACAAAAAATTTCTGGGAATTTAATTCCCTTTTTTCAAAAAGGAATTTAATTCCTATGAGGAACTAAGTTCTTCCCATGGGGATCTTGGGGTTTCCTTGCCCTGAGTTGTCTCCTTCGCAACCGAGAAGAAGAAGTTTGCAATGTCCCTTCCTGGGAATTTAATTCTCTTGATTCTGTTTGATTTGTCACAGAGTCCAAAATGGATTTCCTTTTAGGGGAATGTGTAGGGTCACTTGAAATCCACTGCTTATTTAATGAGAATCTTCCTTTTGTCTCATTATAATTGCTTGGCCTCATTACTAACGAGCCGTCATCTTGAATCTGTGGGACCCATATGTTTTGTAACCAATGGTCCCATAAAAAGGAGCCCGCTGTTGCTTCCTTCAACTGTCTTTTTATATATATATATTTATAATCATATATATATACACTGCTGGCTTCGCTTTTAACAGTTTCCCCTTATTTTATTTCAGGTATGATGGCTTCCGTTCCGTACTTCCCTTTTACTCGCTCAAAGGCCGCTTTTCCTCAGTCGCCATCCGATGAGGAAGTGATGGCAATGATCAGGGCTCACGACCCGAACTGCACCAACTTACTTTTGTTGGGGACCTGGTATAGCCACATCATCCGGGGTTGCCGAGGTTTCCTCTGCGAAGTGCCGACAGAGCCCATCTTTCCATTCTTGCCGATGGATCCTCCAAGGACAGTCTTTGTCGTGGAGATGCCGAATTGGACCCCTATGGGGCGGCTCGAGCCTTCGACGACTGGTATCACGAACCATCCGATCCCGACCATAGACATTCTGGGACGCGCATTTTCCAGGGCGAGGCCCAACAATGGGGATAAGTCTACAAGATAGGGCTCACCCCTCGACACCCTACGGGCTACCTCTTCTGGGCTCGTTACATCCTGTCCGCCCACCGCGCGCGACTGCAGAAAGTTGGGCTTTATCAGGCGATATATGCATCCCTCTTCCACTACCAGTCTCCCCATGTCTGGTGGGTTAAGGCCTTCCTGAACCAGTGGAATCTTCCCACCAACACCTTTCTCTTGGGGGATCGTGAAGTTTTAATTTCTTTGGACGAATTTCGTGAGATCTTGGGGATGCCAATCAGAGGGACACTTTACGAGGAATTGCTGCCTTCTGACGAGTACGTCTTTGAGACTGAGCCCGCAACGCTTGACGTCTTGTCTACCGAGAACGCCGTCTGCCATAAGCGTCTGAGTTTGATCCAGGCGCTGGGTATCTTCGACAAACTGTTCACAGAATCTGAGGAGCAGGGCGTCACTTTCAAGAGCTTCATCGCTTGCTTCCTTCGCGGGGATGTCTTGTCGAAGACGGCTCCTAAGTTTGCATGCATCAACGACCCTTTTGGGTTTGGTTTGAACAGGCGGCCGTCTAAGGAGTCGGATTTACCGCAGTATTATATTCCTATCATGTCGCCAGTATCTTTCGAATCGATTGCAGCTCCCGGAATGGTTGAGGAGACATTCTTTGTCGGCTTTATCAGTGTCTGGCTCAGCTGGTTCGTCATCCCTATGCATCGCCACTTCATGAGAGTCTCGGTTATCTATCCGGCTCATCGTATCGCTGAGGGGACACGGCTGGCAATAGGCATCCCGGCGCTAGCGCATCTCTATCATGGATTGGGCGCCGCTGCTAACACCTTAACTCCCGGTGTGGACGTAGTAAACTTCTCCCTTCACTATTTTACATCTTGGATTGAGATGCACGTGTTGGGGGCTTTTGCTGCGCATCATAGACCTGCTTTTTATGACGCCTACACTTTTCCGCGACTCATGCGGCTGGTGGACGCTGTTGCTCCTGACCCGACTCAGTTTGGGGCTATTCTCGTGTTGATTGGTCCTTACGCTAGTGCAGGCGGAATGGCATTTATTGATCGGGTTCTATCTGCTCCTTCAGGCCCGATTCAACAACTCCACGACCAGTCGAAAGGTGGGGTGCCTTCTCTGAAGCCCCGGGAGGCCACGCACTTATACGCAATTAGACCGGGCTATCTTGTATTCCGTCGGAACAGCTCGGCTCTGTTTATGTGGTACAATCCGCATTGCTTCGCCCGACAGCTTGGATACGATCAGGGCGTCCCCTTTGAGGCTTTTACAGTTGCGCCGGTCCCTTCACCCGTAGCTGTTCGCGATGCCGCCCATCACTTTGTGAGGCTGAATACCGGTTCTTACTTTATGATCCTCGAAGCAGATCATACTCCCCGATGCGTGGGGGCCTTCACAGGCTGGTATCTTCATCGGATCAACCCAGTTATTGCTGAGGAGAAGAGGTTGCTTCTTGGCTATGGCGCTCTTACTCCGGCTCAGGCCGCGGGAATTCCGCTGCGGCCGCGCGCACCGGTCCGCTTTACCCTGAGGGACACCAGTGTTGCGCTCATTCCGGGGGAATCAGAGGTGGACCTTACCCCCACAGTTGGTATGCCATTGGGTACCCGGTCGCGGGCTAATCGGGCTCCGGTAGCAGCACCACCACCCGTGGCGTCGACAATGGCAGTGTCATCCTTGGCAGCACCGCCAAACGAGGGTGCCGGTAACGAGGGTGTTGAAGGTGAGGTGGGTCGGCTTCGCGCCAAGGCTCCACGGGAAAAGAAGCGAGCGTCCTCTGGCATTAGTTCTGGGCCAAAGAGGAGGAGGAAGACAGTCGCCCGTCTGCTCGATCTTTTAGAAGAATCTGAACCTGTCGTTCAAGACGAACCAATATCCATGATATCGTTGGATGATGATCTTCTTTTCCCAGGTTCATCTACCGAGGAAGCCGCACAATTGGCTGAGGCTGTAAGACGCCCGCAGCTTGAAACTGAGAATGTAAGGATCCCGAAGAGGCCTTATCCTGCAGTCATCTTCTACGAAGATCCTTCGTAGATACGGCGGCGGTTCATCGGCCCTTTGGAGGAATGGGGGGAAAGAGCCCTTAAGCAGGCTGCTTCGGAGGATGCTGCGGACGCGCTTTCCTTATGGACTGGCGGCCACGAGTCCACCCTTGAACCCTGGCGAGCACACCTCCTTGAGAAGGAGCATCGGCTTGAAGAAGCCATACTGAAGGCTTCCTTATGCATTGGTATATTCCTATATTTCTTTGCAGTACTTCATATTGCTTGCACTTGTATATATGTATTTTTATTCTTGTGTGAATTGTCCAGAGACTTCGGCGATGGGGGAGGTTCCTATGGGCTTGCTGAAGGTAGAGCCTGTTGACACCCCTAATGAAACATTGCTCGGTACGGAGGGGGTTGACGACGCCATCCCTCTTGCGATAAAGCCTCCTATGGCGGTTCTTGATTCCGAAGCACTCGCTCCTTTGGGAGAGGCACCCTTGGTGGTCACCGTCCCAATGGATCTTCCTAAAGGCAGCCCGGAGGCTGGGACGGAGATAGTCAAGGCTACCCTCCCTTCGTTGGAACCCGCAATGGCTGCCGCTGCTCCTTCCTCCGAGGCCGCTACACCGGCTCGTGTCCTTGGTACTGCACCTGAGGTCGCGACAGAGGCCGTTGAAGATGCTATCCCTCCAGCTAGAAATGGGAGGAGCGTCGAAGGTAACCTTCCACATTTTAAACTAGTGATCTTTCCATTATCTGAATTATTTTATCTTTTCAGAACTGAGCGGACTGGCGGCCTCTATTGCCGATATGTCTCCTCGGCAATCCTTTCAACGCTTGCTGGAGATGGCCGCCCCACAGGCGATATCTCCTTAACGCATCGTCCTCTCATCTGGGCAAGGTTAGTGTCGTTCACCGTTTCATAGCATTGTTGTTATTTCGCAAAATGACATTGATGTTCTTTACAGTTCTGGAGGCCGATGACGAGGTTGGGGTCCTCGAAGGGCCAGGGGAACCTTCAGCTCCTTCTTGCATGACTGTGGGTAAGTGAAGTCTCAATATGGTCCTACTTGTTCCTTTGCTTAAAAGTTTCACTGACTGTTTACACATCTGAACAGCCCTTCCAGTTCTTACCGCACTGGAGTTGCGCATCAATATGCCACCCAGCCCCTATGCTTTGCGAGCCTCACAACATTTCGCCAAGCTAAGCCTTGTCTCCTTGTCATCTTTGATCGAGGAGTTTCGAGCTGGCAGCGCAATCACAGCTGAAGCATTTGCCGCTGAAGCTGACGGTTCTCTTCCTTTTCTTGCCACCTACCATAGCGAAGCGGTGGTGCGAGTCTGGGTTGAGTTTTGTCGGCAGGTGGAGGCTTACTTGCATGTACTTGAGTGTTCCCGTCTTTCTTCGGAGGCTATGGATGCAAAGGCGGACTTGTGGGGTCTGATAGAGCGGTGCACGGCGAACATGGTTTCGTCCGAGAAGAGGCTCGGCCGCAAATTCTCGGAGAGGGAGCTGGCCTCTAAGGCGCTGAACGAGCTCCAAGCCAACCTTACAGGCAAAGCCAACAAAGCGTACGAACTCTGGCGAGTACTTCAAGAGTCTATCAAAGAGGTGGTGGCGCTCGATAAAGCTGCCGTGTTCACTTGCGAAAGGGTTGAGGCTCACTAGGCTACCGAGAAAGAGCTCGAAGGTCGGCTTGCCTCATATCAGGCTCAGCAGGCTCAGGCGGAGGCCTGTCTTCTGGCGATACTGAATTACGAAGGCGTGGCCCAGCAAAAGAAGGATGAGCTGGTGAAGCTGCTAAATCTCCCGCCAGCCTGAAGACTTGTATATCCCTTTTTTTCTTCTTTTGTACATACTCCTGAATGAGAGTGTATATTTTTTGTTCTTTCATGAATTGTACTTCGTATCCATTTTGGTTTATGAATAAAAGACGTATTTTTTTCTTCTCAATGGTGTGTCCTTTTTTATTGAACGTATTCTGCGGATAGTCTATCTTGATCTCTTTGCAGGACAATGATGGCTTAGGATTCAGGGTTAAGATCTGCCTCCTAAGACTTTTGAACTTTATGAGCCGTGAGGGTCTCATAAAGAGCTTTTCTCCCTACAGGTCGAGGGGATCCCATAGGTGTAATTTCTCCTTAAGAATCGTGAGGATTCCTAAGCGTGTTTTTTTTCCTTGAAAGTCGTAAGGATCTCACAAGAGAATTTGCTTCCCTACGGGTCGTGAGGACCCATAAGTGCTAGGTGCGGTTGCCCTTATCCGTATTTCACGGGGTCAGGGGTTGCTTTGGATGTTTTCCGGGGTACCGTAGTTTAAAGACATCGCGATCGAGGTTAAGGACATCATAGTCCATGGGTTTAAGGACTCCACCGCCCGTTGCTAGTTTTAAGACATTACGGTCGAGGTTAAGGACATCATAGTCCATGGATTTAAGGATTCCACAGTCCGTTGTTAATTTTAAGACATCCCGGTCGAGATTAAGGACATCATAGTCCTTGAGTTTAAGGACCTCACAGTCCATGAAGTGTGTGGTTGTCGGGACCCGTCACCTCTCTGAAGACGTTGAGGAATTACAAAGACAAATATCAAAGGGATGACGAGATGTACCCTTAAACCAAGGTGAAATGGGCTTTGAAATCGTTTCGGTTGATTGTTAGTTTTAAGACATCACGGTCGAGGTTAAGGACATCATAGTCCGTTGATTTAGGGACTCCACAGTCCGATATTTGCTCTGGATGCTTCCCACGGGTTCACTGCCGTGTTCAGCGAGGACCAGGCTCCACTCTGGATGCTTCACATGGGTCCACGGCCGTGCTCTGCGAGGACCAGGATCCGCTCTGGACATTTTCCGTGGGGTCAGAAGTGGCGTTATCCGCATTCCACGTAACCAGGAATTTTGCTCTAGATGCTTCCCACGGGTTCACTGCCGTGTTCGGTGAGGACTAGGCTCCGCTCTGGACATTTTTCACGGGGTCAGAAGTGACGTTATCCCCGTTCCACGTGACCAGGAATTTTGCTCTGGATGCTTCCCACGGGTTCACTGCCGTGCTCGGCGAGGACCAGGCTCCGCTCTGGACGTTTTCCACGGGGTCAAAAGTGATGTTATCCGCATTCCACGTGACCAGGAATTTTGCTCTAGATGCTTCCTACGGGTTCACTGCCGAGTTCGTCGAGGACTATGCTCCGCTCTGGACGTTTTCCGCGGGGTCAGAAGTGACGTTATCCACGTTCCACGTGACCAGGAATTTTGCTCTAGATGCTTCCCACGGGTTCACTGCCGTGTCCGGAGAGAACTAGGCTCCGCTCTGGACGTTTTCCGTCGGGTCAGAAGTGACGTTATCCGCGTTCCACGTGACCAGGAATTTTTCTCTAGATGCTTCCTACGGGTTCACTACCGTATTCGAAGAGGACTAGGCTCCGCTCTGGGCGTTTTCCACGGGGTCAGAAGTGACGTTATCCGCGTTCCACATGACCAGGAATTTTGCTCTGGATGCTTCCTACGGGTTCACTGCCGTGTTCGGCGAGGACCAGGCTCCGCTCTAGATGTTTTCCACGGGGTCAAAAGTGACGTTATCCGCATTCCACGTGACCAGGAATTTTGCTCTGGATGTTTCCCACGGGTTCACTGCCGTGTTCGGCGAGGACCAGGCTCCGCTCTGGATGTTTTCCACGGGGTCAAAAGTGACGTTATCCGCGTTCCACATAACCAGGAATTTTGCTCTAGATGCTTCCCACGGGTTCACTGCCGTGTTCGGCGAGGACTAGGCTCCGCTCTGGACGTTTTCCATGGGGTCAGAAGTGACGTTATCCGCGTTCCACGTGACCAGGAATTTTTCTCTAGATGCTTTCCACGGGTTCACTGCAGTGTTCTGTGAGGACAAGGCTCCGCTCTGGACGTTTTCCACGGGGTCAAAAGTGACGTTATCCGCGTTCCACGTGACCAGGAATTTTTCTCTGGATGCTTCCCACGGGTTCACTACCGTGTTCAGCGAGGACCAGGCTCCGCTATGGATGTTTTCTACGGGGTCAAAAGTGACGTTATCCACGTTCCACATAACCAGGAATTTTGCTCTAGATGCTTCCCACGGGTTCACTGCCGTGTTTGGCGAGGACTAGGCTCCGCTCTGGACGTTTTCCATGGGGTCAAAAGTGACGTTATCCGCGTTCCACATGACCAGGAATTTTGCTCTGGATGCTTCCCACAGGTTCACTGCCGTGTTCGGCGAGGACCAGGCTCCACTCTGGATGTTTTCTACAGGGTCAAAAGTGACGTTATCCGCGTTCCACATAACCAGGAATTTTGCTCTGGATGCTTTCCACGGGTTCACTGCCGTGTTCGGCGAGGACCAGGCTCCGCTCTGGACGTTTTCCACGGGGTCAGAAGTGACGTTATCCGCGTTCCACGTGACCAGGAATTTTGCTGATTATATCCGCATTTCACGGAGTTAGGACTTGGCTCTCGGTCATCTGTACACCGCCGAGTCATGGAACTGGGAGTTGCCGCTGTTCCGCTTTGCTTGAAGTTGTGTCTGCTGAGACGAATGTTGAGATGATCTCCAGGCTACCTGTGAACCTGGGGGAGGAGGAGTGTGATTCCTTCTTTGTTTGCGCCCCTGGATTGTATACAGGGATTGCTGTGACATCACCTGTAGGGCATAAATTTCATTTTATATATATATATATATATATATATATATATATTTTTTTTTACTTTATTTCTTTCCGCGATGCTCTATCATTTTAGCTTTTTATATCGCGAAGGTCGCGATTGCCCAATCATTTCGGCTGTTTTTCGCGGTGCCCAATCATTTCGGCTATTTATTTTATTTTTTACTCGCTGCTTTTCATTGCGAGTTGCCCAATCATTTCGGCTATTTTGCATGCATACCTTTTTTTTACTTGCTGATTTTTATTTGCAAGTTGCCCGATCATTTCGGCTATTTCGTATGCATGTGTGGCTTGCTGTCTTTTTGCTGCAAGCATAGGATTAGACACCGATTTCGGCATCAGCACCGCTACAACTGGGATATTGCCAGGAGCGAATCA
This sequence comes from Agapanthus africanus, assembly GCA_030015575.1. Taxonomy (NCBI): domain Eukaryota; kingdom Viridiplantae; phylum Streptophyta; class Magnoliopsida; order Asparagales; family Amaryllidaceae; genus Agapanthus; species Agapanthus africanus. The sequence continues at coordinate 133,914,348 of CM057344.1, read as the reverse complement.
TCATTTTCCTCTGTCGATGTCAGACAAAGGTGGCTTAGAGAACAGGGTTAGGATCCTGTCGACTAAGGCTTTTGACTTCATGAGCCGTAAAGGTCTCACAAAGGTATTTCTCCCTACAAGTTGTGAGGATCTCGTAGGTGTGTTTTCTCCTTAGGAATCGTGAGGATTCCTAAGTGCATGTTCTCCTGTAAGTCGTAAGGATCTTACAAGAGGGTTTTCTCCTTATAAGCCGAGAGGGCTTACAAGGGGGTTCATCGTGTGGACATATCCCTAATCACGGATGGGACTTTATTAGGGAAATGTTTATTCACGCCCGTGGATTGTATACAAGGGTCAGCATTGAGCCGCTTGTAGGGCAATATCGAAGGTTGTGGGGGTTGCTTAATAACAGGTTCAGGTCTCTGTAACTTAATACTTTCAAATCTTATGAGCCGTGAGGGTCTCATAAGAGGATTCTCCTTACGAGTCGTGAGGATCTCGCAAGTGTAATTTCTCCTTAGGAATCGTGGGGATCCCTAAGTGTGTTTCTCCCTCGTGAGTCATAAGGATCTCACGCAGGTGGTTTCTCCTCACAAGGTCGAGAGGACCTCGTAAGTGTCCTTTAAACGAGGTTGCGCCCTTTCGGGTTTTCACAAACACTCGCCGGTATCCCTGCTATTTTTACTCACGGAGCCCTTTCGGGTTTTCATCCGTGCCCATTTTGCTTATGGACATACCGTTTTCTTTTTTATTCTTTATTTTTTATTCTAACGAGGTTGCGCCCTTTCGGATTTTCACAAGACTCGCCGGTAGCCCTGCTGTTTTTACTCACGGAGCCCTTTCGGGTTTTCATCCGTGCCCATTTTGCTTATGGACATACCGTTTTCCCTTTATTTTTTTTATTCTCTTTTTTTTGTATCAGTTTTGGGATGCCGCAATCCACCGTAGTTTATTGACATCTCGGTCAACAGCTAGTTTTAGGACATAGTGGTCCCTCGTTAGTTTAAGGACGTTTCGGTCCGTTGTTAGCTTAAGGACGTTTCAGTCCGTTGTTAGTTTAAGGACGTTTCGGTCCGTTGGAAAGTAAGCCGGCTACTACTCATAGAGTTTGGGCTTAGAAAGATAGCGAGTGGACATAGTCGTCGTCATCTATCATTGACCTAGGCCATGACTCGTCAAGCGTAGTACTTCTTCAGGAAGCGACCATTTATTGGCCTGAAAGGTCTTTCACCATGCATGTCCATGAGTAGATAGGCTCCACCCTGGTAGACCTTGTCTATGATGTACGGGCCTTCATAGTTCGGCTCGAATTTTCCACACTTGGCGCGATTGGGGATCATAGGTCTTTTGACCACTAGCACGAGTTCGCCTTGACGGAATGTCCTCGGCCTGGTCAATCTTTCATATGAGCGTGTCATCTTTGCTTTATAAGCTTCCAGATTTTGTTGCGCTATGAGCCGGGTTTCATCAAGGGCATCGAGCTCCTCAAGCCGAAGGTGAGCATTCTCTTCGTTCGTTAGCTCATAATGAACTGACACTCATAGAGAGGGTAACTCTATCTCGAGGGGGAGTACAGCTTCTGTACCGAATACCAACGCGTACTGCGTTGTGTTCGTGGCCGTCTTGAACTACGAAACGTAGTCCGTTATGCCCAGAGAGTTTCATGTAGTCTCTCGCGCCAGTCCTTCTTATTTCGGGACACCGTATTTTTCACGATCTTCGTTAAGGTTTTGTTGAAAGCCTCCGCTAGACCGTTAGCTCGGGCATTATAAACTGAGGAGTATCTCCAGTCTATGTTGTGCTGTTGTGCGAAGCGGCTGATCTTGTGACTTCTGTAGGCTGGCCCGTTATCGGAGATGATCCGTCGCGGAGTTCCAAATCGATAAATAACGTGCATCTTGAAGAAGTGGAGGATATTCTCTGTATTCACTTCTCTCAGCGGTACTGCTTCTGCCCATTTGAAGAAGTAATCAGTCGTCGCCAAAATGAATCGATGTCCTCTGGAGGATGCTGTTTCGATGGGGCCGATTATATCAGTCCCCCACATTTCAAACGGCCAGCTAGCCACTGTCGGGTGTAATGGATTTGGGTGCTGATGGATAAAGTCCCTGTGAATCTGGCACGAGTGGCATTGCTTCGCATACTCGAGGCAGTCTTGAATCATTGTGGGCCAATAATAATCCATCCGTTTGATCTTCAACTTCATCTTCGGCCCGGCTTGGTGAGAACCGCAGAGTGCGTCATGAACTTCTTGGATGACTCTCTTCGCCTCTTCAGGTCCTAAGCATCTCAGCTATAGAGAATCAAATGACCTTTTGTAGAGAGTATCATTGACGAAGGCGAAAGACAGAGCTCGCTTCATGAGCTGATGCTTTGAGGATGCATCTTCAGGCGTTTGACGGGATTTGAAGTAGTCTATAAAGACTTCTCTCCAATCCTCATCCTTTTCTTGGTCTTTTACTTGTAGAGCCACTTGCTGGGTCGCTCCCTTTTCCTCGGACGACTCCGGAGATGTTTCCACCGGTGCAAGAACCCGACGGCTTTGTACCACGATTCTCACGTCATCGAGATTCTCATCGGCCAATTCTTTAGCAAGCTTGGTTAATGCATCCGCTTTGCTATTTTCCGCACGCGGTATGCTTTCCAAGGTGTAGGAAGGTATTTGAGTCAGCAGTTGTTGCACCCTTTCGCTGTACTTTACCAGTTCGGGTTTGCACATTTGACAGTCGCCGTTTATTTGACTAACGACCAGCTGGGAGTCTCCGTATATGAGAAGGTTTTCGATTCCCATGTCGATAGCGATTTCAAGACCTGCTATCAAAGCTTCATATTCGGCTTCATTGTTTGTCCTCGGCTCTGTTAAGGAGAAGGCAAAGCGCATTATCCCTCCTTGTGGATTTACGAAGATGAGGCCTACCCCTGATTTGATTATGGGAGTGTTTTGTTTGCGCTTCTTCATGGAGGATGCTCCATCGAAGTAAAGTTCCCATCGGGTTCCATTTCCTTCAATCGTGTCAAACACATGTTCGTCTGGCAGTTCAAAATCCAAGGGAGAATCGGCGGGTATCGGATGCTCAGCGAGGAAGTCGGCGATTGCCTGGCCTTTCACTGCCTTAAGAGGCTGATAGGTTATTGAGAACTCCATCAAAAGCAAGGCCCATTTAGCGAGTCGCCCAGTCAATATGGCCTTTGACATCAAATACTTGAGAGGATCCACCTTCGATATGAGACGGACTTCATGCGCCAATGCATAGTGCCTGAGTTTCGTTATCGCGAAGATCAATGCCAGGCAGTGTTTTTCGATGGGAGAGTAATTGCTTTCTGCCCCCAATAGAACTCGACTCAAATAGTAGAGGGATCTCTCCTTCCGTTGGTCGTTCTCTTGTGCCCACAACGCGCCTAAAGAACCTTCGAGGGCTGTTGTATAAAGAATAAGGGGCTTTCCCTTGACCGGAGAGGCCAACTCTGGCGGGTTCTGCAGGTACTGCTTGATTTCGTTCAGTGCGCCTTGGCATTTGTGATCCCCGACGAACGGGGTTCCTTTCTTCATCAGGTGACTGTAAGGACGGCACTTACCAGAGAGATTGGCTATAAACCGTCGGATGTACGCGAGCTTCCCTTGAAGAGACCGCAATTGTTTGAGAGTCCTTGGTGGAGGCATTTCCATGATCGCCTTGATCTTTGACGGATCTATCTCGATACCTCGGTGTCGACGATGAATCCTAGAAATTTGCCTGAAGAAACCCCGAACGCGCATTTGAGAGGATTCATCTTCAAGTTGTATTGTCGAAGACGTTGAAATACGATCTTCAGATGCTCGAGATGTTCCTCGTATTATTTGCTTTTAACCACGAGGTCGTCGATATAGCATTCGACGATTTCATGTATGAGGTCATCGAAGATCTTCGTCATGACCCTCTGATAGGTGGCACCGGCGTTCTTTAGACCGAAGGGCATCACCTTGTAGCAGAATATGCCCAAAGGGGTCCGGAAAGCGGTATGTTTCTGGTCCTCGGGATGCATTTTTATCTGATTGTATCCTAATGATCCGTCCATGAAGGAGAACACTTCATGAGTGGATGTGTTGTCTATCATCAGCTCGGTGACCGGTACTGGGAATTCGTCCTTCGGGCAAGCTTTATTGAGATCCCGAAAGTCTACACATATGCGCACCGTCCCATTTTTCTTCATCACCAGGACGATGTTGGCGATCCAGTCAGGGTACTGAACCTCTTGGATGAAGCCGGAGTCGATTAGCTTCTTGACCTCGGCGTTGATGCTCATCTCAAGCTCGAGCCGCATTCTCCTTGGTGCTTGTTTGATTGGCTTGACGTCCGGGGATATGGCCAGTTTATGGACAGCGATCTCTGGGTCTAGTCCCGGCATCTCAGAATAGTTCCAGGCGAAGAAATCTTTATGCTGTATAAGCACGTCTTTTAGTGCAGCTATCCTTTCCTCAAACAGCAACTCACTGACGAATGTCGGTCGCGGGTCACTTGCCGTCCCCAAGTCAATTTTCTTGAGATCATCTGCCGTAGTATGTATTCCATCTTCCAGTTCTTTTGGCGCCGGTGGAAATTCTGCGATCATCTCGTCATTATTGTTTTCGAAGCACCAGAGGAGGCCATCCATATTCTCATGCCCTTCTTCTGACAGCGTTATCATATGACAGGTACGAGCTCGCTTTCAGGACCGATGTTGATCCGGTTCCACCCCTGCTGTATGGGCGGCTTTTGGTTCGTGTTTCTGTGGCGGATTTATCCTCCAGCTGCTGGATAGTGCGAATCTGCCGAGCTGATATTGATCTTCGACCCAGTTCTTGAAGGTGAAGCAGTCTTCGAGAGGATGTCCTATTGCTCGTTGATAAGAGCAGTAATCTGGGTGGGAGGTCTCGTTGACTTGCTCGGGGTGTTTGGACTCCGGAAGTGTAATCATCTGATGTTTTATAGCGAGATCAAGTATCTTCCGTGTTTTGTTCTGAGGAAAAGAGTACGCTCGACTCATCTTCTTCATAAGGGACTAATCCAGATTGCTCGATTCCCGATTGCGTGGCTTCTTGGTCCCACTTTGTTACTGCCGAGCGCCTTTTCCGCTCTTTGACCTGTTTCTGCCTCTGCGTCGGGCTTTTTGCATAGCAGGTTGATAGGGAGGAGCATTTTCATCTTTCGCAGCCTGTTGAAGAAGGCGTTGCGTCCTGGCTTTCTCATAGATGGCCATTTCGCGGTTATGGTCGTCTTGAACTTTCTGACCCGCTTCCCTAATAAGCTTGTCCATTCGTTCTTCAAATGACGGACTTGGCATTTTGATTGCAGGATATTGTTTTGGTGCGGGGCCGGCGTTTTCTGACAGGGCGTCCTCTTCTTCATTGAAGTTATATACGGCGTAGCTACCATGAACTCGTTCCCGTTTCCCGGATTTCACATAACCAAGCCCGACCGTTTCCATTTTCCCGTTGGGCAGCTTGCGCTGAGTTCCAGGGATATCCCAAATCCTGTTGTAGAACCGAGCTTGTCGAATGGTCTGTTTGAAAGGTACCCCTTGGCGCTTCAATAGCCTTTTTAGTCCGTTCGTGTAATATCTGGGCAAACGGATGGGCTGGAGCCTGTCAAGTGTAGAATCCGGGTCGTGCCAGATTTCTTTCTCCACTCTTGTTTCCGTGGACCGGTAGAATAGGATCGCCTTTTCACCCTTTTTCCTGGGAGAGACGTAAAATGTCTGCAGGTCTTGCACACTATAAGCTTCAAGTGCGTCGAGATCTTTGTAGTGCTCCCGTGGAATCATGGTAATTTGCAAACTCTGATTAGCACCAGTAGATGCTTGTATTGGTGGCCGAGCGGAGAATATAGCATGGACCTCATCTTCTGAGTCGCTGCGAAAGATCAACATAGGAGCGGACGGCCCCGGGTTGTTGCGTCGAGACGGCCCAGAATAAACTATCTCTTCTTCTTCTTCGGTATCACTCCCGAAGACAGGAATGGTGGTGATAGCTTTGTTTTCCGGTTTGTGACATCTCTCCGTGTCCTCGAAATCTGGCAAAAAGTATTTTGCATCTTCGTACTTGCGGACTTCGTTCACGGAGAACGGGTTCAACTCTCCCATCACGGTATACTCGAGACCATCCTTAAAGTATTTCATACACTGATGTTGTGTAGAAGGGATGATGTTGTACTCGTGTAACCAAGGCCGGCCGAGCAAAACGTTATAGCATGTCTTAGCGTCAATGACATGAAATTTAATATCCGTGACAAGTAGCCCGAATCGTAATGTCAATATCACAGACCCGAGAGTTCGCGATGACTGGGAGTCAAAACCGGAGATGGTGATTTTATCACGAGCGAGATTCTGGAAGCTCATGCAGATTTCCTTCAACACCCGTACATTAAGGAGATTGACGGAGGATCCATTATCGACCAGGATTTTACCTATCTTGATATCGTGACAGTATCCGGAGACATATAGAGGACGGTTGTGGTTGCACGTCCCGAGGAGAAGGTCTTCATCACTGAAAGTGACATCGGCTGTGTGCACTTCTTCCAGCTCGTCTTTCATCTTTTCTTCGGCGAGGAAAACTTGGAATTGCTCGGGCTCCTGCAGTGCCTTGATTAATGAATCTCTTGCTTCTTTTGATAATAAGAGGGCGTCGAGAATGCTGAGCTGAGAGGGTGGCTTCCTCAGGTGCGCTAGAACGTTGTAGTCCACCTTACTTTTCTTTGGTGGGTCCTTGGCGGTTAGTTCTTTCATGACTTGGTCGTCCAGGGCGATATCCTCGGAGATCTTTTCTTTTCCCTTATCTTTTCTACTCGTGGGACCGAGATTCTTTTCTGGAAGTGTGCGATTGCGCAGCTGAATATTTTCACAGGCCTTCGGTTCTTCCTCCTTCCCCAAGGCGGATTCTTTAAAGAGAGGGCCAAGAGTCATTTCCTCGTCAGAGTCGCTCTTGAAAGTGAGAACCTGCGATCCTCCGGCACTTCCCGTGCGACAGTTACCGGTAGTTCTTTTATACTCCCCGATCGTACTTCTCTGCTCCCGACGAGTTTTGTGTTTCATCTGCTTAAAATGCTGCCGGTGAGCAACATATCCCTGCCACCATCTTTTAAAAGTATTACACTCCTCGGTGGGGTGTGCCATCTTTTGGTGATATAGGCAGTAGCTAGGATACATCTTTGCTTCACCGGGAGTGTTTCCTTCGGAGGGTGGTAGCTTCATTCCCATCGATATGGTTTTAGCAAACCTTTTCCTCGTCTTGAACTTGTTTTTATCTGCGACAGATGTCCCTTGATTCAACGGGAATATCTCGAATCTTTCGTCCAGTCGCCAGCGTTTGGCCATTTCAAATATGGCTATCTCACGCTCCCGATTGGCTTTAATTTTCAGATGAATCTCATTCAGAAAGGCGTCGATCATTTCGTCTGACGGCCATAGAAGTTCCAGCTCGGGACCTGCCCCAGTCTCTCTGTGCAAGGAGCTTCTTCATTGTCTGTAGATGAGTGAGAGATCACATGACAACTTGCTACGTAATCCTCAGATCCATCCGACGAGTCTTCTCCATCATCTTCGTCCTCAAGGACGTGGCCAAGGAACTCTTGAAGCGTAATTGGGATTCGCGCCTTCTGATTGTACTCTTCCAGCGCGTCAATCTGTTTCTGTAGGTCTGTGCGCTTGTCGCCAGGCTTCACGGGCTTCATGGATTTCTTCTTCTTTTTCGAAGATTTCGGCGGCTGGGTATGAGCACTTTGGCTATCACTACCAATGTTTGGAGTTGGACATGGCTTCAGCATCCCTTCAATGATCTGGGGTTCCAGCGGGTTCTTCCACCTGATCGCCGGGCACGTACGAAGATCATTCAGCATCCTTTTGGTTTTGGCCGAAAGAACGACCTCCCATGGGGCTTCTTCAACAAAAGAGCATATTGCCCCCGGTGTGTCCGTCTTCTTAGGAGTGTGCGGTTGTGGTGGGTTTACCTTCCACTTCTCGGACAGCGCAAACTTGCCTTGTAGGTATTGATCCTCGATCCATCTCTTAAAGACGAAGCAATCCTCGATCGGGTGACTTACCGTTTGGTGGTAAGGGCAGTAATTGGGGTTATTCATTTCGTTGGGCTGTGGCGGTCGCATGGGATTCGGCAAATTGATAAGCCTGTTGCGCATAGCTAGCTCGAACAGCCTCTTCGTCTTGTCCCGTGGGAATGAGTAAGGACGCTTCATTTTCTTATTGTAATAGCGCCGTCTCTCTTCCAGTTGATCTGCTAGCTTTGGGGCACTGGGCTATTGTTGGGTGTTCGCGACGAAGGTCGCCTTCCCTTTACCCTTGTCGTTCCGAGGTTCCGGCTTCGGGGGAGACGGTCTGTGACCCATCTGATCCATCTGGGCTAGCTTGTCGATTAGAGCCTGGAAGGTGGTCGGTTAGAAGAACATCATGAATGTGAAATAGTTGCATGAGGGTCTAGGGTGCCCACGAACATGCCTACCGCTGGGGCTTCTTCGATGCGCTGTTCGCACTTCGACCATAAATTCCTCCATCGGATTGCGTATTGAACCCAAGTTTCGCCCGGTTTTACCCTTGCATGGATCAATGCCGTTATTGGAGTGCGTTCACTAGCACTCGTGAATCGCTGGGTGAATAGCAACTCCATCTCTGCGAAAGTTTTGACGGAGTTGTTCGGAAACTCGGAGTACCACTCAAATGCCGTCTTCGATAAGCTGCCGACGAATTGACGGAGCAAGAGCTTATCATCGCTGCCGGTGTTTCCACAAAGAGCCCTGAACTGGGCGACATGTTGATGGGGATTGCCTGTCCCCTTGTAGACATGGAATTTCGGTATCGTGTAGCCTGGCGGGTATTTTATCTGATCATACCGACTCGGATATGGTCACCCCGTCTTAACAATCTGACTGGCTGCTTCATTCGCCTAGTGAACTCATATTTGTTGAGCAATATAGTCATCCAGGACAGCCTTGGAGATAGTTTCTTCTTTGGCTGTTGAAAAAGCCGGAGGTGGATTTGATGTTTCTCCTCTGTCGTCTTCGAGGATAATCGGAGGATCTTCAGCTAGGGGATCCGGCTGTATCATCATCCTGACCATGTCTTGGAACAAAAGAGCTATCTGCTTTATATTGGCCGCTTGTTCCGCAGCCTCCTTCTCCTTCTTCTCGAGCATTCTTCAAAGGAATTCAGCATCAGTCTCGTGCTCGTGACGTTGTTCTGACAACGCCTCCGGGCTTTCTTTTGGTCCGGTGAGTGCGGCCATCGCAGTTAGCATCTCCTGGAACTTCTACTGCTGTTGTTCCTAGGCTTTTGTGATGGATCGGGTGAGTGGTCGGTGGCCCGTAGAGGTGCGGCTATCCTCCTTCCCAGATGCCATGTAGATGGTATGCACCACCATGCCCCCAGACTTAGGGCGTTTGGGTTCAGTGTCTTTGACTTTTGTCGCAGGCACGGGGATCTTCTCCGGCCTTCTCTTCTTATGAGCGGTCGAAGTTGAGGGGGCCGTAGCAGTGGGCACCCAAATAGCTTTCCGTGATTTGGCAGGATGGCTTTCTTCCTGTTAGACTTTCAGCTTCTTCTGTCGGCGGGAATATTCTTGATCCACCACCGAGTTTCGGACCTGCCGCCGGACCTTGTAGATCTTGTAGGACAGCCGCTGAGGGGATTGCTCTGGTTTGGCTTTCGCAACATTCTCCAATAGAGGAGGAGACCTTTTCAGTACGGCAGTAGGAGAATTCCTACGCATCTTATTTAGCAGCTCTAAGCTGTTCCCAGTTGGAACAGCAGCATTATTTTCCGCCGTCGAGGCTGGTGGAGTTAGCCCAGAAGGGGAGTTGCCCCCTGACTTCCTCACTTGGCGCCAGTGGCGACGTCGAGCATGTCGCGCTGATGGAATTGGCTCGGTGACGGGGATGGCCCTTTCTTGCCCCCTGATCAGGTGAGGGGCTGCTGCCGGTGTCAGCCTATTAAAGACTGATGTCCTTTGAGTAGCAGGAGCAGGAGTTGGGACGGTTAGTCTTGTAAAGACCGACCCTTAGCCGGAGAAGCCGCCTTGGTGATTTCAGGGGTAGGGTTGGTTACCCTCTTCGGAATAACCTTCTCTGGGACTGCAAGCTTCATCATGGACCCATCTGAACTTTGGCCCAATCTGGAGAAGACCGAGGCGCTGGAACTGGACGACCCGTTGAGAGGGGCCGCATTAGCTGTCAGCCGATCGAAGACCGACTTCTTGGGAGCTTCCCGTACGGGCACTGGGGTGCTGAAGCTTGTCGGTGGAAGCATGGTTCCGAAAAACAGCCCTGTGGTGGATTGAGTGACCTGTTCCACGGGCATCGTGAACAGGGACGCCGCTTGAGGTCCATAAGCTACACCTCCAGGTGAGGTGGAGCGTAGGTTGCAGTTGCAGTTGGAACATCTTGCCCAAGTGGACGCCATTGATTTTCTGCTTTCTGCAGCAAGAAAAACGCCAAATCTTAGTACCTTGAAACCCAAGGGCAACCATTAGTAAACCGCGATTGGTTCGTGAACACGACACACGAAGTGTGGAGTGGAAAGAGGAAAAGGTCCCACCGGGCGTGCCAGAATCTGTTCCCCTCCGAAAGACGCGGCGGAGACGCGATGTACGTCTTGCCTGAAATTCGGGGCAGATACTAATTGGTGCTATCCGTCCACCTCTCCGAAGATGCCAAGTTGATTTATGGCACCGTGAATCGAAGGTTTAAACGGATGCGACCGATGTAGCAGACTTTGTCAGATTCCCCCTCGTTTGAGGGGTTTTTTATTGTGGGGACGCTCTTCCCTGCAAGCGCAAGCCCCTGCAGTTAATTACGCTACCGCATCGCCGTAACAACTTTCTCCTTCTCCAGATGGTCACTTCGTCTCGTGGGTGTTTGTTTTGTGTTCGGTTGCTCGTGGATTGTATACGGAGACTAAGTTATGTTGTCGCCCGTAGGGCGTGGACTAGTCCAAATCCATATCTTTCTTAGATTTGGGTTTGGGGGTTTTAGTTTAAGGATACGTTAGCCTCATTTGAGATTAAGACCAACTTAAACGTTTGTTGAGGATACGTTAGTCTAATTTTAGACTAAGATCAACTTAACGGTTTGTTAAGGATACGTTAGTCTCATTTCAGACTAAGATCAACTTAACGGGATCGTTTAGATCCAACAAAAGAGCATTTGGGCTCTATTGTTTAGTTTAGGGACATTGCGGTCAATTACCAGTTTAAGGACATGGTGGTCCATTGTTAGTTTAAAGACATCCCGGTTAAGGTTAAGGACATCATAGTCCGTGGATTTAAGGACTCCACAGTCCAATGTTAGTTTTAAGACATCACGGTCAAGGTTAAGGACATCATAGTCCGTGGATTTAAGGACTCCGCAGTCCAATGTTAGTTTTAAGACATCACGGTCAAGGTTAAGGACCTCATAGTCCGTGGATTTAAGGACTCCACAGTCCAATGTTAGTTTTAAGACATCACGATCAAGGTTAAGGACCTCATAGTCCGTGGGTTTAAGGACTCCACAGTCCAATGTTAGTTTTAAGACATCACGGTCAAGGTTAAGGACCTCATAGTCCGTGGATTTAAGGACTCCACAGTCCAATGTTAGTTTTAAGACATCACGGTCAAGGTTAAGGACATCATAGTTCGTGGGTTTAAGGACTCCACGGTCCAATGTTAGTTTTAAGACATCACGGTCAAGGTTAAGGACCTCATAGTCCGTGGTTTTAAGGACTCCACAGTCCAATGTTAGTTTTAAGACATCACGGTCAAGGTTAAGGACCTCATAGTCCGTGGATTTAAGGACTCCACAATCCAATGTTATGTATGGTTGTCGGGACCCGTCACCTCTTTGAAGACGTTGAGGAATTACAACGACGAATATCAAAGGAGTGAAGAGATGTACCCTTGAACCAAGATGGATTATATGATCTGTAGACCAATTTGGAACAAAGAACAATTAATTATATAATGAGCACATTGGCTCAATTAAGTCTGAATTGAGGACTTATGGCCAATTTGGGCTAAGTCCAATTGAGTTTGACATATTGACCCTTTGTTAGACCATTAGTCTATTTGTTTGGGTTCAAGCCCCCATTATTTAGCAATGCTAAACATTTTCATCTTTGATTTCCTCAATTTTGAGATTCAATCAAAGGGGAGGCTTTGCCTCTGGAAAATTAGCCAAGTTGGCTAAAAGTAGTGTTAGACAATAGGAAACAGCAGTGTTAAACACTGGAGATAAAGCTCTCAGATTAGTGTTAAACACTAGAGGATAACAGTGTTAAACACTGGAAATAGGATTCTCGAATTAGTGTTAAACACTAGAAGATAATCAGTGTTAAACACTGGAAGTAAGATTCTCAAATTAGTGCTAAACACTAAAAGATGATCAGTGTTAAACACTGGGAATGAAGCTCTTGAATTAGTGTTTAAACACTAAAAAAAAGGGTCACGTGGGGACACGTGAGGGCGCCCAAAGGTGGGGCCAGATCTCCTTTTCTTCGTTCTGCAATTAAGTGTTAAACACTTTTTATATTTTACTTTGGAGCATCACGTGCTGACACGTGAGGGGGATCCATGCACTGATTGTTAGAGCGTCTGCCAAGTGGTCACGTGGGAACACGTGAGAGCGCCCAAGGCCTTTATTTCTTTTACTTTTTCTCTTTGTGTTTTGGAAGTCACGTAGAGCACGTGAGGCGTTGCCTCCGATCTCTTTCCTCCTTATTTCTGTGGATCTTTATAGGGGTCACGTGGGGACACGTGACCCTGGTTCTTTACATATCTGAAGATCTCTTTATCTTTTTTAAGAATTAAATTCTTCATAGGGTTAAACCCTAATTGTGATTCTGGGGGGGATTAAAACCCCTCTTATGAAAGAATTAAATTCTTATGTAGGGTTAAACCCTAATTTTCTTTTCAGAGGAATTAAATTCCCATATATGTAAAGAATTAAGTTCTGGTATAGGGTGAAACCCTAATTTCATTTTTAGAAGAATTAAATTCCTGTGAGCCCGAGAGAATTAAATTCTCAATTAGGGTTAAACCCTAGTTTTGTCCATCTCGAAGGAATTAAATTCTAATAATTTTGGAGAATTGAATTCTCATATAGGGTTAAAGGCTAATTTTATTTTGGAAGGAATTAAATTCCTATAGTTTTGGGAGAATTAAATTCTCTAAACTCAATTCCCCCTCTATGTTTTAGATCTGCATGGCAGGATCTCGACCCGATGAGAATTAAATTCTCAACTTATGGGGAGATGTGCACTTTGCAAATCTTCAACTAGAGGAAGAACTAAGTTCTTTACAAAAGAGTTAAACTCTTAGATTTTTGAGAATTAAATTCTCTTTTTCTAAAGTTTTGATCCCCTTTCTTTTTCTCACCTAGGGTTTTCTTTCTGAATTTTCAAGATGCCAAAATTCTCTCTAAAGTTTTCTCTCCAAAATTCTCTATCTCCTTCCTATTCTCCTCTTGGCTCCTATTTATAAGAGGAGGAAAAGAATCAATTTGTTTAGTAAATCTCTTATTGAAAGATTTGATTTGTTTTCATAATTAATATGATCCTTTAGATCATTCAGTGAATTTTATTCACCGTTGGATTTTCAATCCAAAGATATTCCGTTTGTTATTTCGGTGAGATTTAGGGAGATCTTTCCTTGTTTAAGATTTTTCCATAAATTGGTGATTTTTAATCACCCTTGGATTTTTAATCCAACGGTTCTCCATAATTCTTCTCTATTTTGGAAAGATTTAAATAATCTTTTAGAATTTAATTCTAGTAAACCGTGAGGCTTTTAAAGCCAGTCACGTGTTGACACGTGACCCCCGGTCACGTTTGAGCACGTGACCCTCGAGTGGACTTCTCTCCTCTGCGCTTTTTTGCGCTGCTGCTTTAACCGTCACGTGTCTACACGTGACCATTGGTCACGTGTGAGCACGTGATGCCTCTTTTGAAGTTTTTCCTGATTTTTAATCAGGGAACATGCTCAATTCATATTGAATTTCAATATAAAAAAGATGAAAGTTTCACTTCCTGAGCTCCTCAACTTGCTGAGGGTGGCAAAGGGCACCTTGAAGAAAAACAAGGAAACGCCCGCTCTGTTTATTGGGGAATCTTCTTCTTCTAAATCCAAGGCTAAGGCCAAGAGGAAGAAGAAGAAGGCCCCCACCAAACACGAGGGAGGTGTGCAAAAGGTGTAGGGAAAGGGAAAAGAAAAGAATGGGGGGGCAGCCACAAAGGAAGAATGCTTTTATTGTCGGAAAAAAAAGGGACATTGGAAGAAAGACTGCCGGGTCCTAAAAGCCAAGAATCATGACACGAAGCAAGTTGTGGTTTCGGCTTCAGGTGTGTTCATAATTGAAAATTGTTTCTCTATAAACTCTACATCCTGAGTATTGGATACCGGATCAAGATCTCACATCTGTAATTCATTGCAGGAACTGAGAAGCTGTAGAGTTTTGAGGAAAGGTGATATGACCCTCAGGGTTGGCAATGGAACCAGTGTGGTTGTTGTTGCAGTAGGAGAATATCACCTAAGATTGGCGAGTGGATATATTTTATTATTGCGTAACTGCTTTTGTGTACCCAGTATGTTGTGCAATATTATATCTGTATTTTTATTATCAAATGAAGGATATAATTTTGCAATTGAAAGTGATGTCATAAATATTCACCTAAATCATGAAATGGTTGGGTCAGGTATACTTAATAACGGAATATACATTCTCAATCAGCATCAAGTTTTCAACGTCCAAAATACACTAAAAAGAAAGACTTCAGAATCAAACCAAGCTTTCTTATGGCATTGTAGAGTTGGTCATATCAATGAAACACGACTGACTAAGTTATATAAAGAAGGATACTTAGATCCATTTGAGTATCAATTATATGCAACTTGTCAATCTTGTATCAGAAAAAAGACGACAAAAACACTGTTCTGTGGACATGGAGAAAGAGCTACTGAGCTCCTGGGACTCATACACAGTGACATGTGTAGACCAATGTCTACGGATGCAAGAAGTGGCTATTCCTACTTCATTGCTTTCATAGATGATTTCTTAAGGTATGGACATGTATTCTTAATGAAATATAAATCCGAGGCCTTTGAGAAATTCCAAGAGTATAAGAATGAAGTGGAATAGCAAACCGGCAAAAGTATCAAGATGCTCCGATCTGATTGGGGTGGTGAATACTTAAGTGCCAAGTTCCTGGAATATCTAAAAGAGAATGGAATTCTCTCTCAGCTTACTCCTCCATACACACCACAACACAACAGTGTATTAGAAAGACGGAATCATACCTTACTTGATATGGTGCGTTCCATGATGAGGAATGTTGAGTTGTCACCCGCCTTCTGGGGTTATGCACTGGAAACTGCTGCATTCCTATTGAATAAGATTCCAACTAAGTCTGTGCCTACCACTCTATATGAAATGTGGAGTGGAAAGAAACCGTCTTAAATATCTAAAGATATGGAGTTGCCCTGCTTTTGTTAAAAAAGTTCATCCGGACAGGCTCGAGGCACGTTCAGTATTGTGTAAGTTTGTGGGATACCCCAAGAATTCTATGGGGTATTATTTCTATTACGCTGAGGAACAAAAGGTCTTTGTTCCTCATCATGCCCGCTTCATGGAAACTCAATTTCTTGAAAAAGAGATAAGTGGGAGCGCAATAGAGCTGGAAGAAATTCCAGAACCATAAACTATTACTGAAAACTTAGTTGAACCAGAGATTTCAATAGAACCGGATGTACCTACGCCACTCCGCAGATCTAGTAAGCAGTCTCATCCGCCCGACAGATATTGTGGTTTTCTCATAGACGGGGATCGAGAAGATTGCATCATCGACAATAATGAGCCGACTAGTTTTCAGCAAGCCATCACGAGTAGAGACTCGGTGAATGGCTGGATGCTATGCGATCCGAAATGGAATCCATGTACACAAACCAAGTATGGACTTTGGATTTTGCTCCTACTGAGGTAAAACATATAGGATGCAAATGGATCTTCAAAAAGAAAATTGGTATAGATGGTCAGGTAGAAACCTACAAAGCTAGAGTTGTTGCTAAAGGTTTTTGTCAAAGACGAGGATTGGATTATGACGAAACTTTTTCACCAGTGTTTATGCTTAAATCCCTTCGGATCCTACTTGTCATTGCTGCCTTCCATGATTATGACATCTGACAGATGGATATTAAAACCGCTTTTCTAAATGGAAGTTTAGAAGGGTGTGTTTACATGGATCAACCAGAGGGTTTCATAGACAGAGAGAGCAGCGGAAAGGTGTACAAGTTGCTTAAATCCATTTATGGATTAAAGCAGGTGTAACAACCCTAAACTTTCTATACAAAATTTTTCAAAAAATACAGAAAGGGGTAGTTGAGCCTGAGCACAAGTTATAAATTTATTTTGCTTTTGAATAGCAAGAAGGAGCTTGTAGCTCATTGGTAAGACCTTGCACTGCTGAACCAAAGCACCAGAGTTCAAATCCCCATCAGCCACATTAATTTTTAATTAGTTTCTTTTAAATTTTTAGAATCCCAAGAGTCTACACGTGCATAACTCGTAAAAACCAAGAGTCACACATAAAACAAACAAGACCAGGAGGTAGACCAAGCGACGGGGGACACATGGCGACGAGACCCGGCCTGACTCGGCTGGCACCGCCGGCCTAACTCACCCATATCTAATTTTTCCCTTCTTGAAATCTGTGCCTCTTGGCCTACCCATAACCCCTACACTGTTTAAATTCCCTGCATTAATACAGAGACTTAAAAATCCTATTAAAACTCTTTTTAACGCATTTTTTTATCACACTCTAACCCTAGTTTTACCTATAAATACCCACTCAATTTTTCACAACCTTCACACTGAAATTCCTGTCCAAACTCTCAAGAAAAATTCCCTTGACTTTTTGTGTGCAAGTGGAGTTAGCGAAGGGCGAAGCTCCGACGAACTTCCGACGACGACCTTAGGAGCTCCCGGCGACGAAACGACGCACCGACACCTCCTACCACTCCCCCTTCCTCTTCCCTAATCTACAATCCTGTAAGGCCCTTCTCCCCCTTCTCTTTACTATTCTAAAAACTTAGAATTCTAAAACCCGACGGAAGCGGAGTTAATCCGACTTCCGATTCGGTTTTTCCTTAAAAATCATATTTTTCTTAAACACAATAATACCAAACTCTCACATCATGATCATTAAATATTAACAAAATATATTGACAAGTTTCATATCAAAAGAATTTATATTTCAATTTTTATAGCACTTTTACAGAAAAATACCATATAGTTAGTTTCGACATAAAACATCATTCCCCCTGCTATATCTTTAAATAGTTCATGAGATAATGACCTATCTCCTCACAACACTCATATGTAACATAGCACGATGATCTTTGGGAACATAGTTTTAGGAAAATACGGTTTTACACAAAACTACCTTAAACTTATAAAAACCTTTTTCTACAAGATATTTATTTTTAACAAATCTTTGCAATGTGCCGCTGCAACCCATTTTGGGGAACCCGTTCGGGATGGTGTGTATTATCGCACATCCTCGGGCTTAGTAGTGTGGGATGCAGACCTCCGCAAGGAGCATACGGTCTTGAAAGATTTAAAAATACAAATATCTTAAGAAAATGATATTTCTAGAAAAATAATAAATTAAATTAATTTATAAATATATATGTATCATCAAAATAGTATAAATATTCCAATTTTTCTAAATCAAAACGAATCACTTCACATGAAAATACCATGCAATTCCATACAAGTTCAATACTTTACAATTAAATACCATGTATTATGAAAAATAGGTTTATTCACTAGAAATGTCACAATGATAAAATATATATCAATGAAAACTTTAAAGACGATAATAAAATACTTGAGTTGTATTTTGAAAATTATACAAAATTATTTTTACATAAAACCCTCTCAAGTTTTATAAATTACAATAAGGACCCTAGTAAATATAGCTTTAAGCGGGATCAGTCTCTTGAGCCTCAGGGAGCCGGAGATATGGGTGCTTGCCTATTTAAGATAGACAATTTAACAAACGGTGTTATCAACACGGTAATCGTCTTTGAAAAAGACACAAATCCTGCCGTCCGTGTGCAGCGATTACCGATAGCTCCAAAACATAATTCAGGATACAATTTCTTTTCAAATTGTCTGACTCAGACTGGGTCTTAATATAATCAATCTGACTTGAATATGATTCAAGTATGAAATTACAAAACTACAATTCAATATGAATCCACATATTCAATCCGTTCAATCTATATTGACTGAACCGAACCATAGATATACATCCATCTACATGACTCTCCAGTTATATCCATTTACCGATATCATGGTTTCGGCAAGTCATCCATCTATACAATTTACAATACAAGACAACACAACACAATACATTCTGTACAATCAATACTGTAAATACTACGGGGTTATAAAGGGGTAGACTGGTACGGAATATGTTAAAGGTGGCACGAATTGGTCACTTAAGACGTAATTACATCCATGTCGTTCCGTGGTATTATCGACGAAGCCTTGTACTCCATATAACGTAGTCTCTAGTCTAGTGAGACTCCTCTCGTATACACTGGTATCTTCTGTACCAAGCTACAAACAACAACATTAACAATACAATACAACTTTAAAAGTTACACTCTCTCTTTGTCAATTCTATTTCTCCCTCATCTTTAGGACTTACCGAGCGATTTGTTCGCTGACAATATTCTCTTTCTTCTTCTTTGGAAGTCGTCAGGTGATTTGGACTCACAGAAGATCGAGCCCACCAGCGAGGATTTGGACCAGCTAGCTTTCGACCCAGAGCTTTAGATTCCTTATACACATTGACATTATGTATTTTCCATTTCTGTTATGCCACTGTTTAGGCATTGCTTTCCATTCCATGTATTTACTTTTTAGATGTATTGTAAAAAGAATGTTAATAAATAAAGTTGTTGTTTATTTTACATCATGTCTCTCTTGTATTTTACTTATATTGCTTAGATACGATCAGCTTGTTACTTCAGAGTAAATACGTAGCGGCCTCGTCGCGTCCCCTTCCAGAACACCGAGAAGCGGGGCGTTACAGGTTTTGTTGGTGGCCCATGCAGGTCAGTGCTGCATGAAACCCTCCCATGAAGGTCAAAGCTGTATGGAACACTACCATGCAGTTCTGTTCTGCGTAGACAATCTAAGCAATATAACACAAGAACCAACAACCGAAACATTCCTTACAATACCTATTCCTTGAATCTTATCATTTCATGTACTTTGAATCTATCCTAACCTAAATTTTTCTTTCAAGGTTATGGATTCCCCGAACAACACCAGCACCAATGTCAACAATACCCCCCACCACTACCACTTACACCCTCCGTCGCTGCTCCGATCAACGAGCAGACAGTTCTTTTTGAAGCAATCCGCAGCCTCCTGGAAGGACAGCAGCAACAGACTTCTATTCTCTTGAACCGTCTAGAAGCGGAAACACTCGGAGTGCAGCAATTTCGGGCACTGCACCCCAAGAACTTTTCGGGAAAAGAGAGCCCTCTGGAAGCGGATGAATGTGCTCAAAGTATTGAAGATGACCTGGCGGCAGCACAAGTGCCAGAGATAGCTTGGGTCCGAGTTACGAAGCTGCAGCTCACTGACAATGCACGGGTTTTGTGGAAGGCGGAAGAAAGCCGTCTTGACCAACCTATCGAATGGAAGACTTTCCGTGACATGTTCGATGCAAAGTATTTCCCTGAGACTGCCCGTTTTGATATGGAACAGCAGTTCATCCATCTGCAACAAGGTTCAATGTGGACCAAGTCAGTAGATGAATATGACGCTGAGTTCACCATGGTCAGTCGGTAAGATATGTCTCAATGTTCAATTTTATATCACATACTACACAGCTAACACAAGACCGTAACAGGTTTGCGGCCCATCTCATACCGACTGCTGAGATGAGGGCCAGAAAATTTCAGCAAGGGTTGGACTCAGAAATACAAGCTGCATTAGCTACAGGGGATTTCCCAACCCATGATTTGGCTTTGAAGGCTGCCCGAAAATACGAGGCAGTAGTGAAGAGGAAGGACATACCTCAATCTGCCGGAGTGAAGCGCCCTGCCAATCAGATGGCAGGAGGAGCCTCTTCAAGGACAACTTTTGAACCCAGAAGACCGGAAGGAACCAATAACCAGTCGAGTCCAGACTTTTGCTTTTATTGTAAGAAGGAAGGACACTTGTGGAAGGACTGTAGGCGCGCAAAAGGCATGTGCCTTGTTTGTACCGCATCCAATCACGGCATTGGAAACTGTCCTTATAGACGCAATCCGGCTCACATACCCACCAACTACACGCAGCGGCTAGTTGTCCAGACTCCTACACCTCGTCTTGCACTCCCTGCTCCACCACCTGCACCGCCTACTCGCCGATTCCAACAGGCACTAGGGAACATACCTCGAGAACAGAGGAATGTGCCCCCAGCTAAGAGAAACGTTCCCCGGCGACAGGCTTACACCTTAGCAGCCGTAGAAGCCTAGACAGTTGACCAAGGTAACACTAGTAAGTCTCTTTCACCTTTTTAAAACCCTTGTATCACTTTGTTATTTTTCATACACTATCAGTACATCAGTCACCATACTTTCCTTGAATCTGTTACACTTTCCTTTTATAAATTTCGAAGACAAAATTTTTATAAGGAAGGTAGAATGTAACAACCCTAAATTTTCTGTACAAAACTTTTCAAAAAATACAGAAAGGGGTAGTTGAGCCTGAGCACAAGTTATAAATTTGTTTTTCTTTTGAACAGCAAGAAAGAGCTTGTAGCATATTGGTAAGACCTTGCACTGCTGAGCCAAAGCACCAGAGTTCAAATCCCATCAACCACATTAATTTTTAATTAGTTTTCTTTTAAACTTTTAGAATCCCAAGAGTCTACACATGCATAACTCGTAAAAACCAAGAGTCACACATAAAACAAATGAGACCAGGAGGTAGACCAAGCGACGGGGGACACATGGCGACGAGACCCGGCCTGACTCGGCCGGCGACGCGCCTGAATTGGCCGGCTCCGTCGGCCTAACTCGCCCAAGTCCGATTTTGCCCTTCTTGAAATCTGTGCATCTTGGCCTACCCATAACCCCTATACTGTTTAAATTCCCTGCATTATTCCAGAGACTTAAAAATCCAATTAAACTCTTTTTAATGCATATTTTTAATGCATTTTTTATCACACCCTAACCCTAGTTTTTCCTATAAATACCCACTCAATTTTTCACAACCTTCACACTGAAATTCCTGTCCGAACTCTCAAGAAAAATTCCCTTGACTTATTGTGTGCAAGTGGAGTTAGCGAAGGGCGAAGCTCCAACGAACTTCCGACGACGACCCTAGGAGCTCCCGGCGACGAAACGACGCACCGACACCTCCTACCATTCCCCCTTCCTCTTCCCTAACCTACAATCCTGTAAGGCCCTTCTCCCCCTTCTCTTTACTATTCTAAAAACTTAGAATTCTAAAACCCGACGGAACCGGAGTTAATCCGACTTCCGATTCGGTTTTTCCTTAAAAATCATATTTTTCTTAAACACAATAATACCAAACTCTCACATCATGATCATTAAATATTAACAAAATATAATGACAAGTTTCATATCAAAAGAATTTATATTTCAATTTTTATAGCACTTTTACAGAAAAATACCATATAGTTTAGTTTCGACATAAAACATCATTACCCCTTGCTATATCTTTAGATAGTTCATGAGGTAATGACCTACCTCCTCACAACACTCATATGTAACATAGCACGATGATCTTTGGGAACATAGTTTTGGGAAAATACGGTTTTACACAAAACTACCTTAAACTTATAAAAACCTTTTTCTACAAGATATTTATTTTTTAAAAATCTTTGCAATGTGCCGCTGCAACCCATTTTGGGGAACCCGTTCGGGATGGTGTGTATTATCGCATATTCTCGGGCTTAGTAGTGCGGAATGCAGACCTCCGCAAGGAGCATACGGTCTCGAAAGATTTAAAAATACAAATATCTTAAGAAAATGAGATTTCTAGAAAAATAATAAATTAAATTAATTTATAAATATATATGTATCATCAAAATATCTATTTTTGATATAGTATAAATATTCCAAATTTTCTAAATCAAAACGATCACTTCACATGAAAATACCATGCAATTCCATACAAGTTCAATACTTTACAATTAAATACCATGTATTATGAAAAATAGGTTTATTCACTAGAAATGTCACAATGATAAAATATACATCAATGAAAACTTTAAAGACGATAATAAAATACTTGAGTTGTATTTTGAAAATTATACAAAATTATTTTTACATAAAACCCTCTCAAGTTTTATAAATTACAATAAGGACCCTAGTAAATATAGGTTTAAGCGGGATCAGTCTCTTGAGCCTCAGGGAGCCGGAGATATGGGTGCTTGCCTATTTAAGGTAGACAATTTAACAAACGGTGTTATCAACACGGTAATCGTCTTTGAAAAAGACACAAATCCTGCCGTCCGTGTGCAGCGGTTACCGATAGCACCAAAACATAATTCAGGATACAATTTCTTTTCAAATTGTCTGACTCAGACTGGGTCTCAATATAATTAATCTGACTTGAATATGATTCAAGTATAAAATTACAAAGCTGCAATTTAATATGAATCCGCATATTCAATCTGTTCAATCTATATTGACTTAACCGAACCATGGATATACATCCATCTACATGACTCTCCAGTGACATCCATTTACCGATATCATAGTTTCGGCAAGTCATCCATCTATACAATTTACAATACAAGACAATACAACACAATACATTCCATACAATCAATACTATAAATACTACGGGGTTATAAAGGGGTAGACTGGTACGGAATATGTTAAAGGTGGCACGAGATGGTCACTTAAGACATAATTACATCCATGCCGTTGTTCCGTGGTATTATCGACGGAGCCTTGTACTCCATATACCGTAGTCTCTAGTCTAGTGAGACTCCTTTCGTATACACTGGCATCTTCCGTACCAAACTACAAACAACAGCGTTAACAATATAATACAACTTTAAAAGTTACACTCTCTCTCTGTCTATTCTATTTCTCCCTCATTTTTGGGACTTACCGAGCGATTTGTTTGCTGACGACATTCTCTTTCTTCTTCTTTGGAATGTCGTCAGGTAATTCGGACTCACAGGAGATCGAGCCCACCAGCGAGGATTTGGACCTGCTAGCTTTCGACCCAGAGCTTTAAATTCTTTGTACACATTGACATTCTGTATTTTCCATTTCTGTTATGTCATTGTTTAGGCATTGCTTTCCATTCCATGTATTTACTTTTCAGATGTATTGTAAAAAGAATGTTAATAAATAAAGTTGCTATTTATTTTACATCTTGTCTCTTGTGTTTTTTACTTATATTGCTTAGATACGCTCAGCGTATTTACTTCAGAGTAAATACGTAGCGGCCTCGTCGCGTCCACTTCCCGAACACCGTGAAGCGGGGCGTGACAGCTGGCATCGCGGAGTTGGAACATATGCTTTGATGAGACAGTCAAGGAATTTGACTTTATCAAAAACGTAGATGAACCTTATATTTATAAAAAGATTATAGGGAGAACTGCGGTATTTTTCGTTTTATACGTAGATGACATTCTCCTGATAGGAAATGATATTCCCATGCTACAATTGGACATGTTGTTCTTGTCATAGAAGTTCTCTATAAAAGAGCTGGGTGATGCCTCGTACATTCTGGGGATTAAGATTTATCGTGACAGATCTAAAAGAATGTTGGGAATTTCACATTCAAAGTACATAGACACCGTACTAAAGAGGTTTAGTATGGAAGATTTTAAGCGCGGTAATTTGCCTGCTTGTCATGGAATCACCCTCTACAAAAAGATGTCTTCCAAGACTGATGAGGAGAGCTCTCGCATGAGTATAGTACCCTACTCTTCGGCGGTAGGGTCGATAATGTATGCAATGTTATGTACCCGACCAGATATAGCTTTCGCACTTAGTGTCGTAAGCAGGTATCAGTCCAACCCTGGTGAGAAACATTGGATTGCAGTAAAGAACATTCTTAAGTACCTGAGAATGACTAAGGAGATGTTCTTGGTGTACGGTAATGGGGACCTCCAGTTCGAGACTTTTACCGACTCTAGCTTCTAAAGTGACAAGGATGACTCTAAATCTATCTTGGGTTATGTGTTTACCTTCAACGAAGGGGCGATCTATTGGAAGAGTTCCAAAAAGGACACCGTAGCAGACTCGACGATGGAGGCTGAGTACATCGCAACTAACGATGCCACAAAAGAGGCAGTCTAGATGAGGAAGTTCGTTTCTGAGCTTCAGGTGGTTCCATCCATTGCTAATCCAATTCCTTTGTATTGCGATAACAATAGAGCCATGGCTTTGGCAAAGGAACCACGGTCCTATTAGAAATGCAGACATATCTTGAAGCGGTATCACCTGTTCAGGAAGATCATGGATCGCTAGGAGATCGAGGTGCGGAGAGTAGATACAAAGGACAACACTGCAGATCTATTCACCAAGGCTATCCCTCAAGTCCAGTTTGAGAGACTGTTCGAGATGTTGGGTATGCAGTACGCCAACAACTGGTTTTAGTGTTGATGTTGGGTACTTAATATACCAATTACAGGCCTTAGTGTAAGTAGGAAATTATTGGATATGTATGCCCTAGAGGCCTTCATTGTATAGGATATTAGAGATATGTATGTACAGGACAATCTTGCTCAATATGATAGTGTGCTTTTTGGTTTGTCTTTATCTTAACATGTGATGTGTTTTACTTAGTATTTCATATCTTGTATACATGTTGATAAAGCCCGTAGGATCCTTGCTTGACTACCAGCGTTATGATGGTAATCATACTTGTAGGAGTTGGGTAGTCGATAAGCACATCTTTAAAATGTCCCTAGTCATGGGAGTATTGAGACTGGGCATCGATACTCCAGAGTAGACTAGTGTATACATATCTAAATCCGGACGAGGGGCGATGGATTGGTCCTGCAGCCATTGGTATAGTGCACCTAAGATTGTATACAAGTGCTTACTGGGGGTGAGTACACTGAACGGACTCGCCGAGAACTGGCTAGATGGTATTATACCTAGCGTCAGATAGCAGTTCTCTGGTGACATGAGTGCAGATAGTCTGTTGACCTAAGGTTGTCATTTGTCTTGTGTGAGTTCCCACTATGTTTTGATTACTACCCTACTACGGCTCTACTGAGGCGTACAAACAGGTTTTAGGTACAGTCCCGAGCCACATAGAGGCAGTGAGTGACTGTTGTGGAATCGTCTCTCCCGGTATAAGGAGTGGATGTCACGCTGTGATCGGTTGGCCAACACCATAAGTCCCAGCCCAGAGCGGATTGTGAATTACTGGTGGTTAGACCAGTAGATTCTCGGATGGTCTTGAGCCACACCAGCAAGACTTGTCAGGTTATTAGGGGGTCTGACATTTTCCACCCCTAGACCCGACATACGATACTCTCAGACGAACATACCGGACTGCACGGAGATTGTCACGGACAGGCTCAGTAGAGGTTCGGATGAATTTGCTCGTCGGCCTTCTTTTCGATAGGTACCTGGATAGCCGTTACGTACAGCTAGTGCCACTGATGGACTTGTGGTTAAACCCATTGTCAGCGTACTCTCGAGTCTTTAGAGTCCCACAGAGAGGGTTTTCCTGGTTCGGGCGAAACGATGTAGAGGCCGTATGGTTTTACGTGCAGGGTTCCGATCATATACATGCACTAGCTGCACGGATGTTGTTCGGACGGATAATACTAGTGGGCTTAGGATTAAGCCGCATTCTAGTATTATATTATTGGATTATTTTTATCTCTTTGTATTCATATTTTTTGCAGTACGAATACGAGTATGTATATACGGTGAGGGCATTATTGTAATTTCACAAGAGATACTTCTAGAAGGGGACACCTCATTATTGCATTTATCTATTTTTGGAAATATATTAATGAGGTGGAAAATGGAGATATTTGTGGCATGGTTGAAGCATGCCTAATTCATTCGTTTATTGCATTTGACTTTACTATTCAAGCATGGTTGTTAATTTTCTATTGAAAATATTGCATGCTTGATTATTGTGAATGACTTAGCCATCCTTCACTTGCCTCTTGACCCTGGCTCATTTGGTGTTTGCTATTTCTCTCTCCATTTTTTCTCTCCTCCTTCTTCCTCAAGCCCTAACCCTCACATATGTTGTGAATCGCAGGGTTCCTTGAGATACAATAGTCTAATTAACATTCTATATCTCCTAAGCTATCCAGATTAGCAAACTAGATAGCTTAGTTACCTCATTCTTGAGATTGAAACTTGAACCAAAGACTCTTGGGAGGATCATCTTCGACACGAGGATGCCGACGATCGAGTTTGATCAAAACTGTCTAGGAGCATAATAAGAGGAGAAGAAGACCTGAAGAACTTGAACTCTAGAGGTATAAAACTCTTTCACAAGTAGTTTAGAACCTCTTTGTAGTTTTTCTAGTTAGGGTTTCCGTTAAGATCCTATAGTTTTGGTCGATGTTGCAAGTTAAAAATCGTTTTTGGTGAATTCCCCCTCCCCGCGAACCCGTGAGGCGTGCGACATCGACTTACACTAGTCACCCTCGTATTCTGTATTTTGGTAAGTGGGGCGTGACAGAAGGTCTTGCAATCTGGTTTTTATTGGCCAACGCTATTCAAAGATGCAAATGCTTATTGCAAGACTTGTATCCGCTGTTAGCATTTAGGACGAATCACCCGGAGGAATCAGATGCCGCTCAAACCAATCTTAGTTTCGGAGATATTCGACGTTTGGGGAATTGAATTTATGGGGCCATTTCCCAACTCTTTTGGGAACTTATACATCTTATTAGCAGTTGATTATGTGTCCAAATGGGTCGAGGCAATAGCAAGCCGAACGAACGACAACAAGGTTGTCGTTGAATTACTTAAAGATAA
This sequence comes from Agapanthus africanus, assembly GCA_030015575.1. Lineage (NCBI taxonomy): Eukaryota > Viridiplantae > Streptophyta > Magnoliopsida > Asparagales > Amaryllidaceae > Agapanthus > Agapanthus africanus. Next base: position 133,887,365 of record CM057344.1, on the reverse strand, counting down.
TATCTTTTCTAGATTCGCATACCCTTGCGCTATCATTAGCGACAACGGGACACATTTCTGCAATTGATCTTTCGAGACTTTGATGCGGAGATATTGAATCATGCACAAGCTATCCATGCCCTATCATCTCCAAACATGTGGGCAAGCCGAAGTTTCGAACCGACAAATCAAGCAAATTCTAAAGAAACGGTTTCCAAGAACCCTAAGGATTGGTCAAGTAAGCTAATGGATGCTCTTTAGGCATTCCGTACAGCTTATAAAACCGATTTAGGGATGTATCTTATTGGTTAATCTATGGAATAACTTGACATCTTCCTGTCAAAATTGAGCATCGGGCAATGTGGGCCATCAAGGAACTGAACTTTGATCTTGGCCAAGCGGGCAGCTATCGAAAGCTGCAATTAAATGAACTGCAAGAACTCAAATATGAGGCATATGAAATGCAGTTATTGTTAAGAACCGGACGAAAGTGTTTCATGATAATCACCTTGCGCACAAAACCTTTTCGATCGGTCAGCAGGTTTTTCTCTATGACACTCGCTTGCACTTCCATCCTGGGAAGTTGCGATCTCGTTGGATTAGACCATTATTGATATGGTGTGTACCCACACGATGCGGTGGATTTGGAAAATCCAAAGGAGGGTTCACTTTTCAAAGTAAATGGACATCGGTTAAAACCGTTCTTTTTCTGTCGAACCATCGAGAAGAGCTTATGTTGCTACAGGAGCCGGTTTACATTGACTAATTTTCCTCCGTCTATCTTTCACACTTCGATTTTTCAATCATAGACAGTAGGGGCTCTGTTTCAAATAAGTGTGAGGCGTATTTGTATATTGTTATCTTTTGTTTTTCTTGTGTATATTTTTTTTCATGAATATCCTTGCCTTGTGAATATTCATTTGATATAAAATTAAGAGATAAAAAATAACGTGATATATAAAAAATGGTGAAATATCTATAAGAGATTGTAGAAATTTGAAATAAATCTCTTCAAAAAATAATAATCTTTCATAAAAAAGTTTGAATTTTTTTTATAAAAACCTTAGCAAGTTTTGAAAGCTTGTTGAGAGGAGGTTGGTGCAAATCTCTTCAATTGTGTGCAAATAATAATTTTAGGGAAGCTCAAAATGCAAAAAAGACAAAAAATAATATTATTAGACTACTTTTTGACCCACCCCTATTTAAAACAATTCCTACATCAGATCTCTCTTTCTCACACACAAACTCGAGCCTCCCAAAATCCCTAATTCCTCATGCCCTTGCACCTCTAGAAACAGCAGCCCCCAAATCAAAAATCTGACCGCCAATCGGCGGATGATGATGCTCGATATCAGTGATCTCCCAGATCAGGACGCCTGGCAGATGACGTGTCCCAGGGCTCACAAGTAAGGACTTACAGTGGACGACCAAACCACACCTACGCTCGCCCTGCCAAGCGGACGCCGGCTCGCCTCCGAGCCCCCTGCACAGCTGGCCTCCTCGGCCCCACAGCTCGCCTCCGAGCTATCACAGGCCCGAGTCTCCTCAGCCCTCTCAGCTCGCCTCCGGGCTCGAGCAGAACCAAGATACCTCGGCTCTCCCGCTCCTCCGCGAGCTCTCCCGCCGAGGTCATCTTCCTCGGTCTCATCGACCAACCAACAGCACCGCTTGCAGGCGTAACCGCCATCCCGCGAATCTCGCCATGCGCGAGATCTCCGTCGGCCACATCCCACGTTCCACGCCACCACGATCCCCCATTAACGAGCTTGTCTCGCCATTAATGGGAGGTACCGCTCATCACGCGGGCATGACGACGGGAGCATAACGGCCGGCGTGATTCTCGCGCCTGCCTCGCCTGCTGCCACCGCTATATAAACCCCTCTCCCAGACGATCGAGGTAAGCCATTTTGACTCCACTAAGCCGTTACTCTACTCGGATCTCTAGTCTAACTTGATCGTCGGAGGGTCCTCGGTGGTATAACCACCCCGGGACTTCCTTGCAGGTAACTCGGCAACCACAACCTCAACCCATTGAGATCCACACATTTCAGGAGCGATAGCCTCCAGATCAAATCTCAGCCACCCATCGCCGCCATTAGCAGATCAACGGAAGGCAACATCTGAAGGAGATCTCAGCCTCCATCAGCTGGCGTCGTCTGTGGGAACAAGTTCTTGATTCCACAAAAACAAAAGTTCTCCTTCAGATCTCAACCTAATGGCGAGCAATCATCGTGATAATCCAAGCACCAGCAGCCGCCTCCCCCTCAACGGAGGCGCAGACGAACCTCCTCCGCTGAATGCCATCAACGACCTTGCCGGCCGGATAGACCGACTTGCGTCCGCGTAGGCACTGCTGACTGCCGCCTCATCATTTTCAGCAACCGCGGTTTCCTCCGGCCGATGTATTCGAAAACCCGGTGGGCACCGCTAAGTTCGGCTCTGAGGTCTTATGCTAGAGAGTTTCACCCCGAGTCTCATCGCACCCCTGTCCCTCCTAAGGCGGTGGCGGTCAGTTCGCCTATTTACAGGAACGACCGGCATCCCCTCCCTCGACGGGGTCGCGCACGCGAGACTCCCCACGGCAGCTCAAAAACAACCCCACCGGGGTCGTAAGGAACCCACTCGAGGGAACCAAGGCTCGGCTAAAGTCATGGTCATGACGACCGGGGGTGCGTCGGGTACATACGCAACTCAGCACCCCGCGCCAGTCGCGGAGGCCGACAGCCGACCGACGAAGAGGTCAAGGGAGACCAAGCCGATCGCTTTTGACGACGGGGACTTCCATGGCATATCCTTGCCCCCATAATGACCCCCTGGTGATTACGGCTCGAGTCCATCAATACAAGGTGCACAGGATCTTGGTCGACTCTGGAAGCTCGGCAGGCATTCTCTTCCACAACTGCTTCCTGCGCATGGGGCTCGCCTCAGTGGACCTAAGGCCGACCTCCTACGTCCTCTCAGGATTCACCAACAACTCCATCCCGGCGGAAAGGGTAATCACTCTACAATTCAACGTTGGGGAAACCAACCGTACACGGACCCTGCCGGTAGAATTCATCGTAGCAAGGATCCCATCGGCCTACAACATCCTCCTCGGCCGCCCCATGCTGAACTCCCTCCGGGCCCAGATATCGACCCATCACCTGGTGATGGAGTTCCCTCTCGACCAGGGCGGGATAGGTCGGGTCTATGGAGACCAGCGAATTGCAAAGGTTTGTTTCACCGCAACATCTTCGTCGGAGAGACCGGTCGACGATGTTGAAGGTGAGGGTGACATCAAGGGTTCTCTAGACACTCGAGACGAGCAAACAGAGGTCTGAGGGACCTCGGCTCAGGTCCCCCTCGTAGAAGGGGACAACGAAAAACTCGTCCAGATCGGGTCGCTTCTGACAGGAACTCGGCGAGATGGCTTAGTCCACTTCCTCAGAAACAACTCCGACGTGTTTACCTGGGCGCCTGCTAACATGCCTGGGATCGACCCCAAAATTATATCTCACAAGCTCGGGGTTGATCCTACGGCCCGACCCATCAGGCAGAAAAAGCGAAGCTTCGCTCCGGTCAAACAGAAGGCTATCGAGGACGAGGTAGATCGGCTCCTCGCCTCCAACTTCATCCGGAACATGCCCTATTCGGAGTGGCTAGAAAACGTAGTCCTGGTCAAGAAATCAAGCGGGAAGTGGCGCATGTGCGTCGACTTCACCGACCTCAACAAGGCTTGCCCCAAAGACAACTATCCCCTGCCTCGGATAGATCAGCTCGTCGACAGCTCGGCAGGTAACGAGTTATTGAGCTTCATGGACGCCTTCTCTGGCTACAATCAGATCCGTATGAATCCGGTAGATGAAGATCTTACCGCATTCACAACGGACCTAGGGTATACTGCTATAAGGTGATGCCCTTCGGCCTTAAGAATGCCGGAGCTACGTACCAACGGTTGGTCAACCGCATGTTCAAGCCACAGATCGGCAGGAACATGGAAGTTTACCTCGACGATATGCTCGTCAAATTGGTCTCGTCGACCGACCACTCCGAGGACCTGGGCAAGGCCTTCGAGGTACTCCACAAGTTCAAGATGAAGCTAAACCCCACCAAGTGCGTGTTCAGGGTCACCGGGGGAAAGTTCCTCGGTTTCATGGTCACCCACCGTGGGATCGAGGCCAACCCGGAAAAATCAACGCTATCCTCAACATGACCGCGCCCAAGACCAACGTCGAGATCATGCGGCTAACAGTGTGAGTGGCCGCTCTGAGCCGCTTCATGTCGAGGTCTGGGGAAAAATGCCTCCCCTTCTTCAAAGCTCTAAGGAAAATCCCAAGGTTCGAGTGGTAGGAGGAGTGTCAGACCGCCTTCGACCGGTTAAAGAGGCACCTGGCAACGCCGCCGCTGCTCACCTGACCGGTTGAAGGAGATGAGCTATCGTTGTACCTGGCGGTATCCGGTCAAGCGGCAGGCTCAGTGCTCGTCCGGGAGGTCGACGGAGTGCAGAAGCCGGTATACTACGTGAGCCACGTCTTCAAAGACGCAGAAACGAGGTATCCGGCCATAGAGAAGATCGTCCTGGCCCTCATAGTGGCCTCAAGAAAGCTACGACACTACTTCCAGACGCACACTATCCTCGTCCTCACCGAGCGCCCGCTGGGGGCTATCCTCGCCTCACCCGAATCCTCGGGCCGCTTAGAGAAGTGGAGGTAGGAGCTGTCCCAGTTCGACATAAAGTACCGCCCGAGGCAGGCCATCAAAGCGCAAGCCCTGGTCGACTTTATTGTCGAGTGCACCATCCCCAGCAAGGAACCGGATCCCGCGCCGACCACCGCGGATCAACACCAGATCGTGAGGAAACCCGACTCGGTCCCTGAGTGGGTCATCTACGTCGACGGGTCCTCAACCGAAGACGACTGTGGCGCCGGCCTTATCATTCGGGGCCTGAACGAAGCAGAAATAGAGTACTCTCTAAAGCTCCGATTCAAGGCCTCAAACAACGCGGCAGAGTACGAGGCCCTGCTGGCCGGACTGCGCATGGCCACCGGACTGGGGCTGAAAAAAATTCGAATCCACAGTGACTCAGCCCTAGTCGTTGGACAAGTGACCGGACACTTCGAGGCTCGGGAACCTCTAATGGAAAAGTACCTGGCCGAGGTAAGAAAACTTCGGAGGAACTTGAACAAAGTCCAGATAGAGCAGATACCCAGGCAGCTCAATGCCCAAGCTGACGCCCTGAGCAAGCTGGCCTTATCCTACTCGACCAACAACAAGCGGTCTATCCTCTTCGAGACCCTGCCGCGGCCCAGCGTGAAAGACGAGGCAACAATACTTTATGTGTACACAGCGCAGGAAGACGACAAAGACTAGAGGAAGCCCCTCGTGGGATTCCTAAGGGACGGAACGCTCCCAGAAGATCGGGGAGCAGCCCGCCGTCTCCGGGCCAAAGCCCGTCACTTCGTCTGGAGCAATGGGAACCTTTACAAGAAATCCTTCACTCAGCCCCTGCTCCGGTGTGTCGACCCCCACGAAGCCGACTGCGTCCTTCTTGAAATCCATGAAGGGGTCGGCGGCTCACACCAAGAGGCCCGAACCTTAATCTAGAAGGCACTGCTCCAGGGGTACTACTGGCCGACTATTCACGAGGACGCCCAGAAGCTCGTCAGGAGATGCAAAAGCTGCCAACTACACGAAAACGTACCCCGCCTCCCGGCTACCGAGCTGACCGCGCTGACCTCCCCATGGCCGTTCGCCCAGTAGGGATTGGACATGATAGGCCAGTTCCCTACCGGTACAGGCAGGCACAAATATGTTCTCGTCGCAGTAGATTACTTCACGAAGCGGATCGAGGCAGTCCCCATCAGGAAGCCAGACGCCGCCATGACCATCAAGTTCCTGCAGAATAACTTGATACTCCGGTTCGGCATCCCGAGGTGCATCATCACCGACCACAGGACGAACTTCGAAAACGAAAAAGTAAAGAATTTCTGCAACGAATATCATATCCTCATGAACTTCGCCGCAGTCGCACATCCCCAATGCAACGGGCAGGCCGAAGTCGCTAAACGAGATGTCATTCGGGGTGTTTGGACCCGCTTGGAGGGACGCCAAGGCAGTTGGGTCGAGGAATTGCCCCGGGTCCTATGGGCCCTGCACACGTCAAAGAAGACCCCTACTGGGGAAACCCCTTTCAGCCTCTGCTACGGGACCGACGCAATTGTCCCAGCGGAGATCGGGCTACCCAGTCATCGGGTCGAACACTTCGACGATGAAGCAAACACCACGGCACTACGGACCAACCTGGACATCCTGTTGGAGAAACGAGACCGAGCTTAGATCAGGGCTGCCGCCTATCAGCAGCAAACTGCCCGATACTACAACGCGCGGGTCAAGCGTCACTCCTTCAGGACCGGGGATCTAGTCCTATGGCGAAATGATTTCGTCGATCAAGGCAGGCTGCACAAGTTTCCCCAAAATGGGACGGTCATTTCCTCATCATAGAGGTACTTCCCGGCGGAGCCTACCGCTTGCAGGACACGGACGGGCGCAGGTTTTCGCGGCCTTACAACGCCGAGAAGCTCAAGCTGTACCAGTGAAATCACTACCCACAAGTGTGCACCTCTCTTCTCGCAAAGACAATGTAAATTTTTCTAAAAAGTCCTTTTCATCCGAATAACAAGAAGGGAACGTTAGAACATTGCGAAAAGAAGAGTTCTGTCTTTGTGACCTAAGCCCTCACCAAGAGGGATCCGAAAGGCTACCCTGCTCGGCTATCCCTGGCCGGTGTCTTCCCTACCTTGCAATGCCAGGGATCAAAGCCCTCACCAAGAAGCAGCCGAGCAGCTACCCTGCTCAGCTATCCCTAGTTGGTAGCTCCCCTGCCACACAATGCCAGGGATCAAAGCCCTCGCCAAGAGGCACCGGGCAGCAATCCTGCTTGGTCATCCTTAAAGAAAAAAAGCCCTCGCCAAGAAGCACCGGGCAGTAACCCTGCTCGGCCATCCTTAGTAGGCCACTCACGGCCCCTCCTGCGCTAAGGATGAAAAGCCCTCGCAAGAGGCAACCGGGCCCGCCCTTGGTCGTTTATCCCTGGCTGGTAGCTCCCTACCCCAACAAACCAGGGATCAAAGTCCTCCCAGAGGCAACTGGACTTACCCTTGTTCGGTTATCCCTGGCTGGTAGCTCCCTACCAAACCAGAGGTCAAAGCCCTCGCCAAGAGGCACCGGGCAACAACCCTGCTCGGCCCGTACTTAAGGATCAAATCCCTCGCAAGAGGCAACCGAGCCCGCCCTTGCTCGGTTATCCCTGGCTGGTGGCTCCCTATCGTAGCAAACCAGGGATCAAAGCCCTCGCCAAGAGGCACTGAGCAGCTACCCTGCTCGGCACCATCCTCAGTAGGCCACTCACGGCCCCTCCCGCGCTAAGGATCAAAGCCCTCGCAAGAGGCAACTGGGCCCGCCCTTGCTCGGTTATCCCTGGCTGGTAGCTCCCTACCCCAACAAACCAGGGATCAAAGCCCTCGCAAGAGGCAACTGGGCCTGCTCTTGCTCGGTTATCCCAGGATGGTAGCTCCCTACCCTAACAAACCAGGGATCAAAGCCCTCGCCAAGAGGCACCGAGCAGCTACCCTGCTCGGCACCATCCTTAGTAGGCTACTCACGGCCCCTCCCGCACTAAAGATCCTCGGTTATCCCTGGCTGGTAGCTCCCTACCCCAACAAACCAGGGATCAAAGCCCTCGCCAAGAGGCACCGAGCAGGTACCCTGCTCGGCACCATCCTTAGTAGGCCGCTCACGGCCCCTCCAACAACTGAGGAACATGAACTCAAAAAGAGGCATCTGGTCTATCTACGTCTTAGAGATCTCCACTTCGACTTCGGGGCCATGGAGATACCGTCTTCCCGTCGGTCCTCGCGCTCTCGGCAAATGATCAGGGTCAAGTCGACGAGTAATCGCTAGATGAGGAACGTGCCGAACATAAAAGCAGTACTGTGCAAATACAAGTGTCTACCAACAAAAAGAAGTACAAGTACAAGCACAAACATCACTGCAAAAACAAAAAGTTTTTATTCACAAAGCCAAAAATCATTACAAGGGTATTGTGGGCTCCCCAGCCTTATCAAAATTGCCCGGAGGCTTACAAAAGAGAAAGGAGGAAAAACCAAAAAGGTCGGGCAGCAAGCCCGACCTAGACCTCACTCCCCTCATCGCTATCGGCCGGAGGCGGGACCACCGAGAGTGGGACCCGAGCACGGAACTCACCGTCGGCGAACTCCGGATGCTCCTTGATGGCATCAAGAGCCTTGTTCATGTGGTGGCGGAGGCCTCGCCGAGTTTGGCGTAAAACTGGTCCGACTTCTTGTAATCCGCCACCGCCTTCCTGGCCCGTGCTCGGTGGCCTCCGCCGCCTGAAGCGCCGCCTCGGCATCCCGCCTGCTGGCATCCTTCGCCCTCCTCATGGCTGCAAAGTGATTGGCCAGCTCCATCAACTTCGCCTCAACGACTCGGTAGGACTCACTTAGGCGGCGGTAGGACTCCCGGCACTTTGAAACGGTAAGATCCGCGGCTTCTGACCAGGCTCTGAGGGCGAGCGACCTCTCCCTCTCCAGACGCAACTCGATTCACAGACCCTCGACCCCCGAAGAATACTCTTCTACTGACTTCGCGGCCCGAATAGTCCCCTCGGCTTCCATACGAGTAACAAGGGCGCAGTGCTGAAGGACCTGGCGTAAAATGGCAGAGAAACTTAAAGACACCCAAACTAAGGAAGGGTCGCTCAAAATAACACATGAGGGAGTACATACCTGAACCGCCTCCTGTGCGATAGCCGCCAGTTGGGCCCTCAAGGTCCCCCGCAGCATCCGGCCTCTGGCCAACTCCTCCATACCAGCAAGAAGGCTGGCAGCAACGGAAAGCCCCAACGGGACCACGAACTGGATGTCCCCTCCTGCACAGGAGTCCCTTCCGGAATCTCCGACGGCGGCGCACGAGAGACCGTCCTCTTCCGCTTAAGTGGAACCCTGTCTTCACCCTCTCCTACATCCCTCGTCTGAGATTCGGGAACCCGTTTACGCCTTTGGCCGCCGCCGGAACAATCGTCAGGAGCTCATGACGGGGCAGGTGGCCCCGCCGTCAGGCGCACATCCAGTGCATGGATTGAGCGGGCCGGAGGCACGGCCGCACTGCCGTCCCCTCTCTGGGACTAAGCGCCGAAGGCACTAAGAGTTTGGGATCGAACCATCTGTCCTGACAAAGGGGAAAAGAGGCTCGACTCAGAAGGAGAGGAAGCAGAAGGAAGAAGAAGCAAGATCCGACCTAAAGGGGAGAGCGCCGAGCTAACAAGACTCAGAATGAGAAAATATGAAGAGAGAGACCCCGAATCAGGCCTCCCCTCTATTTATACAACCGGCGTCCTCATCCAATGGCGTCGGTCGTATCCCGCCAAAACGGTTCGCTGCACTCAACGGCCACGATCGCTCCACCTGTCGCAAGCACATTGGCAGCGTCCTATCGGATGCCAGAAGCCTGCGGCACGTCACATCAGCCAACCGGCACCCGACACGTGGCCCGTCGCTTCACCAAGGAGCACAAGATCCGGCGCACCCTCTTTAATGCAAAAGATCTCGCCATGATTCGCTGACCTCATCCAGAAAAGACAACCAATTGCCCGGAGCCACGCCCGACGATATCTTCGGAAAGGAGCTCACCTCGGGTGATCCGGTAAACCACTCTCGACCCGACCTGTCAGCTAGTCGGGATGAGAGTGGGGGGCTAATGATGATGCTTGATATCGGTGATCTCCCAGATCAGGACACGTGGCAGATGACGTGTCCCAGGGCTCACAAGTAAGGACTTACAATGGCCGACCAGACCACACCTACGCTCGCCCTGCCGAGCGGACGCTGGCTCGCCTCCGAGCACCCTGCACAACTGGCCTCCTCGGCCCCACAGCTCGCCTCCGAGCTATCATAGGCCCGAGCCTCCTCGACCCTCTCAACTCGCCTCCGGGCTCGAGTAGAACCAAGATACCTCGGCTCTCGCGCTCCTCCGCGAGCTCTCCCGCCGAGGTCATCTTCCTCGGTCTCATCGACCGACCAACGGCGCCTCTTGCAGGCGTAACTGCCATCCCGCGAGTCTCGCCATGCGCGAGATCTCCGCCGGCTACATCCCGCGTTCCACGCCGCCACGATCCCCCATTAACAAGCCTGTCTCGCCATTAATGGGTGGTACCGCTCATCACGCAGGCGTGACGTCGGGAGCGTAACGGCCGGCGTGATTCTCATGCCTGCCTCGCCTACTGCCGCCGCTATATAAACCCCTCTCCCAGACGATTGAGGTAATCCATTTTGACTCCACTGAGCCGTTACTCTGCTCGGATCTCTAGTCTAACTTGATCGTCGTAGGGTCCTCGTTGGTACAACCACCCCGGGACTTCCTTGCAGGTAACTCGGTAACCACAACCTCAACCCATTGAGATCCACAAGTTTCAGGAGAGATAGCCACCAATCAAATCTCAGCCACCTATCGCCGCCATCAGCAGATCAACGGAAGGCAACATCTGAAGGAGATCTCAGCCTCCATCAGCGGCCAAAGGAGCTTGCCGGACCGCCAATCGCCGGCCATATGAAGTCTTCGGCCCCTGAAACTTTTAGGGGAGGTTTTTTCCCCTCTTCTCTCTCTGGTTTTAAATTCTGAAATATTGGGTTGCTGTCAATATGGTTCATATAATGTGTTTTGAGTGTGATTTTTCGGAAGTGTTAAGACATGAAATTTATGGTGCTTACTTCAACACCACCTTAAGGAATCGCGGGTGGAGGTAACTTTTGTATGAACCCAAAAACCCTGACGCCTACGCGATTCCTAATCTTGTGGAAAAATTTTAAGCAAGTATGGAAAACAATTGTTTAAATGTATCAGACACATTAGGCTAAACTGGGATGATCAAGTAATCGATATTACAACCGATATGATTCATGTTGTTACCCTTATCCCACGAATTCCGAAGCACGATCAACCTCGTGCTATTGACGAATATGTACCCTTCTTGGGTATAAATTGCAAACGGGTGTCAAAGGGGTTGAGGCTGCAACGATGATGCCAATGTGTTCGCTACATGCCAATGGCTTCAAAACAATGTTTTTAGTACTTAATATAAATCCACCGTTTTTATGTCCATACTTCAGGACGTACACTGTTTGATGTTTAGAAACCCCGGAATTAACATGAAAACCATTCTTATGCACACCATCGAGGCGGCCAAGAAGGCCAAGATCTATATGTGTCCTATGTTAGTGACACACCATTGCTGATACTTTTTAGATGTGGATGATTTTGGCACCTATTTGAATGAGTCCGCCCCTGTTACACCGATGGTTGATCATGTGACCGGTAGTTATCACACGCTCACACATAACTGGTCCTCTGTCAAGCCCACCTAACTGGAAGATGTTGTCGCAGAGTCCTCTTCGGAGAGTGACTCCCCTGACTATGATGATGTGTTACCCACCACCCAAGGGCATTTATGCGGCAGATGTCAAAAGGAATGGGAAAATTGATGGGGATGATGAAAAAGAGAGAAGAGTCCGATAGGAGATGAGATATGAGATTGGACAAGATGGAGAGGGATGTTGATTTCCTTCGTGCACAGGCCAAAGAAAGCAATTCGAGCACAGCTACGAAAGGGAAGAAGCGGCAGCAGTGAGGGCACTGTTGCAAACAAGTTTGGGGGAGTTTGTATCCTGTATATTGTATATTGTTTTTTGTCGCCCTATTGAGATAAAATGCGCTCGCTTGTCAGTCGTATACAGATTCCCCCTGCCTGGAATAGGCAAGAGTTTATTGATTGTAGGGATTCCAATCTCCGGCAGCCGCGGAAAAAACTGTCATTAATTACCCATCATTTTGAGGAGAGCGAACCTCCGATTAACGGGTCGTACATGTCATGCGAACTCAGTGTGCTATATGCGTATGTTATGTTTTGAAAACAATTTTGAAGGTGTTTTGGGCATATCGGGGGCCACGCAGAGTTTACGGGGGTCCCTTCATAATTATTGCTGTAACATTTCAGAAAAATAGCAAATATTATTTTGAAAATTAAATAATAATATTTTGGGTTTATGGATATGATAACCAATATGGATTTGAGTTTTTATAGATTGGTATAATTATATACCTTTATTTTTGGAAAGTAATTGGAATTAAAATGAATTTATAATTATGAAAGCATTTATTTAAGTAAGCTTTTCCTAAATTAACATATAATTATATCTATACAAGTTATAATGTTAAAACTAATTTGTGTTTTCCTAATTTGTATGTTGAGGTCTAAAATTACACCCAATTGCCAAAATCAGAAATCGAATTCAAGTTCAAAGTCAAAACCAAAATCAAAGTCAAAAATCCAAGTGGACCCAAGCCTGAGCCAAGTGGACCCAAGCCTAATCCCAAGCCCAAGCATGAAGAAGGATCGGCTAAAAGAGAAGAAGAAAAGGAAAAGATTAAAATTGTAATTTTTGTTTTTTTTAAAATTAAATAGGCAAAAGCCAATTTTATACAACCCATGGGGCTAAATGTAAAAGATGTAATCCTATAAAAGGCTCCATGATGATTTGATCTTAATCTTGATTCCCCAAAACAAAAACTTGAGTTTTGAGCCACTCTTTATTGCGCAAGTCTTTTTCTCCTTCCTCCTTTCTTTTTTTTCAATGTGCGCACATCAGGAGGCCTCAAAAAAGGGAAAAAGAACCACTTTTGATTTTCAAAAGTCAAAATATTTATGCTTTTGGATTGTTGCTTCATTGGGTCTCGACCCTACTTGCACCGTGCTAGGTGCACACTGAGGTAGGTGCCTATTTGGCTAGGTGCGCACCCTATTGGGTGCACATCGAACCAAGTGCGCACCGGCCCAGGTACGCACTTCCCTAAGTGCGCACCTTACTGGACCTTTTGGCCCCGTTCACTCCCTCGCTCCTTACCAAGTGCGCACCTTGCTAGGTGCGTATCTCGGCAGGTGTGCACTTGTCACGTGCGCACATTGCCATGTGCGCACTTGTCACGTCCGCACCTTGCCATGTGCACACTTAATATAAATACACACATCATCTCTCCTGTTAGAAAAATAATTTCTAACGGGATGTTGCCCCGCACCCCGCAAGGGGCTGCTAGCCCCTAGCCCGCTATCTAGGTAGCAGGGCCCCCGTAAAAACTCTGCGAGGCCCCTGATATGCCTGAAGAACTCTCAGCTTGTTCCCAAACACCACACGCATATATCGCATATTGATTTCGCATGATCTGTTTGACTTGTTAATCGAAGGTTCTCTCACTCCAAAAACGAGAAATAATTAACGGTAGTTTAGTCCATGGCTGCGAGAGATTCGGATCCTTACAATTATTAAACCCCTGCCTACCCCAGGCAGGATGAATCTATAATATGCCTGACAAGCGAAGTGCATTCCTATCTCAATAGGGTGAAAAAAACACTCTACAGATTCTGGCATGCCCGGTGGGACCTTTCTCTCGTCCCATATTTCGGATCAAGCGTTTCATGCGACCTCATTTTACATATATACCGATGTTTGTACTGAAATAATGCTTTTTTTCATGCAGCAATCAACTTTCAAAAACTAACGACGATGTCCTCCAAGATGAATTCATCTTCCGACGCAACCCCGATCCCGTACATGGTCAAGATCAATGCTCGCGTGGTTCTCCCCACAAGCCTCAGTCGGCAGAGGGAGGAACCGCCCCGCCAATTTGGTTCCGTCATCATCTATCTTGCCGGAAGCGCTCATTTGGCGGAAATATCGGCAAACCAGGTGGCCAAGCCGGTCTCAAGGGACAGGAGGCCGAACGTTGTGATCACTAAAGCACCCAACCCAAACATAGACAGTGTCTAAACTACTCTCTGGTGCTCCAGCTGGGGATAAGACTGCCGGAACAAAAGGCATCACCAAACGTCGCAAACAAGCTCAAGCGACGCTTCTGACAAATACACAATCAGGCATATCCCTAAATCTCTCCATCACCCTATCTACGGCGGCTTCCCGAAAAGCTAAAGCCTGCCAAGTGCTCAAAACAGAAAAGTTAAGACATAAGAGGCTCAGATATAGAGCCAACAAGAGGGAGAGGGCTCCAGCCAAGTTGAATTTTGTGAGGTTCCGAGAACAGGATTGCCCTGCGACCACTGCCATGTCAGCCGTGAAAATCCGCAATTCATTCCAGCCTTTAAAGTGGGTTCAGAAGAATGCAATGTCTACCAAGATTAAGAAGGATGCATTTCAAATTGTGCTGCGAAGGGAGGTGTCTAAGCCCCAGCACAAAAGGCATGACACTCTCCCTTCAAAAGTCTACCAAGCACTTCATGCCATGCGAAAGCAGAGGGGCAAAGCCAGAAAAGAAGCGTCAGCGCCGTCCAGTGATCCGGTCAAGCCAACCATCTTCAGTTGATTGTCCTTTTCCAAAGAAAAAGGACCACGACGGCGGTATGTGAAATCAACTGCCAACGATGAAAAGACGGTCGGATATGTTATCCACATTGTCTACATGGCGTGCACGCGTCCCAGCGACAACCTACGCATGACGATGAAAGCACTCTTAATGAAGCCGATAGGCAGAAAGACCCTTCGGTCCATGTGGAGTCAAGCTCGGACGGCGAGGAAGAGCCACCTTTCCACTCTAGGACCGTAGAGCAAGAGCTTCTTCAAGAGCTCCGAAAACAGCTCAGGAGCAAAGATAAAGAGATGGTCAAGCTTTACTCCAAAATCAACGACTTGATGAATGTCGTGATGCGGCACATGGCACAAATTGCTCGGACGCCCTCCAAATCAAGTGCAAGCTTCCACTCATGAGCCAGGTGATAATGACCCGAAGCAACCAATGCATGTCCCTTTAGGTTCGAGTATAGGCGAGCCACGTGAAAACCGGCCACATTCCACTTCTAGGGATGCCTTGGCCCTAGACGGTGTTGGATATGTATGCCCTATAGGCCATTATTGTATATGTATACATGTGGATGCTTGGATATATATATGTACAAGACTGTCTTGCTCGATATAATAATATGCTATCCGGTTTGTCTTTATCTTAACATGTGCATATGTTTTACTTACTATTACGTATCATTCATACATGTTGATGAAGCCCGTAAGATCATTGCTAGACTACCTGCGTTGTGATGGCGATCATACTTATGGGAGCTAGATAGTCGGAACACACATCCTTAAATTGTCCCTAGTCGTGGGAGTATCGAGACTGGGCATCGATATTCCGGAGTAGACTAGTGTATACGTTTCTAGACCCCCGACGAGAGGCAATGGTTTGGTCCCGCAACCATTGGTATTTTGCACCTAAAATCATATACAGGTGCTCACTGGGTGTGAGTACACTGGACGGACTTGCCGAGAACTTCCAGATGGTACTATACATATCGTCAGGTGGAAGTTCTCAGGTGACATGAGTACAGGTTAGTCTTTAGACTTGAGATCGTCATTTGTCTCGTATGGGTTCCCACTGTTCTTTAATCACTACCCGTTCACGGCTCTACCGAGTCGTGCAAACAGGTTTTTGTTGGGTACAGTCCCGAGCCATATGGAGGCAGTGAGTGATTGTCGAGGATTCGCCTCTCCCGGTATAGGGAGTTGATATCGCACTGTGTTCGATCAGTCAGGACCATAAGACCTTGGCCAAGGCAGTTGGGATTTACTGATAGGCTGATCAGTAGTTTTCCGGATTGGCCTTGAGCCGCATCAACATGAATTGTCGGGCTATTGGGGTCTGACATTTACCACCCCCTAGACCGCTGTATGCGATACTCTCTGACGAAGAGACCGGACTATACAGAGATTGTCACAGATAGGTTCAGTAGGGATCCAGATGAGTTTTCTCGTCGGCCTTCCTTTTCGACAGGTATCCGGGTAGCCGTTGCGTACAGCTAGTGCCACTAACGTGCTTCTAGTTATGGATTCATCCAGTAACTCACTGCCGGTGTACTGTCGAGTCTTTAGAGTCCCATTCAGAGGGTTTCCCTGGTTCAGGCGAAATGATGTAGTAGCCGTATTGGATACATGCAGGGTTCCGATCGATTGATGTACTTTGTACCCGGACTTTCGATCGGACAGTTGGTAGTACTAGTCGGCTCGGATTTGAGCCGGATTATTAAATCAGGTATTGATTTGATAATTTACATATATGTATTTCGATATGTATATTCTAGTATTACGTTCTTCATGTTATTCTATCTCTTTGGGCATTCGTGTTTTTATCTGAATGCATGTATATATATACTGTAGACTGTAATCCGTATTTTATTACAGATTACCTTCTAGAAGGTGGACACCTCATCATAGACTTTTCCATTTATTGACAAATGGAAATGAGGTGGAAATTGGAGGAGGGGGTATGGTGAGAGCCATGGCTTCAATAGTTGATAAATGAATTCTTTATTCATTTGTGGCAACTATTGAAGCATGGATACACTTGTTTATTCATGGATATTCATACACAAAACCATTGTGATGGATATTCTCTCTCATGGTTGCTCATTTTCATTTGCTCTCACCATTTTTTCTTCACCCTTCTCCCCTTCACTTGAGCTCATCCACCTTCATCACCTTCCCTTTCTCTACACTCTCATGTGTTGAGAAACAAGAGAAAGGGAAAGATAGAGATAGTAGAACATATAGAACTCCACACTACATCCTAGACAACTTGGATTATCAACCCAAGCTCTCTAGTTGCTCCTATTGATACTTAGTTAGGAGCTAGAGCCATGGATCACATCTCTCGGATGGATCATCTACGACAAAGGAGGACCGGAGAACAAACTCGATCCTGGAGGACCGATGGAGCCGGAAAAGGAGATCAAGCATGTTCAAGGTGGCCACTGGGAGCACATGATGAAGAAAGAAGACCGAAGGACTTGGATCGTTTGGTGAGACTTCTTCCGTAGTAGTTAGCTATCTTTATTTATCTAGTTAGGTTTATGGTTAGATCCGGTTTAATGGGTTATTCTAGCGCCGATTTTAAACTTGTAAGAAACGCAAACTGCCACGTTTGATGGCTTGGGCATTAGGGTAACCCAACATGGTATCAGAGCCACCCCATAAAACCTATACTAGCTATTTCTAACGTGTTTAAAATATCGATCGACCGAATTTTTCAAAACCGCAATTCCAAACATGTGTTTTCTGTCGAATTTTTAAAGTGGTCTAAAAATCATTTTCAGTGTATTAAAAATTCGCGCAGGGTTTTCTAGAGCAGCCCAAGAAATTTGAGAGCATGAAGCCTCAACTCCACCGTGGAAGTGCCGCCAAACATTCTTGTTTGCGGCGGTTCCGTGGCCAAAGTTTGGCTTCACTGCTCCAAATTTCTACAGTTGCTCTATTTATTGGAATTATGGTTTCTAGGATATTATTTCTTAGGCCCAGATTTGTTTGAGTACTGGATTAGCACTTGGGCCTATTTGGAAAAGTTTAGTCGATCGAAATTTTAAAATACGTGTTATTATCAGTTCTTAGTTTAGCATCTGCGACCGTGAATGTCATTCGATGGGTATATCCCATCTATTTTCTATATGTTCTTTTAGACGGGTTTGCGAACATGACATTCACGTTGATGTTCTGTGATTGTGCTGATATTATGGTTAGATTGTCGTGGTGGATAGCCGGTGGTGCAAGGGTTTAGTACTGTTTATATTCATTTGTATATTTGTTATTGCGGGGCGAGCGTCCGACAAGTGGACAGCCGTTTCTGTGGTGTTGTATATTATTTTATTGGGGCACGACTGGGTTGAGTTCGATGTCACCCTTGTACATATTTTTTTCTGTACTAGGACTATCCCACGGTGGAGTGCACGAATAGCCGGGTTCTAGAGGGTAACAAGCCCGCATCTCATGGCGTTGAGACGGATGGGGCTTCACTCTAAAATTGGCGGGCTATTCACCGCACGCGTAGGGGGTATAGGTATGACCCACGGAGGGGCGCTCAAGTTATCAGGTCCCGTGAAGTGCTGGGTGGCCCATTCACTTTTTTGTTTGGGGTCTCCTCACTTCTGGGATTGGCGGGTAACTTTCCGCGCTCGTAGGGGTCCAAGTTTCCATTGCACGGGCTATCTATACGACCGGGAACGTCGGGTCTCATTTGGGGCTCAAATGAAACCCGGGGCTCTAAGATTATCCACCATTATGTGTTGCTTGCTGAGATTATGTGATGTTGCTTATTATCATTCCTGGGACGAATGCTATATATATATATATATATATATATATATATATATTTATATATATAATAGTAGATGTTGTATATGTTTTGCACCCGCGCTAGTATAGCCCCCGCTCTGTCGTTAGTTAAGTAACCTAACGGGTGATGACGGGGCCTAATGGCGAATGCGGATGGCATATACGTACATCATATTTTCGTTCTTTTCTGGTGTGATAGGATTAAATTGATGGGACCGCATTAAGTTTTATTAATGCAAGAAAATAAACCTAAAAGATGTTAGAACAAATTTCGAAAAACTGTAGTTATATTCTTTCGCTTTGCATAGTGGTATTCGGTCATGAATATCCAGCACCTCATTCCAGGAGGCAAGAGCCGAGATCCCTTCACGGGGAGTGACCTCTTGAGCAAAAGTCTATACTGCAGATTACTTAGTTTTTTTTTCAAAAACAGAAGTTTTTCAAAAGCAGAGCCTAAACCACTCCTTTTTCAAAGCTATCCGGTTCCTTCAACGATATCAAGTTCATTACGTTAAAGGGTTTTTTGCCAAAACCCAGCCGTAGCCCTCCGTCGTTTCAAATAATTAGTACTTAGTATTCGTGCTGCGTTTGTTGATTATTCGTCAAGCCGCAGTAAACGGTAGCTGAGTAATGATTCTCTGTTGCATAGATAGATACGATTGGTTAGGACAGTCGCATGATTTTGTTGATTATTCGTCAAGGGTCATGCGGATGGGTCTAATGCAATCTTGGATAACGACAAGTTGAACTTGACTGGGGCCTTTTGATTTGTTGATTATTCGTCAAGGTCACTTGGGTCCTAGGGGCAAAAACCACATCGGGAGTTTCAAATATACAGGAAACTTGCTAGTGCTGCATACCTTCTGGAGTGTGGTGACTAGAGTGGCTTCCATCTAGTTTATCATGCAATGATAGTTAGATCCCGATCCTACTGATGAGTAGGATTACTCCTGGGAAATTATCTCACTTAACAATCAATGCTATAAACCAAGTAGGTGTCTAGAACGGTGTTAGCGGGGCTACGCCTCCAGGGAAAAGAGGTTATGTAGTTAAGGAACTTTGCGAAAGCGTTGGAAAACCTCTCTCGAAGTGCCGACACTAGCCTGGCCGAAAGGTTAAGCAAGTATTGTGACGTGCGATTAATCCCAACTAATTCTTCTGTTAGGGTAAAAATTTACACCCCAGTTGACCGAGTCAAAGTCAAGGTCAACCCCTAAGCTAGGTGGGCCCAAGCCCAGGTCAAGCGGGCCCATGCCCAAGTCGAGCCCGCGGCCAGCCTTCCCATGCCAACAACGAAATCATGTCATAAATAATTTTTATGTAATTTTTTATGCATGAATGTAAACAAAATGGGCATAAAACCAATATTTTGTAAGCCCATGGCTTATGTGCAAAAATGAAATGGCACATGAGCCATGGGATGGCTAAAATGCCATTTTTGTAAAGCCAAAGGGGCTATATGCAAATATGTAAGCCTATATAAGGCAACATGATGATGAATAAAGCATGCACTTTTCATTCCCCCAAAAACCTAGGGTTCTTTGTGCCTCCTGCTCCTTCTCCAAGGTTCTAAACCTTCTCATTTCTTTTGAATTAAATCAAGAGTTTTACTCTTTCTTTTCCAAAACTAAGTAGTTTTCCACCACAAAACCCATAAAGGGGAACTCAGATCTCCCATCAGATCTCAAAAAGGAGTGTTTTTTAAAATCTCCTACTTCTTGATCTTCAAGATCCGGCCAAACAACAGAAGGAAGAAGAAGAACCCCCTTCATCAGCTTCAAAACATCCTAGGAGTTTAAATCCATACATATATACATAACAAATATTTCCTTTCTGAAGCATAGCTTCTGTTTCTTAGGCTAAAAGCCACTTTTTCTCGCCGGCGCTCAAGCGCAGAGCGCCCGCGTGCCGACACGTGGCGCGCTTGCGCCCAAGCGCAAGCGCCCGAGCGCAAGTCGCCCACGTGCCGACACGTGGCGCGCTTGCGCCCAAGCGCAAGCGCCCGAGCGCAAGTCGCCCCGGTGCCGACACGTGGCGCGCTTGCGCCCAAGCGCAAGCGCCCGAGCGCAAGTCGCCCCCGTGCCGACACGTGGCGCGCTTGCGCTCAAACGCAAGCGCTCGAGCGCAAGTCTCCCCCGTGCCGACATGTGGCGCGCTTGCGCTCAAGCGCAAAGCGCCTATGTGCTGACACGTGGCGCGCTTGCGCTCAAGCGCCCAGCGCTCAAGCGCAGAGCGCCCACGTGCCGACACGTGGCACTCTAGCGCCTGAGCGCACAGCGCCCAAGGTGCTGCCTCCACACATCCTTTGGATGCCTTTTCCCCCTCTTTCTTTTATATATATATACATATATACATATATACATATGTATACATATTTTCACACACACGTGCTCCACGACACTGTCCCTGTTAGGAAAAAATTTCTAACGGGGCGCTGCCCCGCACCCCGCAAGGGCGCTGCTAGCCCCCTTGACCCCCAGCCCGCTATCCGGGTAGCGGGACCCCCGTAAAAAACTCTGCGTGGCTCCCGATATATCCAAACCCCCCTTTCAAAACACAACACACGTACACTGCACATTGAGTTCGCATGACCAGTTTAACCCGTTAATCGGAGGTTCCCTCGCCCCAAAGGCGAGGGGTAATTAACGGCAGCTTAGTCCGCGGCTGCCGGAGATTCGGATCCCCACAATCATTAAACCCCGGCCTACCGTGGGCAGGGGGAATCTGTAGTACGCTTGACAAGCGCGCGCGTATTCCCATCTCAATGGGGTGACGAAAAACACCTTACAGATTCTGGCACGCCCCGTGGGACCAATCTCTCCTCCCATATTTCGGGTTAAGCGTTCATGCGAACTCAATCAATATACATACCTGTATTTATACTAAAAATAATGCTTTTTCATGAAGATTTTCAAGCAATCACCTTCCGACGATGTCTTCGATGATGAACTCAGCTCCCGTCTCCTACACGATGAGGATAGACTCTAGGACGATCCTTCCGGCCAGTCTCGGGCGACAATGGGAGAAGCCGCTGCTACCTTTCGGCTCTATTATGTTCATGCCAGTTGGCGCCATCCCATCTCCTCAGGCCCCGGTGGCAGACAAACCGGTCTCGAAAGGCAGGAGACCAAATGTGGTAGTCGTAGGCACCTCAGCCCAAGCGCAAGTCCGTTCCCGAACGACTCTCCATGGCCCCAGCTGGGGGCAAGGCCATCGACACCAACAAAGTGACAAGGCGTCTCGCGCAAGCTCCGGCGGTGCCCCTGACCACTGCTCGATCGGGTGTCTTCTCTAAGCCCCCCTCTGATCAACTCACAATGGCTTCCTGGATAGCGGATGCCCGCCAAGCCTTCAAAATCGAGAAGCTGAGGGAGAAAAGGCTCAGTTATAGAGCCAACAAAAGGGCTAGGGCTCCTGCCAGGCTGAACCTCATGAGGTTCGAAGAACAGGGTTACCCCGCCGAAGATAAGGAAATGGCTGGGTATGTGGTCCACACTGTCTACACGGTAGGCACGCGCAGCAAGACCAAGGACGGGGCTACCACATCTCAAACCCAATCCGGCTTGAATGTGGTGGCCGCTTCCCAAGAACAGCCGCCTCTGCTGGGTGATGAAAACCCTCTCGATGAGGATGATAGGCAGAAAAACCTTTCGGTCCATGAGGAGTCGGGCTCGGAAAGCGAAGAAGAGCCGACTTTCCGCCCCAGGACCGCGGAGCAAGAGCTGCTTCAAGAGCTCCGAAAGCAGCTCAGAAGCAAAGACAAAGAGATGGCCAAGCTCTACTTAAAGATCGACGACTTGACAAATGTCATCTTACGGCTTACGGCCCAACTTGCCTCTCAGCTGCCCAATCAAGTACAGGGCTCTGCTCATGAACCGGGAAATGGTGTCCCAAAGCAGCCGACGCCTATTCCCTTAAATCCAAAAGTGGGCGAACCGCATGAAAATCAGTCGCATCCTATCTCGGGAAATGTCTTGGCTACCGATGACAGTAGCCCGCTAACTCAAGATCAAATCATGGATTTGGTTGCCAGCAAAGTCAAAACACTGGTAGCCGAAGCTGAAGCGCAAAAAGATGTTAGCAGTAGCGGGAGACCATATCCTGCTCAATATGATCTGGTAGAATTTCCTAGCGGCTATGTCATCCCTATATTCGGATGATTCGATGGGACGGGAAACGCGAATCAGCACATCGCCCACTTCAAAGCCTCATGCAGGAATACTGGGGGTAATGATGCGCTTCTCCTCCGCCAGTTCGTTAATAGCCTGACCGATGTTGCTTTCGACTGGTACGCGAGCATAACGGATGGCTCCGTCACAACTTTTGTCCAAATGGAGTCTCTGTTTCGGCAGAGGTTCATGAGCGTCAGCGATAAGATTACCATTGCCGAGCTCGTAAGGACCAAGCCCAAGAGCGACGAAAGCAGCACGGATTTTATAACCCGATGGCATAATCTCTCCGTCAAATGCGAACCGCCGATGGAGCAGGACCAATCTGTCAGTCTCCTTGTCGGAAATCTCAACAACTGGATGGCCCCGTTTCTATGTACCGCGGGTCTCAAAACATTCCAAGAGCTGACCAAAAGGGTCCAAACGTTGGAACGCTCAAAGCCCGAGTACGCTCAGGATCTTCAGTCCACAAACAGACCGAAACCTTGGAGGGACGACAACCGAAAAGGCGGAAGTTCTAACTCACCGATTCTCCAAATAAGCAGAGAACGGGCGGAGCAAAAACTGACCAGTCTCGAGAGCCAACTTTGGAGGAAAGAAGAAATAAGGTCTACTCATTCCGAAGGGACAAGGTTCACAAAATTTTTAAAGATGCTCTGAAGAATGGCCTGCGGCTACCAGAACCAAGAAGGCTAAGTGAAGCGAACAGGACCGATCATCCTAACTTTTGCCCATACCACCGAGTGCTGGGGCACACTATTGAAGACTGTTGCATCTTCAAGGATTGGGTCGAGAAACAATATAAGGCGGGAGAAATATCATTGTCCCCTGGCGTGTTAACAAACAATCAAGCCGCGACCGCCAACTTCATACATACGGGGACTGATGTCCTTCAGAGATCTGATTCTCTCAAACACCCGCCTTTATCTGGGAACAGTCGACCAACACGTCATTAAAAACTGGGAACATTCGACCTCTAAGTCGTTAAACTGGGAATGTACAAAATATATATATATGTGTGTGTGTGTGTGTGTGTAAAGAAACAAAAAATGTGTAAATAAAAGAAAAATAAAGAAAAGCCGAAATGATAGAGCAACTCGCAATAAAAATCAGCGAGTAAAATAAAGATGAAAATAAAGCCGAAATGATGGGGCAACCGCGAATAAATAGCCGAGATGGTAGGGCAATCGCGACCTTCGCGATAAGAAAAGCTGAAATGATAGAGCAATCGCGGTAAAACAAAAAAACAAAAACAAAAAAACAAAACAAAAAAAAACGGCGAATGATGAGTCGATCCTGGTACCATATTCCAGTGCAGCGATGCAGACGCCGACCAAAATCCAATTTCTTGAAATTCCTCCGGCCCTACGGCCAGTCCCCAAATTGACTGCCGTATACAATCCACGGGCTCAAATAATCCTCAGCATACCCATGCCCCACCGCAACCACCAGTTACGCGGCTGGCCTCCGCCTTTGGAATTATACTCCATTGGGAAGACCCACTCATGTGTCCTGGCACATGTGCTTCAGTGTTAACAACGCTGATGCCGGCCCCTATCCCAAAATTCCAAATCAATCCAATAGACCTCTAAATCTTTAAACTAGAAACAGATGACCACTACGTCGTTAAACTGGAAACAGATGACCACTACGTCGTTAAACTGGAAACAGTAGACCTCTAAGTCTTTAAACTGGAAACAGATGACCACTATGTCGTTAAACTGGAAACAGATGACCTTTAAGTCGTTAAACTGGAAACAGCAGACCTCTAAGTCGTTAAACTGGAAACAGATGACCACCAAGTCTTTAAACTGGAAACAGATGACCACCAAGTTTTTAAACTGGAAACAGATGACCGCTAAGTCATTAAACTGGAAACAGATGACCGATAAGTCGTTAAACTGGGCACCACAGACCCCTAAGTCTGTAAACTGGAAACAGATGACCTCTAAGTCGTTAAACTGGAAAAAGTCGACCTCTAAGTCATTAAACTGGGAACGAGGGAAATCCACTCATGTGTCCTCACGATACATGAGGAGAACAAACCTTTGTGGGATCCTTACGACTCACAAAGGAAAAGCACACTTAGGAGTCCTCAAGACTCCTAAGGAGAACATACACCTGCGGGATCCTTATGACTCGCAGGGAGAAAATACCTTTATGGGACCCTCACGGCCTATAAAATTGAAAAGCCTTAGGCGATAGGGATCTAAACCTGTCTCCTAAGCCATCGCTCCACAATCCCCAAGTGGCGAATGATGAGTCGCTCCTGGTACCACATTCCAGTGCAGCGATGCAGACGCCATCCAAATTCCAAATCCCGATGGCGAATGATGAGTCGCTCCTGGTACCATATTCCAGTGCAGCGATACAGACGCCATCCAAATTCCAAATCCCGACGGCGAATGATGAGTCGCTCCTGGTACCACATTCCAGTGCAGCGATGCAGATGCCAATCAAATTCCAAACTCAAATCCTAAGTGGCGAATGATGAGTCGCTCCTGGTACCATATTCCAGTGTAGCGATGCAGACGCCAACAAAGTCCCGAAATTTTTCCGGCCCTACGGTCTGGATCATACATCCTGCAAAACCGTATACAATCCACGGGCGTAAAACAATCCCTATCTCTCAAAAAAAAAAAGAACGGTATGTCCACAAGCAAAATGGGCATGGATGAAAACCCGAAAGGGCTCCGTGAGTAAAAACAGCAGGACTGCCGGCGAGTTTGTGAAAACTCGAAAGGGCGCAAACTCGTAAAAGAAAAAAAAAGAAATGAAATGCACTCGCAAAGTCCTCTCGACTTTGTGAGGAGAAAATTCCCGCGTGAGATCCCTACTGTTAGTTATATGTATGCCCTAGAGGCCATTACTGTACATTGGATGTATATTGTAGTGGATGCTGGAACATATATAGGTAGGACTTTCTTGCTCGACATGATAGTACGCTATCTGGTTGCTCTTTATCTTAACATGTATACTTTCTGTCTCTCTGATTACATGTTGATAAAGCCCTTAGGATGTGTACTCGACTTCCAGGACTATGAGGCAGATCATACTAGTGGGGCCTGGGTAGTCAATGAGTACATCCTTCATTGTTCGTAGTCGTGGGAATATCGAGACGGGGCATCGATATTCCAGAGTAGACTAGCGCACATCTTCTCGACCCATGCGATGGGCGATGGATGATCCCATATCCATTGGTGTTTGACATCGAAGATGGTATGCGGGTGCTCAGTGGAGACTGGGTACACTGAACGGACTCGCCGAGAACTCCCAGATGGTATTTTACCTCACGTCAGATGGCAGTTCTCTGGTGACACTGGTACAGCTTAGTCTGTTGACCCGAGATCGTCATAGAGTCTTGTGTGTCTCCCACTGTGCTTTGTTTTCCACCCTACCACGGCTCTACTGAGTCGTGCAAACAGGTGGTTTTTGGGTACAGTCCCGATTCACATGGAGGCAATGAGCGATAGGAGGGGGTTCGTCTCTCCCGGTATTGGGGGTTGATGTTGCGCTATGCTCGACTGGCCATAACAGGAAATCCCTAGCCAGGGTTGCAGTGATATACTGGTAAGAGTTATCAGTAGTTTCACGAATGTTATGGACCTCAAGTCGGCATGACTTATCAAGCTACTGGGGTCTGACGTTTACCACCCCTAGGCGAGATATGCGACATATCAGACGAACAGACCGGACTGTACGGTAAGTGTTACTGGTTGGATTCATAGGAGTGTGAGCGGGCTTGCTCGTCGATCTTCTGATCGCTCAATACCCGGGTGGCCGTTACGTTTAGCAGACCGTTTGCGGCTTGTGGGTGCTTGATATGATCATCATCCGCTACCGGCATATTGACGAGTCTTTAGAGTCCTACACAGAGCCTTCCTGGCTCAAGCGAAACGAAATAGGAGCGCATATGAGATATGTGCGGGACCGAGAATAATGCGTGTATGTGATACCGTATTTCATTCTCGCGATGAATGTGTCGAATGGTTGTATGCGATATAACCTAGTTATCGAATCAAGGATTGATTCGATAAGCTGATACATTAGATACTAGCCGGTTATATGCGACATGACCGGATCATTGAATCAAGTGTTGATTTAATGATTTAATGCATAATTATATATTTGATATATTACTTTGCATTAACTAGTATCGGTTCACTTTAAATGGATTTTCTCGCTCGGATGTGCACATTGTATATTTGATATAGTTTTGTGCACATGATTGTATCATGTTTGATGATGCATACTTACTTGGTTTTTGTAAAGAATTAAACCATGGTTATTTAAATGGTTAGGGTTTTGGTTTTCCTTATTCATTTATTTATCTTTTTCATTTATTCTTTTTGGAAATAAAATAATTGGCATAAGAGGATAATGGTGGCTTTCTTTGTTTGTTCATGAACTTTCATGAAGCTTTGACTTAGTTAACCATTCTTGTCTCTTGCTTAACCCTAACCATCATAACTTACCATGGTCTATTCTCTACAACTAACTAAGGTTAAGATTATGATAAGTTTCCATTTTTATTATTCTTTTAATAAGAACTTATCATAACACTTATCTTCTTCTTCTTCTTCCTCCATGAGAAGAAATCTTGCTACATCAATGGTGATTGATGAAAAAGTGTGTGAAATCCAAATCTAAAGTCTACCCACTTCCTATTTCTTCATCCTCTACTTCTTGCCAAGTAGTATAGGGTGTTTCCTTCACAAGTTTTCTTGACTTGGTGAAGTTGGAGCTTGATCTAGCGATGCCTCGACGTAGATCATCTTCGGCATCGTCGTCGATGACCTAGCCCGTTTTTCTCCGATGAAGCCGACGCTAGAGCCCAAGATATGATTTGGACAGCGAGGGGACTTCATCACGGAGCTTAGGAGGCGATGGAACGGATCTACAAAGGTTGTAGCCCCTTTCCTTTAGCTATATTTCCGTTTACTTGCTTGCTTCGCCTATTTATCTAGTTAACGATCCGTATTAGGGTTAATAGGCACTTGTAAAATTTCAATTGGCCATGTTTGATCACTTGTGAGACTCCATTAGAGTGCCTAGGAACCTTACACCTACGACTCACAAAGGAGCAACACACTTAGGAGTCCCCACGACTCCTAAGGAGAAAATACACCTATGGGATCCTTACGACCCGTATGGAGAAAATGCTTTGTGAGACTCTTACGGCTCACAAAATGGAAAAGCCTTAGGTGACAGGGATCTAAACCTGTCTCCTAAGCCGCCAATTCTCAAATCCTCTCGGGGCACATGATGAGTTGCTCCTGGCATTATTCCAGTGCAGCAATGCAGATGCCAAACAAAAAACCAAATCCAAGTCCTCCCGGGGCAAATGATGAGTTGCTCCTGGCATCATTCCAATGCAGCAATGCAGATGCCAAACAAAAAACCAAATCCAAATCCTCCCGGGGCACATGATGAGTTGCTCCTGGCATTATTCCAATGCAGCAATGCAGATGCCGACAGAAAACCAATTCCAAAATCCTCTCAAAGACAGATGATGATTCGCTCCTGGTACCATATTCCAGTATAGCGATGCTGATGTCAAATCAAATCCAACAAATCAAACCAACCATTCCAACATCGACCTCTGCGTCAACAAGCGACACTCTGCATCGGGGAAACGTCCAACACAGACACTCCGCATCAAAGAAACGTCCAACAACGACACTCCGTAACGGGGAAACGTCAAGCAGACACTCCGTGCCGGGAAAAAGTCAACCCGACACTCCGCGCTGGGGAAAAGTCGATCAACGACACTCCGTCTCGGGGAAACGCCCTACCACAGGCACTCCGTCTCGGGGAAACGCCCTACCACAGGCACTCCGTGTCGGGGAAACGCCCTACAACAGGCACTCCGTATCGGGGATACGCTCTACAACAGGCACTCCGTATCGGGGAAACATCCTACAACAGGCACTCCGTATCGGGGAAACGTCCTACCACAGGCACTCCGTATCGGGGATACGCCCTACAACAGGCACTCCGTATCGGGGATACGCCCTACAACAGGCACTCCGTCTCGGGGAAACGCCCTACAACAGGCACTCCGTATTGGGGATACGCCCTACAACAGGCACTCCGTATTGGGGATACGCCCTACAACAGGCACTCCGTATCGGGGAAACGTCCTACCACAGGCACTCCGTATCGGGGATACGCCCTACAACAGGCACTCCGTATCGGGGAAACGTCCTACAACAGGCACTCCGTATCGGGGATACGCCCTACAACAGGCACTCCGTATCGGGGATACGCCCTACAACAAGCACTCCGTGCCGGGGAAAAGTCAACCCGACACTCCATGCCGGGGAAAAGTCGATTAGCGACACTCCGTGCCGGGGAAAAGTCAACCCGACACTCCGCGCCGGGGAAACGTCAAGCAGACACTCCGTGCCGGGGACACGTCAGCAAGCGACACTCTGCATCGGGGAAACGTCCAACACAGACACTTCACATCAGGGAAACGTCCAACACAGACACTCCGTCTCGGGGACACGTCAACCAGCCGATACTCCGCCTCGGGGAAACGTCAAGCAGACACTCCGTGCTGGGGGCACATCGCCAGCAGACACTCCGTGCCGGGGACACGTCAACCAACAGGCACTCCGCCTCGGGGAAACGTCGGCCAGCGACACTCCGTGCCGGGGACACGTCTACCAGATCGCTTCGGATTAGAGCGTCGACCGTCCATGTCGTAAAAAGGGCAGTGCATCCCAAAAAGTGGGAACCAAAGCAAGTCGCCTCCACGTGAAAGAAGATCCATCAATTTCATGCACACGACCCACATATGCGGTGTGCATTTATTGATGGGGGACAATTTGTTGGGGTAAAAATTTATACCCCGGTTGACCGAGTCAAAGTCAAGGTCAACCCCCAAGCTAGGTGGGCCCAAGCCCAGGTCAAGCGGGCCCATGCCCAAGTCGAGCCCGTGGCCAGCCTTCCCATGCCAACAACGAAATCATGTCATAAATAATTTTTATGTAATTTTTTATGCATGAATGTAAACAAAATGGGCATAAAGCCAATATTTTGTAAGCCCGTGGCTTATGTGCAAAAATGAAATGGCACATGAGCCATGGGATGGCTAAAATGCCATTTTTGTAAAGCCCAAGGGGCTATATGCAAATATGTAAGCCTATATAAGGCAACATGATGATGAATAAAGCATACACTTTTCATTCCCCCAAAAACCTAGGGTTCTTTGTGCCTCCTGCTCCTTCTCCAAGGTTCTAAACCTTCTCATTTCTTTTGAATTAAATCAAGAGTTTTACTCTTTCTTTTCCAAAACTAAGTAGTTTTCCACCACAAAACCCATAAAGGGGAACTCAGATCTCCCATCAGATCTCAAAAAAGAGTGTTTTTTAAAATCTCCTACTTCTTGATCTTCAAGATCCGGCCAAACAACAGAAGAAAGAAGAAGAACCCCCTTCATCAGCTTCAAAACATCCCAGGAGTTTAACTCCATTTATATATACATAACAAATATTTCCTTTCTGAAGCATAGCTTCTGTTTCTTAGGCTAAAAGCCACTTTTTCTCGCCAGCGCTCAAGCGCAGAGCGCCCGCGTGCCGACACGTGGCGCGCTTGCGCTCAAGCACAAGTGCCCGAGCGCAAGTCGCCCACGTGCCGACACGTGGCGCGCTTGCGCCCAAGCGCAAGCACCCGAGCGCAAGTTGTTGGAGATAGTGCCCTCATAGTCAATTATTGGATCGCAGGTACGTGATTGCAATGATTGCGGAGGACCTATACCGGTAAGACAGTCTTACTCGAGATGATAGTATGCTATCTGGTTTGCCTTTATCAGTCGTGTACATGTTACACTTTGATAGAGCCCTTAGGATCTTGCTTTACTGCCAACAGTATGATGGCGATCATATACGTGAGAGTTGGGTAGTTTATATGCATATCCTTAATTGTGGTCCCTAGCCATGGGAGTTTCGAGACAGGGCATCGATACTCCAGAGTAGACTAGTGTATACAGTCGAGACCCCGACGAGGGGCGGTGGCTGGTCTCACAAGCCACTGGTATCAGTTGGATCACCTAAGATGTATACAGGTGCTCATGTGGTTATGAGTACACCGGACAGGACTCGCCGGGAACCTACTAGTTGGTATTATACATATCGTCAGATAGCAGTTCCCTGGTGACATGTGTACAGGTTAGTTCATCGACCTGAGGTCGTCATTTGTCTCGTGTGAGTTCCCACTGTGCTTTGATTTCTACCCTACCACGCTCAAAGGAGTCGTGCAAACAGGTAGTTTTTCGGTACAGTCCCGAGCCATATGGAGGCACGTGAGCGGATCGGCAAGGGATTCGTCTCTCCCGGTATTGGGGGCGAGATCGTGCTGTGTCTAGGAGAGCCATTACACAAAGCCCACGGCCGTGGCAGGAGATTTACTGGTAGGTACTCCAGTAGTATCTCAGGGTGTTATTGGGCTACACTCCGACACGACTTATACTGCTATTGGGGGTCTGACGTTACTAGCCCCCTAGACAGATATGCGATACTCATAGACGAACGGACCGGACTGTATATACATTGTCACTGTTGGGCTCGGTAGGGTTTCCGGATGAGTTCGCTTATCGGCCTCCCTTGAGGTCAGTCCATGGGCAGCCGCTACGCATTGCTAGTGCCGCTGACGGTTTGTGATTAAACCCACTGCTAGGGTACTGACGAGTCATTAGAGTCCCCCACAGACAGTTTCCCAAGTTCGGGCGAAACGTTGTAGAGGACGTATGGTTTTATGGCAGGGTTCGGAAAATGCACGTGCGTTTACGCACGTGTTATTTTTCGGGCAGATGATACTGGTCGGCTTTGGTTTAAGCCGGATCCGAGTATTGTATTGAGTAGATATAATATCTTTGTCTCAGTTGCATTTGTATTCGGTCGTAATACAAATGCGGGTATATTTATACAGTTTCGGGGTTATCCTGAAATTCGTTTCGGGATCACTTTTGGAAGTTGCCAGTTTCCAGTTTTCTATCAGCCGTCTTTTAACATTCGGTTAAAAACGGATTTATCTTTTCTTGGATAAGGTTGGGTCGTGCTTCTAGAAGTTTCTAGATATGGTGACTAGGTTGATGAGGTGGCTAATGACTCATCTTGACATTAATTGTTGCATTAATGACTTGATGAGGTGTATTAGTGACTCATGCTTTCATTAATGTGTTTTGTTTTGCTTAAGGATATTTGTTGTTGATATTTATCCTTATGCTCACCCCCTTTGCTCCTACACTCACCCTCCTCCTTCCTCTATATATGGCCGGCCCCCTTCCCCCTCCTCTCTCGAATTCTCACTTGATGTTTCATTGTGAAAAAGATATGATAGTTTTCGGTGTATGGAATTTCACAGCTCATTTCATTCCATCACCCGATTCCCACGGCAACTTCATTAACCGATCGTCCACGGTTTTGGACGAAGTGAGACAAAGTCATCTACTCATTCTCTACATCATTCTTGGTTGTCTCTTTTAGCAAACTTGACGACCGAGTTGCCTCAAGTCAGAGGCGGGAGCCCGTTTAAAGAATCGTCGACGTGGTGCCACCTGGACGAGCAGATCGGAGATCGACGAGATCGGAGCAGCCGCAACGGAGCATGGGATGATGGTTAAAGAATGAAGTACTCGGATCGTTCGGTATAACCTTTCTACTCTCTTTACAGTTTGTTAGTTTAGCAATAATGGCAGATCCGGGTTAAAGTATACGATAGCGCCAGTTAAAAAGTTTTTTGTTCCGCATTTAGCGTCTGTAGACGGCCGGGGCGCTACCATAGACTTACACAAGTCGCCCACGTGCCGACACGTGGCGTGCTTGCGCCCAAGCGCAAGCGCCCGAGCGCAAGTCGCCCACGTGCCGACACGTGGCGCGCTTGCGCCCAAGCGCAAGCGCCCGAGCGCAAGTCGCCCAGGTGCCGACACGTGGCGCGCTTGCGCCCAAGCGCAAGCGCCCGAGCGCAAGTCTCCCCCGTGCCGACACGTGGCGAGCGCAAGCGCTCGAGCGCAAGTCTACCCCGTGCCGACACGTGGCGCGCTTGCGCTCAAGCGCAAAACGCCTATGTGCCGACACGTAGCGCGCTTGCGCTCAAGCGTCCAGCGCTCAAGCGCAGAGCGCCCACGTGCCGACACGTGGCACTCTAGCGCCTGAGCGGACAGCGCCCAAGGTGCTGCCCCCACACATCCTTTGGATGCCTTTTCCCCCTCTTTCTTTTATATATATATATATATATATATATATATATATATATATATATACATATACATATATACATATATACATATGTATACATATTTGCACACACACGTGCTCCACGACACTATCCCTGTTAGAAAAAAATTTCTAACGGGGCGCTGCCCCGCACCCCGCAAGGGGGCTGCTAGCCCCCTTGACCCCCAGCCCGCTATCCGGGTAGCGGGACCCCCGTAAAAAACTCTGCGTGGCTCCCGATATATCCAAACCCCCCTTTCAAAACACAACACACGTACACTGCACATTGAGTTCGCATGACCAGTTTAACCCGTTAATCGGAGGTTCCCTCGCCCCAAAGGCGAGGGGTAATTAACGGCAGCTTAGTCCGCGGCTGCCGGAGATTCGGATCCCCACAATCATTAAACCCCGGCCTACCGTGGGCAGGGGGAATCTGTAGTACGCCTGACAAGCGCGCGCGTATTCCCATCTCAATGGGGTGACGAAAAACACCCTACATCTTCTTTTAAGGTTTGAAGTAGAATTCGAGAAAACAGTGGGAGCCATCCTGATTAGATAAACTAATAACCAATCTAATCGTGCAAGAGCGCACGCTGAATATTTCTTTTCTCTTTCTCCAGGTAGCAACCAATTCACGCCCTAATCAAGATAATAAAATGTATCGCTTGACCGATCCGAATTCTTATTCGGTGCTGAGGAACGTCGGGTCGGTTTTAAATTATGACAACAGTCATGGGTATGACCAAGGGAAAGAGGATTGCATGAATTCCTTGATGACCCCATCGAAGAAGAAGCACACCAATCCATCTCCTTCAAGTGTTCTTGTTATTGAGAACTGCTTTTCAGTCAGTCCTACCTCCTGGGTACTTGATACCAGATCAGGATCTCATATCTGTAATTTATTACGGGGACTGAGAAAAAGTAAGATGGTTGGTCCTGGTGATATGTCCCTCAGAGTAGGGAATGGAGCACAAGGTGATACTTCTGCCGTCGGTGAATATAACCTAGCATTGCCAAATGGTAATACTATGATTTTGAACAATTGCTACTATGTACCTTCCATGGTTTGCAACATCATATCAGTTTCTTTACTTGATAAAGAAGGATATAAGTTTGTTCTTGATAGAAATATCATGAAATTTTACCTTAATCAGGTATTAGTTGTAGAAGGTACATTATATAATGGTATCTATATTCTTAATCAAAACGCAGTTTTCAATATACAAAACACACACAAGAGGAAGAGTTAATGAATCCTACTCGTGGCATTGTAGACTTGGTCATATCGGAAAGAAAAGACTGAGTAAGTTACATAAAGATGGATATTTGAACACGTTCGAATTTTCATATTATGAAACTTGTCAGTCTTGTCTCAAGGGAAAAATGACCAAATCTACGTTCACCGGACACGGAGAAAGAGCGGCAGAGCTCTTGGAAATCATACATAGTGATGTATGTGGTCCAATGTCTATACATGCAAGGGGTGGGTTCTTGTACTTCATCACATTCACTGACGATCTCTCTAGGTTCGGATATGTGTATCTCATGAAATACAGATATGAAGCTTTTGAGAAATTCAAAGAATTCAGAAACGAAGTAAAGAACCAGACTGACAAAAGTATCAAGATCCTCTGATCTTATAGAGGAGGGTGGTACTTAAGCACGGAATTCCTAGAATACCTAAAAGAGAATGGAATTCTCTCTCAGCTTACTCCTCCGTATACACCACAGCACAATGGTGTATCGAAGCGAAGGAATCGTACCCTATTGGATATGGTTCGCTCCATGATGAGTAACGCCGAGTTGCCTCTTTCATTTTGGGGACATGCGCTTCAAACAGCGGCATACCTTTTGAATCAAGTTCCTTCCAAATCTGTGCCTAAGACTCTATATGAAATATGGAGTGGAAAAAGACCATGTCTTAAATTCATTAAAACGTGGGGTTGTCTGGTTTATGTGAAAACACAGAAGCCGGACAAATTTCAGGCACGATCAGTTCTATGAAATTTATGGGATATCCTAAGAATTCACTAGGATATCTGTTCTACCACACTGAGAAACAGAAGGTGTTTGTATCTCGCTACGCCACCTTTTTAGAAAGGGAACTTCTTGCAAAAGAAGTTAGTGAGAGTACGGTAGAACTGGAAAAGATTTCTGAACCACAAAATGTAACTGAAGATTTGGTGGAACCGCTAGATTCAGTAGTCCCAGACGAACCTCGGCCACTCTGTAGATCTAGTAGGATATCTCATCCGTCCGAGAGATACTACGGTTTTCTCATAGACGGGGATCGAGAGGATTGCATCTTGGAAGAAGATGATCCTATATGTTTCAAGTAGGCTATTATCAGTAGGGACTCTGATAAGTGGTTGGATGCCATACGATCCGAAATGGAGTCCATGTACACCAATAAAGTGTGGACCTTGGATATTGCTCCACCTGGGGTGAAACCCGTTGGATGCAAATGGATTTACAAAAAGAAATTTGGTGTAGATTGGCAGGTGGAAATCTATAAGGCTAGACTTGTTGCAAAAGGTTTTCGTCAAAGACCAGGTGTGGACTATGACGAAACCTTTTCTCCAGTGGCTATGCTCAAATCCATTCGGATCTTACTTGCCATTGCTGCCTTCCATGACTATGAGATCTGGCAGATGGACGTAAAAACGGCTTTTCTGAACGGAAGTTAGAAAAGTATGTTTATATAGATCAGCCGGAAGGTTTTGTAGCCAATGGGAGCAGTGGGAAGGTGTGCAAGTTGCTTAAATCCATTTATGAATTAAAGCAGGTATCGCGGAGCTGGAACATCTGTTTTGATGAAACTGTCAAGGAATTTGACTTCATCAAAAACGAGGATGAGCCTTGTATATATAAGAAGATTGTAGGCCGAAATGTCGTATTCCTAGTCTTGTACGTGGACGACATTCTTTTGATAAGAAATGGCATTCCTATGCTACAATCGGTCAAGTTGTTCTTATCACAAAGGTTCTCCATGAAGGACCTGGGTGATGCCTCGTACATTCTGAGGATTAAAATCTACAGAGATAGATCCAAGAGATTACTGGGATTTTCGCAGTCCAGGTACATAAAGACTATACTAAAGAGATTTAGTATGGAAAATTCCAAGCGCGGTAACATACCCATATTGCACAGAATCATCCTCTCCAAAGAGATGTCTCCCAAGACTGATGAGGAGAGGGTTCGCATGAGCACTATACCCTACGCTTCAGCGGTAGGATATAAAATATATGCGATGCTATGTACCCGACCAGATGTAGCTTACGCTCTTAGCGTGGTGAGCCGGTATCAGTCTAACCCAGGTGAGAACCACTGGACAGTGGTGAAGAACATTCTGAAGTACCTGAGAAGGACTAAAGAACTGTTCCTGGTATTCGGTAATGGGGACCTCCAGGTGGAGTCTTTTACCGATTCAAGCTTCCAGAGTGACAAGGATGATAGCAAGTCTTTCTCGGGTTTCGTGTTTACCCTCAACGGAAGGGCGGTCTGTTAGAAGAGTTCCAAACATGACACAGTCGCATACTTGACGATGGAGGCTAAATACATTGCTGCCAACGATGCCGCAAAAGAGGCCGTCTGGATTAAGAAGTTCATTACTGAACTTCAGGTGGTTCCATCCATTGTTAACCCAATACCTGTGTATTGCGACAACAATGAAGCTATGGCTTTAGCAAGGGAACTACGGTCCCATCAAAATCCAGGCACATCTTGAGGCGGTATCACCTCATTAGGGAGATCATTGATCGCTGGGAGATCGAGGTGAGGAGAGTGGACACAAAAGACAACACGGCGGATCCATTCACCAAGGCCCTTTCTCAAGCACAGTTTGAGAGACTTTTTGAGATGTTGGGTATGCGGTACGGCAACAGCTGGCCTTAGAGCAGAAGTTGGGTATACGGTACGCCAATATATATGACCTTAGTGCTAGTGGGAGATTATTGGATATGTATGCCCTGGAGGCCATTATTGCATATGTATACATGTGGATGGTTGGACATGTATATGTACAGGACTGTCTTGCTCGATATGATTCTATACTATCTGGTTTGTCTTTATCTTAATATGTGCATATGTTTTACTTGCTATTATGTATCATTCATATATGTTGATAAAGCCCATAGGATCATTGCTAGACTACCTGCGTTGTGATGGCGGTCATACTTGTGGGAGCTGGGTAGTCGGTATTCACATCCTTAAATTGTCCCTAGTCGTGGTAGTATTGAGACTGGGCATCGATATTCCGGAGTAGACTAGTGTATACGTTTCTAGACCCCCGACGAGGGGCAATAGTTTGGTCCCGCAACCATTGGTCTTTTGCACCTAAAATCATATACAGGTGCTCACT
The DNA here is from genome assembly GCA_030015575.1 of Agapanthus africanus. Classification (NCBI taxonomy): domain Eukaryota; kingdom Viridiplantae; phylum Streptophyta; class Magnoliopsida; order Asparagales; family Amaryllidaceae; genus Agapanthus; species Agapanthus africanus. The sequence goes on along the minus strand of CM057344.1, from coordinate 133,850,425 downwards.
GGGTGTGAGTACACCGGACGGACTCGCCGAGAACTTCCAGATGGTCCTATACCTATCGTCAGGTAGAAGTTCTCAGATGACATGAGTACAGATTAGTCTTTAGACTTGAGATCGTCATTTCTTGTGTGAGTTCCCACTGTACTTTGATCACTACCCTACCATGGCTCTACTGAGTCGTGCAAACAGGTTTTGGTTGGGTACAGTCCCGAGCCACATGGAGGCAGTGAACGATTGTCGGGGATTTGTCTCTCTCGGTGTAAGGAGTCGATAGCCCACTGTGTTCGATCGGTCAGGACCTTGGCCAAGGCAGTTGGGATTTACTGATAGGCTGATCAGTAATTTCCCGGATTGGTCCTGAGCCGCATCAGCATGAATTATCGGGCTATTGGGGTCTGACGTTTACCACCCCCTAGACCTAGTATGTGATACTCTCTGACGAAGAGACCAGACTGTACAGAGATTGTCACAGATAGGCTCGGTAGGGATCCAGATGAGTTTTCTCATCGGCCTTCCTTTTCGACAGGTATCCGGGTAGCCATTACGTACAGCTAGTGTCGCTGACGTGCTTGTGGTTATGGATTCATCCAGTAACTCACTGCCGGTGTACTGTCGAGTCTTTAGAGTCCCATACAGAGGGTTTCCCTTGTTCAGGCGAAATGATGCAGTAGCCGTATTGGATACGTGCAGGGTTTCGATCGATTGATGTACTTTGTACCCAGACTTTCGATCGGACAGTTAGTAATACTAGCCGGCTCGGGTTTGAGCGGATTGTTAAATCAGGTATAGATTTGATAATTTACATATATGTATTTCGATATGTATATTCTAATATTACGTTCTTCATGCTATTCTATCTTTTTGGGCATTCGTGTTTTTATCCGAATGCAGGTATGTATATACTGTAGACTGTAATCCGTATTTTATTACAGATTACCTTCTAGAAGGTGGACATCTCATCATGGACTTTTCCATTTATTGATAAATGGAAATGAGGTGGAAATTGAAGGAGAGAGGGGTATGGTGAGAGCCGTGGCTTCAATAGTTGACAAATGAATTCTTTCTTCATTTGTGGCAACTATTGAAGCATGGCTACACTTGTTTTTTCATGAATATTCATACACAAAACCATTGTGATGGATATTCTCTCTCATAGTTGCTCATTTTCATTTGCTCTCACCATTTTTTCTTCAGCCTTCTCCCTTCACTTGAGCTCATCCACCTTCATCACCTTCCCTTTCTTTACACTCTCATGTGTTGAGAAACAAGAGAAAGGTCAAGATAAAGATAGTAGAACACATAGAACTCCACACTACATCCTAGACAACTTGGATTAGCAACCCAAGCTCTCTAGTTACTCCTATTGATACTTAGTTAGGAGCTAGAGCCATGGATCACATCTTTCAAGTGGATCATCTACGACAAAGGAGGACCAGAGAACAAGCTCGATCCCGGAAGACCGATGGAGCCGGAAAAGGAGATCAAGCACGTTCAATGTGGCTTCTGGGAGCACATGATGAGGAAAGAAGACCGAAGGACTTGGATCGTTTGGTGAGACTTCTTTCCATAGTAGTTATCTCTCTTTATTTAGCTAGTTAGGTTTATGGTTAGATCCAGTTTAATGGGTTATTCTAGCGCCGATTTTAAACTTGTAAGAAAATTTTTGTTTCGCAAACCGCCACGTTTGATGGCTTGGGCGTTAGGGTAACCCAACAGATGGCACCATTCCGTTAACAAGAAATCGAATAATGGACTTGGTCACCAGCAAAATTAAAATATTGGTGGCTGAAGCCATGGCACAAAAGGATATTGACAGTAGTGGGCGGCCGTATCCCGCACAGTACGACATGATCGAGTTCCCCAGTTGTTATGTCATCCTTAAGTTCAGAATATTCAACGGGACGGGAAACGTGAATCAACATATTGCTCAATTTAAAGCGTCGTGCGGAAATACAGGAGGGCAATGATGCACTCCTCCTCCGTCAGTTCCTCAACAACCTAACTGGTGTCGCTTTCGACTAGTACGGGAGCATACCGGATGGTTCTGTCACTACATTCGTCAAGATGGAGTCTCTGCTTCAACAAAGATTTATGAGTGTCAGTGACAAAATTTCAATTGTTGACCTTGTGAGAACCAAGCCGCGAAAGAACGAAAGCAATACATACTTTATCGCCCGATGGCGCAATTGTTAAGTGCGAGCCACCGTTGGAGCAGGACCAATCTATTAGCCTCCTCATCTGAAACCTCAGCAATTGGATGGTCCCATTCCTATGTACCGCGATCCTTAAAACGTTTCAGGAGCTGACCAAGAAAGTTCAAATGTTGGAACGCTTGAAGCAAGAGTCTACCCCGGACTCTTAGAGTGATAAACTTTGGAAGAGCAAGAGTGAAGACAACCGTAAAAGCGGGAATTCCAGCAATACCAATGTCTTTAATGCGTCTGACAATGAAGACAAGCAAAACGCAGACGAATCCAAAACAAATTGGTCTCGAAAGCCAGTGCTGGGAGGAGAAGGGACTTCCCTGGAAGAGAAAAAGAACAAGGTCTACTCTTTCAGGAGAGGCAAAGTCCGCAAGATATTTAAAGATACTTTGAACAAAGGTCTACCATTGCCCAAGTCGAAGAGGCCTCATGAAACAAAGATGACCGAAAACCCTTTGTATTGCTCATACCACCGAGTAATGAGCCATGCGATCGAGGATTGCTATATTTTCAAAGACTGGGTCGAAAAGAAATACAAGACCGGAGAGATCAAACTGTCTAAAAGCGTGTTGGTGAACAATCAGTTGCGACCACCAACTTTATACAGACAGAAGATAAAGCTTTCTGGGAGTAAACAGCTGAGTCCGCTACCCCGAAAAATGAATCCAACTCGCCGCAGCCTCCATGGAGCATGCATATGTCTAAGAAGACGAAGAAAATGTTAAAGAGGGACCTCCGTAAAAACTCTGTGAGGCCTCCGATATGCCCGAAGCACTCTCATCTTGTTCCCAAACACAATACGCACATATTGCATATTGAGTTGGCATGATCTGTTTGACTTTTAATCGGAGATTCTCTCGGTCCAAAAGCGAGAGGTAATTAATGGCAGCTTAGTCCGCGACGACCGGAGATTCGGATCCCCACAATCATTAAATCCCCGCCAACCCCAGGAAGGAGGAATCTGTAATATGCCTGACAAGCGACGCGTATTCTTATCTCAATACGGTGACGAAAAACATTTTACATAGTATACTAAACCAAGACTTACTTTGAACATATAATTAGTGTGCATGACATATTAACAAGTGGGTGTAAATTAGCTTTCTTTTTATTCTCTTTTCATTTGGGTTTTTACAATTAATGATATATTTAGTTTTATTTCAACTAGAGGATATTTGATTAAATTGGTTTTCTTTATTTAATTAGTGCACACATATAATTAGTTAAGTACCTTAACTATAAAAGATATGCTTAAAACCTTAACAAAAGTTTTAGTTGCCATGGCATGTTAATGATATGTTAACTTTTTCTTTGTGTTTAATGGTTGTTTTTATTTTTTTTTATTTTTTTTTTGCTTTTATTTTGAAATGAGAGAGAGGGGGAGACATGGAGACATGGAGGTATGGTGAACATTGTTTTCTTTTTTTAATTGAGGATGGGGGAGAGAAGGGGAGAGATGGCTAAGCCCACCATTTCATTCATATTCATTTCTTCTTCCTCTTCTTCTTCTCCTTCACCATCTCTAAATCACCATCACCCACGCAACCGTGGCAACACCCCAAAATCATATTTTTCTTGGTCCAAACCTCTCCACTTGTCAAGCTCTTCAAGCTTGACCCTTTGGTAGTCTCTAATAAAGCTTGGAGTTCCTCCTCTTTTTCAAGTTCAAGAGAGGTAAAATCCCATCTTACTTATGTTCTTAATGATACTTGCCATGCAAGCTACTTATTTTTGCTAAAGTTCATGTTTTTATGTCTTGAGCTTTCACAAGTGTAGTTTTTAAAGTAGATGTGGGATCTTGTTAGAGATGCGAGCTGTATTGGGTATAGTACTTCTTTACTTAGTGATTACAACCTATTTAGGGGTAGATGATGGTAATTTGATCCAAGTATTCTTGGTTTAAAATGTTTTTAAGTTGCAAAACATGGTTTTCATTGAGTTTTGAAGTTCAATTTAAATCTGGAGTAGTTTGGGATCTCTGCAAAATATTTTGCGTATAGATTTGACCTATTTAGACCACCAGGAGACCCCACCAAGTCCACGAGACCCTAATTCCCAAGTTGGATCGCAAATTGCGGTCAAAACAAATGTTTTGGCGGCCCAAATTTTAATGTAGGTGTCGGGGTTGTAAGTCAATGTCGCACACTCTACTGGATTTGTAGAGAGGCGAAATTTTTAAAAAATGATTTTAAAGCATGCAACATCGACTATTATCCCAAGAACTACCATAGGCCCTAAATAGCAAAAACTACATAGATACTAATCTACTCTAAAAGAGATTATACCTATGAGATCGAGTCCTTCAGGTCTTCAAAGTCCTCTTCTTAAGCTCCTCACGGTCTTTGGATCGAGCTTGGTCGTCGGTCTCCTCGCGTCAAAGAGGATCCACCCGAGAGTTTGTGGTTCAAGCTTCAAGCTCAAAAAGGAGGTGACTAAAATGCCTAGTTTGCTAATCTAGGTAGCTTAAAAGATGTAGAGTATGTTAATTGGATTTGTTTATCTCAATAACCCTATGTTTCACAACTCTTGAGAGATGTTAGGATTTGAGGAAGAAGAAGAACTCAAGAGAAGAGAGAGAATGGCCAAGTGAGAATGAGTGAAGAAATGGCTAAGGAAAACTATCAAGCATTTTCATTTTACAATAAAATATACTAGCCATGCTTGAATAGTTTTCACAAATGAATAAAGAAAACTAATAGCAATGCTTCTCAACATGCTTAAAAAAACACCTCACCCCTCCACCTCATTATCTATTTCTATTAAATAGAATAACACAAAATGAGGTGTTCTCTTCTAGAAGCATTCTTGTATAAATACAAGAATACATAAACCGTATATACATACTTGTATTCGTATTACAAAAAATATGAATACCGGGAGATAAAAATAATCCAATAATATAATCCAAGATCATTATTAAATTAATACTTGATTCAATAATGCAACTTAATCCTAAACCCGCTAGTATTAACCGTCCGAACATAAATCTGTATAGCTAGTACACGTATATGATCGGAACCCTGCACATATAACCATATGGCCTCTACATCATTTCGCCTGAATCAGGGAAACCCTCTATGTGGGACTCTAAAGACTCGATAGTAAGGTGTCAGTGGGTTTAACCACAAGCACGTCAATGGCACTAGCTGTCGTATCGACTACCCAGGCACCTATCGAAAAGAAGGCCGACGAGCAAACTCATCCGAACCCCTACTGAGCATGTCCGTGACAATCTCCATATAGTCCGGTCTGTTCTTCTAAGAGTATCACATGTCGAGTCTAGGGGTGAAAAACGTCAGACCCCTAATTACCTGACAAGTCGTGCCGATGTGGCTCAAGACCATCCGAGATTTATTGATCTAATTATCAGTAATTCTCAACAGCCCTGAGCAGGGACTTATGGTGTTGGCCAACAGAATACAGCGAGACATCGACTCCCTATACCGGGAGAGATGAATCCCCAACAATCACTCACTGCCTCTATATGGCTCGAGACTGTATCCAACTAAAACCTGTTTGCATAACTCAGTAGAGCCGTGGTAGAGTATTAATCAAAGCACAGTGGGAAATCACACGAGACAAATGACGATCTCAGGTCGACAAACTATCTGTACTCATATCATCAGAGAACTGCTATCTGACGATAGGTATAATACCATCTAGCCAGTTCTCGACGAGTCCGTCCAGTGTACTCACCCCAGTGAGTACATGTATACAATCTTAGGTGAAACACACCAATGGTTGTGGGACCAACCACTACCCCTTGTTAGGGTCTAGAAACATATACACTAGTCTCTCTGGAATATCGATATCCAGTCTCGATACTCCCATGACTAAGGATATTTAAGGATGTGCTTATCGACTACCCAGCTCCCATAAGTATGAATGCCATCATAACGCTGATAGTCAAGTAAGGATCCTACGAGCTTTATCAACATATATAAGTGATATGAAATAACAAGTAAAACATATACACATGTCCATATAAATTCAAACCAAATAACATACTATCATATTGAGCAAGATTGTCCTGTACATACATACACCTGGTATCCTATACAATAAAGGCCTCTAGAGCATACATATCCAACAGGGGTTTGGTCAGTAGATCTTATACATGACATAAAAACCCTTTTTATATGATAAATTGTCCCAGATTCTCTGAGTCAAAATCTGGAGGTGTTTTACTCAGCTTTTTGACGATGTTTTATGTTTTTTTTTAAACTTAGGATTTTGGATTTCTATGTTACGACTTGGTCGTTCGACGTTCGTACGTCGACGCCAGGGGTATTTTGTCGTTTTGGCACGTGTTGACCATAGATTCTAACCTATGTGCGCTTCGCTCGTCGTTCAGTTTTGATATTGGTTTTTATGCGATTTTGTTACAATTTCGATTGTAGATACAATCACGGGGACTTTCGAGACAACGAAGAAGGGTAAGGCGTTCATCGGCTTCTACTAGAGCAACGCACGTATCGGTGAGTAGATGTATATCTACGGAGGAAGTCGGGTGGATGGCGTATAGCACCCCCGCAACCGTAGTAATTAGAATACTATATGTTAGAACCATATTCCTAGCATATAGAGTCATTCTAGAACACTCATAGGTGTATATCCGTACTTAGTAGATAGTTGTATACTTAGTCTCTAATTCTTGGCCATTAGGCTATATATATAGGCGTATATATGATTATTGTTATGTGTTGTACACGACGAGATATCCGTACATAATATGATATGAGTTGGCATACACGACTATAGATCCGTATGGTTATGACTGGATGACATCGTACGATGGAGATTCCGTACATGATGTGATGAGGATAAACTGCCAAATACGGCCGATATTCATTCGACTCGAGCATTCTTGCTAAATCCCGATTGGGACCTTATGAGATGTTAGAGCTATACTTATTTTAAAAACTAACGAATCGTTACATACTTTTAAATGATAACATCAAGGGTGCGTTACGAATTTTCAAAAGATATCTATTTCAAAAAAACATCGTAGCCCTTATTTCCAAAACAACGTTTCGTGCTATTTTAAACTATAACTGTATGGCTCATACGTAGTTAGATATTTTAACACTTGTTCACGTTACGATTTTCTTATTCTGTATACGCTCGCGCTTCGATTGCTTATGATATATACTACGTTTATACCTTTAGCTCTATTTAACTTCGTTTGCTAGGACACTCGCACCACTACCGATGATTTCATATTGCACTTACACATACTTGCACACTACACCCACACCTCATCGGTAATTGACATGCCATGTACACATATAGAACTTACCATGTTATTTCGCATCATACTATATTCCTTCCAGTAATTTAGATCACTACTTATCATATATCTGCATGCGTTGTACCATTGTTCTGTACTTTTTAAGTTCCAATATTTCCATGTTCTTATACGATAGTGTTTTCATGGGATTCCTGTTTTTATGATATTTGAGAAACCGCGTATATGATTTTATAAAACTTGGATTCGTTTTCAAAATTCCGGGTTTCTCTTGATATGATAATTTGACGTCCACCATGAGTTTTCAGGTATTTATGGCATGATTATCCGAATCGTAGCAGGGGGAGGAACCGATTACGGATATATGATGGACCCGGTACGGGACCCAGGGGCAAGAAGCCCTATAGAAAGGCGGGTGAGCCTAGCTAGGACGAGACCGACCGGAGATAGATTAAAGCACGGCGGATATTCGGGACATACCGACCGGGGCTACTGATATCGAGAGCACCGGTCTGACGAGACGTGCCTATGATATCGTGTTTTTACGTGTCGATGCTGGACACGAGATTTATGAGAATTTCGAGCGTCAATGCTGGACACTCAATTTTTATGAGGATTTCGAGTGTCGATGATGAACACTCATTGGATGATACACACACACACACATACATACATATATACACATATACACACATATACATATATACACATATATACACATATATACAGATCGTGTAGTACAAGAAGCGGATTGGCAGTCGGAAGATGATCCAGACAAAATATGGAACAAAATGGCTAGTTGTATCAAGAAAGTAGCTAGAGATCTACTTGGTGAGTCGAGAGGTGGTGCTCCACCATCTAAGGACATATCATGGTGGAATGAAGATGTAAAGGCTGCTATTAAAATTAAAAGAGATTCTTATAAAGATTTGAAGAAAAGTAGAGATATGGAGAGATTTGAGAAGTACAAAATGGCTAAAAAGGAAGCTAAGAAAGCTGTTCGGGAAGCTAAATCTAAGGTCTACAAGGAGGTGTACGAGAAATTAGACACTAAAGAGGCTGCAAATGATATATACCGGATTGCTCGAATGCGGGAAAGGAAGACTAGAGACTTATGTGCGGTGAAGTGTGTCAAAAATGAAAATCAGAAGGTTTTAGTTCGAGATGAGGATATCAAGGAAAGATGGAGAGATTATTTTGACAAATTGTTCAATGAGAGCTTTACTAAGAATTTGGATGGACTTGTCATTCAATCTCAAGATATAAATCGTGATTTCATGCGTAAAATAAGACTTACTGAGGTTAAAGAAGCTTTGAACAGAATGGGTTTAAGAAAAGCGGTTGGTCCTGACGGGATTCCTATCGAGATTTGGAGATGCTTAGGAGAAATAGGCGTTAAATGGCTGACAGATCTGTTTAATAAGATTTGGCAGACAAAAAAGATGACAAATGAATGGAGGAAAAGTATCCTTGTACCTATCTACAAGAATAAGGGTGACATTCAAAGTTGCTCAAACTACCGTGGAATAAAACTAATGTGTCACACCATGAAACTTTGGGAGAGAGTGATTGAACACAGGCTAAGGAAGGATATTAAGATAACAGAGAACCAATTTGGGTTCATGCCTGGACGATCGACGACAGAGGCGATTCATTTGCTTCATCAACTTGTCGAGCGCTTTCGAGAGAGGAGAAGAGATTTGCATATGATATTTATTGATTTAGAAAAAACGTACGACAAGGTACCTAGAGAGGTATTATGGGGGACAATGATGAAAAAGGGGGTCCCCGTCAAGTATATTGACATAATCAAGGATATGTACGACGGAGTAGTGGCAAATGTCAGAACTTGCGGTGGCTTAACAAGTGATTTTCCGATTACTATTGGTTTACATCAAGGATCTGCATTAAGTCCTTTCCTGTTTACCATCGTGATGGATGAGCTTACTAGAACTATCCAAGATGAGGTCCCTTGGTGTATGCTATTCGCTGATGATATTGTTCTAATAAATGAGACGAAAGCAGGGGTTAATGCCAAATTGGAATTATGGAGACAAACATTGGAATCTCGGGGATTCAGATTGAGCAGGTCCAAGACAGCATATATGCACTGCAAATTTAGTAGCCAGAGAAGTCAAAACCATATTGGTATAACATTGGAAGGGCAAGAGATATCACCGAGCGACTAGTTTAGATATCTAGGTTCCATCATTCAAAGGAATGGGGAGATCGATAGTGATGTTAATCAAAGGATCCAAGCTGGTTGGTTGAAATGGAGGAGTGCAACAGGGATTTTGTGTGATCGTAACTTTCCGTTAAAATTGAAAGGGAAGTTTTATCGGAGCGCTATTCGGCCTGCCTTATTATATGGTACAGAATGCTGGGCTCCTAAGAAGCATCATACACAGAAGATGCACGTAGCGGAGATGCGCATGCTTCGTTGGATGTGCGGTAATACTAGAAAAGACAAGGTGCGAAATGAGGATATTCGTGCAAAAGTTGGTGTAGCACCCGTGGAGGAGAAGATGCGGGAAAACCGGCTTAGATGGTTTGGTCATGTGCGACGCAGACCTATGGAAGCACCGGTTCGACGAATAGATACTCTCGATATGGGTAATGGCAAAAGGGCAAAAGGGAGACCGAAGAAAACATGGATGGAGGTGATACGAAACGATATGGTTGCCAAAGGACTCAATGAAAGTATATTGTTCGATAGAAGTGAGTGGAGACAGAGGATTCATGTGCTGGACCCGGCGTGATTCTCATGTTGGTTCATGTAGCCTACCCCATATGCTTGGGATAAAAGGCTCAGTTGCTGTTGTTGTTGTATATACACATACACACACACACACACACACACACACACACACACATATATATATATATATATATATTTGTGTGTGTGTGTGTTATGGAAGACATATTTCTATATATTGATTGATCATGGGGATCATGTGTGTTATGCACGATCCGATAAGACGCGCTTATAGATATTGACGAGATATTTATGTATATACACGTTCACGTTCGTTATCACATAGTATGATAGTATTATAAAGCATGACTTAGGTAAATTGTTATGCATTCGATTTCTACCTGATGATATCTTCTACTCACGAGTTGGCAACTCACCCCTGTTGTGCCATAGTTTCTTGCAGGACGGACCGCTCGGACCAGTAGAAGCTTGCTGGCACGCTTCTTCTCCTTTGGGTGATTGCTTTGATAGGTGTGTTACATTTCAAATCGTAACCGCCACTTGTATATATATAATCTTTTGTGATTTAGTTTAAAACTCTATCGACCAAAACTTGTATATTCTTGTGGACTTAGAGACGAGATTTATATGCTATTCTTTTATATGTCGAGTTTGGATATAGTGAGTTGATGATGCCTTTAGTATTTCTTTTACTTTTTTGTGTGTTGATCTTCGTATTTGGCGTCGTATATTACTGCGCGGTTGTGATTCCACCGATTGGGCAATGAGATAGCTCCCGATTGGGGATGCTGATATTATATTTATTTGTATGTATCGGTTTTATCAAAATTTACAAAGGAGGTGCTGCTAAAATTTTAAATGACGAAAATGTTTTCAAAGCTTAGTCTAAACCCTACTTGTGTTTTCAAACAAATGGTACTAATACTTTAAAAAAGGACTTGATTTTATTGATAACCTTTTTCCAACACTTCACCTCAACTATTTACTTAGAAAGGTTTAGATTCCTGGTTTTCGACTTACTTGGATTACGATGGGTTCCTATAAATTTTATGTGATTCAAGTGCCGGTCACGTGCCATTTCTGGGTTGTGAGAAAGTTGGTATCGGTACGTTAGGTTTAACCTTTGTTTGAGTCTAGGTTTGACTATATGGAGTCTAAGACGTATATTTCGGAACCTAGGCTTAACCTTACAGAACTTAGACTTGACTTTAGGGGTATTAGACCCGAACTTTAGTTATATAGGTTGACCTTGGTATGATGGAGTGGGTAACTCAAGTATAGTAACATACCGTACGTATGTTTCGCGGCATATTTATGATACGATACTCCGCTTAAGTAACCTTAGGATATATATCTTGAGATCCTTTCTTTTATTCATTCTTTTGATCTATCCTCATCAATACTTGTTTGTGATTCCTGCCACCATGTCTATGCGAGCCGAAAGGGCTGCGGCTAGAGATGCGGTCAGAGCGAGCTCGTCGGGGACGATGACTGACTAAGTGTTATCCCGGTGACACAGGAACATATTGATTATCCTTTTTATGTTATGATTTCTTGTTTTAAGACAAGTGTTCTGGATCTGCACCGGATGGTCGGGTCATTGCTTGAGACCAACCGGAGTGAGAGGTCTGTTGATGTACAGCCTACTCCGAGGATCGTTGTGGTATCTACTATGCAGACAGATGTACCGGCCGTTATTGAGATTGACGAGGTGTCGCTCCTAGAGTTTATGAAGTTGAAGCCACGTGAGTTTACAGGTAGGAATATGACAGAGGATCCTTAGTCATTCCTGGATAGGGTGACTAGGATATTTCATTCGTTGGGATGCTCCGATGCGAGATCAGTCGAGTTGGCTAGTTTCAGTTTGAAGGGTCTTGCTCAGACCTGGTGTGAGTCGATCGAGAGAGGCCGAGAAGTGCGTATTCCTCCGATGACTTGGGACGAGTTCTCGAGGATGTACTTAGCCAAATTTTGTCAGCAGAGTATTAGAGATGCCCGAGTTCGTAGTTTCAAGTCCTTACGTAAGACTCCGGATAAGACCGTAGCCGAGTATAAATTGCGGTTTATGCAGCTATCGAGATATGATTTCTATTTGGTCGATATTGAAGAGAAGTGGATTAAGAGATTCATGCGAGATCTCAATGAGTCGTTGTTCCTCTCCGTTTGTGCCAGAGATTTGATACGTATATAGAGCCGTTGGATACGATTGCATTTTCAGAGGAAAGTCTTGATGAGATTGCAGGTGCTCCAGAACATAAGCGGGTTCATTTAGAAGTGTCGGTTTCCGGGCAATTCGACAGAGATGATATTGGCAGAGGCCGTGGTAGATTCTTTCCAGGATACTATAGAGATAGAGATTGGAGCCAGGGCCAATTGTATGGCACGTACTCGGAAGGCCAGAGGCCGCCATCGTCGACGTGCTACATTGTGAGTGGCCAGGTTACTTAGCCAGGAGGTGTTCAGAAAGGCATCAGAGCGGGATTGTTTCCTTCGCTACTCCTCACCAGGCGATTGTGTTGAGCGGCCGTGGATTGAGTGATCCACAGAAAGAATAAGGACCCAGGGACAGAGGACGCCAAACTGCGTGCAGAAGGCAAGTGAAAATTCTTGCCCTGCCAGCTCCGGATGCACAGGCACCTTTCGACATTGAAAGAGGTGTACCTGTCATTTGATTTTTATTTATGTTTTGATGATTGAGTTTCATGATTGCTATTTTCATGCACCATAGCTGCACCTGGCGGATATTTTCTTTGTGCACAACAGTTGAACTTGATTTATATTTTTGTGCACATCCATGCACTCGATTATGTTCTTGTACACACCCATTGCACATGATGATGTTTCCGTGCACTCCGATGCACTTGGTATTGATTCTGTGCACCCTAAATACACTTGATGTTGTTTTCATGCGCATTCGATGCGTTTGATGTGGTTGTCATGCACACCCGTTGCACTTGACAGATACTTTCATGCACATCCGTTGCGCTCTATTTTCGTTTTTATGCACTCACTGCACTTGGTTTTGACTTCGATTTCCGTACGCACTAGTCGCACGTGGATTGGTTTTCATGCACACCTGTTGAGGTTGATTTTCTTTTTCGAGCATCACGTTTTTATGAGATATATTATGTTATATAGTAGCCAAGCATGACTGGTCTGAGAGATAACCTGAATATTTTGCATATATCGATGTATACTGAAGAGGTTTTCAAAAGAGTTATAGTCTCATTATTTTCCTACGTGTTTATGAGCGACACAAGATTTTACAAAAGAAAACACTTCTAAATTATTTTCAAAAGGCGGGACGTATATCTTAAGCGAAACGTGTGTGTATATTTCTTCATAAATGAACGTCCTCTATTTGTGCCGTGATATACGTATCATACGGCTATTTTGAAAGGATTTTTCATACATACATTTTTTTAGCTACTTAGATAATTTTTACATGGATGCATACTATATATATATATTGTAGCCTTGATTATATTTGTATGTGGTCGTGTTGTTGGTTAGGAACAGTTGATTTCGCCATTTACACTTTGCATCCTATTATGTACGATTCTCATAGCACTTGTTAGAGTTTCGGTTATTTGAGTTTTGCGCTTTTGTTTTCATGCGCACACGTAGAGCTATAGTATCTATAGCTACTGTGGGACTTTGGAGTCCTGTTGATTTGGTTTAGTGAAATGTTTTAAGACTTGAAGTTTAAATTTAAATTCGGAGACCGAATTAATTTAAGGGGGAATATTGTAACATTTCAGAAAAATAGTAAATATTATTTTGGAAATTAAATAATAATATTTTGGGTTTATGGATATGATAACCAATATGGATTTGAGTTTTCATAAAATGGTATAATTATATACGTCCATTTTTGGAAAGTAATTGGAATTAAAATGAATATATAATTATGAAAGCATTTATTTAAGTGGGCTTTTCTTAAATTAGCATATAATTATATCCATACAAGTTATAATGTTAAAACTATGTAATTAGTATACTAAACCAAGACTTACTTTGAACATATGATTAGTGTGCATGACATGTTAACAAGTGGGTGTAAATTAACTTTCTTTTTATTCTCTTTTCATTTGGGTTTTTACAATTAATGATATATTTAGTTTTATTTCAACTAGAGGACATTTGATTAAATTGGTTTTCTTTATTTAATTAGTGCACACATATATAATTAGTTAAGTACCTTAACTATAAAAGATATGCTTAAAACCTTAACAAAAGTTTTAGTTGACATGGCATGTTAATGACATGTTAACTTTTTCTTTGTGTTTAATGGTTGTTTTTATTTATTTATTTATTTTACTTTTATTTTGAAATGAGAGGGAGGGAGACATTGAGACATGGAGGTATGGTGAACGTTTTCATCTTTTAATTGAGAATGGGGGGAAAGAGAGAGATGGCTAAGCCCACCATTTCATTCATCTTCATTTCTTCTTCTTCTCCTTCACCAACTCTAAATCACCATCACCCACACAACCATGGCAACACTCTAAAATCATATTTTTCTTGGTCCAAACCTCTCCACATGTCAAGTTCTTCAAGCTTGACCCTTTGGTAGCCTCTAAAGCTCGAAGTTCCTTCTCTTTTTCAAGTTCAAGAGAGGTAAATTCTCATCTTCCTTATCTTCTTTAATGATACTTGCCATGCGAACTACTTATTTTTGCTAAAGTTCATATTTTTATGTCTTGAGCTTTCACAGGTGTAGTTTTTATAGTAGATATGGGATCTTATTAGAGATGTGAGTTGTGTTGGATATAGTAGTTGTTTACTTGATGATTACAACCTATTTAGGGATATATGAGGGTAATTTTATGCAAGTATTCCTGTTTTAAAATGTTTTTAAGTTGCAAAACATGATTTTCATTGAGTTTTGAAGTTCAATTTAAATCTGGAGTGGTTTGAGATCTCTGCAAAATATTTTGCGTATAGATTCGACCAATTTAGACCACCAGGAAACCCCACCAAGTGCACGAGACCCTAAGTCCCAAGTTGGACCGCAGATTGCGGTCAAAACGAATTTTTTGGAGGCCTAAATTTTGATGTAGATGTCGAGGTTTGGTCAGTAGATCTTATACATGATCTATAAACCAATTTTATATGCTAAATCGTCCCAGATTCCCTAAGTCAAAATTTGGAGGTGTTTTACTTAGATTTTTGATGATGTTTTACGTTTTTCTTTAACTTGGGATTTTGGATTTCTATATTACGACTTGGTCGCTCGACGTTCGTACGTCAACGCCGGGGGTATTTTGTCGTTTTGGCATGCGTTGACCATAGGTTCTAACCTATGTGCATTTCTCTCATTATTTCGGTTTTGATATGAGTTTTTATGCGATTTTGTTACGATTTTGATTGTAGGTACAATCGGAGGGGCTTCCGAGACGACCAAGAAGGGCAATACGTTCGTCGGGTTTGACTAGAGTGAGACGTGTATCGGTGAGTAGACGTATATCTATGGAGGAAGTCGGGTAGATAGCGTATAGCACCCCTCCAACCGTGGTAATTAGAATACTATATTGTAGAACCATATTCCAAGCATATAAGATCATGCTAGAACACTCATAGGTGTATATCCGTACTTAGTAGATAGTTATATACTTAGTCTCTAATTCTTAGCCATTAGGATATATATATATATATATATATATATATATATATATATATATATATATATATGATGCCATAGGAGGGAACTTCTTTCTATAGCGTCGAAAAAATACACCCTCCACGATTTTTTCCTACGATCGGCACACATCATCCTCTTCATCATCTAAGATGTAGATACACCAAATTTCATTTGATTCCACCCCTTTTTCACCATTGATTTACTGGGTGCAAAATTAACGGTTTACCGACAATAGGACTTTTTACATTGCTACTTCAACGGTGAAAAGATGGTAAAATCAAATGAAATTTGGTATACAGATATCTTAGATGATAAAGGTAATGAATCATCGAAAAAAATGAAGAAGATTGTATTTTTTAGACGCCGTATGAGGAAATTCCCCCCATGGCCACTTTTCTACATTATTCTCTCTCACACACACGCGCGCACACACACACATATGATCCTATCAGAAATAGCTTATGATGAGAGCAATAAGAAAAAGCAACTATAGCCATTGGATCTTATCTCATGGTTGAGATTAAATTAGCGGTTAAGTAAGC
The DNA here is from genome assembly GCA_030015575.1 of Agapanthus africanus. Taxonomy (NCBI): domain Eukaryota; kingdom Viridiplantae; phylum Streptophyta; class Magnoliopsida; order Asparagales; family Amaryllidaceae; genus Agapanthus; species Agapanthus africanus. The sequence goes on along the minus strand of CM057344.1, from coordinate 133,834,074 downwards.
ATCCAAATTTTGTAGAATATCTAAATTAAATAAAAAAAACATATCTTGGAAAATCATACAAAATCTCTCACTCCCCCTCCCTCCCTTCTTTATAATCTTACACAAATTTTCTCAATCTCTTTCATCAAAAATGAAATTTGATATCCACAATACAAAATCACATCTCTATCGGAAAATTGAAACATTCATTTTAAATAGAGTCATTTAAGAGTTTCCATCACTCAATTTCAAATAGATGATATTTTAATCATCGCTTTCACATTCATATAAAATAATAAATTATACCAATCACAAAATCACAAAATTGTAAGATGTTAATTGTTGCAACAGTTAGAGAAAAAAATAAAGAAAGAGAGGCTTGATGGAATCTGATTTCTTTTTAAATCTTGTTTTTCAATTAATAATAATCCTCATATATGCATGTTTGAGATTGCATTACTAACTCTGTGTGTGTGTGTGAGAGAGAGAGATAAATTTTATTTGATTTGTTTCTAATTTATTTTTGGATATTCAAGAATTTATTTAGCACAATAATTAGCCTCAACCGTGAGATAAGATCCAATGGTTATAGTTGATTCTTATTATTGCTCTCGCCATAAGCTAATTCTCCAAGGATTACACACACACACATGGTGCAGATCCGTTAGGACAGGTTCATATTTTTCAAATTCATGAACTTTTTTGTGCGGCGTCCTTCCAACGATCAGCTCCGTTCATGTTGTTTTACATATCTTTAATAGTGTATGGATGAAAAATTACGTTGAACAGAGATGTTTTGCATGTCCGAAAACAAGTTTTAAAATCTTAAAAACCGGATGGCTGAAATAAACTCATATATTCTGTAAATGCAAAACACCATGTTTTTTCATCCATACACTATTTAAGACGTGTAGAACAAGCCAAACGAAGTGGATCGTCGAAAGAAAATCACACGAAAAAGTTCGTGAATTTAAAAAAACGCGAACCCGCCCTCAAAGATCTGCACCCTCTCTCTATATAAAGAGGGGGAGGAAAGGTGCCATAGGAGTTGATTTCCTCCTATGGCGTCGAAAAAGCACACCCTCCATAATATTTTTTGGCAATCGGCATCCACCATCTTCACCTTTATCATCTAAGATTTTGATATACCAAATTTTATATGATTCTACCACATTTTCACCGTTGATGTAGTGGATGCAAAATTAACGGTTTAGTGACAATAGAACTTTTGCAAATTCAACGGTGAAAAAGCCATAAAATCAAATGATGTATGGTGTATCCACATCTTAAATGATAAAGATGATGATGATGGGTGTCGATCGTTGAATAAAATATTGGATGATGGATTTTTATTGACGCAATAGGAGGATTCCCTCCTATGGCCTCTTTCCTTCATTATTCTCATATATATATAAGAGACCATAGAAGAGAATTTCCTCTTATGGTGTCGAAAAAATATATCATTTACCATTTTATCCGATGATCGGCACCCATCATCTTATAAGATGTTGATACACCAAATTTCATACGATTCTACCACTTTTTTCACCGTTGATTTAGTGGGTGCAAAATTAACGGTTTACCGATGATAGAACCTTTTACATTGCTAATTCACGATGAAAAAGTGGTAGAATCGCATGAAATTTGGTGTATACATATCTTAGATGATAAGGATGAGGATGACGGATGCCAATTGTCGGATAAAATCATGGAGGGTGTATTTTTTTGACGTCGTAGGAGGAAATACCTTCCTATGGCACGTTTCCTCTCTCTCTCTCTCTCTGTGTGTGTGTGTGTGTGTATAGGGTGCAGATCTGGTAGGGCGAGTTCAAATTTTTTCAAATTCACGAACTTTTTTGTACGGCGTCCTATGAACAATCCGTTCCGTTTAAATTGTTCTACACGTCTTAGATAGTGTATGGATGAAAAATCGTATCGATCGGATGTGTTTTGCATATGTAGAAACATGTGTATTTATTTCAGCCGAACGAATTTTAAAATTTTAAAACTATGTTCGACACAAACAAAACACTTGCGATCGATGCGATTTTTCATCCATACGCTATCTAAGACGTGTAGAACAAATTGAACAGAACAGATCGTTCATAGTACGCCACACGAAAAAGTTCGTAAATTTGAAAAGCGCAAACATGCCCTAACGAATCCGCACAATATATATATGTATATATATATATATATATATATATATATGTATATATATATATATGTATATATATATATATGTATGTATGTATGTATGTCTGTCTGTCTGTGTGTGTGCGTGTGTGTATATATATATATATAAGTGATCCATTACAAACTGGTCCGTGTTTTCTAAAAATGGGAACTCCCAATCTACGACATATTTTAATGATCCGATCCGTCCAAGTTGATCACCCTACCCTCAAATATGTGTATGAAAAATCAAGAGATTTAAATACCTCTAGCTTATGCATCGATGGGTGCAAAAATGAACGTTTTTCGATAATGCAACATAAACGTCATCTCATGCATAAGTTAGAGGTCTTCAAATCTCTTGATTTTTCTTACACATATATTTGAGGGTAAGGTGATCAACTTGAACGGATCAGATCATTAAAATATGTCGAAGATCGGGAGTTCCCATTTTTTAAAAACACGGACCGGTTTGCAATGGATCTCTCATATATATATATATATATATATATATATATATATATATATATATATATATATATATAGAGAGAGAGAGAGAGAGAGAGAGAGAGAATAATGGAGGAAAGAGACCATAGGAGGGGATTTCCTCCTATGGCATCGAAAAAAACATCCACCATTTTTTCCGACGATCGGCATCCATCATCATCATCGTTATCATCTGAGATGTGCATACACCAAATTTCATGTGATTCCACCACTTTTTCACCGTTGAATTAGCAATGTAAAAAATTCTATTGTCGGTAAACCATTAATTTTGCACCAACTAAATCAACAGTGAAAAAATGGTATAATCACATAAAATTTGGTGTATCCACATCTTAGATGATAAAGATGGACGTGATGTTTGCCAATCGTCGAAAAAAATCATGGAGGGTGCATTTTTCCGACGCCATAGAAGGAAATTCCCTCCTATGGCACATTTCCTCCATTAACCTCATATATATATATATATATATATATATATATATATATATATATATATATAAACACACACGTGTGTGTGTATATACACACACGTGTGTGTATATATATACACGTATATATACATAAATATATACACGTATATATACATATATATACATACATATGCATATACATATATATGAGGTGGCGGCCCCTTTTTAAAAAAAAGCCCTCGCTTCAAAATGCACATATATACACACGTGTATTTCACCGATCCAAACTGGCCATCTTGATCTACGTATCATAAAATTCCTATATACAAAAAATCTTAGGGTTTAAAAACTTCTAACGTGTTTATCAAGCAGATAGACAAATCAACGGTTTATTGATATAGGAAAATTGTGGTTGCTTCATGAACGCGTTCAAGATTTTTAAACCCCGAGATTTTTTGTACATAGAGATTTCATAATACATAGAGCAAGATGGCGGGTTTGGATCGGTGAAATATACGGGGGTATGTGTATTTTGGGACGGGAGCTCATTTTTACGAAGGGAGCTTCCACCTCTCTCTCTCCCCCCATATATATATAATGAGGAAAAGAGGCCCTAGAAGGCTTTTTCGTTAGGTGGCGTCAAAAATATATACCTTCTGCGATTTTTTTCGACGATCAGCACCCATCATCATCATCTTTATCATGTAACATGTGGATATACCAAATTTCAAGTGATTCCACAACTTTTTCACCGTTGAATTAGCATTGTAAAAGGTTCTATTATCGGTAAAACGCTAATTTTGCACCCACTACATCAACGGTGAAAAAGTGATGGAATCACATAAAATCTGGTGTATCCACATCTTAGATGATATAGATGATGATAATGGATGCCGATCGTCGAAAAAAATCATGGAGAGTATTTTTTCGACGCCATAGGAGGAAATTCTCTCCTATGGCACCTTTTCCCCATTATCCTCATCTATACTACTATATAATGCAAACAGACTTGGTTAGAAGTCACCGTCTTCTTTTTTTTATAAACAAAGAAAAAAGGAGAAAAATACTCCATTCTTAAGGCCTCCATATCATCATACAAAGTGACAAATAATTAATTATTATTGTTTTTTAAAAACAAATCTTGAAGCCTCTACATCATCAAAGAAAAAGACAAAAATAATTAAACTTCTCCGTTTTTTTGGAAAACAAAGAAAAAAATGAACTTTCTGGAACTTGAGACAAAAAAAGAACTTTGTAGAAATTAGTTTGAATTCCAAATTCAATCTACATTATACTCAAATTTAAGACCAAAAAGAATTTTCTATAAGTTATTTTAATCTTATTATTTTTCAAATTCTACTTTTATTTACTTATAGCTATATTCTTTTATTTAAATATGGTAAATAAAATATTATAATATCTTCTAGAATACTTTTGTTCCAAGTTACTAAAATGACTATTTTATATACTTATTAACATTCAAAATAATTTTACACCAAAATCCCCCCCCCCCAACAATTTTATATTTATCCATGGGCCCAAAAAAAAATTTTTGTACTCTAAATAGAATAAAACTACAAATGTGCATCGCACATGCAAAATGCTAGTGTGTATGTCAGAGAGAGAGGATAATGGAGGAAAGGTGTCATAGGAGATAATTTCCTCCTATGACGTCGAAAAAATACATCCTACATGATTTTTTCCGACGATTGGCACCCATTTTCATCATCTTTATCATATAAGATGTAGATATACCAAATTTTATATGATTCCGTCACTTTTTTCACTGTTGATTTCGAGGGTACAAAATTAACGGTTTACCGACAATAGAACTTTTTACATTGCGAATTCAACAGTGCAAAAATAGTAGAATCACGTGAAATTTGGTGTATCCACATCTTAGATGATAAAGATGGTGTTGACGGATGCCGATTGTCGGAAAAAATCGTGGATGGCATATTTTTTCAACCGTATAGGATGAAATTCCCTCCTATGGTCTCTTTTCTTTCATCTCTCTCTCTCTCTCTCTCTCTCTCTCTCTCTCTCTATATATATATATATATATATATATATATATATAGAGGGTGAGATGGGGTTCATAAAGTGAGATGGAAAAATCCCACCGTTGGATCGACGATCGAATTTTTCCATCATGTTCTACACGTCAAAATATGTATGTGTATAAAAAAAATTACAAGATATGGAGGCTTGTAAGTCATGCATTAGGGTATGCAATGTATGCAATTTTTACGATACTTTAACCACCATCCATTTTGCGACCGAGATATCAATATCTTAGAAACGTCTAAATCGTCTAAATTTTTGTACACGTATGTTGATTGACATGTGGAACAAGATGTTTGGAGCTGATCGTCGTTCTGATTGATGGATGATGGTCGAATTTTTCCATCTCACTTTAAGAATCCCATCGAATCCAATTTAGTTTAATTAAAAGTTTTAAGAGAGATGTTTCAAAATATGAAGTTTTAGAAGGGTTTCAAAATACCAATGTTTTATGGAGCCTATATCAAAAGACTCATTATTATTATTATTATTATTTATTTTCTGTTCTTTTCTCAGGGAGAAAACCGGCAGTAAGAAAAATTGGAAACATAAAAGAGAGAAAGAAACGAAGCATAAAAGGCGGGGTGAAAAGTACTCAAATGTTTGTGGACCCTGAGACGTTGACATTTCCCAATGAAGATGGTCACAAATGAAAGGGAAGAGACCTTACCCAATGCAAGTTGATCCAGAATTGAGGGGAGGGGGCACATGAACCTTGTCCCCTGCATTGCAATAATGTTGCGTATCATTGGGATTGAGTGAGTGCGATCTGAACCAGTTGTCAACACATGCACTTTGACGTGGAGCAATGGCTTCCATGTAGCAACATAACATTTATATTTTCATAGCTGTTAGTGTTTGGTGAGTGATCTCTTCAATCCTAAGTTCCACGATGTTATATGGCCCAGTGAGGATCCCAACAATGCATTAGGCGCCAGTTTTGCTTTCAAGCTAGCAACGAATCCATTCCGTGTTGTTCCAAGAGCCAAGAAACAGGCTTTGCTTGCCGACGCTTGCTAACTTGTCCTTTGATAACAAACAGGTTTACCACGGAAGGTCTAGTTGGCCAGGGGAACTGCTGGTGGATAATCTCTGCTAATATAATGTCGTCATCCTAGTGAGATGCCGTATTGTGGCTCATACGATATGTCTAGATTTAATTGAATACAAAAAACAACCGAAAAGGACAGCACGTTATTATAAACTACAGCATGTCCCGTAAAAGACGACTTTTCTCCACTAGGTCCAACCTATAAAATTTATCCAAATTCAAAGTCAAACAAGAAAAAAAGAAAAAGAAGCCAAATCTTCATCCTGCAGTCCTACATCGCTTTACGTGATAAACGATTAAGAAAATACAAATCGTCAATTTTAAGTATGATTCAGACTAATATTTGTAATGGTCCTATTTATTTTAATTGTATTCCTAATTTTCCTGTTTCATTAACTGATCCTTTAATTATGAATTCCTTAATTCTTGATGTTCATCTGCAAGTAGATGAATTTGAAAAACTTGCAGAACAATTTGTAATTATTTATCGCATTTACTTTCGATTAATAAGTTCTGCTATTAATCCCAAATGCAAATTAGTTAATAACTTTACTGATGAGACAATACTATTACAAATTGATGCTGACTATTCAAAGACCTTTGTTCCTAAACGCCTGAAATGGAATGAAATTACCATTCCAAAAGCCTTTCAAATTGATGTTCCTTAGAGACCAAGAAATCTCGAGAGAACAGAGATTCAAGAGATAGTTGAAGAACAGGATGGTACAGTCTTGGTTCGTTTCAACTCACTCAATGAAAATAAGAGATCCATCAGACCCTACTCTATTCCTAAAAATTCATTTCGAGAATCTAGATCTTTCATAGTAGAAACTCCTTCTACTCAAGAAGATCCTTCAGTAAGGATTCACAATCGAACACCTATTCCTGATATTTCAAATGAACTCAATTTTTCTCCTAATAATTCTCCTAATTCCAGTCAGATGCATGGAGAATTCCACGGTATTAATATTATCACTAAAATTGGTGTTAAGATTGATATCGAAGAACTTGAAAACGATTTCAAAGAAGAATCAGAATACTACATATGGTATTCTAAGCTTGATGCATACTGTCAAGCTAAGATTCGACTTCAATGGATAAAAGTTATTCAAAAATATCGTGCTCCATTTCATTTTGAAAACTGGTTAGAATTTTATTTTACAAAAAACGAAATTTCTGAACCATTCAAAAAATCTGCTATTAATGTACAAACAAGTTTGTACAAAAAATGGCAACTTCAAGATGGCACTATTATTACTGCTATCACTCCTCCTTTACAGATTTTGAAACTCCATTCCAAAGAAGGAGAAGTCATAGCTACACCTTTCAAAAAGGGCCGTGAAAGTATTGACCCTAAAGGAAATGATCAAATTAATTTAGATGATATCAAGAAATTATATCATCAGAATAACTACTCCAATCAAGTTTTACACACGATTTCAACACATATAGATTCCTTATCTACTGACATTAAGGCTATTTCAAAACCAACAAGTTCAACGTTCCCTCACAGTACTTCTTTACCACATATTCAACCAAGAAGTATTCCTAGAGTTTTAGAAAATAAGCTCACGTTTGAAAACGATTCATTATTATCTAAATTGAATCAAACACTTGATTCAATTAACAAGAACCTTCCTGGTCCTTCAAAAATCAACAATATTGATTCTATAGAAGATAATGAAGCATCAGATTCCTCATTAGAGTCTGATTCCTCTGACAACTCTGTAGTTCAACAAGTCAATAATGTTGAAAACGATATCTTACAGATTAATTCTGATCAAGATATTAATAAAATTGGAAGAGGAAGGAGGCCAAATTTCAATAGACCTCGTAGAAATTGGAACAGTGGTAGAACTAACGACTACTATCCATGACCTACTCCTCCTGACATTATGTATGAAGAAAGAGCAAAATTCCATACGAAAGATTATGATGGAAATTCCATTTATGAATGGAATATTGATGGAAAAAGTGAGTATGAAATACTCAACACATTACAAGAAATGAGTATGGCCAAATTGGCATATAAAATGAAAAGATGTTCTGAACAGGATGTTGCGAGTTTATTCATAACTGGTTTTATTGGATAGTTAAAGTATTGGTGGGACAATGCTTTGACCTTGCAAGACAAAACAGCAATTCTTGAGCATACTATAGACGTAGAAAATGCCCAATGAGAAATTACTACCCAAAACGATTCAAGTGATTTCCTCATAGTTACCATAGCTATACACTTTGTAGGAAATCCTCATGAAGAATTAGCTTCTTCAAAGATATTCCTTACTAACATTAGGTGTCCAACACTTAGTGACTTCAGGTGGTACAAAGACATGTTTTTGACTCATGTTCTTAAACGAACAGACAGCACTGCACCATTCTGAAAAGAAAAATTCATTACTGGTTTACCAACTCAGTTTTTCCAAAGAATTATGATTAATTTACAAAAAGAAATGGGAACAGAACAAATTGATTTCTCTTCAATGACCTTCGGTCAACTTTTTGCTTTTGTCAAAAAAGAAGCCCTTGCAGCTTGTCAAGAGCTCAAATTCCAAGCTAAATATGGCAGTAAGAGAAAAGAAATAGGATCTTTCTGTCAAGCTTTTGGAATTACTGGAATCAGTGCTCCTTCCACTGATAGAAAGAAAAAATTCCTTCGAAAATCTTTTTCACAAAAAAGATATTCTAAGAAAAAGGAATATAAAAATGATTCCTTTTCCCCAGAGAAATTCAGGAGATTTAATAGAAAAAAGAATTCAAGTGATTTCAAGTGCTTTAAATGTGGCAAGAAATGTCATATTGCAAGCAAATGTCAAAGCAAAGGAAAAGGAAAGATAAATGAAATCATTGATGGTATTTCTGATATTGAGGAAAATATCAGAAAAAAATTAAAAGATAGACTGCAAATCTATTCTGAGATCAATTATATTACTGACGATGATAATGGCAATTATGATTTCTCTAGTGAAAGTCAGGATGACTGTCACTGTAAACAGATTAATATGATTAAGTCTTCTACTGATAATAAGAAGATAAATTCTGATACAAAAGAATTTATCTTTGATATGATTCAACAATTACCTGATCCTATCAAACAAAAAGAACTTTTTGAAAGATTAAAATCTTTGATTCTGCAAGAAGATGAGATGTTTAATATCATTCAACCTTTCAGTATATCAAAAGTTTTTGAAAAGTATCCTATGAATCAAACCTCTGGTATTAAGTCCATCTCTACCAGAGAATTGCAAACAGAGATTCATATTCTAAAGGAAGAAGTCAAGTCTTTAAGACAGACTACTAACAATATAGAGATGAAAAATCTCTCTTTAGAAGCTCATATTGCAATTATTCAATCAAGACTTTCCAAAGGAAAAGAAACTTATCTAGAAGAAGAAGAAGAAAAAGAAGAAGCATTTATTCCTCCACAGGAAATAAATATTACTTCTACTCAACCTTCTACTTCTCAATTCATTTCTACGATTGAGAAATTCCAATTCCAAAAATGGTTAGTTCATCTAACTATTTTTATAGGAAACTTCAAACAAACTTTTGTTGCAATGTTAGACAGTGGTGCAGATCAAAACTGCATCAGAGATGGTCTAATACCAACAAAATATTATAATTTTACTAATGAAGTTCTTATATCAGCCAACAACTCTCCTCTTCGAATCAAAGGAAAGTTGACAAAAACCGAGATATGCAATAGAAACTACTGCTTTAAACATCAGTTTATTGTAGTAGAAAATCTCAACACTGATATTATCTTAGGCACTCCATTCCTTACTCAAATTTACCCTTTTGTTGTTAATAACAAAGGTATCAGCACTAACATTATGGGTAATACTATACATTTCAAATTCTTGATTCCTGTTCGACAAAAGGAGTTAAATGCTTTGCAAAATAACTCCATTTATCAACATATCAACCTTATTCAAAGGAAGCAGAATAAGATAAATTTTCTTAAAGAAGATTTGTCTTATGCTCAAATTGAAGAGCGCTTACAATTACCCAGCACAAAACAAGAAATTCAACAGTTAGAAGATCTATTCAAAAGAGAAGTCTGTGCAGATCTTCCTAATGCTTTTTGGGAAAGAAAAAAGCACATCGTTGAATTACCATATGAAAAGGAATTTTTAGAAAAAAATATTCCTACAAAGGCAAGACCCATTCAAATGAATCATGATCTATTAGAAGTTTGTAAAAAAGAAATTCAAACTCTTTTAGATAAAGAGCTAATACGGCCATCCAAATCACCTTAGAGTTGTGCAGCATTTTATGTCATGAATCAAGCAGAAAAGGAACGTGGTGTCCCTAGACTTGTTATTAATTATAAACCTCTCAACAAGGTTCTTCAATGGATTCGTTACCCTATTCCAAATAAAAGAGATTTATTAAAACGTTTAAGTATTGCAAAAATCTTTTCAAAGTTTGACATGAAATCAGGCTTTTGGCAAATTCAAGTTGCTGAAAAAGACAGATACAAAACCGCATTTACTGTACCCTTTGGCCATTACGAATGGAATGTAATGCCTTTTGGACTTAAAAACGCCCCTTCAGAATTCCAAAGGATAATGAATGACATTCTGAATCCATATTCAAAGTTTATGATTGTTTATATTGATGATGTATTAGTTTTCTCTGAAAATATTGATCAACATTTTAAACATTTGAAAACTTTCTTATATACTGTAAAGAAAAATGGCTTAGTTCTTTCAGCCACAAAAATGAAATTATTTCAAAACAATATTCGTTTTCTTGGACATTTCATAAATCGAGGTACTATTATTCCTATAAATCGAAGTATTGATTTTGCTGATAAATTTCCTGATGAAATTAAAGACAAAACTCAACTCCAAAGATTTTTAGGTTGTTTAAATTATATTTCTGATTTTATTCCAAAATTGAGACAAATTTGTGCACCTTTATTTCAACGACTTCAAACAAATCCTCCACCTTGGACTTCGATTCATACAGATATTGTTAAACAAATCAAAAGAACTATTCATTCTTTACCTTCCATTAATATTCCTCATGCCGATGCTTTCATGATTGTTGAGACTGATGATTCAAATATTGGTTACGGTGGTATTTTAAAACAACGGCAACCAAACTCTTCAAAAGAAGATCTAGTCAGATATCACTCTGGTGTCTGGTTAGGACCTCAGAAAAATTACTATACTATTAAAAAAGAAATGCTTTCAATTGTTAATTGTATTTTAAAATTTCAAGATGATCTTTTCAACAAAAAAATTTCTCCTTAGAATAGATTGTCAATCTGCAAAATTCATTTTAGAAAAAGATGTAAAAAATCTAGTTTCAAAACAAATATTCGCTAGATGGCAAGCTTTACTTTCTGTCTTTGATTTTGATATTCAATGTTTAAAAGGTACTGACAATTCATTACCAGACTTTTTGACTAGGGAATTTCTTACAGGAAAAAATGGGTGATCCCAATTCAAAAGTTCGCACTTCAAAGGACTATGAGATGAAAAAATTGACAACAGCAACTTCATCAACGAACAAATTCCATATTCTCCAAGATTTCCCTGCTCTGACTTACTCATCAGCAGTGGAAAACAAGAAACCTCAAAATTCAACTCCATAAATTCAAACTTCTCCAAAAGATCAAGACAGTCCATATTTCACAAAATCTGGTGTTCAACACATTTGCTTGACCACCTTCAAAGAATCTCCCAACTACAACACACTTCAAATCTACACTCATCAATTATTCCCGCCAAACTCTTATTGGCTGGATGATCCCCTCAAAACTCAACAATTCTATGAGCTGATCTTAGTTGACTCTGGGTCAGCTGAAATCACTCATACTCCTGATAAGAAAACCCCTTCATTGATTTCTTATTCAAAATGTGTCATAAAAAAGGTTATTCCACCAAATGAATGGTCCAGTATTTGGACTACAAAAGACTTCTCAATTACTTACATTCCCAAAGGTTATACATACCAAGACTATCAAATGGCTTGGTTTCGAACCTTATTCTATAGGCCATTCAATCATTCATGGTTCCTTACCTTCCACTCAAATTGTGCTGACACTATTCCTATCTGGTTCTATGAATGGTGGCTACGTTTTGGCCCCGTTCCAGAGATACTTCCACCTATTGCTCTAAAGGCCTTCCAAACTTGGGTCCAAAGAACGGGAGGTGAACATTTCAAAAAAGCCCTCCTATTCCACAAATCCTTCAAAGTCCCATGGATATTTTGTTGGACATTTACATTATTCAGACACTACAACAGTGACTACCCTCTCAGTCTGGGTAGAGAATTCAAGGTCAAATGGTGGACCCTTTACACTCAAGATTACTGCAATGAGAAGGCAGTATTACATTACATTCAAACAGGAAAGAAACTTCAACAAGAAATTCAGCAAATTCCAAAAGAACCAGCAAAGCTTGAACCAAAAACTCCTGCAAAAGAAGTAAAGACTCAAATGAAGGCAAAAGCAGTCATAAATTTCAGCTCCTCAGATTCAGAGGATGATGAAATAAAGCAATTTCTAGAGTTCCAAAAATTCAAAAAAATGCAGAAACAAATGAGAAGCTCAAAATCAAACTCCAAGCATTCCTCAGAAGGATCCTCTACTGATCCTATGGGAGGGCCTTGTGCTCAAGACCCTTTTGAAATGTAAATAAATATATATATATATATATATATATATATATATATATATATATATATATTATCTTTCTATTGTTCTCTTCTCTGTAGTGAATGGTGACTACAGCTAATCCGGAGCAAACGGCTACCGATAAAGACTTATCAAATCCGTTTTAAAAAGGTTTGCTCCTAATCCAAAGGAGTATGGCTCTCAAACAGCCAATTTACTGGAGAAGTAATTCTCCACAACAACGTCATATGTAGAACGGTTCAAATCTACATGCTAGCCCAACCTCAAACGGTGGTTGGTAAAGGCTTATTAAATCCGTTAATGGCTGCGGATTCGCCAAAAATTCGATTACTAAAGATTCCTCTCAAAAGCAAGGACAGCTCAAAAGAAAAAGAAAGATGCCTACTCAAAGATGCCAGCTCAAAAGAAAAAGAAAGATGCCTACTCAAAGATGCCAGCTCAAAAGAAAAAGAAAGATGCCTACTCAAAGATGCCAGCTCAAAAGAAAAACAACCATTTTCAAAAAGTCAAAAGATGCTTTCTACAAAGAAGAATGGACAGCCACTCAAATAATTGAAGACAGCTAAGACAAAAGGCCACTCAAAAAAGGAAGACAAAACAGCCACTAAAAGATTCGTGCTGATCCAACTCAAACAGAATTAGTCTATATAAACAGAGCTCATTCATGTAAGAAGGCAGAGGTTTTTAGAGAGAGTTCAGACTTTGTCAACTTTGTCATTTCTACTCTTTGCTTCTGTATCCAAATATTTTTAAATAAGATCAAAGCCAGTTTTTATTCCATCTTCTTGTTTTGTTCGTTTTATGATCCTGCCCCCTTTTGGTATCAAAGCTAAATTCTCTTTGAAGATGGAATAAAACGAACAAAACTCTTGACCTAGCAAGACAAAACAACAGTGGAAAACCTAATTTTGATTTAGGGCTGAACTTAGAGATTTTAGATTTAGGAAAGTGGTTTGGAGGCTTTAAAACCCTTAGTACCGATATCCGTTCGTTAGATGTCTAGCGGAATGAAAGAAACACAATCTTTTGAGCAACTTGGTGGACCTTTTAGTCATTATTCAAAGTTTTGTAGGAGTAAATAGTAATTATCAAGTATCGGTGTTTTAGTAATTAGCCAAGTATTGAGGGACCAATTAATAAATAAAACCTATTCTTAAATATGATAATTGTTTGCAACCAATATTAATCTTCAGTACTTTTTATAAAAGTGGGGGGGCGCAATTGTCCCCGCTGGACCTTATATGGACTCCTGACTGTACTTAAATTATATAAAATTTTAGATTTGCAAATGAAAATAATTTGAAGTCAACTTGTTTTTCTGAAAAGCTGATGGTTGCTGCTTAGGACTCATTAGATATGCCTGAACGATATTTTTCTTTTATCAGTCTTTTTAGCTAATTAATGCAATGAGATACATTATAAATTGGATTTTCCATCTTTTTACCATCAAGTTTAGGGTTTAAAAAATTGATTCTCATAACTGAACTATATGTTGCTGCTATACACCTTTTTCGTAACCATCTTTCAATCATATCTGAAATTCGAGGAACTGATTTGTTACATCTGTGGGCAATTTTTGGTTATTCATGTAAAAAGATAATCAGTGTGTGAAGAGCCTATGAAGAGAACCATGATTATCATTTTTGTAGGTGACCAAGGACAACTGTCCGATCATCTTCCACGACAACTTTATCCTCAGCGAACAAGATGTAAGAATCACCCGCACTGCAAAAACTTCGCTGTATATTATTATCATATCTTAACGGAATGCTTATTAATGTCTCTGTGATATTCGATCATATAGGGAATTTTTTTGGAGCAACACGTCACAGATTTATACTTGGAAGAATTCTTTTCGTATGGCCCTCAAAGAGAACCTGGCAAGGTAAAATTTTCTATTGTTGGCTTGAGTACTAACATTATGGGTAATACTATACATTTCAAATTCTTGATTCCTGTTCGACAAAAGGAGTTAAATGCTTTGCAAAATAACTCTATTTATCAACATATCAATCTTATTCAAAGGAAGCATAATAAGATAAATTTTCTTAAAGAAGATTTGTCTTATGCTCAAATTGAAGAGCACTTACAATTACCCAGCACAAAACAAGAAATTCAACAGTTAGAAAATCTATTCAAAAGAGAAGTCTGTGCAGATCTTCCTAATGCTTTTTGGGGAAAAAAAAAGCACATCGTTGAATTACCATATGAAAAGGAATTTTTAGAAAAAAATATTCCTACAAAGGCAAGACCCATTCAAATGAATCATGATCTATTAGAAGTTTGTAAAAAAGAAATTCAAACTCTTTTAGATAAAGAGCTAATACGGCCATCCAAATCACCTTGGAGTTGTGCAACATTTTATGTCATGATCAAGCAGAAAAGGAACGTGGTGTCCCTAAGCTTGTTATTAATTATAAACCTCTCAACAAGGTTCTTCAATGGATTCGTTACCCTATTCCAAATAAAAGAAATTTATTAAAACGTTTAAGTATTACAAAAATCTTTTCAAAGTTTGACATGAAATCTGGCTTTTGGCAAATTCAAGTTGCTGAAAAAGACAGATACAAAACCGCCTTTACTGTACCCTTTGGCCATTACGAATGGAATGTAATGCCTTTTGGACTTAAAAACGCTCCTTCAGAATTCCAAAGGATAATGAATGACATTCTGAATCCATATTCAAAGTTTATGATTGTTTATATTGATGATGTATTAGTTTTCTCTGAAAACATTGATCAACATTTTAAACATTTGAAAACTTTCTTATATACTGTAAAGAAAAATGGCTTAGTTCTTTCAGCCACAAAAATGAAATTATTTCAAAACAATATTCGTTTTCTTGGACATTTCATAAATCAAGGTACTATTATTCCTATAAATCGAAGTATTGATTTTGCTGATAAATTTCCTGATGAAATTAAAAACAAAACTCAACTCCAAAGATTTTTAGGTTGTTTAAATTATATTTCTGATTTTATTCCAAAAATGAGACAAATTTGTGCACCTTTATTTCAACGACTTCAAACAAATCCTCCACCTTGGACTTCGATTCATACAGATATTGTTAAACAAATCAAAAGAACTATTCATTCTTTACCTTCCATTAATATTCCTCATGCCGATGCTTTCATGATTGTTGAGACTGATGATTCAAATATTGGTTACGGTGGTATTTTAAAACAACGGCAACCAAACTCTTCAAAAGAAGATCTAGTCAGATATCACTCTGGTGTCTGGTTAGGACCTCAGAAAAATTACTATACTATTAAAAAAGAAATGCTTTCAATTGTTAATTGTATTTTAAAATTTCAAGATGATCTTTTCAACAAAAAAATTTCTCCTTAGAATAGATTGTCAATCTGCAAAATTCATTTTAGAAAAAGATGTAAAAAATCTAGTTTCAAAACAAATATTCGCTAGATGGCAAGCTTTACTTTCTGTCTTTGATTTTGATATTCAATGTTTAAAAGGTACTGACAATTCATTACCAGACTTTTTGACTAGGGAATTTCTTACAGGAAAAAATGGGTGATCCCAATTCAAAAGTTCGCACTTCAAAGGACTATGAGATGAAAAAATTGACAACAGCAACTTCATCAACGAACAAATTCCATATTCTCCAAGATTTCCCTGCTCTGACTTACTCATCAGCAGTGGAAAACAAGAAACCTCAAAATTCAACTCCATAAATTCAAACTTCTCCAAAAGATCAAGACAGTCCATATTTCACAAAATCTGGTGTTCAACACATTTGCTTGACCACCTTCAAAGAATCTCCCAACTACAACACACTTCAAATCTACACTCATCAATTATTCCCGCCAAACTCCTATTGGCTGGATGATCCCCTCAAAACTCAACAATTCTATGAGCTGATCTTAGTTGACTCTGGGTCAGCTGAAATCACTCATACTCCTGATAAGAAAACCCCTTCATTGATTTCTTATTCAAAATGTGTCATAAAAAAGGTTATTCCACCAAATGAATGGTCCAGCATTTGGACTACAAAAGACTTCTCAATTACTTACATTCCCAAAGGTTATACATACCAAGACTATCAAATGGCTTGGTTTCGAACCTTATTCTATAGGCCATTCAATCATTCATGGTTCCTTACCTTCCACTCAAATTGTGCTGACACTATTCCTATCTGGTTCTATGAATGGTGGCTACGTTTTGGCCCCGTTCCAGAGATACTTCCACCTATTGCTCTAAAGGCCTTCCAAACTTGGGTCCAAAGAACGGGAGGTGAACATTTCAAAAAAGCCCTCCTATTCCACAAATCCTTCAAAGTCCCATGGATATTTTGTTGGACATTTACATTATTCAGACACTACAACAGTGACTACCCTCTCAGTCTGGGTAGAGAATTCAAGGTCAAATGGTGGACCCTTTACACTCAAGATTACTGCAATGAGAAGGCAGTATTACATTACATTCAAACAGGAAAGAAACTTCAACAAGAAATTCAGCAAATTCCAAAAGAACCAGCAAAGCTTGAACCAAAAACTCCTGCAAAAGAAGTAAAGACTCAAAAGAAGGCAAAAGCAGTCATAAATTTCAACTCCTCAGATTCAGAGGATGATGACATAAAGCAATTTCTGGAGTTCCAAAAATTCAAAAAAATGCAGAAACAAATGAGAAGCTCAAAATCAAACTCCAAGCATTCCTCAGAAGGATCCTCTACTGATCCTATGGGAGGGCCTTGTGCTCAAGACCCTTTTGAAATGTAAATAAATAAAATATATATATATATATATATATATAATCTTATCTTTCTAGTGTTCTCTTCTCTGTAGTGAATGGTGACTACAGCTAGTCCGGAGCAAACGGCTACCGGTAAAGACTTATCAAATCCGTTTTAAAAAGGTTTGCTCCTAACCCAAAGGAGTATGGCTCTCAAACAGCCAATTTACTGGAGAAGTAATTCTCCACAACAACGTCATATGTAGAACGGTTCAAATCTACATGCTAGCCCAACCTCAAACGGTGGTTGGTAAAGGCTTATTAAATCCGTTAATGGCTGCGGATTTGCCAAAAATTCGATTACTAAAGATTCCTCTCAAAAGCAAGGACAGCTCAAAAGAAAAAGAAAGATGCCTACTCAAAGATGCCAGCTCAAAAGAAAAAGAAAGATGTCTACTCAAAGATGCCAGCTCAAAAGAAAAACAACTATTTTCAAAAAGTCAAAAGATGCTTTCTACAAAGAAGAATGGACAGCCACTCAAATAATTAAAGACAGCTAAGACAAAAGGCCACTCAAAAAAGGAAGACAAGACAGCCACTAAAAGATTCGTGCTGATCCAACTCAAAGAGAATTAGTCTATATAAACAGAGCCCATTCATGTAAGAAGGCAGAGGTTTTTAGAGAGAATTCAGACTTTGTCAACTTTGTCATTTCTACTCTTTGCTTCTGTATCCAAATATTTTTAAAAAAGATCAAAGCCAGTTTTTATTCCATCTTCTTGTTTTGTTCGTTTTATGATCCTGCCCCCTTTTGGTATCAGAGCCATCTGTGATTAATTGCTCTAGTAATTCCACTCTTTGTTAAGAGCAACGAGTGACCTATTCATAGTGAGTATCCTGAACGTTGGTAAGACGTTGGTAAGCTCGTGAACCCGTTGGTAAGCCCGAGAGAGAGCGTGGTGTTCCCGGTGGAGTGTTCCCGTTGTTCCCGGTCAAGGTATGATCTGTGTCCAGTTCATAAAATTGCTATTAATGATGGCTGGTTTTATTAGAAAAATTTTCTCTGGTTCTGGAAGTAATTCATGACACATAATACAAAGCAAAAAAGAGATGATTAATGAGGATTTTTCAAACTGGACTCTTCCTAATGAAAATATTGAAAATATTTATAAAATTTGTACTTTTGATTTCAAAAGCGCTTTTAGCGTAAAAATTCATGAAGAGACTTTAAACATTCAAAACAAATTTCAATCAATTTCTCTTTTATCTCATGTTTCTTTACAAAAATATTTAGAAAAAGGATTTCGTTATATTCATTTTGGCATGATTCAAGTAGCAGTCAAACCACTTGCTCATATTGGCATAGATATTCCTGTTTACATCGCTTTACATGAAAAACGATTAAGAAAATACAAATCGTCAATTTTAAGTATGATTCAGACTAATATTTGTAATGGTCCTATTTATTTTAATTATATTCCTAATTTTCTTGTTTCATTAACTGATCCTTTAATTATAAATTCCTTAATTCTTGATGTTCATCTGCAAGGAGACGAATTTGAAAAACTTGCAGAACAATTTGTAATTATTTATCGCATTTACTTTCGATTAATGAGTTCTGCTATTAATCCCAAATGCAAATTAGTTAATAACTTTACTGATGAGACAATACTATTACAAATTGATGCTGACTATTCAAAGACCTTTGTTCCTAAACGCCTGAAATGGAATAAAATTACCATTCCAGAAGCTTTTCAAATTGATGTTCCTCAGAGACCAAGAAATCTCGAGAGAACAGAGATTCAAGAGATAGTTGAAGAACATGATGGTACAGTCTTGGTTCGTTTCAACTCACTCAATGAAAATAGGAGATCCATCAGACCCTACTCTATTCCTAGAAATTCATTTCGAGAATCTAGATCTTTCATAGTAGAAACTCTTTCTACTCAAGAAGATCCTTCAGTAAGGAATCACAATCGAACACCTATTCCTGATATTTCAAATGAACTCAATTTTTCTCCTAATAATTCTCCTAATTCCAGTCAGATGCATGGAGAATTCCACGGTATTAATGTTATCACTAAAATTGGTGTTAAGATTGATATCGAAGAACTTGAAAACGATTTCAAAGAAGAATCAGAATACTACATATGGTATTCTAAGCTTGATGCATACTGTCAAGCTAAGATTCGACTTCAATCGATAAAAGATATTCAAAAATATCGTGCTCCATTTCATTTTGAAAACTGGTTAGAATTTTATTTTACAAAAAATGAAATTTCTGAACCATTCAAAAAATCTGCTATTAATGTACAAACAAGTTTGTACAAAAAATGGCAACTTCAAGATGGCACTATTATTACTGCTATCACTCCTCCTTTACAGACTTTGAAACTCCATTCCAAAGAAGGAGAAGTCATAGCTACAACTTTCAAAAAGGGCCGTGAAAGTATTGACCCTAAAGGAAATGATCAAATTAATTTAGATGATATCAAGAAATTATATCATCAGAATAACTACTCCAATCAAGTTTTACACACGATTTCAACACAAATAGATTCCTTATCTACTGACATTAAGGCTATTTCAAAACCAACAAGTTCAACGTTCCCTCACAGTACTTCTTTACCACATTTTCAACCAAGAAGTATTCCTAGAGCTTTAGAAAATAAGCTCACGTTTGAAAACGATTCATTATTATCTAAATTGAATCAAACACTTGATTCAATTAACAAGAACCTTCCTGGTCCTTCAAAAATCAACAATATTGATTCTATAGAAGATAATGAAGAATCAGATTCCTCATTAGAGTCTGATTCCTCTGACAACTCTGTAGTTCAACAAGTCAATAATGTTGAAAACGATATCTTACAGATTAATTCTGATCAAGATATTAATAAAATTGGAAGAGGAAGGAGGCCAAATTTCAATAGACCTCGTAGAAATTGGAATAGTAGTAGAAGTAAAGACTACTATCCACGACCTACTCCTCCTGACATTATGTATGAAGAAAGAGCAAAATTCCATACGAAAGATTATGATGGAAATTCCATTTATGAATGGAATATTGATGGAAAAAGTGAGTATGAAATATTCAACACATTACAAGAAATGGGTATGGCCAAATTGGCATACAAAATGAAAAGATGTTCTGAACAGGATGTTGCGAGTTTATTCATAACTGGTTTTACTGGACAGTTAAAGTATTGGTGGGACAATACTTTGACCTTGCAAGACAAAACAGCAATTCTTGAGCATACTATAGACGTAGAAAATGCCCAAGGAGAAATTACTACCCAAAACGATTCAAGTGATTTCCTCATAGTTACCATAGCTATGCACTTTGTAGGAAATCCTCATGAAGAATTAGCTTCTTCAAAGATATTCCTTACTAACATTAGGTGTCCAACACTTAGTGACTTCAGGTGGTACAAAGACATGTTTTTGACTCATGTTCTTAAACGAACAGACAGCACTGCACCATTCTGGAAAGAAAAATTCATTACTGGTTTACCAACTCTGTTTTCCCAAAGAATTATGATTAATTTACAAAAAGAAATGGGAACAGAACAAATTGATTTCTCTTCAATGACCTTCGGTCAACTTTTTGCTTTTGTCAAAAAAGAAGCCCTTGCAGCTTGTCAAGAGCTCAAATTCCAAGCCAAATATGGCAGTAAGAGAAAAGAAATGGGATCTTTCTGTCAAGCTTTTGGAATTACTGGAATCAGTGCTCCTTCCACTGAAAGAAAGAAAAAATTCCTTCGAAAATCTTTTTCACAAAAAAGATATTCTAATAAAAAGGAATATAAAAATGATTCCTTTTCCCCAGAGAAATTCAGGAGATTTAATAGGAAAAAGAATTCAAGTGATTTCAAGTGCTTTAAATGTGGCAAGAAAGGTCATATTGCAAGCAAATGTCGAAGTAAAGGAAAAGGAAAGATAAATGAAATCATTGATGGTATTTCTGATATTGAGGAAAATATCAGAAACAAATTAAAAGATAGACTGCAAATCTATTCTGAGATCAATTATATTACTGACGATGATAATGGCAATTATGATTCCTCTAGTGAAAGTCATGATGACTGTCACTGTAAACAGATTAATATGATTAAGTCTTCTACTGATAATAAGAAGATAAATTCTGATACAAAAGAATTTATCTTTGATATGATTCAACAATTACCTGATCCTATCAAACAAAAAGAACTTTTTGAAAGATTAAAATCTTTGATTCTGCAAGAAGATGAGATGTTTAATATCATTCAACCTTTCAGTATATCAAAAGTTTTTGAAAAGTATCCTATGAATCAAACCTCTGGTATTAAGTCCATCTCTACCAGAGAATTGCAAATAGAGATTCATATTCTAAAGGAAGAAGTCAAGTCTTTAAGACAGACTACTAACAATATAGAGATGAAAAATCTCTCTTTAGAAGCTCATATTGCAATTATTCAATCTAGACTTTCCAAAGGAAAAGAAACTTATCTAGAAGAAGAAGAAGAAAAAGAAGAAGCATTTATTCCTCCACAGGAAATAAATATTACTTCTACTCAACCTTCTACTTCTCAATTCATTTCTACGATTGAGAAATTCCAATTCCAAAAATGGTTAGTTCATCTAACTATTTCTATAGGAAACTTCAAACAAACTTTTGTTGCAATGTTAGACAGTGGTGCAGATCAAACCTGCATCAGAGATGGTCTAATACCAACAAAATATTATAATTTTACTAATGAAGTTCTTATAGCAGCCAACAACTCTGAGGAACATCAATTTGAAAGGCTTCTGACTGTTGAATTTCTTGTTGAAGTTTCTTTCCTGTTTGAATGTAATGTAATACTGCCTTCTCATTGCAGTAATCTTGAGTGTAACGGGTCCACCATTTGACCTTGAATTCTCTACCCAGACTGAAAGGGTAGTCACTGTTGTAGTGTCTGAATAATGTAAATATCCAACAAAATATCCATGGGATCATAAAACGAACAAAACAAGAAGAAGGAATAAAAACTGGCTTTGATCTTATTTAAAAATATTTGGATACAGAAGCAAAGAGTAGAAATGACAAAGTTGACAAAGTCTGAACTCTCTCTAAAAACCTCTGCCTTCTTACATGAATGAGCTCTGTTTATATAGACTAATTCTCTTTGAGTTGGATCAGCACGAATCTTTTAGTGGCTGTCTTGTCTTCCTTTTTTGAGTGGCCTTTTGTCTTAGCTGTCTTCAATTATTTGAGTGGCTGTCCATTCTTCTTTGTAGAAAGTATCTTTTGACTTTTTGAAAATGGTTGTTTTTCTTTTGAGCTGGCATCTTTGAGTAGGCATCTTTCTTTTTCTTTTGAGCTGGCATCTTTGAGTAGGCAGCTTTCTTTTTCTTTTGAGCTGTCCTTGCTTTTGAGAGGAATCTTTAGTAATCGAATTTTTGGCAAATCCGCAGCCATTAACGGATTTAATAAGCCTTTACCAACCACCGTTTGAGGTTGGGCTAGCATGTAGATTTGAACCGTTCTACATATGACGTTGTTGTGGAGAATTACTTCTCCAGTAAATTGGCTGTTTGAGAGCCATACTCCTTTGGGTTAGGAGCAAACCTTTTTAAAACGGATTTGATAAGTCTTTACCGGTAGCCGTTTGCTCCGGACTAGCTGTAGTCACCATTCACTACAGAGAAGAGAACACTAGAAAGATAAGATAATATATATATATATATATATATATATATATATATATATTTATTTATTTACATTTCAAAAGGGTCTTGAGCACAAGGCCCTCCCATAGGATCAGTAGAGGATCCTTCTGAGGAATGCTTGGAGTTTGATTTTGAGCTTCTCATTTGTTTCTGCATTTTTTTGAATTTTTGGAACTCCAGAAATTGCTTTATTTCATCATCCTCTGAATCTGAGGAGTTGAAATTTATGACTGCTTTTTCCTTCTTTTGAGTCTTTACTTCTTTTGCAGGAGTTTTTGGTTCAAGCTTTGCTGGTTCTTTTGGAATTTGCTGAATTTCTTGTTGAAGTTTCTTTCCTGTTTGAATGTAATGTAATACTGCCTTCTCATTGCAGTAATCTTGAGTGTAACGGGTCCACCATTTGACCTTGAATTCTCTACCCAGACTGAGAGGGTAGTCACTGTTGTAGTGTCTGAATAATGTAAATGTCCAACAAAATATCCATGGGACTTTGAAGGATTTGTGGAATAGGAGGGCTTTTTTGAAATGTTCACCTCCCGTTCTTTGGACCCAAGTTTGGAAGGCCTTTAGAGCAATAGGTGGAAGTATCTCTGGAACGGGGCCAAAACGTAGCCACCATTCATAGAACCAGATAGGAATAGTGTCAGCACAATTTGAGTGGAAGGTAAGGAACCATGAATGATTGAATGGCCTATAGAATAAGGTTCGAAACCAAGCCATTTGATAGTCTTGGTATGTATAACCTTTGGGAATGTAAGTAATTGAGAAGTCTTTTGTAGTCCAAATGCTGGACCATTCATTTGGTGGAATAACCTTTTTTATGACACATTTTGAATAAGAAATCAATGAAGGGGTTTTCTTATCAGGAGTATGAGTGATTTCAGCTGACCCAGAGTCAACTAAGATCAGCTCATAGAATTGTTGAGTTTTGAGGGGATCATCCAGCCAATAGGAGTTTGGCGGGAATAATTGATGAGTGTAGATTTGAAGTGTGTTGTAGTTGGGAGATTCTTTGAAGGTGGTCAAGCAAATGTGTTGAACACCAGATTTTGTGAAATATGGACTGTCTTGATCTTTTGGAGAAGTTTGAATTTATGGAGTTGAATTTTGAGGTTTCTTGTTTTCCACTGCTGATGAGTAAGTCAGAGCAGGGAAATCTTGGAGAATATGGAATTTGTTCGTTGATGAAGTTGCTGTTGTCAATTTTTTCATCTCATAGTCCTTTGAAGTGCGAACTTTTGAATTGGGATCACCCATTTTTTCCTGTAAGAAATTCCCTAGTCAAAAAGTCTGGTAATGAATTGTCAGTACCTTTTAAATATTGAATATCAAAATCAAAGACAGAAAGTAAAGCTTGCCATCTAGCGAATATTTGTTTTGAAACTAGATTTTTTACATCTTTTTCTAAAATGAATTTTGCAGATTGACAATCTATTCTAAGGAGAAATTTTTTATTGAAAAGATCATCTTGAAATTTTAAAATACAATTAACAATTGAAAGCATTTCTTTTTTAATAGTATAGTAATTTTTCTGAGATCCTAACCAGACACCAGAGTGATATCTGACTAGATCTTCTTTCGAAGAGTTTGGTAACCGTTGTTTTAAAATACCACCGTAACCAATATTTGAAGCATCAGTCTTAACAATCATGAAAGCATCAGGATGAGGAATATTAATGCAAGGTAAAGAATGAATAGTTCTTTTGATTTGTTTAACAATACCTGTATGAATCGAAGTCCAAGGTGGAGGATTTGTTTGAAGTCGTTGAAATAAAGGTGCACAAATTTGTCTCATTTTTGGAATAAAATCAGAAATATAATTTAAACAACCTAAAAATCTTTGGAGTTGAGTTTTGTCTTTAATTTCATCAGGAAATTTATCAGCAAAATCAATACTTCAATTTATAGGAATAATAGTAACTTGATTTATGAAATGTCTAAGAAAACGAATATTGTTTTGAAATAATTTCATTTTTGTGGCTGAAAGAACTAAGCCATTTTTCTTTACAGTATATAAGAAAGTTTTCAAATGTTTAAAATGTTGATCAATGTTTTCAGAGAAAACTAATACATCATCAATATAAACAATCATAAACTTTGAATATGGATTCAGAATGTCATTCATTATCCTTTGGAATTCTGAAGGGGCGTTTTTAAGTCCAAAAGGCATTATATTCCATTCGTAATGGCCAAAGGGTACAGTAAAGGCGGTTTTGTATCTGTCTTTTTCAGCAACTTGAATTTGCCAAAAGCCAGATTTCATGTCAAACTTTGAAAAGATTTTTGCAATACTTAAACGTTTTAATAAATCTCTTTTATTTAGAATAGGGTAACGAATCCATTGAAGAACCTTATTGAGAGGTTTATAATTAATAACAAGCCTAGGGACACCACGTTCCTTTTCTGCTTGATTCATGACATAAAATACTGCACAACTCCAAGGTGATTTGGATGGCCGTATTAGCTCTTTATCTAAAAGAGTTTGAATTTCTTTTTTACAAACATCTAATAGATCATGATTCATTTAAATGGGTCTTGCCTTTGTAGGAATATTTTTTTCTAAAAATTCATTTTCATATGGTAATTCAACGATGTGCTTTTTTCTTTCCCAAAAAGCATTAGGAAGATCTGCACAGACTTCTCTTTTGAATAGATCTTCTAACTGTTGAATTTCTTGTTTTGTACTGGGTAATTGAAAGTGCTCTTCAATTTGAGTATAAGACAAATCTTCTTTAAGAAAATTTATCTTATTCTGCTTCCTTTGAATAAGGTTGATATGTTGATAAATGGAGTTATTTTGCAAAGCATTTAACTCCTTTTGTCGAACAGGAATCAAGAATTTGAAATGTATAGTATTACCCATAATGTTAGTACTGATACCTTTGTTATTAACAACAAAAGGGTAAATTTGAGTAAGGAATGGAGTGCCTAAGATAATATCAGTGTTGAGATTTTCTACTACAATAAACTGATGTTTAAAGCAGTAGTTTCTATTGCATATCTCGGTTTTTGTCAACTTTCCTTTGATTCGAAGTGGAGAGTTGTTGGCTGCTATAAGAACTTCATTAGTAAAATTATAATATTTTGTTGGTATTAGACCATCTCTGATGCAGCTTTGATCTGCACCACTGTCTAACATTGCAACAAAAGTTTGTTTGAAGTTTCCTATATAAATAGTTAGGTAAAGTAACCATTTTTGGAATTGGAATTTCTCAATCGTAGAAATGAATTGAGAAGTAGAAGGTTCAGTAGAAGTAATATTTATTTCCTGTGGAGGAATAAATGCTTCTTCTTTTTCTGCTTCCTCTTCTCGCACATGCAAAATGCTAGTGTGTATGTGAGAGAGAGAGGATAATGGAGGAAAGGTGTCATAGGAGATAATTTCCTCCTATGACGTCGAAAAAATACATCCTACATGATTTTTTCAGACGATTGGCACCCATTTTCATCATCTTTATCATATAAGATGTAGATACACCAAATTTTATATGATTCCGTCACTTTTTTCACCGTTGATTTAGAGGGTACAAAATTAACGGTTTACCGACAATAGAACTTTTTACATTGCGAATTCAACAGTGAAAAAATAGTAGAATCACGTGAAATTTGGTGTATCCACATCTTAGATGATAAAGATGGTGTTGATGGATGCCGTTTGTCGGAAAAAATCATGGATGGCATATTTTTTCAACCGTATAGGATGAAATTCCCTCCTATGGTCTCTTTTCTTTCATTCCCCTCTCTCTCTCTCTCTCTCTCTCTCTCTCTCTAATATATATATATATATATATATATGGCAGTAATAGGGTGAGATGGCGTTCTTAAAGTGAGATGGAAAAATCCCACCATCGGATCGACGATCGAATTTTTCCATCATGTTCTACACGTCAAAATATGTATGTGTATAAAAAAAATTAGAAGATATGGAGGCTTGTAAGTCATGCATTAGGGTATGCAATGTATGCAATTTTTACGATGCTTTAACCACCATCCATTTTGCGACCGAGATATCCATATCTTAGAAACGTCTAAATCGTCTAAATTTTTGTACACGTATGTTGATTGACATGTGGAACAAGATGTATGGAGCTGATAGTCGTTCTGATTGATGGATGATGGTCGGATTTTTCCATCTCACTTTAAGAATCCCATCGAATCCAATTTAGTTTAATTAAGAGTTTTAAAAGAGATGTTTCAAAATATGAAGTTTTAGAAGGGTTTCAAAATACCAATGTTTTATGGAGCCTATATCAAAAGACTCATTATTATTATTATTATTATTTATTTTCTGTTCTTTTCTCAGGGAGAAACCCGGCAGTAAGAAAAATTGGAAACATAAAAGAGAGAAAGAAACGAAGCATAAAAGGCGGGGTGAAAAGTACTCAAATGTTTGTGGACCCTGAGACGTTGACATTTCCCAATGAAGATGGTCACAAATGAAAGGGAAGAGACCTTACCCAATGCAAGTTGATCCAGAATTGAGGGGAGGGGGCACATGAACCTTGTCCCCTGCATTGCAATAATGTTGCGTATCATTGGGATTGAGTGAGTGCGATCTGAACCAGTTGTCAACACATGCACTTTGACGTGGAGCAATGGCTTCCATGTAGCAACATAACATTTATATTTTCATAGCTGTTAGTGTTTGGTGAGTGATCTCTTCAATCCTAAGTTCCACGATGTTATATGGCCCAGTGAGGATCCCAACAATGCATTAGGCGCCAGTTTTGCTTTCAAGCTAGCAACGAATCCATTCCGTGTTGTTCCAAGAGCCAAGAAACAGGCTTTGCTTGCCGACGCTTGCTAACTTGTCCTTTGATAACAAACAGGTTTACCACGGAAGGTCTAGTTGGCCAGGGGAACTGCTGGTGGATAATCTCTGCTAATATAATGTCGTCATCCTAGTGAGATGCCGTATTGTGGCTCATACGATATGTCTAGATTTAATTGAATACAAAAAACAACCGAAAAGGACAGCACGTTATTATAAACTACAGCATGTCCCGTAAAAGACGACTTTTCTCCACCAGGTCCAACCTATAAAATTTATCCAAATTCAAAGTCAAACAAGAAAAAAAGAAAAAGAAGCCAAATCTTCATCGTGCAGTCCTACCCAGCAACAATTGTGATTATTAACAAAGAAAAGAGAGAGGAGTAGTGAAGAGCATAATCAAGAGTTTTGTTTCGTACTTCTATTATTATTGATTTTTCCTTCATATCTTCTTACAGTGTTTCTTAACGCTCAATGTTCCGATTGCAAGAGGGATTCATAGAAAAATCTCTCTTTAACATCGCAAAGTCGGTTTGATAATGTAAAAATTTCATGCTGGGGGATATCATGGAAAGCTGAATTCGATCGAACTTTTCTACCTAAAAGAGCAACAGGGCATGGTAATGATAGTTATTACCGCAAAACTTTGCTCTCTCAAATATTCGATTTCACATAATTTGCATCCAAATAAAACTATGGTAAATTTCACTAAAATACCTTTCACTGCTAGAATTTTCATTAAATCACCTTAAAGTATTTTAAGTATTTTAATTATAGATGAATACTGATGCAACTATTATGAAAATGCAAATATAATCTATATTTAAGAGAACTTGAATTACAAAATAACAAATAATATCATCTACAAATGAGATGTGGCAAATAAAATGTTCAATTCAAGTTAGGTAAGTAAACTTGAAGATTAGCCAAGTAAGCCTAAACAAAAGATTAATTATTTTAAACAATTTAGTAAATAACTAAACTCATAAACCAACCAACAAAAGAAAATAGGATAATTAAGATGGTGGAAGAAAGTGTGAAAGTGGAGAACTTATTTGGATGTGGGTATTTGAGCATCTATGATTATGTCAACTTGAGACTTGCCAGGTGTTCAGATCCAAATAAAATGTAGCTTAGCCTTCAAGTCCCTTACCAAATATTAGTACCCGCTTCTAAGCACTTGTTAGTACTTGAGAGTAGAATGGTTGTTATAGTTGAAGAGATGATGTTGAAGTTGAAGAGAGAGTGTTGAAGAGGATTATTAGAACTAGAGAAGTAGAGAGCGAAGTAAGAAAGAAGTATGAGAGCTAAAGAAAGTAAAAAGAGAGTAAAAGATAAAGAGGGCAATTTTATTACAAACTTCCAATGCTACTTCATCCTTACAAATGAGAATTCGGTGTCTATTTATAGGCATTTCAAGGAAACTTCCACACACTAGATATTTCTACTTATATTAGATATTTTATTCTAGATATTTTTCTAAGAAACATCCACACACAAGATATTTTAGTTTAGAAGTCTTCATGAAAGTTTCTTAGAGCCTTCATCACCTCTCATGGTTCTATAAGGTTCTAAGTTCTTCCATAGTCTTTTACAGCTTTCTAGAATATTCCGGAAACTTCTAAACTCTTCCAAAGCCTTATACAAGTTACTAGAATATTTCGGAAGCTTCTAAAATCTTCCGAAACTCTCTAGAACCACATCAGTTCCCCCTGGTGGAAAGGACTCTCCTGACATGAAGGCTTTCATTACTCACTGAAATATATTCTCTCGAGCTGCTCGCAATTCAACCCCACTTATCCATGAACAATCTATTAATGGCCGCCCTTTCCAACGAATTAAATATTTTCTATGTATGCCGCCGCCTCTGTTTTTTGTGGTACGAACATCCATAACGTCTTCTATTTCATCCTCCTCCTGCCTTGCCGATACAAATGGTAGTGTGGTGAGTTCAACCTGTGGAGGAGTCTCTCCATAATATGCCGCTAGGTCCGTAACGTTAAAAATGGGAGAAGCAGGAACAATAGTAGGTAAGTCCAACAAATAAGCATTTGACCCCAAACGCCGCAAAACTCGAAATGGACCAAATCTCCTTCTGCTCAACCTCGTATAAGAACCCGCAGGAAATCCCTATCGTTGAAAATGTGCCATAACCAAATATCCTAGTTGGAATATTTGTTCTCGTCTATGGCAGCTTTATATTTGGCATTGGACTTGCAGAGCGTATCCAACACTTTCTTTTGGATCATCTTTATATGTTCTACAATTGCATCCGCCTCAGCACTGGCTCGACCATGAAATGGTAAGGATGTTCGATCTAGGATATGAGAGATGAGTTGGCCATATAAGGGTTCAAATGGAGTTTTGCCGGTAGATCTATTAACAGAGTTATTATACGCAAATTCTGCCGGAGTAAGAATTAAATCCCATTGAGTAGATTTTTCACCGGCTAAACATCTAAGCAAATTACCTAAGTTGCGATTGACCGTCTGTTTGAGGATGATATACACTGCTAAACTGTAAACAAGTTCCCAATTTAGACCATAATATTCTTCAAAAGCGGCTTAAGAATCTAGTATCCCTATCAGATGTGAATAACCTAAGTATGCCATGCAAACATACTACTTCCTTAAATAATAAATCTGCTATAAAAGATGCATCAGAAGTTTTTTTTATATGCAATGAAATGAGCCATTTTAGTGAACCTATCCACTACCATAAAAATGAAATCCACCATCCTAGCAGTTTTAGGTAGTGCAAGTATAAAATGCATAGTAACGTCCTCGCAGGGTTTTGTAGGAAGTGGAAAGGGAGTGTAAAGACCGATATTTTATGATGTGCCTTTAAATGATTGGCATATATTACATCTTTTAATAAAATGACACACATCTTTTCTAACTTAGGCCAAAAATATCTTCCTTCTACTAAAACAATAGTTTTAGTTTCCCCAAAATGACCACATAGGCCTCCACTATGAACTCCACTATGAAGTTCTTGAATGAGAGACTCATGAATAAAACCCTCACAAATGCATAATTTAGTTTCCTTGAATAAATAACCATCTTGAATTAAATATTTAATATCTGGGTCCATTCCGGTTGTTCGACATGATTCCTATATAGGACCAAAATAAAGGTCAGAGACATACATATCTCTAAGTGAGTCTAGGAAAACAATAATTGGGCTTAGTGTAACTAATAAATGTTTACGTCTACTTAAAGCGTCAGCTAATTTATTAGTTATGATTGCTTTATGTCTCAAGTGAAACATGTATTTTTGTAAAAATGATGACCACTTGGCATATCTTTTATTTAGGTTCATTTGTGAGTTTGGGCATTTTAAAATTTCGTGATCTGAATTTAAAACAAATGCTCTATCGTCAGAATTTTAGAGTTTAAACTATCACATAAAGTTCTAAACCAAATGTACAATAGCGTGAACGTGCATCATTTAGTTTTTCACTAAAATATGCAACAGGTCTTCCTTCTTGACTAAGGACAGCCCCTTTTCTAAGACAATTCGTAATGGGTGCGATTAAGGCACTAAAGTTCTTTATAAATCTACGATAGAACGGCGCTAAACCATGAAATCATTTCGCCTCACTAATTGTCTTTGGGGTTGGCCAATTTTGAATTGCTTCGATCTTACTAAGATCAAGTTTAATACCATCAGCTGAAACAATATAGCTTAGAAAAACTAAGTTATCCGTAAGGAATGTACATTTTCTAGGGTTAACATATAATTTATTAATTCTAAAAGTTTCTAATACTTGTTTTAAATGTTTTATATGGATATCTGGGTTAGCGCTATAAATAAGAATATCGTCAAAATATACTATTATAAACTTTCCTATAAAAAATCCAAGTATATGAGTCATTGTTCGCATAAATATACTAGGTGCATTGGACAACCCGAAAGGCATGACCATCCACTCATATACACCCTCCTTAGTCTTAAGAGCAGTTTTCCACTCATTACCTGGTATAATTCTAATTTGGTGATGTCCACTCCCGAGGTCTTAGTTAGTAAATATCTTAGTGCCATTAATCATATCAATCATGTCATCTAATTTAGCTATTGAAAATCTATATTTTATAGTGATTTTATTCATTGCTCTACTATCGACACATTCTCCAAGAACAATCCTTTTTAGGGGTCAAAAGGACGGGAACTGTACATGGACTCATGCTCTCTTATTAATCATTTCTTTAATAACCCGCTAACTTGTTTATGCAATTTCTCGTGTTCTGACGGACTCATCCTATAATATGGTCGAGGTGGAAGACTGGCACCAGGAACTAGATCAATGCAATGTCATATATTCCTCAAAGGTGGTAATCCATTTGGAAGTTCATCGGGGGTAACATCGGAATACCTTGTAAAAGTGGCCGAACTATTTGAGGAATATTTATCTCGTGTCCTGTTTCTTATCCGATTAAATATATAAAACAATTTAGAATTCTTAACTTATTTATTAAGATCATGTACGTTAAGGATTAAAGCCGAGATAGACGACACAACTGGTTTAGGGGTAGGTTTTTCTTCTTTAGGATGAGGGATGACCCTTTGTGGGTGAAGAACTATTTTAATCTTGTCCTTAAGGAAAGTGTACGTGTTCTTTTCTCCATCGTGTTGTGTTTTCTTATCAAATTATCAAGGTCTTCCCAACAAAATATGACATACTTGTAATGGGACTACATCACACTAAACTTAGTCTTCATACTATTTTCCTATAAAGAACTTGACTAGACAACATTTTGTTACTGCACCTTGCCTTCCTCCTTAAACTACGAGATATTATAAGGTTTATATAGGATCTCGGTTTTAAGTTTAAGTTTGTCAACCATTTCTTATGAGACAAAATTTCACGTACTACCACTATCAATCATTAGTGAATATAGTTTTCCTCCGGATGTGCATATTGTGCGAAAGAGGTTATGTCTCAACCAGCGATGACTCTTCTTTAGCCGCTATCATGACTCGATGAATTACTAGGAATTGACTGTCATTGTCGTCTTCTATATCTACATTATTACTCTCGTTCTCGTAGGTACTTTGTTCAATATCTTGTTCACTATCGCTTGCATAATTATCTGATTCATTTTGAGTTATTAAGTTAAACTTTCTTCAAGGGCATTGAGCTGACCCATGACCAGGTTTTCAACATTTATAACAGACGAATCCGTCATTTGGTTTAGGTCCTAATATACATTTTTCCTTATTAAGATCATATTTGTATTGTTCCGGTTTTGATCGGTTTCATTTATTAGTATTCTTATTGCTACTAGATGAAGATTTGAACGTGTTATTTTTGTTAGATGTAGATCGTTGTAATTGTTTTCAATCTTTTTAGCTTTGTGATAAACTTCGTCAACACTTATTATATCATAGAGTTCAACTTGATTTTGAATAGGCCATTGTAACTCATTACTGTACGTAGTAACAGTCTGTTCTTCATCTTCATTAAGATTATTTCTCGCTTGAAGTTTAGAAAATATTTAAGTATACTCACCATCAGTCATTTTACTATATTTTAGATTATTATATTCTTAAAAGATTGTCCTACGATAATTTATAGGTAAAAATTGTTCTTCAAATTTTCGTTTCATGTGATCCTATTTACCCTTTCTAACTCTACTAGCTTGAAGATTTTTCCACCATAGAAGTGCATGACCTCTCATTTTTAAGCTAACAAATTTAACTTTTTTATCATCGGGCATTTTTTTTCCAATCAAAGAAATGATATATCTTATTTACCCAATTTAAGAATTCTTCATGGTCTAGTTTTCCTTCAATCTCCTCTACATCAATTTTAATTCCTTGATCCCATCGTTTATCTTATCTCACCCCCCTCTCAAATCGATCATGTCGTATTGTTACTTCACCATCACTATCATTTTCGAAGAGCCTATTGTTAAGGTTTCTATATCGGGGTTGATTATTTTGTTTTTCTAGACGTGTATTCGTTAGTAACTCGCTTAATTATTTTAGTTGATCATTAATTTGTTGTATTTATGTTTGTTGGGCTAGAAAGGCTTCTTGCCATGTTGCGGGTGGATGAGTTTGTATATTTGATTGTGCATCATTATTGCTATCCATTATAAGTATATATGCAAGAAAAAAATTTGACAACAGGTAAAATGCAAGAATAGGACTTAAATGCAACTTATGAAGTTCCCAAGGATTGGAACTTACTCTGATACCAAAACTGATGCAATTATTATGAATTAGATGTAAAAACTAAATGAAAATGCAAATGTAATCTATATTTAAAGAAACTTGAATTACAAAATAGTAAATAATATCACCTACAAATGAGATTTGGCAGATAAAGTGTTCAATCCAAATTAGGTAAGTAAACATGATGATTAGCCAAGTAAGCCTAAACAAAAGATTTATTCTTTCAAGCAATTTGGTAAATAACTAAGCTAATAAATCAACCAACAAAAAAAATAGGGTAATTAAGATGGTAGAAGAATGTGTGAAAGTGACGAACTTACTTGGATGTGGGTATTTGAGTATAAATGATTATGTTAACTTGAGATTTGCCTTGTGTTTAGATCCAAAGAAAATCTAGCTTAGCCTTCAAGTCCATTGCCAAACATTAGCACCCGCTTCTAAACACTTATTAGTACTTGAGAATAGAATGATTGTTGTAGTTGAAGACAAAGTGTTGAAGAGCATTATTAGAATTAGAGAAATATGAGAGCTAAAGAAAGTAGAAAGGGAGTAAAAGATAAAGAGAACAATTTTATTATAAACTTCCAATACCACTTCATCCTTACAAATGAGAGTTAAGTGCCTATTTATAGGCATTTCAAGAAAACTTCCACACTAGACATTTCTACATACATTAGATATTTTATTCTAGATATTTTCCTAAGAAACATCCACACACAAGATATTTTACTTTAGAAGTCTTCATAAAAGCTTTTTAGAGCCTTCATAATCTCACATGGTTCTATAAGCTTCTAAGGGCATGTTTGGATGCGCTTATTTTTAAGTGATTATTTACCATAATCACTTATAAGTGATTATTTCTGGAAAAAGTGAAAAAAAATCACTTATAAGTGCTTATAGCAAATAAGTTGTTTAGTGTTTGAATGATTTTGTATGAAAAGTGATTATAAATAGATAATGTGTTTGGATGAAAAGATAGATAAGTGATTATTGAGTATAAAATGACCAAAAGGCCGTAATATTAATGTCATCTTAAAATTTGGGTAAAAAGACGAGGCATTATGGTATGTTACTTGGTAAACTCTACTATTTCATAATCACTTTAGGAATTACTAGTTTATTTTTAAGTGGGTAAAAATACCATGTTTAAGCCAGTCATGGTGGGACCCGTGGTAAAATAATCACTTATTGAATAGTAAAAGAGAGATCCAAACATACTATCTACTTAAGGCTCACCTTGATGTGATGTTTAATCACTCGTTGACCAAAAATAATCCGATCCAAACAGGCCCTAAGCTCTTTCAAAGTCTTCTATAAGTTTCTAGAATATTCCGGAAGTTTTTAAGCTCTTCAAAAGTTTTCTACGAGTTTCTAGAATATTCCGAAAGCTTCTAAAATCTTTCAAAACTCTCTAGCACCACAACAAATAGGGTCTGTGACCACGTTAACAGAATGGGGTTTTACTCTTCTACCATTGCCACATCAGTACCACTTTTTAAACTGAGGAAAAGTCCCTCATCTAAAAACCCTCATCTTCAAAAAAAAAAACCAAATGTGTTTACACACACACACACAAAATCCAAGATGCAAAATGAACTTCAAGCATTCTCTTAAGCCAGTTCCACCGTCCTAATTCCTCGTGTATCTTCGATTGGGCATCTAGCTAGAGTTTTGGAACAGAAAAATCTAGCTTGGGTTTCACTAGGTTTTCCAATCTCTAATTACTGATTAGGTCACATTAGGCATCTAGCTTGAGCCTCGAAGCCAATTGATCTGGCATCTAGCTTGAAACCTCGAAACCGATTTAATTAGGATGCCTGATCAGAAATGTGAAAGTGACGATTTATTTTTAAAAACTTCAGAAAGGAAAACAAGAGCATAAATTCTCTAAATGGCGCTAAGCGTGGATATAAACTTCGAACTGCAAAGTATATCTGATGGTTATAAATTGGGGATGTCTCCGTGCTTGGATAATTCTCACCACTAAGCACTCATCGATACACCCCGCCACCCAATTGGGTTGGCTTAATGCTGTTATTCGTGTAATTTAGCCAGAAAATGAATAGCTTTTTCAATAAAGCTTTGCTACCATCTCTGATCTTTATGTGATCCTTTGATCTTTATCGCCAATTTAAGACATATATAGCAGTATATGAATCTTTTCTCATTCCCAAAATCAATTCAAATCAACAACTATTAGTACCAAAGGATCCGCGCCATTATTCAACCAAACAAACAAATTTCATAACAGCACCGGATAATCAGTAACAAGCAACAAAATAAAACCAAATTCACAAACTCAAAATACATGCCTGAATCCGAGAATTCACGACGACGAAGCGTACCCCACAGCCGAATACCACCCGCCCGGCCCCGCGGCCTCCTCCTCGAGGAAGAGATCGTCCGTCCGCCTCACGGCGGCGTGCCCCAGCACCAGAAACACCCCAACCAGCACCGACACCAGGATGTTGAGCTTGGCGTCGGTGAAGAGCAGCACCCCGATGGTGAGGACGAAGAGCGCGATGAGCACGGCCTTGTCGCCGATCTCACGGCGCAGGATGATGAGAGGCTCGTCGCGGAGGAAGTAGAGGAAGAGCCAGGCGGCCATCATGGCGATGAAGACGATGAGCGAGATGGGGTGCCAGAGGAGGGAGACGAAGAGGATCAAAAGGACGACGATGGCGTAGTTCATGGCGAAGTAGGAGACGTTGGTGCGGATGCGGAGGTAGGTCTCGCCTAGGGTTTGGGGGAGGGTGAAGGCGCGGCGGTGGACCAGCTCGCCCCATGGCCGCCGCGTGGCGAGGGCGGCACGGCCACGGTCCTTGGCGCGGGAGATGAATCCGACGGGCGAGTCCGCCGCCGGCGTCGAGGTCGGGATCGTGCCGTAGGTCGTCTCCGACATTGATTGATGATGATGATGATTTCTTCTTGTTCTAGGGTTTGAGGACGAGTCAATGGGAGGAAGGGAAATTTGGGGGCGATCTGTTGGTTGGTGGGTTTATTTATGCGGGGCGGCTTGATGTGGCACGCGCTATACCATTTACAATTAAGGATGATAATGTGAGGTGATGAGAATATTGGAATGGTTGAGGCTTTGAGAATTTTATTATTACTATTACATAAAAGATTGACTGAGGGGCTGTTTGGAGGATTTTGAAATCTGGATTAGCAATTGTGTTTGGTTGGTATTGGATTTCTTATGTTAAATTTCTCATTTTGAATTTGTAGCGTCTTGTAATCCTTGTTTGGTTGGGAAAAATAAATGGCATTTGGATTTGAGGATTAGAAAGATAGAGAGGGGATTTTTTAATAAAATAAAGTATTTGGGCTCCACATGAACAGTACCAAATCCATACCAATTCACAATTTTTTTTGGATTTAAGAATCCAAAAAATGGTGGACCCCTTCACAAAAAACAAGCAGTTCCAACAATCCAAAATCCTACAACCAAACAAGAATTAGCTAAGGGCATGGTTGGTTGCAAGATTATGTTGGATTTGGCACTATTGGGATTAGCAAATCTAAGGTTTCGATGGTTTTGTGTTTGGTTGGAAAAGGATTGGGAAGTTTGGACTTTTGTGATGGTTTTGTGTTTGGTTGGAAGAGGATTGGGAAGTTTGGACTTTTGTGAGGGGCCCACCAAAAACAAGAATCCATAAATCCTTTAAAATTTTAGGGTTTACAAGGATTTTCACTATTCATCGTACTTTAATTATAGTTTTATTTATTTAATAATTATCTCTCTTCATGTCTTTCTAAACATTTCCAAATCTCACTTTCTTTTCACCAACCAAACAAGAATTATAAGAATCTACAAATCTAATACTAGGAATCCAATACCAACCAAACACAAAATTAATTAAGCCAAAAATTTTCAATTGTACTATTTGGGAATCCAAATTTCACAATCCTCTAACCAAACAGCCCTTAATCCTCATTTTTTTTTGGATTCTTGAATCCGAACAGTGCAAAATTCTTGTGAATCCTGCCGCCAAATAGCCCCTAAGCATAACAATTGCCCTTCCCACTTTGGCTATAAGACAAGAGGATTAATTATGTCTGCTATTATAACTCAAATTCAATACATGTGATCATGTGAGTTTGCATTTTATCAAATTTTTCAACAACTTTTTTCTTTAAAAAAATGTTTTAAATTATTTTCTAAATTCTTGAGATGTCCATTTTTATCTCTTCCGCTTTTCTCTCTCTCTCCCTCCGCATATTCTCTTTTTGTCTCTCTCATTTATTAGTTCACAAAAAAGATAAAAGAAAAAATATATACCTCAACTCAACACGTGTATCATGAAATTGAAAATTTTAAAAATATATAACTTATTAGATATTTCTTTTCAAAGCCACAGTTTGGTTAAAAATATAAAAAAATTCAAAGACTCAACATTGTCCAAGCTATCCATGTTATTATTAAATAACAAATAGATTTCAAAACAAATGTGAACGATGGATAAGAGAAAATTGTTTATATAAACAATGTCACATCCGTACTTCCCAAAATAAATAATAAAATAGTATGGATGTGATGAGACTCGTGACGTATCTATATCAAGAAGCATAACTTCCCAATATAGATATGCTAAGCGTCCGTACATGTAATAGTTGTATCACAAGAATTTATAACAATATTTATTAAAGAAGATGATCAAGATTCACAACAAATTAACTAGTTTCAAGTGATGCAAAAAAAGAGCCTTCAGCATACACAAAATATATGTCATAAAGTGATAAATAACAAAAAGAGATAATAATATTTTAGAAATGGCTGGAAGTGTGAAAGGTCTTGGGTTGATACGTCCTCCTCACCGGGCACTATTTCGTCCTCCTCTAAAATAGGATGTGATAGACATTTCAAAAAAAAGAAAAAAACATACAAAATGCCCATCGGCGAACTAACGCTCGATAAGTCTCCCAAAAATCCAATAAAGATAACGAAAATATGTTATTAATATAAAACAAAATCAACTCAGTAAATAACAAGGAAAAATAATTTAAGCTCATATGAAAAGATACTGACGTATATATTTTTAAAACCATATTTTATC
This sequence comes from Agapanthus africanus, assembly GCA_030015575.1. Lineage (NCBI taxonomy): Eukaryota > Viridiplantae > Streptophyta > Magnoliopsida > Asparagales > Amaryllidaceae > Agapanthus > Agapanthus africanus. Next base: position 133,794,851 of record CM057344.1, on the reverse strand, counting down.
TTGTACGAATCGAAATAAGAATAGGACATGCAATATCGTGAATATTCCGTTCGTCATGTCGGAACATCATATGAGGATTCTAAAGTTTCCCTCACGAATTCAAGAGTGTTGGGAAAAAGTTGATTCATAGAACAATACTTGCGACAAACCAATCATGCAATAATCAACAACCACACAATTAATGAAAGACAAATTAATAAGTGCAAGAATAAATAAGAAAACGAAACGCAAACAAGAGAGAATTTGTTAACGAGATTCACCCACCGTATAGCTAGTTCCCAACAGAACGTGATAGATTTAATTTATTGCACATTTTCTAACTCATTGATCATTTTATTATCATGTATTATATTGTTCCGGCTATCTTTTATAAATTATTATAGATAACAGGGCTAGAATGCAAAAGGACGGAAAATTGTCTTAAAAGAAGGATTACATGCCTAAGATGGAGAATTAAGGGAATTGTCCAGAAAATCAAAAGAATAATCAGCAAATTTGGAAAAAATTTAGGAATATCATTACAAATCAGCAAAGGTTGAAACAAATAGAGGTGAATCAATTATCACAATAACAAATCGGTTGGAGAAACCAAATAAAATAAAAAACAACAAATAAATTTTCCTAATTATATGCCAAATTTAGGAACAATTCGGAGATCCACGCAACTGTAGAAGAACGAGAATAATTTTCATGATCTGATAACTAAAAAGAGCTCAACAAATCAAGAGAAATCAAGCACAAAAAAATTCATGCCATGAAGCCAACAAAGCGCCGCGGATTAGCTGCGGGTTAAGCATGGGCGCGGCGGATCAGCCGCACAATCTGGGCCGTTCATCACCAAATTTTATGGGCACGATTGTCTTGGCTCATACATCGTTTTAAGTTATATCGTTTTATTTTTCGAAGATTCTGAAAGCTCGCAATAACATTCAACAAAGCAATTAGATTAGATTTTCATAGTTGTGAGCAAGTTACTTTTTTTGTATCTTCTATTACTTATTCTCCAAGCTTTCTTAGCCCTATATAAGCACATGTATAGCCTTAGCGTTTCATACCTCTCTCATAGACTTCTCATTGGGGTTTTCAAGAAGAAGAGATCGAGTCTACTGTTAGTACTCTTGATTATGAATAAGATTTATTTTTCTTTTATAAACATGAGTAACTAATTCTTTTCTAGGGTTTTGTTTGTATTTATTTTGTGGTTGGGTATTCTTTTATCTCTTTTTTTCTATACTTTTATGATGAATGTCTTGTAATTTATTTATTCTCTATGTAGTTTTTCATCTAATAAACTAATCTCATAATTAAAGCTGACGCCAAGAATAAAATTAGGGAAAGATGATAACACTAATAATTTAATTAGTTTAAGGAAGTTTTGAAAAACTAGAAATTTAATTACGGAAGGTAAGAAAATAATTTAATCACAAAATATTCAATTTAGATAGTTAAAAAATATCTAGATTAATCGAAAAGATAATAAATGTATATCACCTACAAATATTTATTGAAGATTAAAACTAGATTACTTTTAATTAACTAGAACTAGGGTTTTAATATGATCTAGATGATAATAGACCATGTTATAATTTAAATATAACATATGTTTAGTTATAATTAATAGAAATATATTAGAACTAGATTAGAAAAGAAAATGAATCCTTTAACCCGACCATAGAAATATAGTAAATAAAAACCTTAGAATTTTCTCTCTTGAAAACTAACTTTTATTTTATTTTGCATTTAAATTGTTAGATTTTAAAAATAACTCAACTTTAACTTAATTTAAAAGTAGTTAACACACCTCTTTGTGGGAACGATTCTCAAGTACGACTGCGATAAGCTGTATACTTGCGGTTAAATTTGGAGATAATAAAAATTCTAATCAAGTTTTTGGCGCTGCTACCGGAGATGTGTAGTTTAATTACATTTAAATTTTAGTTTTAGATTTTAGTTATACATTAAATTAGATTTCCTTTAGTGCATTTGATTCTGCAAAATTTCTGTCTAAAATTTCAGGAATCGAGATGAACTTACTGAAAGAAAAGATTGATATGAACAGGAGGAAAATCTAGATAAGATTTCGTTGTTCCCAAATCTCGATTTGATTCCAACTAACAGATTTTTGCAGGATTCTTTTCGCCATATATAAAAAAATTAGTTTAGATTTTAGATTGCACTGCATATTTAAAAAGATTCTAAGGGGTAACAACCCAAATCCAGATTAGGTAGGGATTTTATCACCCTTCCAACACCCCACAAATCACAACTGAACATCCGCATTGACTTACAGTAATTTAAAAAATATATTTAGACTCCAGCCCCTAAGGATATATCGTGCTCAATAGAACAAGAGGAGCTTGTAAGTAATCTAACAATTATTCGATTCAATCTTGAGATGTCTTATGATGTGTGACTAGTTGTGCTTATTTAATTAAGGCCTGCTATTTCGGTGATTTGTATAGTAGAACCCTCCCACTTAACTGGCACTGATCTGACTTCAAGGTTGTTAAAGAGCGTTAGAGGATTTATCCCGCAAGTTATCTCTTGACAGTTAGGAGCGGGTCTAGTAACTTGACCTAGGTAACTCTAGATCTATGTTGTTTGCACATCTTTAATTGTGATTTTTAGAATCTCTAGTCATCTTAGTTTTTGCATTAAAAAAAAAACTTTTGCGTATGGTGTATGCACGTGTGGGGTCGAGACGAAACAAACCGTTTGACTCGTCTTGATTTTATAGATCCAATGGCTGACCTTGTTCCCAATACACCTACTATACAAAATAGATGTTTTCCTGTACGCACATCACTGCCATCTTGCTTTTTTTATCGTTAGCAACGGTGACTATGAAATAAAAACATGTTTTCATAAATTCACTTTCTAAGTTTCATGGTTTACAATCCGAAGACGCCTATGTCTTCATAAGAGAGTTTGAGAACTTATGTCAAATGTTTAAACTTAAGTTGTTGAACCAAGATGCAGTTGTTTAGACTTATTCTCTTTGCCCTCACTAATAAATCTAAGCATTGGCTTTACAGTGTGCCAGTCAATACAATTAGGACATGGGATGAGTACGAAAATATTTCTTAAAAAGTTCTACTCACATTTTAAAACCGCCAAATTTCAAAACGAAATTAGGACTTTTTCACAAAAACAGGAGGAATCTTTTTGGAAGCATTTCGAACCTTTTAAGGACCTTCTCATAAAATGCCTCCATCATGGTATAGCTAAGTGGGAACTATATCAAATAGTCTATGATGACATGGAATCCAAGTTTATGATTGAGCCATGTCTGAAGCGTATTTTATGATGAAGAAGGAGGACGAGGCATGGGACTTTTTAGAAGAATTGTCCAATAAGACCATGCAGTGGGAAAGTTCTAGTAAGAGTTGGTCAACTAATTCTAAGGGTGGGATCCAAATGGTTGAAGATACAATTGGAATGCAAGCCCGGCTGGCTGCCTATTCAGTCAAAAATATTACACTTTTGATATAACATTTTCCTTACTTTTGATAAATATTTAAAGGTGTTTATTATAAATATAGAACATATGTGGGTTTATCTGCAAAATACTCTTTATCATGTGTTTATATATTATAATTAACATTATGAAGGAAAATATAAGCATATAATAATTATATAATATTTTTTATTATGCATATCAAATAATCTTAATCAAATTTCTTAAAGATTTAATACCATTTAAAATGATTAAGATAATATCTCTAATATAACAAATATTACTGATATTATTCATGGAGATATTATGCAGATTTAGCTCAGGTCCGGAGATCGAGATATTCGAGATGTCGGGATTAAGATCTGTCGATAAAATCGTAAAATCAATAACGACAGAGACTCAGGAAATATTTGAAGAATTCAGGCATTAAAAAAATCTCTACGTGTTAACATGAGAATGCACCTGAATTTTGGAACCCTAACCTCCCCAAATAGCCACGCTTCCGCGGCCAATAAACACAAATAGCGGCGGATCCGCGGCCATTTAATGGCCATAGGATCTGTGATTTTGTGATCAGGATCGCAACAATAAATCTTTATACATGTGATCTAGGGTTTCTGATTTAAGGGCTATATAAAGGACCGATGACTAAAATTAGAAATCATCACTTTTAACACGAAACAAATCACCGTCAAGAACAAGAGATCCACGACAGGTCCGCGATTCGACGTGATAGAGCGACGTGAATATCGACGGAGCATCTACTCCTTACTAGGCAGAGATCGAGAGCAACTTCTTCTTGTAATCTAAATTCGAAGGATTTGTACTTGTAACGTTGATTAATAAAGGTAGATCATTAGTTTAATTCTTTGCATTTTACTTTCTGTATTACTTTCTGCATTTACAATATGGTCTCCTTCTTCATCTTCTCTTCTATCTCAATCATGCATGAGTAATTCCTAACTTGCTAGGGTTCGTAGGATTAGGGTAGATCAATGGATGATAAAATATCTTAACTTCTTTTAAATCTTATAAAGTTTATAAACTTTAGTAAAATAAATGTTAACATTCTTATCGGGCGCGCTACCAATTTATTGATAGTCTCGACCGCGATTTGAGATTAGATTAACAATTATTTTGGTAAAGACTAGACATGAATAGAGATCAATGCAAGGATAAGGGTTAAAAGTGAGGAAACTCTAGTTTCTTCCAAAAGAACCCTAATCCACATTCATCGCTATCGATCTAGTTTTAAATCTATTAAAAGATAAAAATAGTCATTTTTAATTAACCATCCATTACTACTAAATTCTATGAACCCTACAAGTCTCTTATTTATAGATTCTACATCCATATATCGTAGATCTACAACCAATCACTCTTTCTTTCAATCAACTCGTCTAAAGCAAGATTAAAAGTTCCACGCATCCCTGAGGACGACCCGTACTTATCTCGGCTAGCTACTCGCGACACCGTTATTGATTGCGGTTAATTTTATTTATGACACACTTCTTTTCCAAAAACATCATATAACCAAATGGCGCCGTTGCTGGGGATACATGCGTAATTTTTTTTGCTATTCAGGTTGAATTCTTATTCGATCCATATCATAAAAAATTAAAAACAACAAATTATATATTTAACGATTAGTGTGCGACTTTTTGCGAGGGAATCTAGAGTCATTGGAACGAGGAATTTGAGATTCAGAGACTTTCAAAAAGAACCAGAGGAGCACAGGAGACACTGTAGAAAAATTTTAGCAGACGACCCCTCCACTGCGAGGTGGAACCGTGGCAACAAGGCGGTTTTGGCGGCGGAACCGCGGCGGCCTTGGAGAATTGTGCCCCCATTCTGGTATATTCCTCATATCTTTCTCTCTTCTCTAGATATCCAATAATTTGATTTTCTGCAGGATTCTTTGCAAAATATCGCCGTTCAAAAATCTTTTGCGTGTTTTGTAATTGGTTTGTTTTTGCATAATTTTAACCGGACTTTAAGGGGCAAGACCAAAAATTCAGATTAGGTGGGGATTTCATCACCCTTTCTAGGCCCCACAAATCACAAAAAGAATATCTCCATAACCCTATATTAATTAAAATATCTAGACCAAGACTCTAAGGACCGTCGCGCTCAATTAAGACAGAGAAAGGTCGTGGGTAATTTATTGCTTATCCGCATTTCTCTTGTGGTGTCTAGGCAAGTGTGACTATGGCAAGTGGTTACTTAATTAAGCCCGCTATTTTCGGTGATTCGTATAGCGGATACCTCCCACTTACCTGGCACTTATCTGGCCATAGGAGCGATAAAGAGGTGGTAGAGGATTGATTCTGCGACTTCTCCTTTAGAAGTCTAGGAGCGGTCTAGTGCTTGACTTAGGTAACCGTAGTTCTAGGGCTGATTGTGCATTTTGTGATTTTTTGAGTCAAGCCTCACGCCTGACACCTTTTTGAAAACAAATCATTTTTAAATCGTTCTCACACACGCTGCCACGTGCGCTAAACCCGCTTAGCGCATGATCGGCTGTACATGGGATTCTAGTACCCGTCTTGTCCGCGTTTCTGCTATCGACTCCAATGTCGGTACTTCTTCATCTTCTTTTTCCCCTCCACCCACCACATCGATCGAGATGGACGGTTCTCCATCACATTTTACCAACACATCCCTGCCACCACCCATAGGAGCGCAGAATCCACCGCGCATCTCTCTCCAAGAAAGATGCTACCCGATACGCGGTCCCTTTCCTACTTGTCTATCTATTCCACCGGCCAAAGGGGATAATTTCGAAATTAAACCCCACTTCACCAACTTGTTGCCAATTTCACGGGCTTGAATCCGAAGACACATACGTTTTTATAACCAAATTCGAAAACGTATAGGCAATGATGGGCACTACAAAACTTTTTATGGATGCTATGAGATTATGTCTTCTCCCTTTTACCTTGTGCGGCCTAGCAGAAAAATAGCTTTATAACACTGTCGCACATTCTATCGCCAAATGGGACGAATTCGTTATAGCATTCCTTAAGAAATTTTATCCCAATCACAAAACTGCCCGTGTTCGAAGCGAGATTAACCAGTTTACCCAACTTCCCAATGAACCATTCTGGAAATACTTTGAACGGTTCAAAGATCTTCTTTTACAATGCCCCCATCACGGAATTGATAAATGGCAATTTTGCCGAATTATATATGAGGGTGTTAATCCTGCCACAAAACAGATACTTGAAACCATTTGTCAATGCCATTTCATGTCTAAAGACGATGGTGAAGCTCGGCAATTTCTGGAAGATCTCGCCGAACAAACTCTGCAATGGGAAAGTGTCAGACCAATATCGTCTAGGGGAGGTATCCATCAGCTCGACGTTTCCATCGCAGTGAAATCCGAAATGGCCGCAATGCAAAAGAAACTCGAAACTATAGAAACCAAAGTCTCTTTAGCCTCCCTAAACCAGGTTACGCTCTCCAAACCCGTGTGTGGTTGCTGTTCCGACCCATCACATTTAACAGAAGAATGTCCTTTAAGTCCTCCGTTTCAAGGTAAAGAACAGACTAATACTGTTTTTCAGCAACAACCTAGAAACGATCCTTATTCTTCCACATACAATCAGGGATGGAAGAGTCATCCTAATTTTTCTTGGAACCAAAACCAAACTCAAACTCAAAATATGTTTCCAAGCCAAAATAACTATCAAAAACCTCCCCCACAGTAACAGCAACCACAACAACCGAGTCAACACCCCTTTCAACCGCAAACTTTTTAAAATCCGGCCAACAATTTTGCACCTTATAATAATTCTTTCCAAACGGCCAGTACCGATAAAACCTCTGCACTCGAATGTAACTTAGAAACGTTCATTAACCAATCTACACAAACGACGGCTAATTTAACATCTTCTATCCAAACATTAGTGCAGCACACCGCTTCCCATGGTGAAAGAATAAAATCGATAGAAGCATAACTTGCACAGTTAAATGCCGCGATGAGTGAGAGAGAGAAAGGGAAACTTCCATCTCAACCTCTACCGAATCCTGGCCACTCACAAAGTCATAATGTGTGTGCCATAACCATATTGAGATCGAGAAGAGTACTGAATAACCAAGTGGGTGAACATGTTGATGTTGATGATATTTATGATATCCCAGCTTCTAGTTCTAATCATAATTCGTCTAATCCAACAACCTCTTCCGAGCCTATTCTCCGTTTTCCATTAGGCTCAAACCCCCAGCCCACTTCCTCGAGTCAACCTCAAATGATCACAACTCCAGTTCTAGGACCTATTCCATCTCCACAAACTTCTTTACAAATGTTAGACCAAACCCTTATTGATAAAGCTTCTTATCCACATAGGTTAAGGGGCAACAGACCAAGTCCACAAATGGAGAAAATTGTGGAAATTTTTAAGCAAGTTAACATAAACATTTCTCTCCTATATGCTATCCAACAAGTTCCATCCTATGCGAAAATTCTAAAGGAATTGTCCACTAGGAAAAGGAAAATTCAAGTGCCTAAAAAAGCTTTCTTAGCGAGTAATATAAGCACTGCTGTTACCCAACAAATATCCAAGAAACGAAAGGACCCCGGGAGTCCTACAATATCTATTGCTATTGGGGGTAAAAATATCAATCGCGCTCTACTCGATTTAGGTGCTAGTATTAACTTACTTCCGTATTCTGTCTATGGGCAACTAGGTATCTGAGAGTTAAAACCGGCGCACTGCACTCTTCGGATGGTTGATCGATCTATCACCCAACCTAGGGGTGAGCTAGAGGACGTGTTAATCAAAATCGGAGAATTTATATTCCCTGTAGACTTTATAGTTATTGATACACAGCCTGTAGCAAACCCCCAAAACCAAATTCCGGTGATTCTAGATCGACCTTTTCTTGCGACTTCCAACGCAATAATTAATTATCGAAACAGCAATATGACCCTATCTTTCGGGAAGATGTCAATTGAGCTTAACATTTATAAGTTGGGAAGTGAACCCTCTGAACCCTATGCTCATGTATGTTCTATCGAAACGATAGAGTCCGACAGCAGCAAACTTGAAAATCTTCACGATACTTATTTCTAATCCACTAGTGCGTTGTTGTTTGATCCTGCTATTTATTATACACATGAGGACCCTTCTATCAACAAGTCCACACCCAAGTCCGAATCCTTTAACTTGTCGAATAAATTAGTCGAGCTATCCGGGTCAACATCTAACGCTAAATATGAACCTTTTACGGAGTCCGAGGATCATACCTTTCTTTCCGATGAGATTACCATTCGGAATATCGATGAAAGCTTTAAAGACATTCTCGCCGAAGAAATCGTATTCTTAGAAGACATGGAAGTTGTGATGAATCAACCCCAACCCAAAAAAGTTGAACCGCCACCTCTTCTTCTTATCAAGAACAAGAATGCGAGTAATCCATCATCATTGTTTCGTCTCTACAAACCGAGACGTAAACCCGTTATATTACACTTCTTATCTCCTCCCCACTTCTTCACGTCTATAGGTGACATGATCTTCTACCAACCTTGTGTTATGTTGATAAAATATTTGAATGGTTGGTGTTGACTTTTGGTCTTTATAAAGCTTTATATTGACCAATAACTTTACCCCCTTCTTTATAATTTTAAATGCTTAATACGGTTTCACTCAAGTTTGGGGAGGGGAGAAAATATTTTGGCTCTTGAAAGAAAATAAATTTTTACAAAATTGTGAGCCAAAAATAAGTTTGGGGGAGGATTTTACTATCATTTATTTATGTCCCTGTTACTAACTTTTCCTTCCAAGTCTACAGTTTTCTTAAGCTTAACAGATGATATCAGTGAGGACATTGCTGCAAATAGGTTTTGGGGAGGTTTGTGCTTATTCACGCATTATTTTGTATTATCATAAATATAAGCACAAAATTTTTTGATAATGAAAATTTGAAAGTGAAAAATTACATATAAAAGATAGGAACAGTTTGAGAAAAGTAAGAAGGTTAGATGTTTTCTTAAACGAAACTAGTAATAAATAGTTATGAGCTGTTGTCTCAAGGGTTAGTAAGATGAAGGGAATCACTAATCTGAGGATAGATCTGAGTCTGAAAAATAGTCCATATTCTTGAGTCCATACATTTGAACGTTGATACCCTACTATACGCACTTGCACACATCTTGAAACTTGGGATAGTAGAGGATACCTTGAAATGCTCTTGTCTAAAAGCCTTGGTATGAAGAAAAATAAAAATATAAAAAAAATAGTAAAGAAAAATAAACACTGGTTTTGTAATTGCTTAAGGCAGCATAAAAAAAATATAGCGAGGGTGTTTTATCACCTAGTGCCTTAGACCAACTGGTTTGGGAGCCACTGCTAAGCCTTAGGTGTTGCAAGCCGAGAAAATTGCTAATTACGCCTAAATGAGTGAGCAAATTTAGTAATCGGTCGATTAGTACCTCAAGAAGTATTAACGGTCGCATGAAAAATGTGTGAGCAATTCCATCAAAAATATTCACCGACTAAAAAGTACTAAGGAAGATGGACAAGAGTATGATAGCTTGAATTGAATTCTTTAAGTGTAAGGATGTTTTTTACACACATGTAGGGGTATATGATGGATGTTTGGAAGAAATGTAGGGAGGAAGACTAAAGACGATATTTTATTGAGAGATGGTGTGATTTCCGACATCTTTTCATGAACATTAAGATAGGGCTCATGGAAACCGAAAAGCTAGTGCAGTTGGAAACTCTTCTTTTCAAGTTCTTTTTTTTATATGATCCTTATCTTTGTATGTAACTTTCATCTTTTTTCTTTTATTATGGGATTTTGTGGGTGTAATCCGCTGAAAACCCTTAGGAGACAACACTCCTCCTACTAGGGACACCTAGAGATTTAAAGGCTTGTTACACGTGCTCAGTACAATCATGATTGCCTACGAAAGTGCGCTAGGTTTTTATTTTTCTTTTTTCTCACTCTCTTGAATAACTAGTTTGCTTGGAACGATCAAAGTTAAGTTTGGGGTATTTGTTTAGTCGAAAATATTGCACTTTTGATATAACATTTTCTTTACTTTTGATAAATATTTAAAGGTGTTTATTATAAATACAGAACATATGTCGGTTTATCTGCAAAATACTCTTTATCATGTGTTTATATATTATAATTAACATTATGAAGGAAAATATAAGCATATTTTTTATTATGCATATCAAATAATCTTAATCAAATTGCTTAAAGATTTAATACCATATAAAATGATTAAGATAATATCTCTAATATAACAAATATTACTAATATTATTCATGGAGATATTGTGCAGATTTAGCTCAGGTCCGGAGATCGAGATATTAGAGATGTCAGGAGCAAGATCTGTCGATAAAATCGTAAAATCAATAACGACAGAGACTCAGGAAATATTTGAAAAGTCCAGGCATTGAAAAACTCTCCACGTCTCAACATGAGAAGGCACCTGAATTTTGGAATCCTAACCTCCCCAAATAGCCGCGCTTCCGCGGCCAATAGACATAAATAGAGGCGGATCCGTGGCCATTTAATGGTCGTAGGATCTGTGATCAGGATCGCAACAATAAATCTTTATACATGGGATCTAGGGTTTCTGATTTAAGGTCTATATAAAGGACCGAGGGCTAAAGTTAGAAATCATCACCTTTAACACGAAGCAAATCACCGTTAAGAACAAGAAATCCACGACAGGTCCGTTATTCGACATGATAAAGTAACGTGAATATCGACGGAGCATCTACTCCCTACGAGGCAGAGATCGAGAGCAACTTCTTCTTGTAATCTAAATTTGAAGGATTTGTACTTATAACGTTGATTAATAAAGGTAGATCATTAGTTTAATTCTTTGCATTTTACTTTCTGTATTACTTTCTGCATTTACAATATGATCTCCTTCTTCATCTTCTCTTTTATCTCAAACATGCGTGAGTAATTCCTAGCTTTCTAGGGTTCGTAGGATTAGGGTAGATCAATGGATGATAAAATATCTTAACTTCTTTTATATCTTATAAAGTTTATAAACTTTTGTAAAATAAATGTTAACATCCTTATCAGGCGCGCTACCAATTTATTGATAGTCTCGACTACGATTTGAGATTAGATTAACAATTGTTTTGGTAAAGGCTAGACATGAATAGAGATCAATGCAATGATAAGGGTTAAGAGCGGGGAAACCCTAGTTTCTTCCAAAAGAATCGTAATCCACATTCATCACTATCGATCTAGTTTTAAATCTATTAAAAGATAAAAAAAAGTCATTTTTAATTAATCATCCATTACTACTAAATTCTATGAACCCTACAAGCTTCTTCTTTATAGATTCTACATCCGTATATTGTAGATCTACAACCAATCACCCCTTCTTTCAATCAACTCGTCTAAAACAAGATTAAAAGTTCCATGCATCCCTGAGGACGACCCGTACTCATCTCGGCTAGCTACTCGTGACACCGTTATTGATTGCGGTTAATTTTATTTACGACACACTTCTTTTCCAATAACATCATCCAACCACTGCCATTCAGAAATCAATAGAAAAACTATTAACTACCCCCACCCCCGTTGCTCAAGTAAGTCAACCATCTCCTTGTCTTAACTGTCAAGACTCTTTCCATCTTTCGGAAGAACGTCCTCTTTTAAATGGTTCTCAAGGTCAAGAGACCACTAATGCTATCTGTCAGCGTAACAACAATAATAATCCTTAATCGCAAACCTACAACCAAGGATGGAGAAACCACCCTACCTTGCATGGAATCAAGGCAACACTAGCCAACAATTCCAAAATCAAAGAAAATGTCTTCCATCCAATCCTACCCAACCTAATACTTATCAAAGGGGTGAGAATGAGAATAATTACATTAACGTTGAGAAGGAAATGGCCACCTATTTTCAAAATGAGATAACGCCACTTAAACAATCTATTTCTAATATAGAAAGGCAAATCTGTTGGTTAGCTGCAGTATTAGGAGGTCGTGAGTAAGGAACCCTACCTAGTCAACCTATTAAGAATCTTAAAGATACACGTGCAAATCGCACGCAAGCAAATTCCATAACCACCTTGCGATCGGGTAAACAGGTTGATAATCAGGTTAGGATGCCCGAAAATTTGGAAGAGATCACGGTTAATGAGGAGCAGCGGTCTCCTACCTCACTTACACAGCCGGTATCTATTGATACACCCACATCTCTACGCCGCCCATCTTCTATAGATATCCCTCTTGAGCCTAGAGCACCGTATCCAAAATATTTAAAGGCCAAAAAGTAAGCTGCTAAGGTAGAAAAGATGTTGGAGATATTTAAACAAGTGAAGGTTAACATCCCTCTTTTGGACAAAATTGACTAAGTTCCTTCGTATGCAAAATATCTCAAAGATTTATTCATGAAGAAGGGACAAACTAAGGTGTCTAAGAAGGTAATTTTAGCGGGCAATATTTGTGACGTCCTAAGTAATGCTATGCCCATTAAGTATAAGAATCCCGGTAGTCCTAATATATCTTGCATTATAGGTGAAAAAGTCATAAATAGTACTTTATTAGACTTGGTGATAGGGATTTTTATTATCTCCAAATTTAACCACAAGAATATAGCTTATCGGAGTCGTACTTGAGGATTGTTCCCACATAAAGGTGTGTTAATACTTTTAAACTAAGTTAAAGAGTTGGATTTTTTTAAAAGTGCAAATAAAAGTAGTTTTTTATGAGAGAGAAAGTTCTAGGATTTTTGTATTGCTTATTTTTATGGTTGGTCTAAAAGATACTACTTCTTTTCTTTATCTTTTTCTAATAAGTTTTCTATTACTTAATATAAAAGCATAGGTTATATTAAATTAATTAAAAATAGCCTATCAATTATAAAAGATCATTAAGAAACTATATTAAAAACTTAATTCTAGATTATTTAGAATAATGACCTAGGTTGAATTTATTTTAATAAAAATCATATCTTTACCGTCCCTAATTAGGGTTCTAGTTTGTCAAACCTTCATCATCCTAATTAGTTTCTAGGTGCATCACCTATCCCTAAATCCATTCAAATTATCAATTATTATTATTAAAATCTAGTTCATATGATGAAAACTTAAGTTTATATGATGAAAACTTAGAAGAAAGGAATGATATTAAAATAAATTCAACATTAAACACAAGAAAGAGGAGATAAAATATCCAAGCATAGAAATTAGGCAAATACAAACCCTGGAAAAATAGATTAGTTACCCATATTATAAAAAAGCTTTATTCATAATAAAAGTACTTACAGTCATTCTTGATCAATCCTCTCCAAGAGTATACCCTAATTTTTAAGCATATAAGAGAGAGATGAAACACTAGGGCTATACAGATGCTTATATAGGGCTAAGAAAGTTTGGAGAATAAGTAATAAAAGATACAAGAGAATCAACTTGCTAACAACTATAAAAATCTAATCAATGCGAATTTAATTGCTCTGTCATATATTGTTGCGTGCTTTCAGAATCTTTGAAAAATAAAACTCTACATCTCATATTAATCTATGTGGAAAGAGAATCGTGCCCATAAAAAATATCATTGAACGGCTCAAAATCGACCGCTGATCCGCCTCCGTTTGACTATATTGGTTGCCGATCCGCCGCCGAATTTTGGCTTCATGTCTCCAGATTTTTTCTGTGGTTTTATCGTTAATTTAGATGATTTTTGAGTACATAAAATTTTGAATATCTCGTTGTATCTTCGCAGCTGCGTAGATCTCCGAATTTTTCCCAAATTAGGCATATAATTAGACAGGTTGATTTGTTGCTTTTGATTTGATTTGGTTTCTCCAAATGATTTGTTATTGTGATGATTGATTCAGCTCTATTTGTTGCAAGCTGATTTGCAATGATATTCCCAAGTTTGTTCCAAATTTGCAAATTGTCTTTTGATTTTCTGAATAACTCTCTTAAGTCTCCATTGTATGCACGTAATCCTCATTTTAGTACAATTTTCCGTGTTTTTGCATCTAAGCTCTATTATCTGAAATAATTCATAAAAGATACCCGAAACAGCATGATATATGACAATAAAATGATAAATATGTTAGAAAAATGTGCAATAAATTGCACCAATTAAATACCCATACACTTATCTTTTGCCGGTTCTCAAGAAAATTTAGGGTCTCAAACTTTAAACTAAATTTCTATCTAGCTAAATCCTACTCCTACTCCTATTCCTACTCATTTGCACCTTTCGCGGATGTGCGATTGCATTGAGCGCATGCAACAAGCCTTTAAAGCTCTAGACGGCCCCTACTAGGAGGAATGTTGTCTCCTGAGAATCTCCAGCGGACAATACCCACAAAATCCACAAAAACTAAAGAAAATAGAGGAAACCAAAATAAGAAAATGAAAACCATATATAAAGATAGGAATAGATAAGAAAAATATGAAAAATAAGAGTTTAATCCTCACTAGATTTTCAGTCGTCATGAACCATGCCTTAATAGACTTTGATCTATACCGAAAATTACTTTCTTATCATTCTACCATCTTTTTTACCTTTGTTGCTTCCAAACATGATCATATACCCTTACGTGTGTGTAAAATCAACCCTACATTCGGAAAATTCAATTCAAGCTCTCATACTCGTGCCCTTAGCTTCCTATTACTTTTTAATCGGCGGATCAAATTGATGGATTTGTTCTCAAATTTTTCATGCGACTGTTAATGTTTGTGAAGCACTAACCAACCGATTACTGAATGTGATCATTTATTGGACGTAAATATCAGTATCCTAATTTTGCAACACCTAAGGTACAACAAATGATTTAAAACCAGTTGGTCTAAATCACTAGGTGATGAAGCACTCTCGTTGAATTTTTTTATGCTACCTTGATAATTGCAAAACAGTGTTCATTTTTTTGGTGATATTAATTTTTTTCGTACTAGGGCATTACAGACAAGAGCATGACGAGTCTTTTCTATTATCCCAACTTTCAAGATGTGTGCATGTGCATATAGTAAGGTATTAACATTCAAATGTTTGGACTCAAAAATAGGCTCCGCTTACATCTTCTCAAACCTAATAACTCCTTCATGATACTAGCTTGATAATTGCAAAACAGTGTTTATTTTTTTGGTGATATTAATTTTTTTCGTACTAGGGCATTACAGACAAGAGCATGACGAGTCTTTTCTATTATCCCAACTTTCAAGATGTATGCATGTGCATATAGTAAGCTCTTAATGTTCAAATGTTTGGAATCAAAAATAGGCCCCACTTACATCTTCTCAAAACTAATAACTCCTTCATGATACTAGCTTTTTGGGAACGGGCTCTTGACAACTTATTACTAGACCCATTTAACCATCTTTTTTTCTATTTTTTCTTAAAATCACTTTCTCTCTTTTATATACATTTTTAACTCTCTAATTTTCATTTTCAAAATTTTCTATTTTTTTTTAAAGAACCTAAAAATAAAAGAAATTTTTTGTACAAAACCAAGCCATCCCCTACACTTAAATCAAACAATGTCCTTATTCTGTTAGAATACATACCTTGTTACATCCTGTCACGTCCCGCTTTCCAGAGTGCGCAAACTACGGCACGTGACAGGGCCAACCATGCTACCTGTGGCTAGAAAACATCCATCCACAGTCACATTACGGCTGTCTATAGGATATCAAGAACAGTAAAAATATAAAAGCTATCTTGTACATGTCCATTTGCCAAAATAAAAGAGGCAAAAAAATATATAAGCGGAAACGAATTAATATCAATAAACAACATCTGAAAAATACGTCCCAATACGGGCTCACATCAAGAAATAAAAGCTGCGGGAAAAAAAATAAACTAAAAATCACTAAAATCAATTCCTCACTACTCAGCTTGACGGCTAAAGTAATCCTTTTCAGCCTGCGATAAAGATAGAGGAACTAGGCCATGCAAAACCCAGACGTCAGTGCGTCATAATATCAAAATAACAATAATAACTAGGTTGTAACAAGATATGTAAACATGAATATAAATCAACAACATAAATATAAATAATGAGGTACGTGTGTGTATGTGATGTGTAACCTAAAACTGGACTTCTAGGTTATCTATTCTAAAGTCTTCAAAATCAATTAATGTAATTCTCATCGTAACCTATCAGTCTATACCCCGTTCATTCCCCATGGGACCATGGTAGCAGGATTATTCCATAACGTCTGGAAAAACGACAAACAGGATATTCTGTAACGCCCGGAAAAACGGCAAACAGGATATTCTGTAACGCTCGGAAAAATGGCAAATCTGTAATAATAACCTTTTGAGTTACTCTTTAGATACAATATTGATTTCCCCTTTACCTTTAGATTTATGTTCAAGTCAGGTATTGCCAAGATAAATCTAATGTCAACACAGGATCAAGCAGGTACAGGTTTTCCTCTATGCGACAACAGGATACGTCCGTTAGGACAACATGTCAATATTATTGGCATTAGTAACAAGATCCATGTAACAAGTCAGTGGTGTGTCGTGAACCTGTCAGGTAATGTATATGCATCAACTAGGTATCCAATGTAAACTGTAACAAATATTGAAACACGATTAATGCACGGATAGACATGTATCTATATGTGATAACCTTTTTGTAAGTCCATGACTACATATGATGCACATTAGCAAACATGTTGTACTAATAGAAGAGTAGTATGATATAATGAGGTTCCGGCATACAACTAGATATGCAATTGTTAGTACGGATGCGTACGGGTATCGAAAAACGATAAAACTATAACATAGGATGCATAATTAAAATACATGTATTATTTTTATTCATATGGATATAAATATAGTAGCATAGTATGTAGCAAGATAAACTTTCCTGATCAGATCTCACGTCGGGATACGTACGTCGCGTTTGACGTCGTGTAAACGTCGCGATGCGCACATGCGCGTACAAGACTGGACCTGGCTAATCTAAGATGTGACCATGCTGGATAAAGACGACGACTGGGTCGCCTGGATCGTCAGCGACGTGCACGACTCTGGCGACGGCCAAGAATAGAGAAGAAAAGAGAGAAAGAAAGAAAAAAAGAAGAAAGAGATGGAGAGATAGGTTTAGCTTCTGGTGTCAGGGGTTTGCAGTGAGGTAAGAAGAAGGAGGGGGATGACGACGAGGTCGTGGGTTTCCGGCAAGGTGAGGTTGCTGGGGTTGGGGCCGTGGGTTGCAGGTGTGGGTGCAAGATGTTCACAGGTTAGAGGAGAGAGAAGAGAGGAGTGGAGGAAGAGGAATGAGGTCGGGATGAAGTCAAGGTGATAGCGGCGACGAGGGCGTGGCGAAGGCTTTGGTGAGGTTCGAGTTTGCAGGTGTTGGGTTCTTGGGTTCTCGTCAGGAATGAAGGAGAAGAGAGGAGGTAGTAGTGATGGTGGTGATGAAGGCGGTGAGACGTGGGTGGTGGCGACGGCGAAGTTTTTGTAAGTCCACGTTACCCGTCCCCGGTTCTTTGGGGTTGCGGAAATGATGAAAAACGATTTTCTACGGTGGGGTAACATGGACTCAAAAACGGATCTTTGTTAAACTAACTATCTAACAACCTAACTAGGAGTTTTACCTACTCAGTTAGGGGGTTATACCTTAACTTGAAATCCTTCTCTTCGACTCCTTGTGGTGGTTGGAAGGTTCTCTCCTCGTCGTCTCCTTGTGCCGAAGATGGATCCACCCGAAAGCTTCTACCTTTGGCTCCAACCTCAATCTAGAGGAAACTAGAACACTTGGTTTGCTAAACCTTGTATGCTAGGATGGGTAGAGAAGTGTTTTGGGTTTTTATCTCCAAGAAAATGGTTCTCAACACATGAGAGGGAGTTTCCTTGAGCTAGAGAGAGAGCAAGAGGAAAAGGGAGAGCTTGAGGATGAGAGAGAATGAGAATCATAGAATGAGAAAGACTTTTTCCACCCTTACTCTCATAATCCAAAATATTCATAACAAATAATAATAATTGAGTATTATGTGATGGTTGTTATCATATCAAACGGCAATGTCATTTCATGCATTAAATGCAATTTGTGAACAAAACAAGCAAGCAAAGGTCAATGCCATGAAATGATAGCCATTGTCATGATGATGGTCAACAAGTCCAACCTAGTCAACCGGTCAACAAAGTCAACAAGTCAACAAAGTCAACCTTTCAACCCAACCATGGCACAATAATACTTAATTAATATTATTATTAATCATATTTCTAATTCTCATTAGGGTTTAGCAAAAGTCAACAGTCAACAACCCTAATGAGAATCCTCTGCCTCTGTCTTTGTCAACTGTGCATACACACCCGCATCCGCATTCCGAGGAACACGAATACAAATGAGATAAAACCAATCCCAAAACGTATACTAGGATCTGGCTTAAACCAAAGCCCGCTAGTAATAACTGTCCGGACACCAAACGTGCACAAGTGCACGGATGTGACCGAACCCTGTCGCAAAACCATGCGACCTCTACTCTTTTGCCTAAAGGCGAATAGCTCTCTGTGTGGGACTCTAAAGACTCGACACTACGCTGGCAGTGGGTTTAACCACAGACCGCAAGCGGCACTAGCTGTACGTAACGGCCCCCAGGTAGATGCCGATAAGAAGACTGACGAGGTGAAACCCATCTGAACTCCTAGTGAGCCTGAATGTGACAGTCCCCGTACAGTCCGGTCTATTCGTCTGAGAATATCGCATGGCGGGCCTAGGGGGCGGTAAACGTCAGTCCCCTAATAGCGGTACAAGTCGTGTCGGAGTGTATCCCAGAACACCCTAAGATAACACTGGAAGCCTACCAGTGTATCTCGCTTGCCCTGGCCAGGGACGACTGTGTGTAATGGCTCTCCTTGACACAGCGCGATATCAACTCCCAATACCGGGAGAGACGAATCATGTCTAACCGTCACTGCCTCCAAGTGCTTCGGGATTGCACCCAACTACTACCTGTTTGCACGACTCCTTTGAGCCGTGGTAGGGTAGTAATCAAAGTGCAGTGGGAACACACTCGAGGCGAAGTGACAGTGTCAAGTCAGCGGACTAAGCTGTACTCATGTCACCTGGGAACTAACAACTAACGATAGGTATAGTACCAACCAATCAGTTCCCGACGAGTCCTATCCAGTGTACTCGTAACCTAACGAGCACCCACATACTATCTCAAGTACGACGTACCGACGGCTGTAGGACAGACCGTCTCCCCTGCTGGGATGAGAAGCGCATACGCTAGTCTACTCCGGAGTATCGATGCCCTGTCTCGATAGTCCTACGACTAGGGATGTGCTTGTGGATTACCCAGCCCCCACGAGTGTGACTGCCATCACAACGCTGGTAATCAAGCAAAGATCCTAAAGGCTCCACTAATGTGTATAGGTGATATACTAAAAGAAACACATGTACACATTAAAGTAGAAACAAACCAAGTAACATACTACCATTTTGAGCAAGATTGTCTATACAACTGTGAATATCCCAAGCTTCCATCAAGTAATATACAAACTAGTATGATACAGTAATGGCCTCTAGGGCATATACACTAACAGTTTTTCGTCGAGGGCAGAGGGATTCTTGAGTTGGTCGAGATGCTCGGGTTCTTGGTTGCAGGGGTTTGTGGTGTCGGGGTTGTAGGTAGGTCGAGGGTGTGGTGACGAGGGAGAGGAGGTGATGAAGGTGAGGTATGGGGTTGCGACGAAGTCGGCGGCGAGGTCTAGGGCGCAGTGGGTTTCTTGGGTTGGCTCGGGTTTGTGGTTGCTCGGGAGTTTGGAGTTGGCTGTTGGGTTCTTAGGGATGGAGAGGAGGTGTAGGTGATGATGGAGGTGGTGATGACGACGAGGGGACGAGGGTAGTATCGAGGTGAGGTGAGGCTAAGGTTAGGGAGTGGGTTTCTCGCCACGGGGAAGAAGAACGAGGATGAAAAATAGGGAAAGAGAGGAGAGAGAGTTGAGGTGATATGATTAGGTAAAATAATTATATATATATATATATATATATATATATATATATATATATATATATATATATATATATATATATATATATATATATAAGAGGGGAGAGAGAGAGGCAGATACGGTGAGAATTGAGAGGGAGAGACTGGAGAGAGAGGAATATATTTTTTGTTTAAAAAATATATATGTATATATTTTGAACTATTAAGGTTATAGTAAATATTATAATATATATTATAGGATTTATAGCTAATATAAAAAATACTCCGAAAAATACCTGGATCCTGTCTAAAAACCTAGTTTGAAAATACGGATAATATACGTATCAACCAAGTCCGGTTAAATAAAATGCATACCCCCAAGAACGGATACACGTAAAAACACGTGGTTTTCCAAACGAGTCCGTTTCATTAAACGGGACATGAACACGATGTCAGGATGCAACCATAAGGTATGGGGTATGATACAAGCCATGCTAGGTATTAAAATATATTATCAGATTATAATTTGTATTATTTAAAATATATGCAGATACTAGATATAAGATACATGTAATAGAACATATATGTGTGCACGGATCCTTCGTACTAGTAAGGATATGTCGTAATCTAGAACCAAGGCGGGTTTCAATCATGCGGGTCGGGTCGGATACTAACCATAGATACCAAAGCACTATCCACACCTAAAACAAATAATAATCAAGAAATAGCCACAAGATTAGAAAATACTCAAATAGAATATGGTTTAAATGAACTAGGGTGTTACACACCCGTATAGTTGTGATTACCTTTGTTGAAATCTTCATGATTTCAAATTCTCAATACCTATAAAAGAAGATGTGGGTGTGCATTTTTCTACCCAAACTTACTTGGGTTTATGAGAGTTAATTTTGGGGACTCATTTCAAATTGGTATATAAACATATATTTATTTTCAACTTATAAGAATATGGAAAGTGACCATGTGCACCATAATAGTGACAAGTGTGATTAGATGTACCCAAGAGACTAGATTTATGTTTAGAATACTGGTTGACAAATTTAGATGAAGAGAATTTTTGAATCTTCGAAGTTTTAAGATTAACATCTCCTTTATTTAAAATTTTCTTCCCTTTTCTTGGTAAATGTAACAACTCCAATTTCAGTATACATAAATTTCATTTAAAGTTAATGTACAATTAGGGTATTTACAATTCCTGTGAGTACTATAAGTACTTGATTCAATTTTGAATAGTAAGCAAGAGCTTGTAGCTCACTGGTAAATGCATTGCACTGTTAAGATATAATACCAGAGTTCAAATCCCATCAACCACATTATTTTTATTTTGTATTCTTTTAATCTTTTTAGAAGCCCAAAAGACTACATGTGCACTACACGTAAATTGAAGAGACACAAGATAATCAAACACGTGCACTGTAGAATACCAAACGACCCCGACCCAATACCCCAACACCAACCCAAACCGTCGGCAATGGGCCGGCGATACTTGCGGTGGGGCTGGCGACGTCGGTCTCTCCCGTCCCAAATGCTTCAAAACTTCACTCCCTGCACCTTTTCAGCTACCCCACTAACCCCACATTACTTGTTTACTCTGATTATTTCCAGAGAGCAATAAAATGCCCATTTAACCTCATTTTAATGCATTTTTCAATGCATTCTTTAAACACCCTAAACCCTATTTGTCCTATAAATACCCACTCCATTTTGCATCCCTTCACACTGAAAATTCTATACAAAATCTCTCAAGAAATTTCCAAGTTCCCATAGTGTGCAAATGGAGTTAACGAAGGGCAAAGCTCCGACGAAGTTTCGGCAACGATACAAGGAGTTTCCGGCAACGAAACAAAGTACCGATGAATTCTAGACCTCCTCTTACCTCTCCCCTCTCATCAAAGCCAGTAAGTCCCCCTTCTCTCTCTATTTTTCTATTCCAAAACTCTTCAATCTTAAAATGTGTCGGAAGCAGAGTTATCTGGCTTCCGATTCTCGTTTCTTTTAAAAATACAACTTTTTCTTAATAACAAACCTACAACTTTTGATATATTGTTTAGTAATCATTAACAAAGACAATAGAACAAGTTTGACATCAAAATGATAACCACAGCAAGTTTTATTCCACTTTTCATTAAAATACCTTTATGTTTCATTTCGACATTATAACCTTATTTCCTTGCTATATCTTTAGATAGTTCATGAGGTAATGACTTACCTCATTACAACACATATTTCTATCATTGCACGATTGATTTTGGGAAAATAAAATATGGGAAATATGACTTTACAAATAAATCCCTTTAACTTATAAAATCGTTTTCTTTAAAAGGTGTATTAAAATATTTCCATGCAATTGAGCCTCTACAACCCATTTTGGGGACCCCGTTTGGGATGATGCGGATTATCGTACATCTTTGGGCTTAGTAGAGTTAGATGCAGACCTCCGTAAGGAACATTCGATCTCGATGGAATTTTTATACATTTTTCTTTAGAAAATAAGATTGTTACAAGAAAATAAATAAATTTATTTTCGTTAAATATGTATATATAAATATTACCAAAATACTTATTTTAAATATATATATTATTCCATGTTTCCAAAATTCAAGAAAAGAATTCCAATATTACATGAAAGTACCATGATAATTCAAACAATATTCATATACAAATAAATATCATATATTATGAAATTAGCTTTTATTCACTAGAATGTCACATTTATAAAATATATATCAATGAAAACCCTAAAGACTATAATTAAATGCTTGAGGAGTATTTTGAAATTATACCAAAACTATTTTTACATAAAACTCCCTTAAGTTATACTAAATTGCAATAAGGACCCTAGTAAACATAGGTTTAAGCGGGACCAGTCTCTTGAGCCTCAGGGAGCCGGAGATATGGGTGCTTGTCTATTTAAGGTAGACAACTTAACAAACAGTGTTATAAACACAGTAGTTGTCTTGGAAAAAGATATAAATTCTGCCGTCCATGTGCAACAGTTACCGATAACACCAAAACAATAAGGATTTCAAGTTCTTTTAAAAGTGTCTGACTCAGACCGAGTTTCAACCTAATCAATCTGACTTGAATGTGATTCAAGTACAAACTACAATACAATATGATTTAATATGAATCCATCTATTCAATCTATATCAATCTGTTTTGACTGAGCCGAACTATGAATATATTCCATTTACATGTTCATCCATTATATCCGTTCCATTACTGATATCATGGTTTCGGCAAGTCATCCATCTATACAATTTACAAGACAATACAATACAATCAATACAATCAAGACATCGCGGGGTTTATAAAGGGATAGATTTGTACGGAAGGTGTTAGAAGTAGCACGAGACTGCAACCATAAGACACCTAACCTGAATCTCTATTGCCGTTGTACCGTGGCTGAACGGTTCCTTGTACTCCGTATACCTTAGTCTCTGGGATAGTAAGACTCCTCTCGTATACACTGGCCTCTTCTGTACCAAGCTAAAAACAACAACGTTAACACTAAATAACAACATTAAACAGCTATACTCTATTCTGTCTATTCTATTATATCTACGGGACTTACCGAGCGACTTGTTCGCTGACAACATTCTCTTTCTTTTTCTTTGGAATGTCGTCAGGTGTTTCGGACTCACTGGAGATCGAACCCAGCAGCGAAGACTTGGATCAGTTTACTGAAGACCTGGAGTTTTAGATTCGCTTGTACATTACATTTCATTTTCATTTCTGTTATGCCATTGTTTAGGCATTGCTTTCATTCCATGTATTTTCATTTCAGTTGTACTTGTAAAAGAATGTTTATTAAATAAAGTTGCTATTCATTTACATCTTATATACATTTTATTTTATATTGCTTAGATACGCTTAGCGTGTTTACTTCTGAGTAAATACGTAGCGGCCTCGTCGCGTCCTCTGCCTGTATACTGGGAAGCGGGGCATGATACATTTTGTTGGTAGCCCATGCATGTCAGTTCTGTGTGGACATACATGTCAGCTCTGTATAGACATACAGGTCAGCTCTGTATGGACAACCTAAGCAATATAATACAAGAACCGACAACTGAAAACATTCTTTACAATTCCTATTCCTTGAATCTTATCATTTCATATATTTTGAATCTGTCCTAACCCAAAATTTTCTTTCAAGGTTATGGATTCCCCAAACAACACTACCACCAACTTCAACAACACTCCACCTCCCCTACCGATTACACCTGCCATAGCAGTTCCGATCAATGAGCAGACGGTTTTGCTTAAGGCGATCCGCAGCCTCCTAGAAGGACAGCGGCAGCAGATTGCTATCTTGATGAACCGTTCCGAGGCAGAAGCACCTGGGGTGAAGCAATTCAGGGCCTTGCACCCCAAGCAGTTCGCAGGAAAAGAGAGCCCTCTAGAAGCTGAGGAATGGGCTCAAAGCATTGAAGATGGCCTGGCAGCGGCACAAGTGCTAGAGATAGGTTGGGTTCGTGTTGCGAAGTTGCAGATCACGGATAATGCACGGGTTTGGTGGAAGGCGGAAGAAAGCCGTCTCACCCAACCGATTGAATAGTGGACTTCCGCGATATGTTTGACTCAAAGTACTTCCCCGAGACTGCCAGATTCGAGATGGAACCGTATTTCATCCACTTACAACAGGGTTCAATGTGGACCAAATCAGTGGATGAGTACGATACTGAGTTTACCATGCTCAGTCGGTAAGATACATCTCAATATTTCAATTTTAAAATATCACATACTACACAGCTAACACACTATCTTATTAGATTTGCGGCACACCTGATACCGACGGATGAGATCAGAGCCCGACGATTCCAACAAGGGTTAGATCCGGAGATCCAGGCTGCATTAGCCACAGGAGATTTTCCGACCCACGAATCGGCTCTAAAAGCTGCCCGCCGTTATGAGGCAGTGGTAAAGATGAGAGGCAGACCTCAGTCTGCCGAAATGAAGCGCCCTGCCAACCAGATGGCATGAGGAGCCTCTTCAAGGCTACCATTTGTGCCAAGGAGACCAGGAGTACCAAACAACCGGCCCAGCCCAGCATTTTGCACATACTGCAGGAGAGATAGACATCTGATGAAAGACTGCCGGCGTACAAATCTCCTTTGCTTAGTCTGCGGCTCAGCTACTCACGATATTGGGTCTTGTCCTCGTAGACAAAACCCATATGTTGCACCCAGGCCAGCAATCACTTACCCGCAGCGCCCAGCCATTCAGGAACCTGCTCCGAGACTTGCACTACCTGCTCCACCTCTTCGTGGACTAACCTCACCTCCTCCCCGTTAGTTCCATCAAGCTCAAAGGAACCCGCCTCAAGGATCAAGGAACGGACAGAGGAATGCTCCTCCAGCAAGGAGGAATGTGCCCAGGCGACAGGCTTTCACGATGACTGTGGAAGAAGCTGAAGCCACCGGCCAAGTCATTACTGGTAATACTTCCATTTCAAATTCTCTTTCAGTTCATAGACATACCTATATATCTTTTCCCTTATACCTAAAACATATTCCACATAACCTAGGTACAATCTTAGTAGCCTCACTCCCTGCACTCGCACTATTCGATACTGGAGCATCTCATTGCTTTATGTCCCAACAGTTCGTCCGAACTCATGTGATTCCAGTCACACCGTGTGTATCCAGCTGGAATGTCAGTTCAGGAAACGGCGTTCTAAAGGAAACAATGGGATATAGCCTGTGTCCAGTGGTCGTCTACAGCAGAGAATTCTATGCTGACTTCAAAGTGCTAGACATATCGAACTTCGATGGGGTTCTAGGTATGGATTGGCTCGGAACCTTCTATGCTACCGCCGACTGTCATCAATGGAGGGTAGTATTCGAGATTCCAGACCATCCGGTTTTCTATTTCAAAAGTGGAGACCGTACCCTAGAGCCAAGCACTTACAAGGAGAAACCAAAGAAGGAAGTGATTGCGACAATTCAAGTGGAGGAAGGATCAAAACCAGAAGTAGTTCGAGAGTTCGACGATGTGTTTCCTGACGATATATCAGGTTTGCCTCTCGATCGAGCTCTTGAATTCAGCATTGATTTAGTACCAGGAGCACAATCGGTGATCAAAGCACTGTATCGATTAAGTCCGGAAGGTTTGAAGGAGGTACGAACTCAGTTGGACGAATTATTGGCGAAAAGATGGATTCGTCCCAGCACTTCAAGTTGGGGATCTCCAGTTTTGCTTGTGAAGAAGAAAAAAGGTCCATACAGAATGTGCATTGATTATAGAGCCTTGAACGAAGTAACAATAAAGAACAAGTATCCACTCCCGCGCATCAACGATTTATTCGATCAGCTAAGTTGATCTTGTGTTTTTTCCAAGTTAGATCTTCATTCGGTTATCATCAGGTGAAGGTCAAGGAATCTGATATCCATAAAACGGCATTCAGAACTCGCTATAATCATTACGAATTTCTTGTGATGCCATTTGGAGTGACCAACGCACGGGCGATATTCATGAACCTAATGAATCAAGTTTTCCGGGAGTACTTAGACATGTTTGTTGTCATCTTTATCGACGACATCCTGGTGTATTCAAAGAGTCAGAAAGAACATGCCGAGCACCTACGAATTGTCCTGAAAACTCTATGACAACATCAACTCTACGCCAAGTACAGCAAATGCGAGTTTTGGCTAGATCAAGTTGGTTTTCTTGGACATATTGTATCGGGCAAAGGAATCTCTGTGGATCCAGCGAATGTTTCAGCAGTAAGCGAATGGCCGACACCAAAGTCAGTGAAAGACATTCGAAATTTCTTGGGTCTAGCTGGATATTACCGAAGGTTCATTAAAGGATTTTCAAAGATAGCAACACCCCTGACAAAGCTCACACGTAAAGATGAAGACTTTGTGTGTTCAGAAACATGCGAATAAGCTTTCGTAGAACTCAAGTCAAGGTTGACATCAGCGCCTATTCTACCGGACCAATCTGGAGGTTTCGAAGTACATTGCGATGCATCCGGTAAGGGATTAGGATGTGTTCTACATCAACACAGTAAAGTTGTGGCTTATGCTTCAAGATAGCTAAAGATTCATGAGCTCAATTACCCGACGCATGATTTGGAGTTGGCAGCCGTAATCTTTGCTCTTAAGATTTGGCGCCATTATTTTCTTGGTGAACGAGTGAACATATACATAGATCACAAGAGCCTAGAATATGTGTTTACTTGGAAGGAGCTTAATATGCGGCAGAGAAGATGGTTAGAATTGATGGCGGATTTCGACATCAACCTGCAATATCACCCAGGGAAAGTGAATGTGGTACCTGATGCCCTTAGTCGCCAACCATTAGCAATGAATCTCACCGCTCAGTGGAAACTTCAACAAGACATGGATCAGATGGAGATTGAAGTGGTCATACCAGGTAACGCTTCAAGTTTGATGAACTTACAAGTTCAATCTACCATTGTCAATCAGATCAAAGCAGCTCAAGCAAGTGATGCCAAGTTGCAAAAGATCAGGGAACAAGTACAGAATGAACTCAGAACAGATTTCATCATTCATGAAGACGGATCTTTAAGATATGGCAGCAGACTGTGTGTACCAAAAGGTTCTGTTAGAGAAGAGTTAATGAAAGAAGCTCATAACTCTCCCTACTCAGTACACTCTGGAGGTACAAAGATGTACAAGGATCTGCGTCAAAATTACTGGTGGCATGGAATGAAGTGTGAAGTAGCCAGAAGAGTCACTAAATGCTTGGTGTGTCAGCAAGTAAAGGCTGAACATTATAGGACAGTTGGATTACTTCAACAATTACCGATCCCAGAATGGAAGTGGCAACACATCACAATGGATTTTGTGACTGCACTCCCTCGCAGCACAAAGGGTAACGATGTGGTACGGGTTATTGTGGATCGACTCATGAAGTCGACTCACTTCATCCCATTTCGAGTTGGCCAATCAACTGAGACATTAGCAAAGAAGTACATGGAGGTAAGAATCTAAGTAAGATTTTTAAATCTTCAAATATGTACTATCTTTGATACCCATGAACTCATACAGGAAATCATGAGACTTCATGGAGTACCGGTCTGCATTTTCTCCGATCGTGACACCAAGTTCCGATCACAATTTTGGCAGAGTCTGCAAGTGAGCTTAGGAACAAGTCTGAATTTCAGCATGGCTTATCATCCACAAACAGATGGTCAGTCTGAGCGAACTATTCAGATCTTGGAAGATATGCTCAGAGCGTGTATGCTAGACTTCGGAGGATCGTGGGAAGATCACCTACATCTTGTGGAGTTTTCATACAACAACAGCTACCAAGCAAGCATCGGAATAGCACCTTTTGCAGCTCTTTATGGAAGGAAGTGTCGATCGCCATTAAGTTGGGACGACATCAGAGATAGGGAACTTCTTAGACCTGAGATGATAGTAGCAACTGTTGATGTGGTTCGTACTATCAAAGAAAAGATGTGCATAGCCCAAGATCGACAGAAGCACTGGGCTGATGCAAAGCGCCGTCACTTGGAGTTTCAGCCGGGAGATCATGTATTTCGAAGATATCTCCAAACCGTGGAGTGATCCGATTTAGAAGACGGGGTAAGCTAAGTTCAAGGTACATTGGACCATTCAACATACTCGAACGAGTCGGCGAAGTGGCATATCGCTTGGCACTTCCACCCTCATTGGAAGGAGTGCACAACGTGTTCTACATATCCCAACTCAGAAGGTATGTGAGTGACCCCAGCCATATTCTTGATCATTCCGAGTTTACTGTACAGCTAGATTTAACCTGTGAGCATCAACCTGTTGAGATCCTGGATAGAAAAGTGAAGTCACTTCGGAACAAGGAAGTTAACTGGGTTCGAATGATGTGGAGAAAAGACACTCTAGGAGAATCGACATGGGAAAAAGAAGATGAGATGCGTGCAAGATATCCTCACTTATTTGTAAACTAGTTCTTAAAATAAATTGTAAATTTCGAGGACGGAATTTTTGTAAGGAGGGTAGACTGTAACAACTCCAATTTTAGTGTACATAAATTTCATTTAAAGTTAATATACAATTGGGGTATTTACAATTCCTGCGAGTACTATAAGTATTTGATTCAATTTTGAGTAGCAAGCAAGAGCTTGTAGCTCACTGGTAAAGGCATTGCACTGTTAAGACATAGCACCAGAGTTCAAATCCCACAACCACATTATTTTTATTTTGCATCCCTTTTAACCTCATTTTAATGCATATTTCAATGCATTCTTTAAACACCCTAAACCCTAATTTGTCTCCATTTTGCATCCCTTCACACTGAAAATTCTATACAAAAACTCTCAAGAAATTTACAAGTTCCCATAGTGTGCAAGTGGAATTGACGAAGGGCGAAGCTCCGACGAAATTCCGGCGACGATACAAGGAGTTTCCGGCAACGAGACGAAGCAAGGACGAATCCTAGACCTCCTCTTACCTCTCCCCTCTCATTAAAGCCAGTAAGTCCCCCCTCTCTCTATTTTTCTATTCCCAAACTCTTCATTCTTAAAATGTGTTGGAAGCGGAGTTATCCGGCTTTCGATTTTCTTTTCTTTTAAAAATACAACTTTTTCTTAATAACAAAACTACAACTTTTGATATATTGTTTAGTAATCATTAACAAAGACAATAGAATAAGTTTGGTATCAAAATGATAACCATAGCAAGTTTTATTCCACTTTTACATTAAAATACTTTTATGTTTTATTTCGACATTATAACATTATTTCCTTGCTATACTTTTAGATAGTTCACGAGATAATGACCTACCTCATCACAACACACATCTCTATCATTGCACGATTGATTTTGGAAAAATAAAATACGGGAAATACGACTTTACAAATAAATCCCTTTAACTTATAAAACAATTTTCTTTGTATTAAAATATTTCCATGCAATTGAGCCTCTACAACTCATTTTGGGGATCCCATTTGGGATGGTGCGGATTATCGCACATCCTCGGGCTTAGTAGAGTGAGATGCAGACCTCCGCAAGGAGCATTCGATCTCGATGGAATTTTTATACATTTTTCTTTAGAAAATGAGATTGTTACAAGAAAATTAATAAATTTATTTTCGTTAAATATGTATATATAAATATTACCAAAATACTTATTTTAAATATATATATTATTCCATGTTTCCAAAACTCAAGAAAAGAATTCCAATATTACATGAAACTACCATGATGATTCAAACAATATTTATATACAAATAAATACCATATATTATGAAATTAGGTTTGTTGGGGTCAAAATTTGCACCTCGGTTGACCGAGTCAAAGCCAAGGTCAACCCCAAGCCAGTGGGGCCCAAGCCCAGATCAAGTGGGCCCATGCCCGAGTCGAGCCCGAACATGAAGCGGCCAGCCCCCCTATGCAAACAAGAAATCATGTAATAAATAATTTTTATGTAATTTTTTATGCAAAATGGGCATAAAGGCAATTTTTTGTAAGCCCATGGCTTATGTGCATAAAGAAATAGCACATAAGATATGGGATGGGAAAAATACCATTTTGTAATGCCCAAGGGGCTATATGCAAATATATAAGCCTATAAAAGGCAACATGATGAAAATATCTAATAGACTTTTCATCCCTATCAAGAAATTAGGGTTTGTGCCTCTTTCCCCTTTCTGAAGGTTCTAAACTTTCTTCTTTCTTTTGAATTAAATCAAGAGTTTTACTCTTCCTTTTAAAAAACTAAATAGTTTTTCACCACAAAACCCACAAACGGGGACTCACATCTGCCATCAGATCTCAGAAAGGAGAGATTTTTAAAATCTCACATTTCTTGATCTTCAAGATCCGGCCAACAGAGGAGAAAGAAGGAGGACCATCTCCGAAAACCCCATTTTGGGGAAGACCCAGGACTCCAAAGAAGAACCCCTTTCATCAACTCCAAAACATATTAGGAGTTTAACTCCACTTTAAATCCTCTTTTGGGATTTTAAATCCTATTTCTGGGACTAAAAGCCCCCTTTTCTTTGCCGGCTCCCGAGCGCCCCAAGCGCTCAAGCGCCCAGCGCTCAAGCGCCCAGCGCCTACGTGACGGGCACGTGGTGCGCTAGCGCTCGAGCGCCTAGCGCTCGAGCGCCCAGCGCCCACGTGTCGGACACGTGGTGCGCTAGCGCTTCAGCGCACAGCACCTAACCGCACTGCGCTCAAGCGCGCAGCGCCTACGTGTCGGACACGTGGCGCACTAGCGCTTAGCGCGCTGCGCTCAAGCGCCCAGCGCCCACGTGTCGGACACGTGTTGCACACAACGCTTAAGCGCACAGCGCTCAAGCGCATAGCGTGCAAGCGCCCAGCGCTCGCGTGCTAGGCACGTGAGGAGCTGGCCCCACACGTCCTTTGGGCGTTTTTCCCCTTTATATATATATATATGTATATATATATACATATACACACACTCTAGAACACTGTCCCTCTCAAAAAAAATTTGGGTCGGGACGCTGCCCCGCACCCCGCAAGAGGGCTGTTAGCCCTCTTGACCCCCAGCCCGCTATTCGGATAGCGGGACCCCTGTAAAAACTCTGCGGGGCCCCCGATATATCCAAAACCCCCCTTTCAAAACACAAAACACAACACTGCACGTTGAGTTCGCATGACCAGTTTAACCCGTCAATCGGAGGTTCTCTCGCTTCAAAAGCGAGGGGTAATTAACGGCAGCTTAGTCCGCGGCTGCCGGAGATTCGGATCCCCACAATCAATAAACCCTAGCCTACCCTAGGCAGAGGGAATCTGTAATGTGCCTGACAAGCGCGCGTATTCCCATCTCAATGGGGTGACGAAAAACACCCTACAGATTCTGGCACGCCCGGTGGGACAACGATATTTCTCCTCCCATATTTCGGGTTAAACGTTCATGCGAACTCAATCAATATACATATCAATTGCCTGTACTGAAATCATGCTTCTTTGTGCAGATTAACAAATTTCAAATTACAATCTCCGGTCGCAGCAAAAATGTCTCTAAGGACGAACTCTGCTCTCAGCACCGCTCCCATCTCCTACACGATGAAGATGGACGCCAGAACGGTCCTTCCGGCCAGTCTCGGGCGACAGTGGGAGGAGCCGCCGCTACCATTTGGCTTTATTATGTTTGTGTCAGCTAACGTCATCCCAGCTCCTCAAGCCCTGGTGACAGACAAACTGGTCTCGAAAGGCAAGAGGCCAAATATGGTGGTCTCGAAGGCGCCCCAACTCAAACGCAAGTCGGTGCTTGAACGACCTTCCCTGGCCCCAGCTGGGGGCAAGGCCATCAACACGAACAAAGCAACGAGGCGTCTCGAGCAAGCTTCAGCGGTTCCCTTGACAACTGCTCGATCGGGTGTCTTCTCTAAGCTCCCCGCTAATCGACTCATGGTGGCTTCCTAGGAAATGGATGCCCGCCAAGCTCTTAAAATTGAGAAGCTAAGGCAGAAAAGGCTCAGATATAGAGCCAACAAAAGGGCTACGTCTCATGTTAGGCTGAAGCTCATGAGGTTCGAGGAACAGGGTCACCCCGCCAAAGATGAGAGGATGGCTGAATTTGTTATCCACATCGTCTACATGGTGGGCACGCGTCCCAGCGACAACCTTCGTAGCAAAAGCAAGGATAGGGCCGCCACATCTCAAATCCAACCTGGTGTGAATATAGCCGTCACTTCTCAAGACCAGCATCCTCCGGGGGGTGATGAAAATCCTCCCAACGTGGCTGATAGGCAGAGAGAGCCCTCAGTTCATGAGGAGTCGGGCTCGGAAAGCGAAAATGAGCCAACTTTCCATCCTAAGACCGCAGAGCAGCAACTTCTCCAAGAGCTCCACAAACAGCTCAGAAGCAAAGACAAGGAGATGGCCAAGCTCTACTCAAAGATCGACGACTTGACAAATGTCGTCTTACGGCTTATGGCCCAAATTGCCTCTCAGCCGCCCAATCAAGCGCAGGGCTCTGCTCATGAACCGGGAAACGGTGTCCTAAGACAGCCGACGCCTATTCCCTCAAATCCAAAAGTGGGCGGACCGCATGAAAATCAGTCGCATCCTATCTCGGGAAATGTCTTGGCTACCGATGACAGTATCCCGCTAACTCAAGATCAAATCATGGATCTGGTTGCCAACAAAGTCAAAACATTGGTAGCTGAAGCCGAAGCGCAAAAAGATATCAGCAGCAGTGGGAGATCATATCCTGCTCAGTATGATCTGGTAGAATTTCCTAGCGGCTATGTCATCCCTAAATTCGGAAGATTTGATAGGAAGGGAAATGCGAATCAGTACATCGCCCACTTCAAAGCCTCATGCGGGAATACTGGGGGCAACGATGCGCTTCTCCTCCGCCAGTTCGTTAATAGCTTGACCGATGTTGCTTTTGACTGGTACGCGAGCATACCGGATGGCTCCGTTACTACTTTCATCCAAATGGAATCTTTGTTTCGACAAAGGTTCATGAGCATTAGCGATAAGATCACCATTGCCGAGCTCGTAAGGACCAAGCCCAAGAACAACGAAAGCAACACAGATTTTATAACCCGATGGCGCAATCTCTCCGTCAAATGTGAACCGCCGATAGAGCAGGACTAATCTGTCAGTCTCCTTGTCGGAAATCTCAACAATTGGATAGCCCCGTTTCTATGTACCGCGGGTCTTAAAACATTCCAAGTGCTGACCAGGAAAGTTCAGATGCTAGAGCGCTCAAAGCAGGAGTCCTCCTCGGATTCCCAAAATAACAATAGGTCCTGGAGAAACCGAAAGGATGGTAATCGCAAAGGCGGAAATTCCGACGATTCTGAATCTTTCAATGCATCCGCTAACCGAAATAAGCAAGGGATGAGCGGGCTTAATGTCAACCAGCCTCAGAAGCCAGTGTTCGGAGAGGGAGGAGAATCTCCACTGAAAGAGAAGCTGGATAAGGTCTATTCCTTCAGGAGGGACAAAATCCGCAAAATATTCAAAGACGCCCTAAGGAACGGTCTACAACTGCCGGAGTCAAAAAGACCGCAGGAAGCGAATATGACCGACGACCCCAAATACTGCCCCTATCACAGAGTGATATGTCATGCTATTGAGGACTGTTTCGTCTTCAAAGATTGGGTCGAAAAGCAATACAAGGCAGGAAAGATAGAACTGTCTAAAGGCGTGTTAACAAACAGTCCAGCTGCGACCACCAATTTCATACAAACGGAGACCGAGGTTCTTCGTCAAACTGATTCTCTCAGACATCTGCCTTTCTCTGAAAAAAATCGACCACCACGTCATTAAACTGGGAACAATCGACCACCACATCATTAAACTAGGAATAATCGACTACTATGTCATTAAACTGGGAATAATCGACCACCACGTCATTAAACTGGGAATAATTGACCACCATGTCATTAAACTGGGAATAATCGACCACCACGTCATTAAACTGGAAACAATAGACCGCTAAGTCTTTAAACTGGGAACAATCGACCTTTAAGTCGTTAACCTGGGAATGTAAAAAAATGTAAATAAATAAAAAATGTGTAAATAAAAGAAAAATAATGAAAAGCTGAAATGATGGGGCAACTCGCAATAAAAATCAGCGAGTAAAATAAAGATGAAAATAAAGCCGAAATGATGGGGCAACCGTGAATAAAAGCCGAAATGATAGGGCAATCGCGATCTTCGCGATAAGAAAAGCTGAAATGATAGAGCAATCACGATAAAACAAAAAAAACAACAAAAACAAAAAAAAGATGGCGAATGATGAGTCGCTCCTGGTACCATATTCCAGTGCAGCGATGCAGACGCCAACCAAAATCCGATTCCAAAATTCCCCCAGCCCTACGGTTAGTCCCCAAATTGACTACCGTATACAATCCATGGGCTCAAATAATTCTCATCATACCCATGCCCCACCGAAGTCACCCGTCCAGCGGATGGTCTCCGCCCTTAGAATTATGCTCCGTTAGGAAGACCCACTCATGTGTCCTCACGATGCATGAGGAGAACAAACCTTCGTGGGATCCTTCCGACTCACAATGGAAAAACACACTTGGAGGTCCTAGCGACTCCTGAGGAGAAAATGCACCTACGGGATCCTTACGACTCGTAGGGAGAAAATGCTTTTATGGGACCCTTACGACCCATAAAATTGAAAAGCCTTTGGTGATAGGGATCTAAACCTGTCTCCTAAGCCATCGCTTCCCAATCCCAAGTGGCGAATGATGAGTCGTTCCTGGTACCATATTCCAGTGCAGTGATTCAGACGCCAACCAAATTCCAAATCCCATACCCCAATGGCGAATGATGAGTCGCTCCTGGTACCATATTCCAAAGCAGTGATGCAGACGCCAACCAAATTCCAAATCTCATACCCCAATGGCGAATGATGAGTCGCTCCTGGTACCATATTCCAGTGCAGCGATACAGACGCCAACCAAATTCTAAATCCCATACCTCAACAGCGAATGATGAGTCGCTCCTGGTACCATATTCCAGTGCAGCGATGCAGACGGCAATAAAGTCCTGAAATTTTTTCGGCCCTACGATCTGAATCATACATCCTGTAAAACCGTATACAATCCACGGGCGTAAAACAATCCCAATCTCTCTCAAGTCCTACCGGTGAGACCACATTCAAAGTCCCACCCAAAAAAATAAAAAAAAAATAAATAAATAAAAAATAAATGGTATGTCCACAAGCAAAATGGGCACCCAAAAGGGCTCCGTGAGTAAAAATAGCAGGACTGCCGGCGAGTTTGTGAAAACCCGAAAGGGCGCATACTCGTAAAAAAGAGATGAAATACACTCGCAAAGTTCTCTCGATTTTGTGAGGAGAAAATTCCCGCGTGAGATCCTTACGACTCACAAAGGAGCAACACACTTTGGAGTCCCTATGACTCCTAAGGAGAAAATACACCTATGAGATCCTTTCGACTCATAGGGAGAAAATGCTTTTATGGGACCCTTACGGCCCATAAAATTGAAAAGACTTAGATGATAGGGATCTAAACCTGACTCCTAAGCCATCAATTCCCAAATCCTCTCGGGCAAATGATGAGTTGCTCCTGGCATTATTCCAGTGCAGCGATGTAGATGCCAAACCAAAACCAAATCCTCAAATCCTTTCATGACAAATGATGATTCGCTTCTGGTACCATATTCCAGTATAGCGATGCTGATGTCAACCCAAATCAAATCAAACTAACAACCTCTGCGGAGGAACCATATTCCGTCCCAGAGTTTACCCCGTGTCGAAATCATGCTTCACCTCGGGATATCTACCTTCCCTGTCAGAATTATGCTTCGGCTCGGAATCGACCAGCGACCTCCCCGTCAGAATTAAGCTTCACCTCGGAATCAAGTCAACCAGTAAGCTCTGCGACAGAATCATGCTTCGTCTCAGAATGTGCACCCCGTGTCGAAATCATGCTTCGCCTCGGTGTATCTGCCTTCCCTGTCGGAATTATGCTTCGGCACGGAATCAACCAGCGACCTCCCCGTCGGAATTAAGCTCCGCCTCGGAATCAATTCAACCAGTAAGCTCTGCGTTGGAATCATGCTTCGTCTCAGAGTGTACCATGTGTCGAAATCATGCTTCGCCTCGGTGTGTCTGCCTTCCCTGTCGGAATTATGCTTCGGCTCGGAATCAACCAACTTCCTCCTCGTCGGAATTATGCTCCGCCTCGTAATCAAGTAAACCAGCAAGCTCTGCGTCGGAATCATGCTTCGTCTCAGAATGTGCACCCCGTGTCGAAATCATGCTTCGCCTCGGTGTATCTGCCTTCCCTGTCGGAATTATGCTTCGGCTCGGAATCAACCAGCGACCGCCCCATCGGAATTAAGCACCGCCTCGGAATCAAGTCGATCAGCAAGCTCTGCGTCGGAATCATGCGTCGTCTCAGAATGTGCACCCCGTGTTGAAATCATTCTTCGCCTCGGTGTACCTGCCTTCCCTGTCGAAATTATGCTTCGTCTCAGAATCAAGTCAGCCAACAAGCTCTACGCCGGAATCATGCTCCGTCTCAGAATGTACCCCGTGTCGAAATCATGCTTCGCCTCGGAGTATTTGCCTTCCCTATCGGAATTATACTTCGCCTGAGAACCAACCTCTGCATCGAAATTATGCTTCGGTCAGAATGTCGGCCGCGCTTCGGAAGGATGCTCCGAGCCTTGGAATCATGCTCCGCTCATCGGAATTATGCTCCGATCCCTGGAACCATGCTCCGCTCTTCGGAATGATGCTCCGATCCTCGAAATTATGCTCCGATCCTTGGAATCATGCTCCGCTCATCGGAATCATGCTCCGCTCTTCGGAATGATGCTCCGCTCTTCGGAATCATGCTCCGCTCTTCGGAATGATGCTCCGATCCCTGGAATCATGCTCCTCTCTTCAGAATGATGCTCCGAACCCTGGAATCATGCTCCGCCCTTCGGAATGATGCTCCGAACTCTGGAATCATTCTCCGCCCTTCGGAATGATGCTCTGATCCCCGAAATCATGCTCCGCCCTTCAGAATGATGCTCCGATCCCTGGAATCATGCTCCGCCCTTCGGAATGATGCTCCGATCCCTGGAATCATGCTCCGCCCTTCGGAATGATGCTCCGATCTTTGGAATCATGCTCCGCTTCGGAATGATGCTCCGATCCTTGGAATTATGCTCCGCAAATCGGAATGATGCTCTGATCCCCGGGAATCATGCTCCCCGAGGGATACTCCGACCTTGGAATTATGCTCCGATCCCCGGGAATCATGCTCCCCGAGGGATACTCCGACCTTGGAATTATGCTCCGCAAATCGATGCTCCGATCCTCGGGAATCATGCTCTCGGAGGGATACTCCGACCCTGGAATTATGCTCCGCAAATCGGAATGATGCTCCGATCCCCGAGAATCATGCTCCCCGGGATGATGCTCCGCCCCTGAAATGATGTTCCACCTCGAAGTCCAACTTCAAGATCCATCAATTTCATGCACACAACTCAAACGTGCAGTGTACATTTATTGATGGGGGCACTTTGTTGGGGTCAAAATTTGCATCCCGGTTGACCGAGTCAAAGTTAAGGTCAACCCCAAGCCAGGTGGGCCCAAGCCTAGATCAAGTGGGCCCATGCCTGAGTCGA
Organism: Agapanthus africanus; assembly: GCA_030015575.1. Taxonomy (NCBI): domain Eukaryota; kingdom Viridiplantae; phylum Streptophyta; class Magnoliopsida; order Asparagales; family Amaryllidaceae; genus Agapanthus; species Agapanthus africanus. Next base: position 133,756,432 of record CM057344.1, on the reverse strand, counting down.
GCCCGAACATGAAGCGGCCGGCCGCCCCTATGCAAACAAGAAATCATGTAATAAATTATTTTTATGTAATTTTTTTTATGCAAAATGGGCATAAACCCAATTTTTTTGTAAGCCCATGGCTTATGTGCAAAAAGAAATAGCACATAAGACATGGGATGGGCAAAATGCCATTTTGTAATGCCCAAGGGGTTATATGCAAATATGTAAGCCTATAAAAGGCAACATGATGAAAATATCTAATAGAATTTTTATTCCTCTCAAGAAATTAGGGTTTGTGCCTCTTTCCCCTTTCTGAAGGTTCTAAACTTTCTTCTTTCTTTTGAATTAAATCAAGAGTTTTACTTTTCCTTTTAAAAAACTAAATAGTTTTTCATCACAAAACCCACAAACGGGGACTCAGATCTGCCATCAGATCTCAGAAAGGAGAGATTTTTAAAATCTCACATTTCTTGAGCTTCAAGATCCGGCCAACAGAGGAGGAAGAAGGAGGACCATCTCCGAAAACCCCATTTTGGGGAAGACCCAGGGCTCCAAAGAAGAACCCCTTTCATCAACTCCAAAACATCTTAGGAGTTTAACTCCAATTTAAATCCACTTTTGGGATTTTAAATCCTATTTCTGGGACTAAAAGTCCCATTTTCCTTGCCGGCGCCACAAGCGCTCAAGCGGCCAGCGCCCACGTGCCGGGCACGTAGTGCGCTAGCACTCGAGCTCCTAGCGCTCAAGCGCCCAGCACCCATGTGTCGGACACGTGGTGCGCTGGCGCTTTAGCGCACAACGCCTAAGAGCACTACGCTCAAGCACGCAGTGCCCACGTATCGGATACGTGGCGCGCTGGCGCTTAAGCGCACAGCGCCTAAGCACACTGTGCTCAAGCACGCAGCGCCCACGTGTCGGACACGTGGCGCGCTGGCTCTTAAGCGCACAGCGCCTAAGCGCACAGCGCTCAAGCACGCAGCGCCCACGTGCGCTTAGCGCACAGCGCCTAAGCGCGCTGCGCCCACGTGTCGGACACGTAGCGCGCTGGCGCTTAGCGCACAGCGCCTCAGCGCACTGCGCTCAAGCGCGCAGCGCCCACGTGTCGGACACGCGTTGCGCCCAGAGCTCAAGCGCACAGCGCTCGCGTGCTAGGCACGTGAGGCGCTGGCCCTACGCGTCCTTTGAGTGCTTTTCCCCTTTATATATATATGTATGTATGTATGTATGTATGTATACATACACTCTAGAACACTGTTCCTCTCAAAAAAATTTTGGGCCGGGGCGCTGCCCCGCATACCGCAAGGGGCTGCTAGCCCCCTTGACCCTTAGCCCATTATCCAGGTAGTGGGACCCCCGTAAAAACTCTACGAGGCCCCCGATATATCCAAAACCCCCTTTTCAAAACACAAAACACAACACTGCACGTTGAGTACGCATGACTAGTTTAACCCGTCAATCGGAGGTTCCCTCGCTTCAAAGACGAGGGGTAATTAATGGAAGCTTAGTCCGCGGCTGCCGGAGATTCGGATCCCCACAATCAATAAACCCCAGCCTACCCTAGATAGGGGGAATCTGTAATGCGCCTGATAAGAGCGTGCGTATTCCCATCTCAATGGGGTGACGAAAAACACCCTACAGATTCTGGCACAAGAATGTCACATTTATAAAATATATATCAATGAAAACACTAAAGGCTAATTAAATACTTGAGGTGTATTTTGAAATTATACCAAAACTATTTTTACATAAAAACCCCTCAAGTTATACTAAATTACAATAAGGACCCTAGTACACATATGTTTAAGCGGGACCAGTCTCTTGAGCCTCAGGGAGCCGAAGATATGGGTGCTTGCCTATTTAAGGTAGACAACTTAACAAACGATATTATCAACACGGTAATTGTCTTGGAAAAAGACACAAATCCTGCCATCCATGTGCAACAGTTACCGATAACACCAAAACATTCAGGATTTCAAGTTCTTTTAAAAGTGTCTGACTCAGACTGAGTCTCAACCTAATCAATCTGACTTGAATGTGATTCAAGTACAAACTACAATACAATATAATTCAATATGAATCCATCTATTCAATATATATCAACCTGTATTGACTGAACCGGACTATGGATATATTCCATTTACATGCTCAGCCATTATATCCGTTCCATTACTGATATCATGGTTTCGGCAAGTCATCCATCTATACAATTTACAATACAATACAATAAAATCAATACATTCAAAACATTGCGGGGTTTATAAAGGGGTAGATTGGTACAGAAGGTGTTAGAAGTTGCACGAGACTGCAACCATAAGACACATAATCTGAATCTCCATTGCCGTTGTACCATGGCTGAACGGTTTCTTGTACTCCGTATACCTTAGTCTCCCGGATAGTGAGACTCCTCTCGTATACACTGGCCTCTTCTGTACCAAGTTACAAACAACAACGTTAATACTAAATAACAACGTTAAACAGCTATACTCTATTCTGTCTATTCTATTCTATCTACGGGACTTACCGAGCGACTTGTTCGCTTACGACGTTCTCTTTCTTCTTCTTTGGAATGTCGTCAGGTGTTTCGGACTCACTGGAGATCGAACCCAGCAGCGAAGACTTGGATCAGTTTACTGAAGACCCGGAGTTTTTGATTCACTTGTACATTACATTACATTTTCATTTCTGTTATGCCATTGTTTAGGCATTGCTTTCATTCCATGTATTTTCATTTCAGTTGTACTTGTAAATGAATGTTTATTAAATAAAGTTGCTGTTCATTTACATCTTGCGTACATTTTATTTTATATTGCTTAGATACGCTTAGCGTGTTTACTTCTGAGTAAATACGCAGTGGCCTCGTCGCGTCCTCTGCCCGTATACTGGGAAGCAGGGCGTGACAGTAAATGATCAATCATTTCATGTCGTTTTGAAAACTTAGCAAAAGAAACAGTTAAATCATTATTTTGTTTCTTGAGAGAAGCAATTTTCTCGATCAACTTTTCTTGAGAAATACATGACAATTTTAAAGAACCAATTTCACTTTTAAAAGATGAAACTAAATTTTCATGATTATTCCTCAAAACATCACATGACAAAATAAAATTTTCATTTTCAGTTTTTAAAGCATCAATAGATTTTGATTGATCATCGATGTTTCCCCCAATTAGAGCAAAGCTCTGTTTAAATTTTCAAATTTTGAAATGAAGCAGCGCTTCATAAAAGCGCCAGAGCTCTGAGGCAGCGCACCACGTGCAAAGCACGAGTGCGCTAGCGCTATGTGCGCTAAGAGCGCCAGCGCTCTAAGGCAGCGCACCACGTGCAAAGCACGAGTGCGCTAGCGCTATGTGCGCTAAGAGCGCCAGCGCTCTAAGGCAGCGCACCACGTGCAAAGCACGAGTGCGCTAGCGCTAAGTGTGCCAAGAGCGCCAAGAGCGCCAACGCTTTGAAGCAGCGTACCATGTGCAAAGCACGAGTGCGCTAGCGCTGGAATTAAATCAAAGATCCAATAATAATGATAAATCATTAATTCACCAGAATAAAATTTAGTTAAGGAAAGATTCCTCAAAAAATCTTTCCAAACCAAAAGATTGTGCCCTGTAAATCAGAGCACCGTTGGATCAATGATCCAATGGTGATTAAAAATCACCAAAAGTACAGAATAAATTCTGTTTGGGGAAAAATCCTCAATTTTGTTGAAAATAAGAAGATTGCCTTCTGTAAATCAGAAGCCTTTGGATCAAAGATCCAATAGGGGAAACATCCCCAAATCAATTAAAGAGAAGATCTCTTCAACTGATTGAACCGATCATCCTTTACTATATAAAGGACCCAAGACTTCAAGTCTCATATAGAGGAACCCCCTATAAACTTTGAGAAAAGAAGGGCAAGCTCTCAGCAGAAGAACAATTTCTTCAAGGTATAAAAAAGAAGAGATCAATGCATCTCATCAGAAAAAGAACTTAGTTCTTATGCTAGATCATAGATCTATAAGAAAAAACTGTTTTCACAAAAAGAGATCATGAACATCTCATTATAAAAAGGGGGGAGAATACTTCAATTCTCTTAGGATCACAGATCCATAAAAGCAAAGCCTTTCATCAAAACAAGAGATTGAAACATCTCCTATAAAATAAAAACTTTGTTCATAAAACTTTGAGACAAAGTTTCTTATAAATGAGAAATTATTCTTCAGATCATAACATTGATCAGATGCGCTTCTACGCTCTTTGACTGGCGCACTGCGCCAAGTGCGCCACGTTATCCTCACGTGTGCGCCACTTATCAGAAAGCGCTTTGCGCTCACAAACAGCGTTTTGCGCTCATGGGCTGGCACACAGCACCAAGCGCACTACGTGCTCTTCATGTGTGCGCCACTGAACAGATAGCGTAATGTGCTCATTAACTGGCTCTAGCGCCAAGCGCGCCACGTGCTCCTCACGTGTGCGCTAATAGAACATAAATTGTTCTTTAAATAAGCCCTAGAGCTATGATGAATGCTCAGCATTCAATAAAGGACAGAAAGGCTGTCAGAACTCAAATCAATGCTCGGCATTGTCAAATGTTTAACATTTTGGGCCGAGCCAAGTAAGTGTTCAACAACTTAAAACAAATGTTTAATATTTTAAACCTAAGTGGACTTAGCCCAAAATTGGCCATAAGTCCTTAATTCAGATTAATTGAGCCCATATACTCATTAATCTTTTGATCTTAGTTCCAAATTGGACTACAGATCTCTTAACCAATATTGGTTCAAGGGTACAACTCTTCACTCCTCTGATACATGCCGTTGTAATCCTTCAACGTCTTCAGAGAGGTGACGGGTCCCGACATCCAGACATTTCATGGACTGTGGGGTCCTTAAACTCATGGACTATGATGTCCTTAACCTCGGACTGTGGAGTCCTTTTAAACCCATGGACTATGATGTACTTAACCTCGGACTGTGGGGTCCTTTTAAACCCATGGACTATGATGTCCTTAACCTTGGACCGTAATGTCCTTAAACTAATTGACCGCAATGTCCCTAAACTAAACAATAGAGCCCAAATGCTCTTTTGTTGGATCTAAATGATCCTGTTAAGTTGATCTTAGTCTAAAAATTAGACTAACGTGTTCTTAACAAACTGTTAAGTAGATCTTAGTCTAGAAATTAGACTAACGTGTCCTTAACAAACTGTTAAGTAGATCTTAGTCTAAAATTAGACTGACGCATCCTTAACAGACGTTTAAGTTGATCTTAGTCTCAAATGAGATTAACGATCCTTAAACCCAACCCCCAAATCCAAATCTAAGATGATACAGATTTGGACTAATCCACGCCCTACGGGCGACGACATAATTCAGTCTCCGTATACAATCCACGGGCAACTAAACACAAAATAAACACACACGACACAAAGTGACTATCTGGAGAAGGAGAAAGTGGTTACCGCGACTCGGTAGCGTAATTAACTTCAGGGGCTTGCGCCTGTAGGGAAGAGCGTCCCCACAATCAAAAACCCCTCAAATGAGGGGGAATCTGACAAAGTCTGCTACAACGGCCGCATCCATCTACACCTTCGATACACATTGCCATAAATCAACTTGGCATTTTCAGAGAGGTGGACGGATAACACCATATAGCATCTGCCTACCAGAACTCAGGCCCCGACGTCCCGATGTCCCGGCCGCGTCTTCCGGTGGCGAACATATTCTGGCACGCCCGGTGGGACCTTTTCCTCTTTCCACTCCACACTGTTTCCTGACTTAAAATCAGGAAAAACCTAAGGAAGAAGCATCACGTGCTAGCACGTGACCAACAGTCACGTGTTGGTACGTGACAATTCAAAGCAGCGGCAAAGGCAGATTCGGTTCCCTGACTAAATCAAAGAAAAGGCTCCATAAAGGGTCACGTGCTCACACGTGACCAGGGGTCACGTGTTGGCACGTGACGGCTGAACAGCGGCCAGAAGACAAAGCGCAGAAAGCAGAAGAAAACTCATTCCAAGGGGTCACGTGCCCACACGTGACCAGGGGTCACGTGTCCACACGTGACAAGGGGTCACGTGACCACACGTGACCGGCTTTCAAAGCCTATCTATTTAACAGAATTAAATTCTGAACAGCATTCAAATCTTTCCAAAGGAGAACGATTATTTGGAACCGATTGGATTAAAGATTTAAAAGTGATTAAATGTCACCTATCTATGGAAAAATCTTGAACTTGGAAAGATTTCCCCTTAAAATCTAACCGAAATAAAAATGTAATATCTTTGGATTTAAAATCCAATGGTGAATAAAATTTACCTAATAATCCAAAGGTCCAAATGAATGATGAATGCAAATCAAATCCCTCAACGAATAATTCACTAAAACTGATTGATTCTGCTCCTTCTCCTATAAATAGGAGCCAAGAGATAGAGAGAGGGGGAGACAAAAAGGAGAGAGATATATAGAAAGAGAAAATAGAGCCTCGAGACTTTGGAGGAATTTGGATCTTCTGCAAAAGAAAACCTTAGGTAAGAAAGGAGAGGCTTTTTTTTAAAGAGAATTTAATTCTCAAAAGAGTTTAACTCTGATATTAAGAAGAAGAACTTAGTTCTCTCTTTAGCAGAGGATCTGCAAAGTGCACTTCTCCCCATGAATTGAGAATCTAATTCTCATTGGGTGGAGATCCTGCCATGCAGATCCAAAGCATAGAGAGGGAATGGAAATTTGAGAATTTAATTCTCATAGAATTATAGGAATTTAATTCATTTGAATTAAAGTTAGGGTTTAACCCTATGTTATAGGAATTTAATTCCTTCAAAATGAACAAAGCTAGGGTTTAGCCTTAACTGAGAACATAATTCTCTCAAACTCATAGGAATCAAATTCCTTTAAGAAAAGAAACTAGGGTTTAACCCTATCAAGAATATAATTCTTCAGAAGTTTAGGGTTTAACCCTATCAACAGAACTTTAACGCATACAGAGACCCGCCAAATAAAACTCTGAAGTAGGCACCTCACGTGTTACCACGTGACTCCTAAAAGAGAACTTTGAGGCAATGCCTCGCGTGCCCCACGTGATCTGTAAAGCACACAAAACAAAAAGAAACAGAAAAGAGCTTTAGGGCGCACTCACGTATCGACACGTGACCCCTAATGAACATTCTAACAGATCAAAGCGCAAGCCCCCATCACGTGCCCACACGTGATGGCTTTTAGAATTAAAAGTGTTAAACACTTATCTGTAGAAAAAAATAAAGGGAAACAGGGCGCTATCACGTGCTACCACGTGACCCCTTGGCTGAAGCTTTATCGGACAAGCACCAAAATGCCCATCACGTGAGAGCACGTGATGCTCCAAAGTATTCGATACTTTTGACAGAATAAAATGAATTGAGGGCGCCATCACGTGCTACCACGTGACCCCTCTTGCCTTAGTGTTTAACACTAGAGTTGAAACCTCTATATCCAGTGTTCAACACTGATTTTCTTAGTGTTTAAACACTAATTTGGAAAACTCTATTTACAGTGTTTAACACTGACTTTCTTAGTGTTGAACACTAACTTGGAAAACCCTGTTTCCAGTATTTAACATTGATCTGCCTTAGTGTTAAACACTAATTTGAAATCTCCACTGCCTGTGTTTAACACTGATTTGTTTTAGTGTATAAACACTAATTTGAAAGCCCCGTTGCTGGTGTTTAACACTAACTATGGTGTTTAACACTAACTATCTTTTAGTGTTAAACACTAACTTGTCAATCTCATTCTCAGTGTTCAACACTGATTGATCTTTAGTATTTAACACTAATTTTAGCCCCATTGGCTAAGTGTCTAGAGGCAACGGCTCTCCTCTCATGGACCAACAGAGGGCCAATATCCTAAACATGATTGGACTTAGCCCAAGCTGGCCATCAGTCCTCAATTCAAATTCAACTGAGCCAGTGGGCTCATAATATAATTAATTGGTCTTGGTTCCAAATTAGGCCAAAGACTGTTTAATCTATCTTGGTTTAAGGGTACATCTCTTCATTCCTTTGATACCTGGCGTTGTAATTCCTCAACGTCTTCAAAGAGGTGACGGGTCCCGATGACCACATATTGATACGGACTGTGGGGTCCTTAAACTCATGGACTATGAGGTCCTTAACCTTGACCGTGATGTCTTAAAACTAACGCCGGACTGTGGAGTCCTTAAATCCACGGACTATGAGGTCCTTAACCTTGACCGTGATGTCTTAAAACTAATATCGGACTGTGGAGTCCTTAAATCCACGGACTACGACGTCCTTAACCTTGACCGCAACATCTTAAAACTAACACTGGATCGCAATGTCCTTAAACTACCTATTGACCGCAACGTCACTAAACTAAACAACATGGCTCCCTTAATGGCTCTATTGTTGGATCTAAACGATCCCGTTAAGTCAATCTTAGTTTAAAAACTAGACTAACGTGTCCTTAACAAACGTTTAAGTCGATCTTAGTCTCCAATGAGGCTAACGAATCCTTAAACCCAAACCTCCAAACCCAAATCTAAGATAATACGGATTTGGGCTAGTCCACGCCCTACGGGCGACGACATAATTCAGTCTCCGTATACAATCCACGGGCAACTAAACACAAAATAAACACACACGACACAAAGTGACCATCTGGAGAAGGAGAAAGTGGTTACCGTGACGCGGTAGTATAATTAACTGCAGGGGCTTGCGCCTGTAGGGAAGAGCGTCCCCACAATCAAAAGCCCCTCAAGCGAGGGGGAATCTGACGAAGTCTGCTACATCGGACGCATCCGTCTAAACCTTCGATACACGGTGCCATAAATCAACTTGGCATTTTCGGAGAGGTAGACGGATAGCACCAATTAGCATCTGCCCCGAACCTCAGGCGAGACGTCCGCCGTCGCGCTGTCGTTCGGAGGGGAACAGATTCTGGCACGCCCGGTGGGACCTCTTCCTCTTTCCACTCCACACTTCGTGTGTCGTGTTCGCGAACCAAACACGGTTCGCTAATGGTTGCCCTTGGGTTTCAAGGTACTAAGATTCAGCGTCTTGCTTATTGCAGAAAGCAAAGAATCAATGGCTTCCGCTTGCGCGACATGCTCCAACTGCAATTGCAACCAACGCTCTGCCTCACCAGGAGGTATAGCCTACGGACCCCAAGCTGCTTCGCTATTCACAATGCCCATGGAACAGGTCACTCGAGCCACCACAGGGTTATTTTTTGGGACCATGCTCCAGCCGACAAGCTTCACCGCTCCGGTGCTGACAGCGGAAGCTCCCAAGAAGTCGGTCTTCTCCAGACTAGGCCAGAGCTCCTGTGAAACCACGATGGGGCCTACAATCCCAGAGAAGGCTGCTCCTAAGAAAATAATCAGTCCCGCTCCTGAAGTCGTCAAGGCGGCTTCTGCTTCCAAAAAGTCGGTCTTTACAAGATTGACTGTTCCAGCTCCCACTCCTGCTACCCGAAGGACATCAGTCTTTAACAGGCTGGCACCAGCAGTGACCCCCCACCTATATAGGGGGCAGGATGAGGCTATCGCCATCACCGAGCCTATGCCATCAGCACGACACGCTCGACGTCGTTACTGGCGCCGAGTGAGGAAGGCCGGAGGCAACTCCCCTTCTGGGCTAACTCCTCCAGCCCCGACGACAGAAGTTAATGTTGCTGTTACAACTAGGAACAACTTCGAGATGCTAAATAAGGTGCGTAGGAATTCTCCTACCGCGGTGCTGAAGAAGTCTCCCCATCCGCTGAAAAGGGCTATAGAAGTAAAGTCAGAACAGCCCCAATCTCCTCAACGGCTGTCCGCCCGAATTTATAAAGTCTGGCGGCAGACCCGAGACTCGGCGATCGATCCAAATTTCTCCCGCCAGCACAAGAAGCTGAAAGTACAACAGGAAGTCAGTCACCATGCTAAGCCACGAAAAGCAGTCTGGGTGCCCACCTCAACGGCCCACTCAACTTCCACTGCTCATAAAAAGAGGAAGCCGGAGAAGACCCTCGGGCCTGCAACGAAAGCTAAAAGCGCTGAGCCCAGACGCCATAAGGCTGGGGGCAGAATGGTCCATACTGTATACGTGGCATCGGGGAAGGAAGACAGCCGTGTGTCTGCAGGTCATAGACCGCTTACACGGTCGGTGACCAAAGCTCAGGAGCAACAGCAAAAGCTCCAGGAAATGATGATCGCAATGGCCGCGCTTACTGGGCCGAAAGAAAGCCCCGAGGCGTCCTCGGATCAGCAACAAGAACAGGAAACCGACGCTGAGTTTCTCCGGAGGATGTTGGAGAAGAAAGACAAAGAGGCCGCGGAACAAGCGGCCAATATAAAACAAATAGCCCACTTATTTCAAGACATGGTTGGGATGATGATTCAATAGGATCCTCCCGCGGAAGATCCCCCGACCGTCCTCGAAGATGATAGAGGAGAAACATCGAATCCACCACCGGCTCTTTCAACGGCCAAGGAGGAGACAATCTCCAAGGCTGACTTGGACGACTAAATAGCCCAGCAGATCTGGGTTCATCATGCGACTGAAGCAGCTGGTCAAGTCGTAAAAATAGGGCGACCATATCCGAGCTGGTACGACCAAATCAAATATCCGCCGGGTTATACAATACTAAAATTCCACGTGTATAAGGGGACCGGCAATCCCCACCAACATGTTGCCCAGTTCAGGGCCCTTTGCGGTAACACCCGCGGTGATGATAAACTGTTGCTTCGCCAGTTCGTGGGCAGCTTATCAGAAACAGCGTTCGAATGGTATTCGGAACTCCTAAACGATTCCGTCAAGACGTTCGATGAAATGGAGTTGCTATTCACTCAGCGATTCGCAAGCGCCAGCGAACGCACTCCAATAACTGCGTTGATTAATGCCAGGGTGAAACCAGGCGAAACGTGGGTCCAGTATGCTATACGCTGGAGAAATTTGTGGTCGAAATGCGAGCAACGCATTGAGGAAGCGCCCGCGGTGGGCATGTTCGTGGGTACCCTAGACCCTCATGCAACTATCTCCCAGTTTATGATGTTCTTTAAGCTAACCACATTCCAGGCTCTAATCGACAAGTTGGCCCAGATGGACCAGATGGGTCACAGGCCGCCTCCCCCGAAACCAGAACCTCGGAATGACAAGGGTAAAGGGAAAGCAACCTTCGTTGCGAACACACAGCAACAACCCAGTGCCCCAAAGCTGGCGGATCAGCTGGAAGAAAGGCGGCGATATTACAACGAGAAGATGAAGCGCCCCTACTCGTTCCCGCGGGATAAGACGAAACGGTTATTCGAGTTGGAAGTACGCAACAGACTTATAAACCTGCCAAATCCAAGATGACCGCCACAACCCATTGATGTGAACAACCCCAACTATTGCCCCTACCATCAAACGGTAAGCCATCCGATTGAGGATTACTTCGTTTTTAAAGGATGGATTGAAGATCAATACCTCCAGGGGAAGTTTGCACTATTCGAAAAGTGGAAGGTGAACCCGCCACAGCCGCATACTCCTAAGAAAGCAGATACACCGGGGGCAACCTGTTCATTTATTGAAGAAGCTCCATGGGAGGTCGTGCTGTTAACTAAAACCAAAAGAATGCTGAGGGACCTTCAGGCGTGTCCGGCGGTCGAATGGAAGGACCCGCTTGAACCTCAAATCATCGAAGGGATGTTGAAGCCGCGCCCAACTACGAAGACTCGTGGTGATGCCTGAATACTCACACCCAACCGTCAAAATCTTCGAAGAAAAAGAAGAAGGAATCCGAAAAGCCCGTGAAGCCTGGAGACAAGCGCTTGGATTTACAGAAACAGATTGATGCGCTGGAGGAGTACAATCAAAAGGCACGGATTCCCGTCACACTGCAAGAGTTCTTCAACCACGTCTTTCAGGAGGAAGATGATGGAGAAAGCTCGTCAGATGAATCCGAGGGATATGTGGCAAGCTGTCATATGATCTCCCATTCGTTTACGGACGATGAAAGAACTCCTGGCACTGAGAAACTGGAGGCACAGCCTGAGCCAGAACTTGTATGGCCAGTAGATGAAATGATCGACGCCTTTCTATATGAGATTCGTTTGAAGAGTAAAGCCGATCAGGAGCGTGAGAGGGCCGCATTGGAAGGAGCCAAACGCAAGCGACCAAACGAAAGAGTTGGAGCACTCCCGCCAGATCAAAAGATATCCAATGCGTATAAAAACATGTTCAAGACGAGAAAAAGGTTTGCCAAAGCCATGTCAATGGGGATGAAGCTACCACTTTCGGAAGAAAACACGCTCAACGGGGCAGAGAGGCACCCTAATTACTGCTCGTATCACCGGAAGATTTCACACCCTATGGAGGAGTGCGACGCCTTCAAGATATGGTGGCAGAGGTATGTTGCTCACCGATAACATTTTAAGCGAATGAAACGCAAAACTCGTCGGGAGCAGAAAGATACAACCGAAGAACACAAAAGAACTGCCGGCAATTGTTACACGGTTAACGCCGGAAGGTCATAAGTTCTCACCTTTGGAAGTGACTCTGATGAAGAAATGGCTCTGGGCCCTCTCTTTAAGGAATCCGTTTTAGGGAAAAAGGAAGAACCAGAGGCCTGCGAAAACATTCAGCTGCGCAATCGGACGCTTCCGGAAAAGAATCTCGGACCCGCGAATAGAAAAGATAAGGGAAAGGAGAAGGCCACTGAGGATATCACCTTAGATGACATGTCACGAAGGAGTTGGCTGCCAAAGATCCTCCCAGGAAGGGTAAAATGGACTACAACATCCTAGCGCACCTAAGAAAGCTACCTTCTCAGCTCAGCATTCTCAACACCCTCCTATTATCAAAAGAAGAGCGAGATTCTAATCAAGGTGTTACAAGAACCCGAGCAATTCCAAGCCTTCCTCACCGCGGAAAGGATGAAGGATGAACTGGAAGAAGTGCACACGGCCGACATCACTTTCGGTGACGAAGACCTTCTCCTCGGGACGTGCGACCATAACCGTCCCCTATACGTCTCCGGATACTGCCACGATATCAAGATAGGCAAAATCCTGGTTGATAATGGATCCTCCGTCAATCTCCTTAATGTTCGGGTGTTGAAAGAAATTTGCATGAGCGTGCAGCACCTCGCTCGTGACAAAATTACCATCTCCGGTTTCGACTCCCAGTCGTCACGGACTCTCGGATCCGTGATACTAACATTACGCTTTGGACTACTCGTCACGGACATCAAATTTCACGTCATTGACGCCAAGACCTGCTACAAAGCCTTGCTCGGTCGTCCTTTGTTACATGAATACAACATCATCCCTTCTACACAACATCAGTGTATGAAGTATTTTAAAGATGTCTTCGAATATACCGTAACAGGTGAGCTGAACCCATTTTCCATGAACGAAGTCCGCAAGTACGAAGATGCGAAGTACTTTTTGCCAGATTTCGAGGATACAGAAAGGTGTCGCAAGCCGGAGAACAAAGCCGCTGCCACCATCCCTGTTTTCGGGAGCGATACCGAAGAAGGAGAAGAGATAGTTTACGTGGGTCCGTCCCGACGCAACAACCCGGGACCGTCCGCCCCCATATTGATCTTCGGAAGTGACTCGGAAGATGAGGTTAATGCCGTGTTCTCCAGTCGGCTGTCAATACAAGCATCCCCTGGCGATGATCAGAGTTTGCAAATCACCATGGTGCCGCGGAAACACTACAAGGATCTCGACGCACTTCAGGCTCACAATGTGCAGGACCTGCAGACGTTTTACGTCCCTCCCAGGCGAAAGGGTGAAAAGGTGATCCTATTCTACCAATCCACAGAAACGAGAGTGGAGAAAGAGATATGGCATGGCGCGGATGTTACACTTGACAGGCTCCAACCCATCCGTTTTCCCAGATACTACACAAATGGACTAAAGAGGCTATTGAAGCGCCAAGGGGTACCCTTAAAACAGACTGTTCGACAAGCTCGATTCTACAACAGGATTTAGGATGTCCCTAGAACTCAGCGCAAATTGCCCAACGGGAGAATGGAAACGCTCGGCCTTGGATACGTGAGATCCGGTAAACGGGAGCGAATCCATGGTAGCTACGCCGTATATAACTTCGATGAGGAGGAAAACGCCCTGTCCAGCAATGCCAACCCCTCGTCAAAACTGGATCCTACGAGCGAAATGCCGAGTCCGTCATTTGAAGAACGAACGGGCAGGCTTATCAGGAAAGCGGGTCAAACGGCTCGGGAAAATCACAACCATGAGATGGCTATCTACGAGAAGGCCAGGACGCAACGTCTGTTTCAACAGGCTGCAAAAGACAAAGGTACTCCTCCCTGTCAACCCGTTGTACAAAAGGCCCAACGCAGAGGCAGAAGTAAGTCAAGAGGCGGAAAAAGAAGTCGACAACAGCGACGCAGGATTAGAGAATCGTGTGATCGGGCATTGCGCGGTCTGGATTTGTCCCTCATGAAGAAGATGAGTCGAGCGTATTCCTTCCCTCGAGACAAGACGAAGAAGCTATTCGAGCTCGCTATAAAACATCAAATGATCGCACTTCCGGAGTCTAAGCAATCTGAGCAAGTTAACGAGGTTTCTCATCCGGGCTATTGCTCTTATCACCGAGCCATAGGACACTCTATCGAAGACTGCTTCACGTTCAAGAACTGGGTCGAAGACCAGTACCAGCAAGGCAGATTTGCTTTATCCAGCAGCTAGAGGGTAACACTGCCACAAAAGCACGAACCCAAAGCCGCAAGAGCAGAGCCAGATCCACATCAGTCTTGGAAGCGGATTCGCACTTGTCACACGATTACAATATTAAAAGAAGAGCCCGAGAACATGGATGACCTTCCCTGGTGCTTTGAGAACAACAATGATGAGGTGATCTCAGAATTTCCACCAGCTCCGAAAGAACTGGAAGATGGCATACATACGACTGCAGATAACCTCAAAAAGATTGAGTTGAGATCGGAAGACGATCCGCGACCAACATTCGTTAGCGAGCTACTATCTGAGGAAAGGGTGGCGGCGTTAAGAGACGTGCTTCTACAGCATAGAGATTGCTTCGCGTGGAACTATTCCGAGATGCCGGGATTAGATCCAGAAATTGCTGTGCATAAATTAGCAATATCCCCGGATATCAAGCCAGTTAAGCAGGCACCGAGACGGATGCGGCTTGAGCTTGAAATGAGCGTTAATGCCGAAGTCAAGAAACTAATCGATTCCGGGTTTATCCAGGAGGTACAGTATCCTGATTGGGTCGCTAACATCGTCCCGGTAATGAAGAAGAATGGGACAGTGCGCATATGTGTGGACTTCCAAGATCTCAATAAAGCCTGCCCGAAGGATGATTTCCCAGTACCGGTCACCGAGCTGATGATAGACAATACGTCCACTCATGAGGTCTTCTCCTTTATGGACGGTTCATCAGGGTACAATCAGATAAAAATGCATCCCGAAGACCAGAAGCACACCGCTTTTCGGACTCCTTTGGGTATATTCTGCTACAAAGTTATGCCCTTCGGTCTAAAGAACGCCGGTGCTACCTATCAAAGGGCCATGACAAAGATCTTCGATGATCTCATACATGAAATCGTCGAGTGCTATATCGATGACCTCGTAGTGAAGAGCAGGTCACACGAAGGGCATTTAGAGCATCTGAAGACCGTATTTCAATGCCTTCGGCAATATAATTTGAAGATAAATCCCCTCAAATGCGCGTTCGGAGTCTCCTCGGGTAAATTCCTGGGGTTCATCATCCGACACCGAGGTATCGAAATAGATCCATCTAAGATCAAGGCGATCATTGAAATGCCACCCCCAAGGACTCTCAAACAGCTGCGGTCTCTCTAGGGGAAGCTTGCGTACATCCGGCGGTTTATCGCCAACCTGTCAGGCAAGTGCCATCCTTATAGCCACCTGATGAAGAAGGGAACCCCGTTCGTCTGGGACCAAAAATGCCAGAGCACGCTAGATGAGATCAAGCAGTACCTGCAGAACCAGCCGGTGTTAGCTGCTCTAGTCAAGGGAAAGCCTCTCATTCTTTATACAACCGCCCTAGAAGGTTCTTTAGGCGCATTATGGGCGCAAGAAAACAACCAAGGGAAGGACAGGGCGCTCTACTACTTAAGTCGAGTTCTGCTGGGGGCAGAAAGCAGTTACTCCCCAATCGAAAAACATTGCCTGGCGCTAATCTTTGCGATAAAAAAACTCCGGCACTATGCATTGGCACATGAAGTCCGTCTTATATCAAAGGTGGACCCCCTAAAATATCTAATGTCAAAGGCCATATTGACGGGGAGGCTCGCTAAATGGACCTTACTCTTGATGGAGTTTTCAATAACCTACCAGCCTTTCAAGGCGGTGAAAGGCCAAGCCATCACCGACTTCCTTGCTGAGCATCCAGTAGCTGCCGGTTCACCTCTAAACTGCGATTTGCCGGACGAACATGCATTTGACGCGATCGACGGTAGTGATACCCGATGAGAACTTTATTTCGATGGAGCATCCTCCATAAAGAAGTGCAAACAAAGTACCCCATTGATCAAATCAGGGGTAGGCCTCATCTTCGTAACGCCACAAGGAGGGATAATGCGCTTTGCTTTCTCCTTAACGGAACCGAGGACAAACAATGAAGCCGAATACGAAGCTTTGATAGCAGGCCTCGAGATCGCCATTGACATGGGAATTGAAAACCTCCTCATATACGGGGATTCTCAACTGGTCGTTAGTCAAGTAAACGGCGACTACCAAACGTGCAAACCGGAGTTGGTGAAATACGGTGAAAAGGTGCAATAACTGTTGACCCAAATTCCCTCCTATAATTTAGAGAGCATACCACACGCGGAAAATAGCAAGGCAGACGCGTTAGCTAAGCTCGCTAAAGAACTGGCTGATGAGAATCTCGACGACGTCAAAATCGTGGTACAAAGCCGTCGAGTGCTCGCCCCAGCGGAAATATCTCCGGAATCATCCGAAGAAAAGGGAGCGATTGAGCAGACGACTCTACAAATAAAAGACCGTGAGAAGGCTGAAGACTGGAGGGAAGTCTTCATAGATTACTTTAAGTCCCACCGAATGCCCGAAGAAGCGTCCTCAAGACATCAGCTCATGAAACGAGCTCTATCTTTCGCTTTCGTTAACGATACTCTATACAAGAGGTCATTTGACTCTCTATGGTTGAGATGCTTAGGACCTGACGAAGCAGAAAGAGTCGTTCAGGAAGTTCATGACGGAATCTGTGGTTCTCATCAAGCAGGCCCGAAGATGAAGTTAAAAATTAAACGGATGGGTTACTACTGGCCCACGATGATCCAGGACTGCCTTGAGTATGCGAAGCAATGCCACTCATGCCAAATCCATGGGGATTTCATCCACCAGCATCCGAATCCACTACATCCAACGGTGGCTAGCTGGCCATTCGAAATGTGGGGAACTGACATAGTCGGCCCCATCGAACCGGCATCGTCCAGGGGACACCGTTTCATCCTGGCGACGACTGATTACTTCTCCAAATGGGCGGAAGTAGTACCGCTGAGGGAAGTGAGGACGGAGAATATCCTCCACTTTTTCAAGACGCACGTCATTTATCGGTTTGGAACTCCACGGCGGATTATCTCCGATAACGGGCCAGCCTACAGAAGCCATAAGATTAGCCGCTTCGCGCAACAACATAATATAGACTGGAGATACTCAGTTTATAATCCACGAGCTAACGGTCTGGCCGAGGCCTTCAATAAGACCTTGACAAAGATCATAAAAAAGACGGTGTCCCGAAATAAGAGGGACTGGCACGAGAGACTGCAGGAGGCTCTTTGGGTATATCAAACTACGTTCAAGACGGCCACGAACACGACGCCATACGCATTGGTATTCGGTACGGAAGCGGTACTCCCCCTTGAGATAGAGCTATCTTCTCTACGAGTGGAAGTCCACCACGAGTTGACAGGCGAAGAAAATGCTCACCTTCGGCTTGAGGAGCTTGATGCCCTTGATGAAACACGGCTCGTAGCACAACAAAACTTGGAGGCTTATAAAGCAAAGATGACGCGCTCATATGAAAAATTGACCCGACCGAGGACATTCCGCCAAGGGGAACGCATGCTAGTGGTCAAGAGGCCTATGATCCCCAACCGCGCCAAGCAGGGAAAATTCGAGCCGAACTATGAAGGCCCGTACATCATAGACAAGGCCTATCAGGGTGGAGCCTATCTACTCATGGATATGCTCGGTGAAAGGCCTTTCAGGCCGATAAACGGCCGCTTCCTAAAGAAATACTACACTTAATGAGCCACAGCCTAGGTTAACGATAGATGACGACGACTATGTCCGCTCGCTATCTTCCTAAGCTCAAGCTCTATAAGTAGTAGTTGGCCTTCTCCACGACGGACCGAAACGTCTTTAAACTAACGACGGACCGAAACGTCCTTAAAACTACTACCGCAGCATTCTTAGGCTGATGAGATGAATAAAAAAAATAAATAACAATAAAAAAAAACAAAAAAAAGCGGTATGTCCATAAGCAAGAAGGGAACGGATGAAAACCCGAAAGGGCTCCGTGAGTAAAAACAGCAGGGCTACCGGCGAGTATTCGTGAAAACCCGAAAGGGCGCGACCTCGTAAAAAAAAAAAAATTAAAAGAATAAAAAAAACGGTATGTCCATAAGCAAAAAGGGAACGGATGAAAACCTGAAAGGGCTCCGTGAGTAAAAACAGCAGGGCTACCCGCGAGTGTTTGTGAAAACCCGAAAGGGTGCAACCTCGTTAAGGACACTTGCGGGGTCCTCACGACCCTGTAAGGAGAAACCACCCGCGTGAGATTCTTACGACTCACAAAGGAGCAACACACTTAGGAGTTCTCACAATTCCTAAGGAGAAAATACACTTGCGAGATCCTCACGACTCGTAAGGAGAACTCTCTTATGGGACCCTCACGGCTTATAAGATTTGAAAGTCTTAAGTCACAGAGACCTAAACCTGTGCTTAAGCAAAATCCCCCATACCCTTCGACAATGCCCTACAATCGGCTCATACTGACCCTTGTATACAATCCACGGGTGCAAATGAGCATTTCCCCAGCAAAGTCCCACCCGTGACTAGGATACGTCCGTATGATGAGCAACCCTTATAAGTCCTCTCAACTTATAAGGAGAAAGCCTTCGTGTAAGATCCTTACGACTTACAGAGGAACATACACTTAGGAATCCTCACGATTCCTACGGAGAAAATACACTTACAAGATCCTCACGACTTGTAGGAAGAAACACCTTTGTGAGACCCTTACGGCTCATGAAGTCAAAAGCCTTAGTTGACAGGACCCTAACCCTATTTGCTAAGCCACCTTTGTTCAATATCGACAGAGGCAAATGATGATTCGCTCCTGGCCATATCCCAGTTGTAACGGTGCTAATGCCGAAATCGGTGCCTAATATCAGATTTACGGCGAAAAGCCAGCAAGCCACACGTGCATACGAAATAGCCGAAATAATGGGGCAACTTGCAATAAAAACAGCAAGTAAAAATGTATGCATGAAAAATAGCCGAAATGATGGGGCAACTCGCAATAAAAAGCAGCGAGCAAAAATGAAATAAATAGCCGAAATGATTGGGCACCGCGAAAAATAGCCGAAATGATAGGGCAATCGCGACCTCCGCGATATAAAAGCTGAAATGATAGAGCATCGCGGAAAAAGAAATGAAATAAAGAAAAAGAGGTTTTAATTTATGCCTTACAGGTGATGTTCCATCACACCCTGTATACAATCCAAGAGCGTAAACAAAGGAGTGATCATACTTCCCCCAGGTCTCATCAAAGAAAGAAGCTAAGTCTCGACGGGCCATAAGCGACCTAGAGATCATCCCAACACCCGTCTCGTAACAACGGACACAACTTCAGACAAAGCAGAGCAGCGGCAACCCCTAGCTCCATGGCTCGGCAATATACATATTACCAACAGCCAAACCTCCATTCCGTGAAATGCGGATACAATCAGCAAAATTCCTGGTTATGTGGAACACGGATAACGTCACTCTTTGACCCCGTGGAAAATGTCCAGAGCGGATCCTGGTCCTCGCGGAGCACGGCAGCGAACCCATATGAAGTATCCAGAGCGGAGCCTAGTCCTCGCCGAACACGGCAGTGAACCCGTGTGAAGCATCTAGTGCAAAATTCCTGGTTACGTGGAACGCGGATAACGTCACTCTTTGACCCCGTGGAAAACGTCCAGAGCGGATCCTAGTCCTCGCGGAGCACGGCAGCGAACCCGTGTGAAGCATCCAGAGCGGAGCCTAGTCCTCTCCGAACACGGCAGTGAACCCGTATGAAGCATCTAGTGCAAAATTCCTGGTTACGTGGAACGCGGATAACGTCACTCTTTGACCTCGTGGAAAACGTCCAGAGCGGATCCTTGCCTCGCGGAGCACGGCAGCGAACCCGTGTGAAGCATCCAGAGTGGAGCCTAGTCCTTGCCGAACACGGCAGTGAACCCGTGTGAAACATCTAGTGCAAAATTCCTGGTTACGTGGAATGCAGATAACGTCACTCTTTGACCCCATGGAAAACGTCCAGAGCGGATCTTGGTCCTCGCAGAGTACGGCGGTGAACCCGTGTGAAGCATCCAGAGCGGAGCCTAGTCCTCGCCGAACACGGCAGTGAACCCGTGTGAAGCATCTAGTGCAAAATTCCAGGTCACGTAGAACGCGGATAATGTCACTCTTTGACCCCGCGGAAAACGCCCAGAGCGGAGCCTGGTCCTCGCCAAGCACGGCAGTGAACCCGTGTGAAGCATCCAGAGCAAACACCGGACTGTGGAGTCCTTAAAATCAATGGACTATGACGTCCTTAACCTCGACCGTAATGTCTTAAAACTAACAATCAAACACCCTGATTCTATATTGATTCCACCTTGGTTTAAGGGTACATCTCTTCACTCCTTTGATACCTGGCGTTGTAATTCCTCAACGTCTTCAAAGAGGTGACGGGTCCTCGCAACCACACATCGGACTGTGGAGTCCTTAAATCCATGGACTATGAGGTCCTTAGCCTTAACCGCGATGTCTTAAAACTAACATCGGACTGTGGAGTCCTTAAATCCATGGACTATGAGGTCCTTAACCTTGACCGCGATGTCTTAAAACTAACATCGGACTGTGGAGTCCTTAAATCCACGGACTATGAGGTCCTTAACCTTGACCGCGATGTCTTAAAACTAACATCGGACTGTGGAGTCCTTAAATCCACGGACTATGAGGTCCTTAACCTTGACCGGGATGTCTTAAAACTAACGACGGACTGCGGGGTCCTTAAACTCATGGACTATGAGGTCCTTAACCTTGACCGCGATGTCTTAAAACTAACATCGGACTGTGGAGTCCTTAAATCCACGGACTATGAGGTCCTTAACCTTGACCGTGATGTCTTAAAACTAACATCGGACTGTAGAGTCCTTAAATCCACGGACTATGAGGTCCTTAACCTTGACCGGGATGTCTTAAAACTAACGACGGACTGTAGGGTCCTTAAACTCATGGACTATGAGATCTTTAACCTTGACCGCGATGTCTTAAAACTAACATCGGACTGTGAAGTCATTAAATCCACGGACTATGAGGTCCTTAACCTTGACCGCGATGTCTTAAAACTAACATCGGACTGTAGAGTCCTTAAATCCACAGACTATGAGGTCCTTAACCTTGACCGCGATGTCTTAAAACTAACATCGGACTATGGAGTCCTTAAATCCATGGACTATGAGGTCCTTAACCTTGACCGTGACGTCTTAAAACTAACATCGGACTGTGGAGTCCTTCAATCCACGGACTATGAGGTCCTTAACCTTGACCGTGACGTCTTAAAACTAACATCGGACTGTGGAGTCCTTAAATCCACAGACTATGAGGTCCTTAACCTTGACTGTGACGTCTTTAAACTATGACGCCTTGAGCAACCCCTGACCCCGTGAAACACGGATAAGGGTGACCGCATCCAGCACTTGCAGGTCCTCACGATCTGTAAGGAAGAAAAACTCTCTTGCGAGATCCTTACGACTCTCAAGGGAAAACCCGCTTAAGAATCCTCACGATGCTTAAGAAGAACTTACACCTACGGGATCCTCTCGACCCATAGGGAGAAAAACTCTTTATGAGACCCTCGTGGCTCATAAAGCGCAAAAGTCTTAGGAAGCAGACCTTAACCCTGAATCCTAAGCTATCGCTGCCCTGCAAGGAGATCAAGATAAATTGTTCGCAAAACACATTCAATGAAAAGAGACAAATCATTGAGAAGAAAAATGTATCTTTTATTCATAAACCAAAATGGATACAAAGTACAACTCATGAAAGAACAAAAAGAAGATACTCTCATTCATGAGTATGTACAAAGACAGAAAAGAAAGGAAAAGATACAAGTCTTCAAGCCGGCGGGCGATGTAGCAATTTTACCAGCTCATCTTTCTGTTGCCGAGTCACGGCTTCATGATTCAAGATCTCCAGAAGACGAGCCTTCGCCTGAACCTGCTGGGCCTGATACGAAGCAAGCCGAACTTTAAGCTCTTTCTCGGTGGCCTTATGAGCCTCGATCCTCTCATGAGTAAACGTGGCAGCTTAATCAAGAGTCACCACCTCCCTGATAGACTCTTGAAGCACCCGCCAGAGTTCATACACTTTGTTGGCCTTGGCAGTAAGACTCACCTGAAGCTCGCTCAGCGCTTTAGCAAGCCAGCTCCCTCTCCGAGAATTTACGGCCGAACCCTTTTCTCGCACAACAATATGTTCGCCGCATGTCGCCTTATCAGGCCACGTAAGCTCACTTTTGCGACCGCAACCTTGGAAACGGGACATACAATCTCAAGACCGTATAAATGGGCTTCCAGTCAACAGCAATAATTGATCTAAAACGCGCTCACATCATCTGGTATGAAAAGCAGCGAGAAAATTTTCGACGTTTATCCTATCAAGCATGTGCTCGCAATTATATGAACATTCGACAAAGAAATAATATTCGAAGTTTTAATGTGCATGCAACATGATGATAGTGTTGATAATTAAAGAAAGTTCTTATAAGGAGAACACAAAGTTTATTTATGCAAGCGAAAACATACATACGAGCACCAAGCCTACATGGAAGTTCAGCATAAAGCATACAAAAAAAAGGGACTAATTTAAATATGCTACGCTAGCGGGAAAATTTCACCAAACACGGGATCAATAGCACAAGGGTTGACAAAGAAGAGAACAAAATTCTCCATCTCTCTCTCCGCTCTCTCCAACACGTCAAAGAGCCGGTTCTCATGAGGAGTCACTCCCCACCGATTAGCGCCATGTTCGTCCGCAAAAGCAAACATAACGGCCTGACGGGCTCTTATTTCGCTCAAAAGGTGAACCGAGAGATCTTTCAAAGCTTGAGTAATTAGGCACGCTTCATGAAAGCCCTCGAGCTTTTCTTCGGCCGTGTCAAGCATCGCCAGGGTCATCTCCGCCGGGTGAGAAGGGACGTCAGCAAGCACGGCGGCAAGAATCATCCGGAGCCAGAGGGAACCCATTTGGAGGGGAGACCCTCTGCGGATCGAGAGTTCATACGCCGCTGAGTCGCATTCTTCGTCGGTAAGAAGGGGATCCACCAATCGGGCGGCAAAGCGGGGGATCATCTCCTCGATAGGGACTTCCCAAGGCGGTCGACGAGCATGAGGGCGATCGCAGGCCATGGCGCTCAGTTGTCTCTCAAGACAAATCACACCAAAATAGGAATAAACTTCTCTGTGAAGAGGAAGGAAGGCTATGGCCTCAGATATAAAGAGGTGCATTAAGTGTTGAGCGCGGAAAATCTTGCATGATGAAGCTATTTCCAAGGCCTAGAAAAGGAAAAGCATCGGAAATCAAGGAGATGGAACTATTTCCAAGGCTCCTTTTCTGCATCTGATATTGTGCGCTAAAAATATGGCATGGGAAAATTTTTTGAACAGTCCCATCAAAGGACCCCACGTGCGGAGCATGTGAGCCCCAAACTTGACGTGCACTAAAAAATGGAATGGCACCCTGCATACTAGAAGCATCAACAACAACAATAGCAAAATAATAAAATCCCACAGAGAGGCATGCAGACATAGAAAGACATAATAAAACTTATCACTCATGCTTTAAGAAGTTCATACAAAATAAAGAGAACGCGTTTATAATGGTAAGACTGCAGATGCGGGGCACGGATTGAGAAACTCAAGCTTAACTTTGTCCAAGATCCTCCAAGCATTTCGAACGTCCCGAGTATGTTTTCTCTCACGATCACAAGCGTCGGGGTCCTCGCGAATGTCCTCCACCCTCCGATAGGTGGCAAGTACGGCCGACTGTTGAAATGCCTGGTGCAAGAGATCAATGAAGTTATCGTGCCTTCTCTTCGAGAT
The DNA here is from genome assembly GCA_030015575.1 of Agapanthus africanus. Taxonomy (NCBI): domain Eukaryota; kingdom Viridiplantae; phylum Streptophyta; class Magnoliopsida; order Asparagales; family Amaryllidaceae; genus Agapanthus; species Agapanthus africanus. The sequence goes on along the minus strand of CM057344.1, from coordinate 133,732,132 downwards.
TAGACTCATCAGATACACCGAATGTATCTTGTCCTCAGCAGCGTCCAATGCCCTAAGCGGTACACCGGCGCAGAAGAGAGGAAGCGCCTCCCAAATCGCCAGCACGATGAGTCTCAAAAGAGGAGAGCGACGGGGGAGTAGCCGATGGTTGTACTCGTCAAAGCGGCTCATAATCTCAGCACACTGAACGTTGGTGAACTCCTGGTTCTGACTGCGGCCCAGTGCACGAATGTTCCCATAGGAAATGATTTCGTCAAGATCGTACATATGGGCATCCATAATACCTGAAATAAAGGTCATGAGAATTGTTATAAAGCTTCTGCTGCATTGATTACAGAAGGACAACCGATGGCAGGGAAACCCTAAGAAGCCTCCATGTGAAGAAACCGAGTTCTTCGTAGGAATTAAATTCCATATTAAGAAAAAGGAATTAAATTCCCAGAAACTTTTTTTTTGGATGGAATTAAATTCCATAGATTTTAACCGTCACCATTATCTCCCTAAAGATCATATGAACCCTAAAAGGATCTACTGTTGAAAGTTCTATTTCATAATTCGGTTGAAAAACTTAAAGGAAAAATGGGTTCATATTAAAAGGGTGAAACCCTTGAAGTGGATTTAAAATCCAGAGAATTTCATGTATAAAAGTTCTTCTTCCACTCAAGATGATTACCTGAAGAAGAGGAATCGGTCAAACAGAGTTAAACTCTGGAAAGATTTTGAAGCAGAGAACTAAGCTCTGAAAACGAGAATTAAATTCTCAAGGAAAAAGTTCTCAAAAGAAGAAGATGAGCAAAGTGGAGGCGTCTCTGAGATGACCCCTATATTTATAGGATGTGACGGAAACGCTTCATCTCCCCCATTCCCTAGATGGATCCAACGGTCACCAAAGTGACAGCATTGTACTCACGTGCAGACACGTGAGAACAATGCTGTAGGGGTATTTGTTTCCTGACTTAAAATCAGGAAAAACCTAAGGAAGAAGCATCACGTGCTAGCACGTGACCAACAGTCACGTGTTGGCACGTGACAATTCAAAGCAGCGGCAAAGGCAGATTCGGTTCCCTGACTAAATCAAAGAAAAGGCTCCAGAAAGGGTCACGTGCTCACACGTGACCAGGGGTCACGTATTGGCACGTGACGGCTGAACAGCGGCCAGAAGACAAAGCGCAGAAAGCAGAAGAAAACTCGTTCGAAGGGGTCACGTGCCCACACGTGACAAGGGGTCACGTGCCCACACGTGACCAGGGGTCACGCGACCACACGTGACCGGCTTTCATAGCCTATCTATTTAACAGAATTAAATTCTGAACAGCATTCAAATCTTTCCAAAGGAGAACGATTATTTGGAACCGATTGGATTAAAGATTTAAAAGTGATTAAATATCACCTATCTATGGAAAAATCTTGAACTTGGAAAGATTTCCCCTTAAAATCTAACCGAAATAACAAAGGAATATCTTTGGATTTAAAATCCAATGGTGAATAAAATTCACCTAATAATCCAAAGGTCCAAATGAATGATGAATGCAAATCAAATCTCTAACGAATGCAAATCAAATCCCTCAACGAATAATTCACTAAAACTGATTGATTCTGCTCCTTCTCCTATAAATAGGAGCCAAGAGATAGAGAGAGGGGGAGACAAAAAGGAGAGAGATATATAGAAAGAGAAAATAGAGCCTCGAGACTTTGGAGGAATTTGGATCTTCTGCAAAAGAAAACCTTAGGTAAGAAAGGAGAGGCTTTTTTTTAAAGAGAATTTAATTCTCAAAAGAGTTTAACTCTGATATTAAGAAGAAGAACTTAGTTCTCTTTAGCAGAGGATCTGCAAAGTGCACATCTCCCCATGAATTGAGAATCTAATTCTCATTGGGTTGAGATCCTGCCATGTAGATCCAAAGCATAGAGAGGGAATGGAAATTTGAGAATTTAATTCTCATAGAATTATAGGAATTTAATTCCTTTGAATTAAAGTTAGGGTTTAACCCTATGTTATAGGAATTTAATTCCTTCAAAATGAACAAAACTAGGGTTTAGCCCTAACTGAGAACATAATTCTCTCAAACTCATAGCAATCTAATTCCTTTAAGAAAAGAAACTAGGGTTTAACCCTATCAAGAATATAATTCTTCAGAAGTTTAGGGTTTAACCCTATCAACAGAACTTTAACGCATACAGAGACCCGCCAAATAAAACTCTGAAGTAGGCACCTCACGTGTTACCACGTGACTCCTAAAAGAGAACTTTGAGGCAATGCCTCGCGTGCCCCACGTGATCTCTAAAGCACACAAAAGAAATAGAAACAGAGAAGAGCTTTAGGGTGAACTCACGTATCGACACGTGACCCCTAATGAACATTCTAATTGATCAAAGCGCAAGCCCCCATTACGTGCCCACACGTGATGGCTTTTAGAATTAAAAGTGTTAAACACTTATCTGTAGAACAATATAAAGGGAAACAGGGCGCTATCACGTGCTACCACGTGACCCCTTGGCTGAAGCTTTAATGGACAAGCACCAAAATGCCCATCATGTGACAGCAAGTGATGCTCCAAAGTATTCAATACTTTTGACAGAATAAAATGAATTGAGGGCGCCATCACGTGCTACCACGTGACCCCTCTTACCTTAGTGTTTAACACTAGAGTTGAAAGCTCTATATCCAGTGTTCAACATTGATTTTCTTAGTGTTTAAACACTAATTTGGAAAACTCTATTTACAGTGTTAAACACTGACTTTCTTAGTGTTGAACACTAACTTGGAAAACTCTGTTTCCAGTATTTAACATTGATCTGCCTTAGTGTTAAACACTAATTTGAAATCTCCACTGCCAGTGTTTAACACTGATTTGTTTTAGTGTATAAACACTAATTTGAAAGCCCCGTTGCTGGTGTTTAACACTAACTATCTTTTAGTGTTAAACACTAACTTGTCAATCTCATTCTCAGTGTTCAACACTGATTGATCTTTAGTGTTTAACACTAACTTTAGCCCCATTGGCTAAGTGTCTAGAGGCAAAGGCTCTCCTCTAATGGACCAACAGAGGGCCAATATCCTAAACATGATTGGACTTAGCCCAAGCTGGCCATCAGTCCTTAATTCAAATTCAACTGAGCCAGTGGGCTCATAATATAATTAATTGGTCTTGGTTCCAAATTGGGCCAAAGACTGTTTAATCTACCTTGGTTTGAGGGTACATCTTTTCATTCCTTTGATACTTGGCGTTGTAATTCCTCAACGTCTTCAAAGAGGTGACGGGTCCCGATGACCATATATTGATACGGACTGTGGGGTCCTTAAACTCATGGACTATGAGGTCCTTAACCTTGACCGTGATGTCTTAAAACTAACGCCGGACTGTGGAGTCCTTAAATCCACGGACTATGAGGTCTTTAATCTTGACCGTGATGTCTTAAAACTAACGCCGGACTGTGGAGTCCTTAAATCCACGGACTATGAGGTCCTTAACCTTGACCGTGATGTCTTAAAACTAACATCGGACTGTGGTGTCCTTAAATCCACGGACTACGACGTCCTTAACCTTGACCGCAACGTCTTAAAACTAACGCTGGACCGCAATGTCCTTAAACTACCTATTGACCGCAACGTCATTAAACTAAACAACAGGGCTCCCTTAATGGCTCTATTGTTGGATCTAAACGATCCCGTTAAGTCGATCTTAGTCTAAAAACTAGACTAACGTGTCCTTAACAAACGTTTAAGTCGATTTTAGTCTCCAATGAGACTAACGAATCCTTAAACCCAAACCCCCAAACCCAAATCTAAGATAATACGGATTTGGACTAGTCCACGCCCTACGGGCGACGACATAATTCAGTCTTCGTATACAATCCACGGGCAACTAAACCCAAAATAAACACACACGACACAAAGTGACCATCTGGAGAAAGAGAAAGTGGTTACCGCGACGCGGTAGCGTAATTAACTGCAGGGGCTTGCGCCTGCAGGGAAGAGCGTCCCCACAATCAAAAACCCCTCAAGCGAGGGGGAATCTGACGAAGTCTGCTACATCGTACGCATCCGTCTAAACCTTCGATACACGGTGCCATAAATCAACTTGGCATTTTCGGAGAGGTAGATGGATAGCACCAATTAGTATCTTCCCCGAACCTCAGGCGAGACGTCCGCCGTCGCGCCGTCGTTCGGAGGGGAACACACACTTCATGTGTCGTGTTTCGCGAACGAATCTCGGTTTGCTATGGTTGCCCCTGAATTCAAGGTACTAAGATTGGGTGTCTTGCTCCATGCAGAAAAACAGAAGAACGTTGTCTTTCAACTGCATAAACTGCAACAATTGCAACAACTCTCACTCCGTCCCTGCTGGAGGAGTGACATACGGGCCTCAAGTGGCCTCTCTTTTCAAGATGCCAGTGGAGCAGGTGACTCAGGCTACCACTGGACTGTTCTTCGGGACCTTACTTCCACCGATGAGCTTTAGCACACCACTTCCATCACAAGAAGCTCAGAAGAAGTCGGTCTTTGATCGGCTCACAACTACTGCGGTCCCTCTCAACGGGTCGTCCAATTCCAGCGCTTCGGTCTTTAACAGACTGGGCCAAATCTCATGTGGGCCTATGAAAAAGCTCACGATACCGCAAGGGGTTATCCCGAAGCGGATAGTCATTCCTGCTCCTGAAGTCGTTAAAGGGGCTTCTCCTGCCAAGGGGTCGGTCTTTACAAGACTGGTCGTTACAACTCCCGCTCCTAACAAAGTCGCCAAGACTGTTCCTCTTGCTCGAAAGTCTGCTTTTGATAGACTGTCCATCCCCTCTCAGCGGACGTCAGTCTTCGAGAGGTTGACAACGACAACTTCTGACCAAAACAAGGGGCATGAAGAGGAAACCATCCCCGTAGCTGAGCAGATACCAACTGCGAGACACTCTCGACGTCGCCACTGGTGCTGAGTGGGGAAGGCTGGGGGCAATTCCCTTCTGGATTTACTCCGCCGGCTCCAACGGTGGAAATTGATGCTGCTGTTCCAACTGGGAACAACTTTGAACTGCTAAGGAGAGTACGCAAAAACTCGCCAACTGCTGTGTTAAAAAGATCTCCTCCACCAGTAGAGAACGCTACTAAGGTGAAGCTGGAGCAGCCCCCTCAGCGACTGTCCTAAAAAATTTATAAAGTTTGGCGACGGCTCCAAGACTCGGTGATTGACCAAGACTACTCTCGCCGACCAAAGAAGATGAAAGCTCGATAAGAGAATGACCATCCTGTTGTGCCACAGAAGATGTCATCTATCTGGGTGCCCACTGCAACGGCTCCCTCAACTTTGACCGCCCATAAAAGAAGGAGGCCGGAGAAAGTCTCTGTGTCCGAGATGAATCGTAAGGGCACTGAATCTAAATGCCCTGAGTCTGGGGGCATGATGGTACATACTGTCTATATGTCATCCGGAAAAGAGGATAGCCGTATTTCCACAGGTCATCGATCACTTACACGATCTGTGACTAAGGCCTAGGAGCAACAACAGCAAAAGCTCCAGGAGATGCTGACAGCCATGGCTGCACTCACAGGAACGAAAGCAAGCCCGGAGACATCCTCGGAGCAACGCCGTGAGCAGGAAACTAACGCCGAATTCCTTCGGAGAATGCTTGAGAAAAAGGACAAAGAGGCAGCGGAACAAGCTTCCAACATAAAACAAATGGCCCTTCTATTCCAAGATATGGTGGGCATGATGATCCAGCCGGACCCTCCAGCTGAAGATCCTCTAGTAATAATTGAAGAGGATAGAGGGGAGACATCAAATCCTCTGCCGGCTCTGTCAGCAGCCAAGGAGGAGACCATCTCTAAAGCCACGCTCGATGATTATATAGCTCAACAAATACGAGCTCATTAAGCGAATGAATCGGCTGGCCAAGTCGTCAGAACTGGACGGCCCTACCCGGGTTGGTACGACCAAATAAGGTATCCGCCGAGATATACAATCCCCAAATTCCACGTATATAAGGGGACGAGAAATCCGCACCAGCACGTTGCTCAATTTATGGCTCTGTGTGGAAACACCGGAGGGGATGATAAGCTACTCCGCCAGTTTGTTGGCAGTTTATCGGAGACATCATTTGAATGGTACTCCGAGCTCCCGAACGACTTCGTTAAAACATTTACGGAAATAGAGTTGCTGTTCACGCAAAGGTTTGCAAGCGCTAGCGAGCGCACCCCGGTCACCGCATTAATTAACGCCAGGGTGAAGCCGGGTGAAACATGGGTGCAGTACGCGATACGGTGGCGAAATCTATGGTCGAAGTGCGAGCAGCGCATTGATGAAGCACCTGCGGTAGGCATGTTCGTGGGTACTTTTGATCTGCAGGCTACCATTTCCCAGTTCATGATGTTCTTCAAGCCAACTACTTTCCAGGCTTTGATTGACAAATTGGCCCAAATGTATCAGATGGGTCATAGACCATCTTCTTTGAAGTTGGAGCCCCAAAACGAAAAAGGGAAAGGGAAAGCGACCTTTGTCGCCAATGCTCAACAGCAGCGCAGTGGTCCGAAACTAACTGATTCCCAAGAAGAGAGACGACGATTCTTGAATGAGAAACTGAAGCGCCCCTATTCGTTTCCCCGGGATAAAACGAGGAGACTGTTCGAGCTGGTGGTGCGCAATAGGCTCATCAACTTGCCGAATCCAAAATGCCCATTGCAACCTAGTGAAGTTAATAATCCCAATTATTGCCCCTATCATCAAGCCGTAGGCCATCCAATCGAAGATTGCTTCGTCTTCAAAGGGTGGATTGAGAACCAATACGAACCGGGCAAATTCGCACTGTCCGAGAACTGGAAGGTAAACCCGCCCCAGCCGCACCCTCTCAAAAAGACGGACACACTAGGGGCATCATGCTCTTTTATAGAAGAAGCTCCATGGGAGGTCGTTCTTTCAGCCAAGACGAAAAGAATGCTGAAGGATCTCCAAACATGCCCGGTGATCAAATGGAAAAGTCCGCTGGAACCCGAAGTCGTTGAGGGAATGCTGAAGCTGCGTCTAACTCCAAAAATTAGTGGTGATAGTCAAAACGCCCAGACCCAGCCGTTAAAGTCTTCGAAGAAGAAGAAAAAGCCCGTGAAGCCTGATGAAAAGCGCACGGACCTGCAAAAACACATTGACGCGCTGGAAGAATATAACCAGAAGGCGCGGACTCCGGTCACACTCCATGAGTTCCTCAGCCGCGTCCTTGAGGACAGAGATGATGACAATGGAGAATACTCATCGGATGAACCTGAGGATTATATGGCAAGCTGCTATGTGATCTCTCACTCATTGATAGACGGTAAAGAAGCTCCCGACGCAGAGAAACTGGGGGCAAATCTCGAGCCGGGACTCGTAGGACCGTCAGACGAGCCTGAACGAAGCTCTTCTGAAAAGCAAGGCTGACCAAGAGCACGAAACGACCATATTTGAAAAAGCCAAACGTCGGCGACTGGATAAAAGAGCCAAAGCACCCCAACCAGACCAAGGCATGCCCATGGTCAGCAAAAGCAGTTTCAAGATGAGGAAAAGGTTCGCTAAAGCCATATCGATGGGGATGAAGCTGCCACCCTCCGAAGGAAACACCTTTGATGAGATACACCTTAGTGAAGAGGATGTGCATCCTGACTATTGTTTATATCATCGAAGGATTGCGCGCCCTACTGAAGAATGCAACGCCTTTAAAAATTGGTGGCATGAATACGTTGCCCACCGACAGCATTTCAAGTGGATGAAGCGCAAAACTCGTCGAGTGCAAAGAAGCGCGACCGATGAGCGTAAAAGAACCGCCGGCAACTATCACATGGTTGACTTCGAAGGATCGCAAGTTCTCACCTTCGGGAGCGACTTTGATGAAGAAATAGCCCTTGGCCCTCTCTTTAAGGAATCCACTTATGAAACAGAAGGGATGAAGACCTGGGAGAATATTCATCTGCGCAATCGCACGTTACCTGAAAAGAATCTCGGACCCGCAAAAAAATGGTCGAACAAAAAAGATAAGGGAAAAGAAAAGGTCCCTGAGGATATCACCCTCGATGACCAAGCCGTCGAAGAGCTGACAGCTAAGGACCGCCTAAGAAAAACAAGGTGGATTACAACGTTCTGGCGCATCTGAAGAAGATACCCTCACAACTAAGTATTCTCGATGCCCTTCTACTATCTAAAGAGGCGAGAGATTCTTTGATCAGGGCACTACAAGAGGCCGAGCAGTTTCAAGCTTTTCTTACCGAAGAAAAGATGAAGGACGAGCTGGAAGAAGTGCACACAGCTGACGTTTCTTTCGGTGATGAAGACCTTTTCCTCGGGACGTGCGAACACAATCGCCCCCTGTATGTCACTGGATACTGCCATGACATCAGGATAGGGAAGATTTTAGTCAACAATGGGTCTTCCGTCAACCTTCTCAATGTGAGAGTGTTGAAGGAGATCTGCATGAGCGTTCAACACCTCGCTAGGGATAAAATCACCATCTCCGGTTTCGACTCCCAGTCATCGCGAACACCCGGGTCTGTGATACTGACGTTGCGCTTTGGACTACTCGTCACTAATATCAAGTTTCATATCATTGACGCTAAGACCTACTATAATGCTTTGCTCGGCCGGCCTTGGTTACATGAATACAACATTATCCCTTCTACACAGCATCAATGTATGAAGTATTTCAAGGATAGTCTTGAATATACCGTGACAGGGGAGCTGAATCCATTCTTCGTGAATGAAGTCCGAAAGTACGAAGATGCGAAATACTTCTTACTAGACTTCGAAGACACGGAGAGGTGCCATAAACCGGAGGAAAAGAAAAAAGCTATCATCACCATTCCGGTCTTCGGGAGCGATACCGAGGAGGAAGAAGAGATAGTCTATTCGGGACTACCCCAAGGCAGCAAATCTGGACCGTCTACCCCTGTATTGATCTTCGGCAGCGACTCTGAAGATGAGGTCAACGCAGTATTCTCGGCTCGTCCATCAATACAAGCATTGCCAGATGATGAACAAAGTTTGCAAATCGCTATGGTTCCGCGGCAGCACTACAAGGAGCTTGACGCACTTGATACTTATAGTGTGCAAGAACTGCAGACATTCTACGTCCCTCCCAAGCGAAGAGATGAAAAGGCGATCCTCTTTTATCGATCTTCGGAAACCAAAGTGGAGAAGGAAATCTGGCACGGCGCCGATTCTGCACTTGACAGGCTCCAGCCCATCCGTATGCCCAGATATTACACAGAAGGGTTAAAAAAGTTGTTGAAGCGTTAAAGTGTACCCTTCAAACAGACTGCTCGACAAGCTCAGTTCTACAACAGGATCTGGAACGTCCCTGGAACTCAGCAAAAATTGCCTAATGGGAGAATGGAAACAATCGGGCTTGGATATGTTCAATCCAAGAAACGAGAATGATTCCATGGCTGCTACATTATACATGACTTCAATGAAGAAGGAGATGCTCTGTGGAAAGACGCTAACCCTGAACCAGAACAAGATCTTACCATGAAAGTGCAAAGTCTGTCGTTCGAAGAACAGATGGACAAGCTAATCAGGGAAGCGGGTCAAAAAGTCCGGGATGACCACAATTGCGAAATGGCTATTTACGAGAAAGCCAGGACACAGCGTCTCCTTCAGCAGGCTACGGAGAATGTCGATGCCCTTCATCGCCAGCTCGTCACAAAGAAGACTCGACGCGGAGGCAAAAATAAACTGAAGAACAGAAAATATGTTCGACAGCTGCGTAGCGGGTCCAAAAAACCACGTGAAGCAGAAACAAGCAGCTGAGATCCGTCTCTTATAAAGAAAATGGGTCGATCATACTCTTTTCCCCAAGACAAGACAAGGAAGATATTCGACCTCGTCATGAAACATCGGATGATTACGCTCCCGGAGTCCAAGCACCCCGAGCAAGCAGACGAGCTCTCTCACCCAGACTATTGCTCCTATCACCGAGCAATAGGAAATCCTCTTGAAGACTGCTTCACATTAAAATACTGGGTCGAAGACCAATACCAACTCGGCAGATTCTCTCTATCCAGCAGTTGGAGGGTAACCCCGCCACAGAAGCACGAACAGAAAGCGACGTGTATAGCGAGAGTAGAACCAGATCAACATCGGTCTTGGAAACGATCTCGTACCTGCCACGTGATAACACTGTCAGAAGAAGGATGCCCGAGGATATGGATGACCTCTCCCTGTGCTTTGAAAACGATGATGACGAAGTGATCTCAGAGTTTCCACCGGCGCCAAAAGAGCTGGAAGACGGAATACATACTACTACAGATAACCTACGAAAAATTGACTTAGGAACGGCAAACGACCCACGGCCGACGTTCTTCAGTGAGCTGTTGCCTGAAGAAAAGGTGGCTACGCTCAAAGACGTGCTCATGCATTATAAAGATTGCTTCGTATGGAACTATTCCGAGATGCCGGGACTAGATCCAGAGATTGCTGTGCACAAATTGGCGATATCTCCGAACGTCAAGCCAGTCAAGCAGGCACCGAGAAGAATGCGACTCGAGCTTGAGATGAGCATCAACGCTAAAGTCAAGAAGCTAATCGACTCCGGTTTCATCCAAGAGCTTCAGTACCCTGATTAGATCGCCAACATCGTCCCAGTGATGAAGAAAAATGGGACGGTACGCATATGCGTGGACTTTTGGGATCTCAACAAAGCTTGCCCGAAGGACAATTTTCTCATACCAGTCACCGAGCTAATGATAGATAACACGTCCACTCACGAAGTTTTCTCCTTCATTGACGGTTCATCAGGATACAATCAGATAAAGATGCACCCCGAGGACCAGAAGCATACCGCTTTCCGGACCCCTTTGGGCATATTCTGTTACAAAGTGATGCCCTTCGGCTTGAAGAACGCCGGTGCTACCTATCAGAGAGCCATGACGAAGATTTTCGATGACCTCATACATGAAATCGTCGAATGTTATATCGACGACCTCTTGATTAAAAGCAAATCATACGAGGAACATCTAGAGCATCTGAAGATCGTGTTTCAGCACCTTCGGAAATACAACTTGAAGATGAACCCTCTTAAATGCGCGTTCGGAGTTTCCTCGGGCAAGTTCCTAGGATTCGTCGTCCGACATCGAGGTATCGAGATAGACCCGTCGAAGATCAAGGCGATCATGGAAATGCCTCCGCCAAGGACTCTCAAGCAATTGCGGTCTCTCCAAGGGAAGCTCGCGTATATCCGGCGATTCATAGCCAATCTCTCCGGCAAGTACCGCCCCTACAGTCACCTGATGAAGAAGGGAACCCTGTTCGTCTGGGATCGCAAATGCAAAAGTGCACTGGACGAAATCAAGAAATACCTGCAGAATCCGCCAGTACTGGCCGCTCCCGTTAAAGGAAAACCCCTCGTCCTGTACACAATAGCCCTTGAAGGTTCCTTAGGCGCGCTATGGGTACAAGAAAACGACCACGGGAAGGAAAGAGCCCTCTACAACTTGAGTCGAGTTCTCATGGGGGCAGAAAGCAATTACTCCCCCATCGAAAAACACTGCCTGGCGTTGATCTTCACGATAACGAAGCTCAGACACTATGCGTTGGCACATGAGGTCCATCTCATATCGAAGGTGGATCCTCTCACATATTTGATGTCAAAGGCCATATTAACGGGACGACTCGCTAAATGGGCCCTACTCTTAATGGAATTCTCGGTGACATACCGACCCCTCAAGGCAGTGAAAGGCCAGGCCATCCCCAACTTCCTCGCTGAACATCTGATACCTGCCGATTCTCCTTTGAACTGCAAATTGCCCGACGAGCACGCGTTTGACACAATCGACAGGGAGAGAAGAGAGAATGATACCCGGTGGGAACTCTACTTCGATGGGGCATCTTCCATGAAGAAGCGCAAACAAAACACCCCATAATCAAATCAGGGGTAGGCTTCATCTTCGTGACTCCACAAGGACGGATAATGCGCTTTTCCTTCTCCTTAAAAGAGCCAAGGACAAACAATGAAGCCGAGTATGAAGCTTTGATAGCAGGTCTTGAGATCGCTGTCGATATGGGAATTGGAAACCTCCTCATATACGGAGACTCCCAACTGGTCGTTATCCAAGTAAACGGCGACTATCAAACATGCAAACCAGAGTTGGTTAGGTACGGTGAGAGAGTGTAGCAACTGCTGACTCAAATTCCCTCCTACATCCTGAAAAGCATACCGCGTGCGGAAAATAACAAGGTGGATGCATTAGCCAAGCTCGCTAAAGAACTGGCCGATGATAACCTCTGTCATGACCCGAAATAGCACGTGACTGGCACTTGAATCATATGAAGTCTATAGGACCCCATCTAATCCAAGTAAGCCAAAAGCCCAGAAATCTAAAACCATTTTAAGGAGTAAATAAGGAAAACTAGTTTTAAGGAAGTGTAGAAAACATGTTTAAAAAAATCAAGGGTTTTAAAATAGGTAAGCCGAATATGCATTTTAAATCCTCAATATCTTTTCTAAAAATTTCGGCAGAGTTTCCTTTGTAAATACTGGCCCCGAACGGGGTACAACTAGAATAATATATATGCAATGATAAAAGGCATCTCCAAGTGGGAGCTAGCTCTTCGTCAATCGACGGTCACAACCACGCAAGCAATATAATATACAACGCCAAAGGGCGAGGATCAAATCTCAAAGGAAAACTCAAATCAGCTTAAAAACCATAATACTACAATGCGCGACTCTAAGGTCGAAATAATACACAACTGGTTTTCTAAGTCTGAAACAATATAAAAGTTTGGTTGATGGAATTTCTAGATACAACTGAATAATACATAAACAATGGTGGTTCTGATACAAAAGAATCCACCTACCAAAGCAAGTCACCCGTAAGGGAAGCAATGTGCCAGGAAAGCCGCAATAAAACCTGTACGGCAAAACCTGCAAGAAACTGTGGCACAACGGGGCTGAGTTGCCAACTCGTGAATAGAAAACATCATAGAGCGAAAATCGTTTGTATGACACAATCTTAGGCCAATACGATCAATATATATATAAATCTCAAATAACTAAGTCTGAAACATGATAAGGTGGCAATGTAACATCTATACCTGAGTGTAGTGCCAAGTGTTCGTGCCAGTGCCTCAGGTAATATATATCATAAATACAAGGTATGATCAATGTCGACTATATCATGAGGTCTATAAGTATGTGGATATCGTCCAACTATGTAATCAATGTCATCATGTATGTGGATCTCATCCAACTATGTGATTAATATCATCAATGTCAACTATATATATGTGGATATCGTCCACGTGTCACCCAATGACAATAAATATCATGCATGTAAATATCATAAAGCATATGCATGGGAATATAAGGATATAAATCAACATGTGTCGCTCGCGACATATCAAAATCATGGAACCTGAGTGTCTAGCATCGACACTCGCAAACATCATGAAACCTGTGCCTAGCATCGGCACGTAAATCCTCATATATATAGGGCTCCATCAGTTCGGATCGGCCCGTATCATCTCTCAACTCCGGTCGGTATCCCCCAGATATCCGCCGGGCTCAAATACAATCACCAATAGGTAGTACTCCTCTGCCGGGCTCACCGTCTAGCATATACGAGTCTTCTTGCCCCGGGGTACCTCACCGGGTCCACCATATACCCGCAGACGGTGCCTACCGCTCCTCGAATCGGGTTTCACATGCCACTCTCAGAACCGAGAAAACACATGGTGGACGCACTGAAATATCATATCAAGGGTAACCGGGTTTTTAAAACAATACCTACTCTCTTTTAAAATACCCACGGTTCCCAAATCCAGAAATATCATGGAAACAACATATCTCAATGCGTATGATCAGAAAGCATGATGTATGTGACAGATAAAAGAAATGTAAGCATATATCATGCAACATGGAATAATAATATGCACATATTAGGGAAACCGCTCTTTTAAAATGAATCAGTTTTAAAGAGTATCTTGCAGTTCCCAAATCTCCAAATCAAGCGAGAATCATCTATGTATGTGCAAATGAGTATGTGTACAAGTATGGGTGTACAATATGTGCGTACACGAGTATGAATGTACAATAGGTATGTGCACAAGTATAAGTGTACAATATGTGAGTACACGAGTATGAATGTACAAGAGGTATGTGCACAAGTATAAGTGTACAATATGTGAGTACACGAGTATGAATGTACAAGAGGTATGTGCACAAGTATAAGTGTACAATATGTAAGTACACAAGTATGCCATGCAAGGGTCATATCCTGAATGCAACAGTACTACAGTGTAGTGACATGGCAATTATCGATGATGAAGTGTGCGAGCCGGCAAGCAGGTGTACGTGGAACATATGCATCATCGATAATGGTGCTGGTGTCCTAACAGCATGATTTAATATAACAATAATTTGCACATGTAATGCGATGCGAATAACAAGAATATGCAGAAATCAACTAATAAATGCAACAGTGACGCATCTGCATCAATATAAAAAAGTCATACAGTTTGCCATTTGAAATAAGGCGAATCAGGGTTTTTAATAAAATAAGGGCTACGGTGTTTTTAAGAAAAGATGCGTTTTTTGAAAATATCCGTAGAATCCCTTTGCCTGTCTTTAAAATACTCCCGATCCGTTAGTTTTTGAAATAGGTATGATATCGGCCTAGCCTAACATCTACTAGCAAAACTACAGCTCTAACTAACAAGTCAATCAGGAGAGGTATGGAAACCACATAAATCTGAGTCGATATATATATATATATATATATATATATATACATAAATATAATAGTCGGTGATCCTGCCTCAAAGGTACCGCGTACGATACAATATCATATGACATCCTCGAGTCATGAGTGCGGATCTATCATCAATAGGAAGCTCGTACGGTAAATCTTCGTACGGCATCCCAAAAGCTGGGTACGGGTCAATATCACATTCCTCTCATCAGGTATCTTTATCATCATATCTCATGATCTGGGGTACTGATCTAAGTCTAATACAAATCGATACCATCTATATAAATATGAATGCGTGTGTGAAACACACGTCCAAAGGCCCGCTAAAATCTCATGTCGTATCCCAAATACGAACCACAATATATCACCGATCTCATGGCACTCTGCCCAATCTCCTCGACTCATATCCAAATATCATCCACTGTCCTCATCATCTAGGTATGACTATAACAAGTAAGCATGTATGTGCGTGTGGGTATAAACCTATTCTAGGGTTCGCATCTAGGAAACTATACTAGTTTACATCTAAACCCTATTCTATCTATAGTACACCTAATCTATCCATATCACACATAATGCTATCATATATATAAATACAGTATATATCTAGTATACTAAATATCGAACTGCGGGGGTGCTCTACGCCATCCACCCGACTTCCCCCGTAGATATAATCTACTTACCTTGCATCCTGCGTTTCAGTGTCGGTGTTACCTTCATCTTCTTCATCACCTCGAATCACCGTGGGGGTACTTATATGTCACACGTATCGCATCGCATTAAAACCAAATCAAAACCAAAACGACACATGAAAACTAAAATGACATGCTTAAAAGTGTTAGTTATATGTATGCCCTAGAGGCCATTACTATACATAGGATGTATATTGTAGTGGATGCTGGGACATATATAGGGAGGACTTTCTTGCTCGACATGATAGTATGCTATCTGGTTGCTCTTTACCTTAACGTGTACACTGATTGTCTCCCTGTTACATGTTGGTAAAGCCCTTAGGATCTGTACTTGACTACCTGGAGTATGATGCGGATCATACTAGTGGGGACATGGTAGTCTATAAGTACATCCTTCAAAGTCCCTAGTCGTGAGTGTATCGAGACAGGGTATCGATATACCAGAGTAGACTAGCGTGTACCTTCTCGACCCATACAGATGGGCGATGGATGATCCCATATCCATCGGTGTTTGATATCAGAGATGATATACGGGTGCTCAGTAGAGACTGGGTACACTGGACGGACTCGCCGAGAACTCCCAGATGGTATTATACCTCACGTCAGATGGCAGTTCTCTGGTGACACTGGTACAGAGTAGTCTGTTGACCCGAGATCGTCATAGAGTCTTGTGTGTTTCCCACTGTGCTTTGATTTCCATCTTACCACGTCCAAGAGGGCATGCAAAACGGTGGTTTTTGGGTACAGTCCCGAGTCACATGGAGGCAATGAGCGATAGGAGGGGATTCGTCTCTCCCAGTATAGGGGGTTGATGTTGCGCTGTGTTCGATTGGCTATAACAGGAAATCCCTGGCCAGGGTTGCTGAGATTTACTGGTAAGTGTTACCAGTAGTTTCTCAAATTGTTATAGACCTCATATCGACACGACTTATCGAGCTATTGGGGTCTGACGTTTACCACCCCTAGGCAAGATATGCGACATATCAGACGATCAGACCGGACTGTATGGTAGTGTTACTGGTTGGATTCACTGGAGTGTGAGTGGGCTTGCTCGTCGATCTTCAGATCGCTCAATACCCTGGTGGCCGTTACGTTTAGCAGACCGCTTGCGGCTTGTGGGTGTTTGATATGATCATCACCTGCTGCCGGCGTATTGACGAGTTTTTAGAGTCCTACACAGAGGTTTCCTGGCTCAAGCGAAACGAAATAGGAGCGCATATGAGATATGTGCGGGACCGAGAATAATGCGTGTATGTGATACCGTATTCTATTCTCGCGATGAATGTATTGATTGGTTATATGCGATATAACCTGGTTGTCGAATCAAGGATTGATTCGATAAATCGATACATTGGATACTAGTCGGTTATATGCGATATGACCGGATCGTTAAATCAAGTGTTGATTTAATTATTTAATGCATAATTATATATTTAATATATTACTTTGCGTTAACTAGTATTGGTTCACTTTAAATGGATTTTCTTACTCGGTTTGTGCACATTGTATATGTGATATACTTTTGTACACATGATTGTATCATGTTTGATGATACATGTTTACTTGGTTAAGTGTAAAGAATTAAACCATGGTTAAACATACAATTAGGGTTTTATTTTTCCATTACTTATTTATTCATTTATTTATTTGTTTATATTTTTTGGAAAATAAATGGAAAAGAGAAAAGAATGGTGGCTTTATTTGTTCTTTAGTTGAAACTTCATGATGCTTTGACCTAGTCCACCATTCTTATCTCATCCTTAACCCTAACCTTTGCTTTAACCTTGGTCAATTCTCTACATATAACCATAGTTAGGATTATGATAAGTTTGGATATTCTTTTCTTTTTTTTAATTAACTTATCATAACATAATTCTTCTTCTTCTTCCTTTCTTCACTTGAAGAAAGCAAGCTCCATCAATGGTGATTGATGGAAATGAGTGAGAAATCCAATTCTAAAGTCTACCCACTTCCTATTTCTTCATCCTCTACCTCTTGCCAAGTAGTAGAGTGTGTTTTCTTCACAAGTTTCTTGACTTGGTGAAGTCGGAGCTTGATTTAGCAATGCCTCGACATAGATCATCTTCGGCATGGACATCGACGACCTAGCTCGCCATTTCTCCGATGAAGCCGACGCTAAAGCCCGGATTTTGATTTGGACAGCGGAGATGACTTCATCACGGAGCCGTGGAGGTGGAGGACCGGATCTACAAAGGTTGTATTTCCGTATCTCTTAGTTAAGTGTTAACTAGATTTCTTTTTCGCCTAGACATCTAGCCAACGATCCGTACACTAGGGTTTCTCGGCACCGTAATTTTTGAAATTGGCATGGTTGATGCCTTGTGAGACCTCTTGAGAGTGCCTAGGAACCCTACAGTGGTATCAGCGCCTAGCTAGAGCCTTAGGCGAAGTCTAGACGACGTTTGAAGTCCGAACGAACCCGAAACCCCAAATCAAAATTGCTCTCTGGAAATTTTCTAAAATCTGGGATTTTTCAATATTAAAAATATGCAGAAAATAAAGCAGGGTTTATTATGAAATACTGTGCAAAACGGAGCCGTAACTCCGTCATGACGGCGCGGAACCGTGGCCTAAGCCCACGTGGCGCGGCGGTTCCGCGGCGATACTGTTGACTCTTTGACTTTTGTTTGCACAGTAATTCCTATTTTCTGGAGTTGGATTTTCTGGGAATTTTTAATATTTATTCAAGAGTTGAATTTTCTGGGGTTGCTTTGGGGATTCGGTGTTTCGATCGGGGTATCAAATTTTGTCTATGTGGCTTTCCGGATAAATTCTTGAATATGTTAAAAAGTTCGACCGGATATAAATACCCAATTTTTCCCCTGTCAGGAAATTTCCAAGTGTTGGATTTTTCCGTAGTTTAACGACGTTCTAAGTAGTGCAAGTAACGCGATGGACCCT
Organism: Agapanthus africanus; assembly: GCA_030015575.1. NCBI lineage: Eukaryota > Viridiplantae > Streptophyta > Magnoliopsida > Asparagales > Amaryllidaceae > Agapanthus > Agapanthus africanus. The sequence continues at coordinate 133,713,820 of CM057344.1, read as the reverse complement.
CTAGAAGACAACAAACCTTAACTCGATTATGTGACCGTCTTGAACTGCCCTTTGAACCTTCGGGTTTGGGGCAGTACGGCGTGCCACATGTGAGGCGTTGGCTTGACCCTTCTACGGCTGGACCGTTGGTACTGAGGCACGAACTAAATGTTGTTAGACTCATATTTCATGTGTTGATCTGTATCGGGAAAACTTGGGTGTTTGAATGTTCGATCGGAAAGTTTAACATTTTCTATTTATCTGGAATGGGATACAATAATTGGAATTCACAATAAGTTATGAGATAACTGAATGAATGTTATAAACATAGCAGTTTAGTCTCACTTGATCGGTTGCCACGGAATTTTGATGTGATCAAAAGTCCGTCGCAATCACGTAGAGTACGCGGATACTCGCCGGGTAAACTTAATAGACAGCCTCACTCCATAGCCCCGACCAAGTGACTGTAGGAGAACCCCGTCGCCGAAAGCATCCGTTCGGGTGCTCCCGGTAGCGGTGTTCTGCCTTGGTGCACTTCGTCGACGGCGTTAGGGGTGCGGCCGCCTACTGAAGTTTGCGACGAGCATTCGATCAGGATGTCGAGAATCTTGTTGAATTGCCCGACTTGATATTGAAATGTGTTTTCGATAAAGAGACTAAAATGCGGGGTTTATAATTGTTAGGCATGCGATGTCTAAGTAATTCATTTGATTAGGCATGCGATGTCTAAAGAGGTTGCGGATTCCAACTGTTGTAGTTTTACACTTTCTTTTCTGTGACCGTAAGTGTAATATGTGATATCGCCGGTTTCGTTGCTATATGTCAACGACAATTGGGATGCGCATATTTACTTACGTTGATGACATGTGATGTTATGTGTTGCTGGATATGTTATATTGGATCGTCGTGTTTGAATAGCCGGGGTTTTTTATGTGAGATGAGTGTTTTTCATTTTCATTCATGTAAAAACTTGTATGTAATATTCTTTTATTGGGGCGCTTCCAGGTTGCGGAAGATGTCACCGCTTGTATATTATTTACTTTTCCGCACTAGGATAGACCCAAGGAGGAGGGCATAAGTAACCGGGTTCTGGAGTCCAGTGGGAGACCAACTCGAGGAGTCGGGTCCGGGTCTCCTAACTCCAGAATTGGTATGGTTGCTTGCCGCTCTCGTAGGGGTCTAGGGGTGTGGGTTTGGCTATTCATCGCGACCGTGGAATCCGTGTTTTATACTGGCTCGTATTGAAAACACGGACGTCCTAGTATATCCAATATTTCATATGTTTCTTCTGCTGCGATATCTGTGATATGATCATGTGATGTTCTGTGATAGATACAGTATATAGTATATATGATATATTATATAGACGTTACTTATGTTTTACACCCGCGCTAGCCCTGCCCCGCTCTGCCGTTAGTTACCTAACCTAACGGTGCACGAGGGGACATCGAGGCGAATGCGGATGGCATAAGTGTACGTCGTATTTATCTGTGATGTTTAGGTACTTAAATGATGGGACTTCATTAATGTGATTAATGAAAGAAAAGAAACCTAAGATGTTGTAGAATCGAATTTCAAAATAAAACAGGTAGCTACAGTTATTGCTTTGCACAGAGGTATATGTGATATATCCTGCACCTTATTCGATGAGGAAAGGACCGAGATCCCTTCACCGGGAGTGACTCCTTTAGCAATAACTGGCAGATGCTACACACTCGGTTTGTCTTTTAATTGCTTTTAAGTGTTTTTGCTTTGCACAGTGATATATATGATATATCCCGCACCTCATTCGACGAGGAAAGGACCGACGATCCCTTCACCGGGAGTGACTCCTTTAGCAAAACTAGAAAAGCCTCAAAAGCACTCCATTTTAAAATTCATTCGATCCTACAACGATATAAAGTTCATTACGCAAAAGGTTTTCTTAAAAACCTGTCGTAGCCCTCCGTCATTTCAGATAGGTAATAGTTAGTATTCGTGCTGCGTTTGTTGACTCAGTCAAGGCGTAGTGTGCGGTAGCTGATTATTGTTTATCTGCAATGCATATGATGCGATTGGATTAGGGTAGTCGTGCGGTCTTCTTGACTCAGTCAAGGGTCGTGCGGGTGGGTTTAATTCAATCGAGAAATGACGGGTTGAACTTTACTTGTGGTCTATGATTTGTTGACTCAGTCAAGGTCATAAATCGCTTGGGGCAAAATATTATCGGGAATTTCAAGTGTTGAAATTTGCAATGAGATTGCATACCTTCTATGAGATAGTTGGATCCCGATACCCGCTGCGAGCAAGTGTTACTCCTGGGAGAGTTTTATACATTACAATTAGCCGATCAAGTAGGTGTCTAGAAAGGTGTCAACGGGGTTACGCCTCTGGAAAAACGAGGTTTACATTAATTAGGTTCGTGCGAAAGCACGGGGGATCTCCCTCAAAGTACCGACACTGGCCTGGCTGAAAGATTGGCGAACTTGTAGTGTGTAATTAATCCCGGCTAGTCTTTCCTTTTAGGGTTTGAAGGAAGATTTGATAAAAAGCAGTGGGAGCCATCCTGATTAGATAAAATAAAAACCAAACTATTCTTGCAAGAGCGCACGCTGAGTGTTTTCTTCTCTCTCTCTCCAGGCAGCGACCCTATCACGCCTTAATCAAGATAATAATACAGATTATTGACCGAACCCGCTTGTTATACTGAGCTGGGGAACGTTAGTCCCGCTCCAACTTATAATTGTTATAAGACAGAGCAGGAAATTGGGGAATACCAGATTTCCCGTGCCGCCCAAACGAAGAGAGTGCATGCTGATGCATCATCTTCGGGTGTGTTCATTACAAAGAACTGTTTTTCTGTATCCTCTACGTCCTGGGTATGTGATACCAGATCAGGATCCCAGATATGTAATCTGTTACATAGGGCTACAGAAAGGTAGAGAACTGAGAACGGGTGATAAGTTTCATGAGGCAGAAAACGGGGCAAGAGTTGCAGCCAAGTCTGTTGGTCACTGTCACCCTGTATTACCAATACATTGATTCTGAACGAAGGTTATTAGATACCGAACCTGATATACAAAATCATATCACTCTCTTTATTAGTAAAGAAATGATAAAATTTTGTATTGTTGGATAATGTTTTGAACATTTCCTGTATCAAAAGTTGATCGGTTCAGGCACGTTATCTAAAAGCATTGATGTTCTAAATCAAACTACAGTTCTTACTATACGGAACACACACAAGAGGAAGAGTTCAGAAATGAACGAATCCTTCTTGAGGCATTGTAGACTAGGTCATATCAATGCGACCCAACTAGCTTAAGTTACATAAAGATGCATATTTAAATCAGTTTGAATTTACATCTTGTGAAACTCGCCAGTCATGTCACAAAGATAAGATGACCATAGCTCCGTTTATTGGAAACAGAGAAAGAGTTAGTAAACTCTTGGGACTGATACATGATGATGTATGTAAGGTCTCCTGTCTACACATGCCAGGACTAGTTCTTTATACTTCATTACGTTCTCTGATGATCTTTCGAGTTTCAGACCTATGTTCCTGTTGAAACACAAGCCCGAACCTTTTGAGATATTCACAGAATATAAGTTAGAAGTAGAGAACCAATACGGGTATAAGTATTATGTCCTTTGATGAGATCAAGGAGGAGAATACTTGAGCACGGAATTCCTGGACTATTCTAAAGGAGAATAAGATTCTCTCTCAGCATTACTCCTCTGTATACACCATAGCACGATGGTATATCGGGGCGGAGCAGATACACCCTATTTGATATGGTGTGCTCTATGATGAGTACTACTGAGTTACCTATTTCCTTTTGGGAGTTATGCACTTGAGAAGCTGCATACCTATTGAATAGGGTTCCAATCAAATCAATTTCCTACCACTTCATATGTGATATGGAAAGGGAAGAGCCCATCTCTCAAGTTAGTTGAGATTTGGGGTTGTCCAGCCTATGTCTGAAAAGCAAAATCCGGACAAACTCGAGGCATGGTCAGTTATGTAGAACTGGAAAGGTTCCAGCTATACAAACTACAGGAGATGATTTGAAAGAACCAAAGGATTCAATAGTTACCAACGAACCTCGGCCTCTCCGCCGATCTAGTAGAGTTCCTCACCCACCTGAGAGATATTTCGGTTTCTCTGTGACAGTGGGAGCGAGGATTGCATCATGAGATGATGACCCAACTAGTTTCGACCTGGCCATCAGGAGTGGGACTCTGTAAGAATGGCTGGATGCTTAGCGATCTGAGATGGAATCCTTATACACCAACAAAGTATGGACTTTGGTTGCTATATCTGAAGGGTTAAATCCCCATCAGGAACAAGTATATCTTGAGAAGATTACTTGGTGTAGATGGAAAAGTTGAGACTTTCAAAGCTAGATTTGTTAAAAGTTTGCATCATTGACCAGGTGTGGATAATGATGAAACCTTTTCAAGTAGCTATGCTTAAGTCCATCCAGATCCTACTTGTCACGGCTACATACCATGACTACGATATCTGGTGGTTGGGTGTCATGACTGCTTTTTTAAATGATGTTTTAGAAGAGTGCGTCTATAAGTACACAGCCAGAGGACTTCGTAGACAGTGGGAGCAGCGGAAACGTGTGCAAGATTCTTTATAGGATTAAAGCAGGCATCGCGGAGTTGGAACATCTGTTTTGATGTGTTAGTCAAAGAGTTTGACATCATCAAAATGGTAGATGAACCTTGTATAAACAAAAAGGTAGTAGGGAGTATGGTGACGATCCTCGTAGAGTACGTGGATGACATACTCTTGATAGGGAAGGAGTTTCCTATGCTACGCTCGGTCGATCTCCGCTTATCACAAGGATTCTCAATTAGGATCAAAATGATACCTACTAAATCCTGGGTTTTGGATCTATGAGATAGATCTAAATGGATGTTAGAATACTCACTAGCTGTAGTGAGACGGTATCAACCGATCCTGGGGAGAATCACTGGAATGGTTCCAGGGTGATAATGACGACTGAGTGTCAGTCACAGGCATTGTCTTTACCCTAAGTAAAGGGACGATATGTTGGAAGAGTTCCAAGCTAGATACCGTGGCATACTAGACGATAAAGGCAGGATACATCGCTACTTAAGATGCTACCAAAGAGGCTGTTTGGGTGTATATTGGTTCATGAAATGAACTATGTTCCTCCCATTGTGTGACAATGGAGTTGTGGCTTATGCCAAGGAACACCCGTCCCATCAGTGACCCAGGCGTATTCTGAGGCCGCATCACCTGATCATGGAGATAGTTGATCTCCAGGGTGATCGAGGTAAGGAGAGTAGATTCTGAGGACAACACAGCGGATCCACTCACAAAGGCCTGTTCCCAAAGAGAGATTTTTTTATGGGATGGTTGAGTATGAGATACTGCAACCACTGCTACAGATGGCCCTAGTGCAAGTGGGAGATTGTTAGTTATATGTATGCCCTAGAGGCCATTACTATACATAGGATGTATATTGTAGTGGATGCTGGGACATATATAGGGAGGACTTTCTTGCTCGACATGATAGTATGCTATCTGGTTGCTCTTTACCTTAACGTGTACACTGATTGTCTCCCTGTTACATGTTGGTAAAGCCCTTAGGATCTGTACTTGACTACCTGGAGTATGATGCGGATCATACTAGTGGGGACATGGTAGTCTATAAGTACATCCTTCAAAGTCCCTAGTCGTGAGTGTATCGAGACAGGGTATCGATATACCAGAGTAGACTAGCGTGTACCTTCTCGACCCATACAGATGGGCGATGGATGATCCCATATCCATCGGTATTTGATATCAGAGATGATATACGGGTGCTCAGTAGAGACTGGGTACACTGGACGGACTCGCCGAGAACTCCCAGATGGTATTATACCTCACGTCAGATGGCAGTTCTCTGGTGACACTGGTACAGAGTAGTCTGTTGACCCGAGATCGTCATAGAGTCTTGTGTGTTTCCCACTGTGCTTTGATTTCCATCTTACCACGTCCAAGAGGGCATGCAAAACGGTGGTTTTTGGGTACAGTCCCGAGTCACATGGAGGCAATGAGCGATAGGAGGGGATTCGTCTCTCCCGGTATAGGGAGTTGATGTTGCGCTGTGTTCGATTGGCTATAACAGGAAATCCCTGGCCAGGGTTGCTGAGATTTACTGGTAAGTGTTACCAGTAGTTTCTCGAATTGTTATAGACCTCATATCGACACGACTTATCGAGCTATTGGGGTCTGACGTTTACCACCCCTAGGCAAGATATGCGACATATCAGACGATCAGACCGGACTGTACGGTAGTGTTACTGGTTGGATTCACTGGAGTGTGAGCGGGCTTGCTCGTCGATCTTCAGATCGCTTAATACCCGGGTGGCCATTACGTTTAGCAGACCGCTTGCAGCTTGTGGGTGTTTGATATGATCATCACCTGCTGCCGGCGTATTGACGAGTCTTTAGAGTCCTACACAGAGGTTTCCTGGCTCAAGCGAAACGAAATAGGAGCGCATATGAGATATGTGCGGGACCGAGAATAATGCGTGTATGTGATACCGTATTCTATTCTCACGATGAATGTATTGATTGGTTATATGCGATATAACCTGGTTGTCGAATCAAGGATTGATTCGATAAATCGATACATTGGATACTAGTTGGTTATATGCGATATGACCGGATCGTTAAATCAAGTGTTGATTTAATTATTTAATGCATAATTATATATTTGATATATTACTTTGCGTTAACTAGTATTGGTTCACTTTAAATGGATTTTCTCACTCGGTTTGTGCACATTGTATATGTGATATACTTTTCTACACATGATTGTATCATGTTTGATGATACATGTTTACTTGGTTAAGTGTAAAGAATTAAACCATGGTTAAACATACAATTAGGGTTTTATTTTTCCATTACTTATTTATTCATTTATTTATTTGTTTATATTTTTTGGAAAATAAATGGAAAAGAGAAAAGAATGGTGGCTTTATTTGTTCTTTAGTTGAAGCTTCATGATGCTTTGACCTAGTCCACCATTCTTATCTCATCCTTAACCCTAACTTTTGCTTTAACCTTGGTCAATTCTCTACACATAACCATAGTTAGGATTATGATAAGTTTGGATATTCTTTTCTTTTTTTTAATTAACTTATCATAACATAATTCTTCTTCTTCTTCCTTTCTTCACTTGAAGAAAGCAAGCTCCATCAATGGTGATTGATGGAAATGAGTGAGAAATCCAATTCTAAAGTCTACCAACTTCCTATTTCTTCATCCTCTACCTCTTGCCAAGTAGTAGAGTGTGTTTTCTTCACAAGTTTCTTGACTTGGTGAAGTCGGAGCTTGATTTAGCGATGCCTCGACGTAGATCATCTTCGGCATGGACATCGACGACCTAGCTCGCCATTTCTCCGATGAAGCCGACGCTAGAGCCCGGATTTTGATTTGGACAGCGGAGATGACTTCATCACGGAGCCGTGGAGGTGGAGGACCGGATCTACAAAGGTTGTATTTCCGTATCTCTTAGTTAAGTGTTAACTAGATTTCTTTTTCGCCTAGACATCTAGCCAACGATCCGTACACTAGGGTTTCTCGGCACCTTAATTTTTGAAATTGGCATGGTTAATGCCTTGTGAGACTTCTTGAGAGTGCCTAGGAACCCTACAAAAAGCTTATAGGTTAGAACCTATGGGCACGCTTTCAAAACCATCAAACAATTCTCGATATCGTCGTACAAACGCCAAGTAATCATGGTAAAACACAATTATACAAATCCAGAATTTAAAATACACAATATGAAAACACGAATCAAAATAGCAACTATAGAAAAGGGTCCCAGATTTCACCCTAGGTCAAATCAGACAATTTTGTATATACCAAGGGTCTAGTGTATATGAAATAAAGCTTCCGAACCAACACGAGCCAAAATGGTGGGACACAGGCCGCAATTTGCGGCCAATTAGATTAAATCTGCGGCCTGGATTGGGAGATGGGGTCTGAGGTTTTGGGGTTAGCTTCCTGGGTGCCTATACATCTCTCTGTGTTTGCAAAATAATTTTCAGAGTCTCGGGGTGATAGCAGATTCCATTTAACCCTCACAGATCCCACAATTTCCCGATATCGGGTTTCTAAATCAGTATTCCTGGTTTCAAGTTTCTAGTTTAGGCCTGGGTTCTAGCACTAGAAGGTTTGTGTGGCCTCTACTGAGTTTAATTATCCATCACAACTCTCAAATCCCATTAACCCTAACTAGAGTTTTCCTAAGTCCACAAAATCACTCGATATTGGTTTTATCATAACATGGGGGTAAAAGTAATGCAAATACTAAGCTAAAGGTTCAGAAATTACCTTATTTGGCAACTCAAGAAAATTCTTGAGTTGCCCCAAGTGGCCAAAATTGGATTTTTCTTCATCCAATGTGTTTCCCTTGAGCTTGTGCATCTTTTTTATGAAATGGGATTTGGATTTTGAGGTGATTTCCATGATGTTTTGGGGGATTTTGTGAAGAGGGAGAGAGGGTGCAGCAGCAGCAACAACAACAAGAGGAGAGGGGTGAGAAATGAGTGAGAAAATGGAGAAAGAATGGCTCAAGACTTGGGTCAAAGGTAAACCTTACTTTCTCTCTCTCCCCCATACCTATATATTCTATTCTTTTCCTTGTCTTTTCTTTTCTTTTTCCCTCTCTAATAAATCATCAACCATGATAAAAACATGTAGGAAAGCCATGGGAAAATATGTAACAAGTGTAGAAAAAGATACGGTGCATGTTTTGCACAAAATACGCTTAAAGCGCGATTAGCGATTTTTAATCGCGATTGGCACTAAATTAGTGTCAAACTAATCATAAAAACTTAAAATTTGCATAATTCACATAAAACACCCTCTTTTAGTAATTTCTATAATTTTCCATTTTTTTCCCAATTTATCGGTATTTAATTATACCGAAATATTAAAATATTCATTTAAAATTAATATTAAATTATAAAAATTCCCAAAAATAATATTTTATTTTTTTGAAATGTTACAAACTCGATGACATGAGGATCGTTGTGCAAAGCCGTCGGGTTCTTGCACCAGCAGAAATATCTCCGGAGTCTTCCGAAGAAAAAGGAGCGACCGAAGAAACGACCCGATAAATAAAAGACCAGGAAAAAGGCTAAGGATTGGAGAGAAATATTTATAGACTACTTCAAATCTCGTCGAACGCCTGAAGATGCATTCTCAAGACTTCAGCTCATGAAACGAGCTCTGTCTTTCGCCTTCGTCAATGATACTCTGTATAAGAGATCATTTGATTCTCTATGGCTAAGATGCCTGGGACCTAAGAAAGCAAGGAGAGTCGTCCAAGAAACTCACGACGGACTCTGCGGTTCTCATCAAGCTGAGCCGAAGATGAAACTGAAGATCAAAAGGATGGGCTATTATTGGCCCATGATGATCCAAGACTGTCTCGAATACGCGAAGAAATGCCACTCGTGCCAGATTCATGGGGACTTCATCCACTAGCATCCAAATCCGCTACACCCAACGGTGGCTAGCTGGCCATTCAAAATGTGGGGAACTGACATTATCGGGCCCACCGAACCAGCATCGTCCAGAGCATACTGGTTCATATTGGAGACGACCGATTACTTTTCTAAGTGGGCAGAAACTGTACCGCTAAGAGAAGTGATGACGGAGAACATTCTCCATTTCTTTAAGACACATGTCATTTATCGGTTTGTCACTCCGCGACGGATTATCTCCGATAACGGGCCAGCCTACAGAAGCCACAAGATCAGCCGCTTCGCACAACAGCATAACATAGACTGGAGATACTCTTCGGTCTATAATCCCCGAGCTAATGGTCTAGCTGAGGCTTTCAACAAGACCTTGACAAAAATCATAAAAAAGACAGTGTCCAGAAACAGAAAAGATTGGCACGAGAGATTGCATGAAGCTCTCTGGACGTATCGAACTACGTTCAAAACGACCACAAATACAACGCCGTACGCATTGGTGTTCGGCACAGAAGCAGTACTCCCCCTCGAGATAGAGTTACCCTCTCTACGAGTAGCGGTTCACTACGAGCTAACAGACGAAGAAAATACTCACTTTCGGCTTGAAGAGCTCGACGCCCTTAATGAAACCCGTCTCATGGCGCAACAAAATCTGGAGGCGTATAAAGCAAAGATGACGTGCTCATACGAGAGATTGACTAGGCCGAGGACATTCCTCCAAGGCGAACTCGTACTAGTGGTCAAGAGACCTATGATCCCCAATCGTGCCAAACGGGGGAAATTCGAGCCGAACTACGAAGGCCCGTACGTCATAGACAAAGCTTACCAAGGTGGAGCCTATCTACTCATGGATATGCATGGCGAAAGGCCCTTCAGGCCAATAAACGGTCGATTCTTGAAAAAATACTGCGCCTGACGAGTCATGGTCTAGGTCAATGATAGATGACGATGCCCATGTCCGCTCGCTATCTTCCTAAGCCCAAAATCTATAAGTAGTAACGGGCTTCGGACCGAAACATCCCTAAACTAATGATGGATCACTATGTCCTAAAACTGGCTGTGGACTGAAACGTCCTTAAACTAATGATGGACCACTATGTCCTAAAACTGGCTATTGACCGAGACGTTTATAAACTACTACGGACCGCAGCATCCCAAGGCTGACACAAAAAAAATTTTAAAAAAAATAAATTAAAAAAAAGAGAAAACGGTATGTCCATAAGCGAAGTGGGCACGGATGAAAACCCGAGAGGGCTCCGTGAGTAAAAACAGCAGAGCTACCGGCGAGTTTTGTGAAAATCCGAAAGGCGCAATCTCGTTAAAAGACATTTACAAGGTCCTCTCGATCTTGTAAGGAGAAAATACCTGCGTGAGATCCTTACGACTCACAAGGGAGCAACATACTTGGGATCCCCATGATTCCTAAGGAGAAATTACACTTACAAGATCCTTACGACTCATAAGGAGAATTCCCCTTTGAGACCCTCACGTCTCATAGGATTCAAAAGCCTTAAGCTACAGGGATCTGAACCTGTTCTTAAGCCATCACAATCTCCAATACTGTCCTACAAGCGTCCTAATATCGACCCTTGTATACAATCCACGGGCACGGATAAACATTTCCCTAACAGAGTCCCATCAGCGACTAGGGATATGCTCACACGGTGAAAGTCCTCACGACTTATAAGAAGAAAACACTCTTGTAAGATCCTTACGACTTACAAGAGACCATACACTTGGGAATCCTTACGATTCTTAAAGAGAAAACGCACTTACAAGATCTTCACGACTTGTAGGGAGAAATACCTTTATGAGACCCTTACGGCTCATGAAGTCAAAAGCCTTAGTCGACAAGATCTTAACCCTATTTACTAAGCCACCTTTGTTCGAACTGGCAAAGGCAAATGATGATTCGCTCCTGGCAATATCCCAGTTGTAGCGATGTTGATACCTAAATCGGTATCAGATCCCAAGCCCCTTACTCGCGGCAAAAAATCAGCGAGCCATAAAATGCATATAAAATAGCCGAAATGATAGGGCAACCTGCAACAAAATCAGCAAGTAAAATATATGCATAAAAAAAAGCTAAAATGATTGGGCAACTCGTAATAAAAATCAGCGAGTAAATAAAACAAATAGTCGAAATGATTGGGCACCGCGAAAAATAGCCGAAATGATTGGGCAATCACGAATTTCGCGATATAAAAGCTGAAATGATAGAGCATCGCGGAAAGAAAAATATATAAAATGAAACTTTTTGCCCTACATGTGAGATCATATCGATCCCTGTATACAATCCAGGAGCACAAACAAAGAGATAACCATACCTTCCCACCAGGTTCCATCTGAAAGAGAGCCGAGTCTCGACAGCCACATCTACAGCCTGGAGACCCAAAACAGCGTTCATCCTCATTCCAATAGGATTCAGACGTGACAATCAATCCCGAAGCCGCGACAAAGTTCCCAGTTCCATGACTCGGCGGTGCACAGACAACCGAGAGTCAACCCCTGACCCCGTGAAATGCGGATTCCGTGAAATGCGGATTATGGTCAACCCCCGACCCCGTGAAATGCGGATTCCGTGAAATGCAGATTATGGTCAATCCCTGACTCCGTGAAATGCGGATATAGTTAACCCCTGACCCCGTAAAATACGGATTATGGTCAACCCCTAACCCCGTGAAATGCGGATTCCATGAAATGCGGATTATGGTCAACCCCTGACTCCGTGAAATGTGGATTCCGTGAAATGCAGATTATGGTCAATCCCTGACTCCCTGAAATGCGGATATAGTCAACCCCTGACCCCGTGAAATGCGGATTCCGTGAAATGCGGATTATGGTCAATTCCTGACTCCGTGAAATGCGGATATAGTCAACCCCTGACCCCATGAAATGCGGATTATGTTCAATCCCTAACTCTGTGAAATACGGATATAGTCAACCCCTGACCCAGTGAAATGCGGATTCCGTGAAATGCGGATTATGGTTAATCCCTGACTCCGTGAAATGCGGATAAAGTCAACCCCTGACCCCGTGAAATGCGGATTCCGTGAAATGCGGATTTTGGTCAACCCCTGACTTCGTGAAATGCGGATAAAGTCAACCCCTGACCCCGTGAAATGCGGATTCCGTGAAATGTGGATTATGGTCAACCCTGATTCCGTGAAATGCGGATAAGGTCAACCTCTGACTCCGTGAAATGCGGATAAAGTCAACCCTCAACCTCCCCGTCAAAGCAATTCTTTGATTCGGGTGCAGGTCAACTCATCAACCACTTACGAGTCCTCTCGACTTGTAAGGAGAAATTCTCTTGTAAGATCCTTACGACTCTCAAGAGAAAACACACTTAGGAATCCTAACGATTCCTAAGGAAAAACCACACCAGAGAGATCCTTTCGATTCGTAGGGAGAAAAGTCTTTATGAGACCCTCACGACTCATAAAGTTGAAAAGTCTTAGGTGACAGATCCTAACCCTGTCTCCCAAGCCATCACTACCTCGCAGAGAGCTCAAGGTAGATTTTCTACGTGCCACACTCTCCTAAGTCAAACATCGACAAGAAAGGAAGCAACTACTTATAAGTCCTCTCGACCCGTAAGCAAGAAAAATTCTCTTGTGAGATCCTTACGACTCTCAAGAGAAAACACACTTAGGAATCCTCACGATTCCTGAGGAGAAACCACACCCGTGAGATCCTCTCGACTCGTAGGGAGAAAAGTCTTTCTGAGACCCTCACGGCTCACAAAGTTGAAAAGCCTTAGGCAACAGACCTGAACCTGCTTCCTAAGCCATCGCTACCTCACAAAGAGTTCAAGATGGAAAGTTCTCTATCATCTATGGACTGCGCTTGCTAAAGTAACAAGCCGACAATAAAACAAAAGAAGGACAATGATAACACAAGATAGTATAAAGAAATGTATCTTTTATTCATAAATTTAATTGGGTACAAGATACATCATATGAAAGAGTAAAAAAAAATGGATACATTTTATTCAAGAATTACAAATGTTTAATTGATACAAGAACAACTATTGGGAAGAAGGCGCTTTCAATAAGTCAGCCAGTTGCTCACACACTCCCCTTAGCCGCTTTTCACGGTCAGCTGCTGCGGCCAACTCTGCTTCAACCTGAACCCGTTGCTGCAAATAAGATGAAAGTTCCTCATCAATGACCCGCTGAGCTGCCTTACGACTTTGCGCATCCCGTTCAGTACGATCAAGCTTCTGCCTCAGTGCTAGCCCGTCAGAAATACATCTTAAAAGGCCCTCAAAGATAGCTTTCAGCTGTACAGCATTTGCGTCAACCTGAGCGTGTAGCCGGGCAGATTCGCTTAAAGTCTCTTCGCGCTCCTTACGCTTCAAGGTCGCTTCTTGCTCGAGATGGCGGAAATAAGGAATGCTCTGCTCGACCCACACAGCCCGTTGGGAGTTCGAAGCCGACACTTCTGGGGCAGGGCTCCTGAGCTCGATCTTATGCAAACATTCCTCAATCTTCCTGTAGTAGTTAACCCAGGACTCAACAGCGCCTTCGCTGTGAAAGTTCACGAGCGTTGCCAACATGAGATTAACTTCTGCAGTAAAATCCGCAGCAGATGCGAAAGTTTCAGCGTCGAGATCCTCGACGAACTCACTCAACGTCCTCAAGCTGTTCGCAGCACCCCTGGAAGATGGGCGTTTGGCAAAAAGCCCTGCCGGTATGGGTATCTGGGACTTGAAGGGAGCTGAGGTCGGTATGATTGTTGCAAAACAAATCATAGTCAGATATCGGCTTAAAAGATAAGGAAGATGCAAGAAGCATGAAGGCTACTATACCAGTTACAGCAGGTGGCAGAGCCGGGAGTACCGGTGGTGCGATCATTCTTTCGTCCCCTCCTTCAATTTTTAGTGCTGCAGTCAAGGAAAAGAAGAATTAGCAATGACTTGTCTACCCGTAAAAGAAAGGAAAAAGAGATTAGATAGAGACAGTACTCACCAACGCCACTAGATGAAGCAATCTTCGACTGGAAGGAGAAATGTGGATGCAGCGCCTGATACAGATGATCAAAAAGGACTACTGCAAAGGTGTAACAATGCGATGTCAGTACATAAAATATATCGCCTACAATGAGACCTGTACCTTCCAGCATTTGGGAGGATGGGAGAGAAGGCAAAGGGTCGGCGAACGTCAGAGCAACAACCGGTGGCGCTTCCTCGGGTGGCACAACCTCAGTGCTCACCACACCTGCATTAGAAACAAAAGAAATGCCATCAGAAGAGATTGAAAGGGATTGCAGAATGAAAAGGAAAACGATGACCCAAAATTTACCTGATGAGTCGCCAGTCGAAACCGCGACAAGGGCGTCGCTAGGTGCAGCGACTGTTTCACCCTCCTCCACTGGAATGGTTTTGTCGGCCGTGGCTTCATCCTCCGATTCCACGAGTGCCGTCGTGACACTCGCAGCGCCAGGCAATGGCAAGGAACCACAGGTGGAAAGGGCAGCAATTGGAGCAGTCCCAGACTCCTGAGAAAGAGTAACCGCTTCAGCCTCGGTGGTTGCCGTCATCTCACCTGCCATCTCCTTACCCGAACTTGGCCCTGCAGGGTATTATATATGAGAATCTGAAAATTAAACTCTAATAAAAGGACCTAGTATTACGTCACCTTGGGACGGCTTTTCAATCGCTTCCTGAGCTGTGCGTACCGCCTGTCTATGAGCGATAGACAGGGCGGCCGGAGCACCCTCTGAAGAAGCAGGGACAGGGAAAGCAGCGCTTGAACCTGCACCCACAGCCAAGCTGACGTCACGTTCCCTTACCACCCGCTTTCTGTGCTTCCTGTCAGCCTTGGCAGTGAGAACTGATCTTCTTAAGATCTCCGCCAAGGAGACATCATCGTTCGAGCCAAGAGTTACCTCAGGAGCCATTATGGAGTCCGTCATCGGTTGCTTAAGTAAAGCCTCTTTTGGCAATATTGAGGAAGCCGGGACTTCGATAACTGGACCTGGAAGCGTCGCCGTGTCACCCTGCAGGATTGGCACTTCACTTAGGATGACCTGAGTCGAGGTAGTCCCTGCAATAAGATGAAAAAGAAGGGTCAGACTACCCATAAAAAAAGGGAGAACGAAGGGACAGTGAGCCGAAATGTACCAACGCCCAAGGAAGCGCGAACCCTTTCCTCCTCTTCAAAAGTTTTTAGAGAAGCCGCGAGAGCGTCTCCAGTGGAGACGCCTGTTAAAGAAGAAGTGTCAGTCAAAACACGATAGTAAAGGATGTAAAACAACAAAAAGACACGACTGAAGACTACCTGACTGAGCGAGGGTGACTAGTCCTGCTTGATGGCTAGCTAGTCGCTTGGAAGCAGCGAGGGCGGCCTCTAGATCAGTATCATCAGTCGGCATGAATAAACCCTCGTTGGTCCCATATTCTCTTAGGCCCTCGCTATAAGGAGCATGAGGCTCCTGGCCAAATACGACGTCTACATCGAAAAGCGACTTCTTCTTCTTTTGCGAGCGAGTGCCGGCCGCCGGTAAAACAAGCTTGCGTTTAGTAGGCAACTTCGGGCGGCGTGTCCCAATCTCTGCACCCAAGCCGGACTCCGGAGACAGCGACCACTTCAATGGGAGCACGTGGTATCGGTAGCTCAGGCATATCACGTGGCACCACAACCGTAGTAGCTTCCCTCAGGGGAGGACGGACAATAGTCCGTCGTTTCAAGGGAACAACGGGGTTACCGGCTGGGGCGGTGCCCTTGCGATCAAGTAGCAATCGCTTTTCTTCCCTGATGACGGCGCCCATCAAATGTTGATACCACGCCACATACACGTTCAGGGCCTTTGGAACACAGCTCGGTTCACTGATAAAGAAGTTGGACCCTGTGTTTAGGTGCATAAAATGATGCAACGCGCTTCGGATACCCTCTTCAATAGCAGCGGGTTCTACCAAGAAAGCCTCAAGCGGGACGCTCCGATTGTAGCTTAACTACTGGGCAAAACGATGCGGGTTGTACCTCATGACCAACATCACATCATTCTGCCTGAACACGAGAAAGCCCGACCTGATGGAGTATAGATGGAGAATCTCCCGAGCTTTCAAAACAGAGGCCCCGTCTTTAAAAATGTCCCGCAATGGCTGCACCGTTGTTGAGAACTCTTTGCCGATAGTTAGAATCTTGTCGGTAAAGGTCATACCATCTCCAACCGTGCGCGGACGAAGGAGCAAACCCCTGGCTTCCCGCGATATCGGATTTACGATGGATGCGTCAACTAGCCGCATGATCCGAGGGAAGCTACACTTGTCATAGAAGGAAGGCCTTTTATAGATACCGAAAACACCAAGTACATATAGCTCGAGCCATGACATAAAGTAATGCATCGAGAAGTTCACATGCTGCACTCCTTGTTCGGTAGTATTCGCCGCTTGACTAAGGTCGTAATACAAGTGAGCTAACCCAGCGACCCCGACAGCCACTTTCACCCCAATAACCATTCGGTGAGCTGGGTAGAAAACAGACGGCCTCATACGGCGAGGGTGCGTCGGAATCGCAAACCAGCTCAGCCATAACCCGAGAAACCACAAAAAGAATGTTTCCTTGTCAATCCCAGGAACTGCAAACTCTGCAAAAGAGACGACCGGGGTGTTGGGGAGAAAGAAGCTCTTCTGATCTATCTCCGCCGTTGGCAGGTTGCCAAAACCTAAGCCGAAAGGATCGTCAAGTTTGGCGAATTTAGCGGCCTCCTTCGAAAGGACTTCCGGGTGGAGAAAATGAGCGATGAAATCCGTGAAATTAACCCCACGGCTCCAAGATTCGAGGAAAAGGCCCTTGTAAATATCCAACACTTTAATCAAACTGGGAAATTGGTGTTGAATTGCGTTCTCTGGGGTAAGGCCTGTCATCACTGACTTGGCATGAAAACCGTATTCATCCGTAGGAAGCAGTTCCTCCTAATGCTCCCCTATAACCGGTAAGCCAGAAACTTCTGCAAACTCCTCTAAAAAGATTGATACTTCTCGATCCAGCATAAGGAAGGTATGGGTCGGAATATTCCACTGCTCCAGAAAGGCCTTGACCCACTAGGCAGGAGGCGGAGAATACTGAAAATGAGAAGCATAAATTGCGGGATACAACCCAAGCTTCAGCAGCTGCGACTTCTTCGCTGACAGAATATATCAGGCCCATTGCAGATACCCAGCTGGATGACGAGGAGTTAAGCCTATCATATATGGTTGTCCCCACAGGCGCGACTCGCCTTGACAGATACGTCGCCCTAGGGTATCCAAAACCATTGGAGACTGAATGGGTATCGAAGCCATAGCAGGGTGAAGAAGACCTTCTGAAGTCCAATTAACCACCTCCACGGCATAGTTCACCGGAGGTGAGTCGGCGTAATGGATCGCCATGATGGGCTCTGAGGGTACCGTGCACGAAAAGCTCTGCCGACCCCTAATGATTTAATTGTACCATGTTCCCCATAGATGAAGATTTTTCTACTCTGGGTCGTGATCCTTAATCAGTGCGAAAACTTCTCGGTTTACTAGCGCTCCAGGGAATCCTCCCTCCGAACGAACAAACGGGAAAGAACTATCGAAAGACATGTTACCTGCGCGAAAAAGAACAAAAGTCAGCCGTCAGTGCTATAATTTAAGTTTTGACACTTGCTACTTTAAATTCACACTGCACTGCAATGCAGCAGAAAGGGACCAAAGGAGACCCACATAATCTAGATGATAACTCATCATTAATAAAACAATCTCATCATTTGATGAGACTGTCATTAAATGAGGAAATCCTCAGAAGGTTCTCATTTAATGAGAATTCCTCGGGCCAGAGAGTAAATCTCTCCTTGAGAGCAGTGCTCTATGACAGAGTAACATCTGTCAGTTTCCAATGATGAAGGAATAAAATTCCTCAAAGGAAATTTTGAAGAGCCTTGCTCTGTGAAAATGATAAAATGAACATCAGAAAACTTAAAATAAAGTTTTAATGAATTAAAATTCTAAGATCTTCAAGATCTATGAACAAACTCTAAGAGTTCTTCATGAGCAAAGCTCTGTTAATGGGTTCAAGAGAGCAAAGCTCTGTTAACAAAATCCTAAAAAAGGTTTTCTTTAAGATCGAAGATCTATGAAGAGCAAAGCTCTATTAATAGGGTGAAACCCTAGATTATTAAGTGATCTACTCAAAGATTTAATCTTTACCTAAGATTTTGACAGAGTTCCGTCCTTAAGAAAATTCTTAAGTCAAAGAGCTATGCTCTGCAAGAGAATAAAAATTCTCAGAAGAAAGAAAATGAACAGAGTCATCTAAAAGGCCAAGGGTCCTATTTATAGGCATAAATAGCCGTTTCAACTTCTGAGTTGATCCAACGACAGAGATGCTGCCACCGTTGCACTCACGTGTGGGACACGTGAGCGAAACGGTGGGGAGCATTTTTTCCTCCAATCAGAGCAAAGCTCTGTTCAAATATTCAAATTTTTAAATGAAGCAGCGCTTCATAAAAACGCCAGCGCTCTGAGGCAGCGCACCACATGCAAAGCATGAGTGCGCTAGCGCTATGTGCGCTAAGAGCGCCAGCGCTCTAAGGCAGCGCACCACGTGCAAAGCA
Source organism: Agapanthus africanus (assembly GCA_030015575.1). Classification (NCBI taxonomy): domain Eukaryota; kingdom Viridiplantae; phylum Streptophyta; class Magnoliopsida; order Asparagales; family Amaryllidaceae; genus Agapanthus; species Agapanthus africanus. The sequence goes on along the minus strand of CM057344.1, from coordinate 133,694,764 downwards.
CGAGTGCGCTAGCGCTAAGTGTGTTAAGAGCGCCAGCGCTCTGAAGCAGCGCACCACGTGCAAAGCATGAGTGCGCTAGCGCTGGAACTAAATCAAAAATCCAATAATAATGATAAATCATTAATTCACCAGAATAAAATTCTATTAAGGAAAGATTCCTCAAAAAATCTTTCCAAACCAAAAGATTGTGCTCTGTAAATTAGAGCACCGTTGGATCAATGATCCAATAGTGATTAAAAATCACCAAAAGTACAGAATAAATTCTGTTTGGGGAAAAATCCCCAATCTTGTTGAAAACAAGAAGATTGTCTTCTGTAAATCAGAAGCCTTTGGATCAAAAATCCAACAGGGGAAACATCCCCAAATCAATTAAAGAGAAGATCTCTTCAACTGATTGAACTGATCAGCCTTTACTATATAAAGGACCTAAGACTTCAAGTCTCATATAGAGGAACCCCCCATAAACTTTGAGAAAAGAAAAGCAAGCTCTCAGCAGAAGAACAATTTCTTCAAGGTATAAAAAAAAAGAGATCAATGCATCTCATCAGAAAAAGAACTTAGTTCTTATGCTAGATCATAAATCTATAAGAAAAACTGTTTTCACAAAAGAGATCATGAACATCTCATTATAAAATGGGGGAGAATACTTCAATTCTCTTAGGATCACAGATTCATAAAGGCAAAGCCTTTCATTAAAACAAGAGATTGAAATATCTCCTATAAAATAAGAACTTTGTTCTTAGAATTTTGAGACAAAGTTTCTTATAAATGAGAAATTATTCTTCAGATCATAAAATTGATCAGATGCGCTTCTGCGCTCTTTGACTGGCGCACAGTGCCAAGCACGCCACGGGCTCCTCACGTGTGCGCCACTTATCAGAAAGCGCTTTGCGCTCATAAACATCGCTTTTCGCTCACAAACAACGTTTTGCGCTCATGGGCTAGCGCACAACGCCAAGCGCACCACGTGCTCTTCACGTGTGTGCCACTGAACAGATAGCGCAATGCGCTCATTAACTGGCACTAGTACCAAGCGCGCCACGAGCTCCCCACGTGTGCGCTAATAGAACATAAATTGTTCTTTAAATAAGCCCTAGAGCTATGATGAATGATCAGCATTCAATAAAGGATAGAAAGGCTGTCAGAACTCAAATCAATGCTCAGCATTGTCAAATGTTTAACATTTTGGGCCGAGCCCAAGTAAGTGTTCAACAACTTAAAACAAATGTTTAACATTTTAAACCTAAGTGGACTTAGCCCAAAATTGGCCATAAGTCGTTAATTCAGATTAATTGAGCCTATATGCTCATTAATGTTTTGATCTTAGTTTCAAATTGGACTGCAGATCTCTTAACCAATATTGGTTCAAGGGTACATCTCTTCACTCCTCTGATACATGCCGTTGTAATTCTTCAACGTCTTCAGAGAGGTGACGGGTCCCGACAACCGGACATTTCATGGACTGTGGGGTCCTTAAACTCATGGACTATGATGTCCTTAACCTCGGACTGTGAGGTCCTTATAAACCCATGGACTATGATGTCCTTAACCTCGGACTGTGGGGTCCTTTTAAACCTATGGAATATGATGTCCTTAACCTTGGACCATAATGTACTTAAACTAATTGACTGCAATGTCCTTAAACTAAACAATAGAGCACAAATGCTCTTTTGTTGGATCTAAATGATCCAGTTAAGTTGATCTTAGTCTAGAAATTAGACTAACGTGTCCTTAACAAACTGTTAAGTAGATCTTAGTCTAGAAATTAGACTAACATGTCCTTAAAAAACTGTTAAGTAGATCTTAGTCTAAAATTAGACTGACGTATCCTTAACAGACGTTTAAGTTGATCTTAGTCTCAAATGAGATTAACGATCCTTAAACCCAACCCCCAAACCTAAATCTAAGAAGATACGGATTTGGACTAATCTACGCCCTACGGACGACAACATAAATTAATCTCCACATACAATCCACGGGCAACCAAAAACAAACAAACACCCACGACACGAAGTGAGCATCTGAAGAAGGAGAAGGTTGTTACCGCGATGCGGTAGCATGATTAACTGCAGGGGCTTGCACCTGCAGGGAAGAGCGTCCCCACAATTAAAAACCCCTCAAATGAGGGGGAATCTGACAAAGTATGCTACATCGGCCGCATCCGTCTACACCTTCGATACACGGTACCATAAATCAACTTGGCATCTTCGGAGAGGTGGACGGATAACACCATATAGTATCTGCGCACCAGAACTCAGGCCCCGACGTCCTGGCCGTGTCTTCCGGCGGCGAACAATCGATTTTTGAAAGAGACTCAATTTTCTCCTTCTCTAATTTATCGGTTTGTGCTAGAAAACTATTTTTCTCCTTTTCTAATTTATTAATCAAAACATCATTTTTCAAAAATTCTTGTGAACTATTAAAAGATTTTAAAATATCAATTTCATTGGTAAAAATTTCAATTAAACTAATATTTTCTTCTCTCAAAGAATTGCAAGATAAAATCAACTTCTTTTTTTCGCTTTTCAAAGATTCATTCAACGAAACCAATTCCTTTTTCTCCTTTTCTAACAACAAAATTTTATTTTCAAAAAATTTATTTTGAGACATTACCATATTAAGTTCATCATGAAGATTAGGAGAAACACCAATAAGTTCATCTTTTGTACCATCAAATCGCAGTCCTTAAAATCAAATAAACACTCATCATCGTCACTTGTTTTCTCATTGAACAATTCAAATAAAGTGTTGATATCACATGGTAAGTCATAAGAATTAGTAGGTTGGCTTCCTAGATTGAAAATATTTATATCAACTATCATGTTTCTAAATAAAATTTGCATTGAACTATTGCGACAGTTAATCAAAGCATTAGCGGCAGCTAGGAATGGTCGTCCTAATATTACCAGAATTTGATTTTTAGGGTTAGAGACAGGTTGTGTGTCTAAACCGATGAAATCTACAGAGAATATAAATTCGCCTATTTTAATTAACACATCCTTAATATCTCCCTATGGCTTCTTAATAAAATGATCTGCCAACTGTAAAGTGACTTTTGTTGGTTTAAACTCATCTATCCCTAGTTGTTCATAGACCGAAAAAGGAATAAGGTTTATACTAGCGTTTAGGTCAAGTAAAGCTCTATTAATGACCTTACCTCTGATAATTCATGAAATTGTTGGACAACCGAAATCTTTATACTTTATGGGTAATGCATTATGTAGGACGTCACTAACGTTACCTTCTAGAAAACCCCTCTTAGGCACATGTGTTTGCCTCTTTTTAGTGCAGAGGTCTTCAAGAAATTTAGCATAAGATGGAATTTGGTCAATTGCATCTAGTAGAAAGATGTTGACCTTGACTTGTTTAAACGTCTCCATCATATTAGCCACTTTAGCATCTTACTTCTTAGCCTTTAAACGTTTTGGATATGGTCCTCTAGGTTCAAAAAGGGTATCCATTGATGATGGATGGAATGTGGATGTAGGAATTGATGTCGGCTGTGTAGGTGAATCGAAAGTTTGTTGCTCCTCATCAGCCGGGATCTCAACAGAATTATCGGGCACCCTAACCTGGTTATCAACCTGTTTTCCCGATCTCAATGTGTGTTAGGAATATGTATGCCCTAGAGTCCATTATTGTACATTGATGTATATTATAGTGGATGCTTGGACATATATATAGAGGACTTTCTTGCTCGACATGAAAGTATGCTATCTGGTTACTCTTTATCTTAACATGTTGATTGGTATACTGTCTTTCTCTTACATGTTGATACAGCCCTAAGGATATGTACTTGACTATCAGGACTATGATGCATATCATACTAGTGGGGCCAGGGTGGTCCATAAGTACATCCTTTAAACAGTTTCTAGTCGAGCGGATATCGAGACAGGGCATCGATATTTCAGAGTAGACTAGTGTTTACGTTTCTTGACCCTGTATGGGGCGATGGTTGATCCCACAACCATTGGTGTGTGACATCAAACATTGTACACAGGTGCTCATTAGAGAATGGGTACACCAAATAGGACTCGCCGAGAACTCCTAGTTGGTATTATACCTATCGTCAGATAGCAGGTCTCTGGTGACACTGATACAGGTTAGTCTATAGACCCCAGATCGTCATAAAATCTTGTGTGGCTCCCACTGTGCTTTGATTTCCTCCCTACCAAGGTTTAAAGGAGTCATGCAAACAGGTGGATTTTGGGTACAGTCTCGACTCACATGGAGGCAATGAGCGATAGTAGGGGTTTCGTCTCTCCCGGTATTGGGAGTTGATGTTGCGCTATACTCGATTGGCTATAACTGGAAGTCCCTGGCCAGGGCTGCTGATGAGATTTACTGATAAGAGTTACCAGTAGTTTCTTGAACCGTTATGAGCCATACATCGGCATGACTTATCAAGTTACTGGGGTCTGACGTTACCATCCCTAGACTCGATACGCAACATATCAGATGAAGAGACCGGACTGTATGGTAAGTATTGCTTATAGGCTTCATGGGAGTTTGGACAAGCTTGCTTATTGATCTTCTAATCACATAATACCTGGGTAGCCGTTACGTCCAGCTAGTACTGCCGACGGCTTGTGGGTAACTGATATGATCATTACCTACTGCTGGCGTATTGACGAGTCTTTAGAGTCCCATACAGAAGTTTCATGGTTCAAGCGAAACGAAGTATGGCACATATGCTGATATGTGTGGGGGCCCGATTAAATACGAGTATGAGATACCGTATTCTAATCTGGCGGCTATTTGTTATAAGTTAGGTTATATGTGATATAACCGGATTATCGAATCAAGTGTTGATTTAATAATGTGATATATAAATAAATGATATTAGTCGGTTATATGTGATATAACCGGATTATTAAATCAAGTGTTGATTTAATAATTTGATATATATTATATTTGATATAATTGTATATTAACTAATATTATTAGCTCACTAATCATTTTCTTCATAATATATATATATATATATATATATATATATATATATATATTTAGAGAATAATGGAGGAAAGATGCCATAGGAGGGAATTTCCTACCATGTCGTCGAAAAAATACGTCCTCCATCGTGTTTTCCGACGATCGGAACTCATCATCTTCATCGTTACCATCTAAGATGTGGGTACGCCAAATTTCATGTGATTCTACAACTTTTTCACCGTTGAATTGGTGGGTTCAAAATTAACGGTTTACCGACAATAGAACTTTTTACATTGCTAAAACAACGGTGAAAAAGTTGTAGAATCACATGAAATTTGGCGTACCCACATCTTAGATGCTAACGATGAAGATGATAGGTTCCGATTGTCGGAATACATGATGGAGGACGATTTTTTCGACGCCATAGGAGGAAATTCCCTCCTATGGCCTCTTTCCTCCATTATTCTCATATATATATATATATTATATGAAGCATGGAATGGATTTTCTATTTTTAAAAAATAGAAAATGAGGTGAAAAATGGGGAGACTTCTGATGGCATGGGTTAAAGGTATGGTTCATAATATATTTTATTAGTTTGACTACACTATTGAAGCATGGTATATATTTTCTATGTGAAAATATTCATGCCTCAATAAGTGAGATATAATGGTGAGCCGTTATTCATTCTATGCTTGATGCCTTAGCCATTTCTCTTGAGCTCTTGCTCTATAGCATTCTCCATTTTCTTCACCTCTTGCTTCAAGCTCTAGCAATCACATGTGTTGTGCACCATAGAGCTTGAAATCCTAGTGAGCAAACAAAACCCCAATTTCACCATCCTACAAACTTGATTAGCAATCAAGTGTAGTGTGTTGCCTTCACTAAAGAGTTTAGTGAAGAGGTAGCTTGGATTGGCGGACTTCGGGTGGATCATCTTCGGCACGAAGATCATCGAAGGAAGCTTGGACAAACTCGAAGTGGAGCCTAGTGGAGTCGCGTGGACTACAACCCAGAGCTTTAGAAGAGAAGGACACGGTCATAAAAGGTTGTAGTCTCTTTACCATCTTGTAGTTGTTCATATCATCATGGATAAAACCCTAATATTCTAGTTAAGATCTTGGTTAGTGTTCTTTAGCACCCGAAATTTTGAAAATCGCATGTGTGATGCCCGTTTAAACCCCGTCGCAGTGCTAGCAAACACCTTCATGGTATCAAAGCCAAACTAGAACATTAGGAAAGGTCATTACGACGTTAAAGTGTTTGATCAGTTTTCGAAACCGCATTTTGGTGAAGTTTCTGTTGATTTTTTCAAATGTTGAAATTTTCGTGATTAAAAATATGCAGAAAATCGTGCAGGGTTTTTAATGGAACCTCAAGAAATTTGAGGACCTAAGTCTAACAAACCGCCGCGGAAGCACAACCAAACCCCATGTTTGGCCCCGGTTCCGCCGCAAGTTAATGGGCTTGTGATGTCATTTTTCTAGTGCCGCTCCATTTTGGCATCATGCACTCTCTGGGTATTTTTTTATGATTCTCAATTTGTTGAGGTCTCTAGATTTTTGGTTGTATAGATCTTGGTGATATGTGATACAATTGTTAGAATCCGGAATATTTAGTTTTATAAAAACTAGTTAGTATATTGTAAATCCTGTGTTTTAGTCTCGATTAATCGGTTGCCACGGAGTTTTGATTCAGATCAAAACTCCGTCGCAATCGCGTATTGTACACGAATACTCACCGGGTAACTCTAGTAGACAACCACGCCCCATAGCCCTGACTAAGTGACTGTAGGAGAACACCGTTGCCAAAAGCACCCACTCGGGTGCTTGCGGCCATGGCGTTCCTCCTTAGTGCACTTCGTCGACGGTTTCGGGGGTGCGGCCATCTGCTAAAGTTTCCGACGAGTATTCGATAATGCAGTCGGGAATCCTGTTGAATTACCCGACTAAAGTAATTGAAAAGTGTTTTCAATTTGAGACTAAAATACATTGTTTATAGGTTAGGCATGAAATCCGGAATATGAGATATTCCGGGTTTATGATGTCTAAGAATATATGGATTCTAATTATTATAGTTTTTCATTTTCTTTTCTGCGACCGTAAGTGTAATATGTGGGTTATCCCGATCTCGTTGCTATATGTCAACGACTTTCGGGATATGCATATTTACTTACGTTGATGACATGTGATATCATGTGTTGCTATGATATGTTTTATTGGATCGTCGTGATTGAATAGCCGGGGGCTTTATGTGAGATGAGAGTTTTTCATTTTCGTTCATGTAAAATCTGTATGTAATATTTTTTTATTGGGGCACTTCAGGGTTGAGGATGATGTCACCACTCATGTATATTATTTACTTTTTCGCATTAGGATAGAACCAAGGCGGGGAGCACAAGTAACCGGGTTCTAGAATCCAGTGGGAGACTATCTCGAGGAGTCGAGACTGGGTCTCCTAACTCTAGAATTGGCAGAGTTGCTTGCCGTACTCGTAGGGGTCTATAGGATGTGGGTTTGGCTATTTCATCACGACTGTGGAATCCGTGTTTTACGTTACTGGCTGAATTTAAAACATGGACCTCCTAGTATATCCAATATTTCATATGTTGACTTCTGCTGCTTGGTTCTGTGATGTGATCATATAACTGCGTGAGACGAATGTTATATTATATATATGATATATAATAAACGTTGCTTATGTTTTACACTTGCGCTAGTCCAGCCCCCGCTCTGCCGTTAGTTAAGTAACCTAACGGTGCATGACGGGGTCCCGTGGCGAATGCGGATGGCATAAGCGTACGTTCTATTTTCGTTTCATTTTTCTGAGATGTTTAGGAAACATTATATGATGAGATTAATAAAAATAAAAGAAAGCTAAAGATATTGTAGAATCAAAATTTCAAAAAGGGTAGCTCTAGTTCTTGCTTTGCATAGTGGTATTCTTTGATGAATATTCAGCACCTCATTCGATGAGGAAATTGCCGAGATCCCTTCACGGGGAGTGACCTCTTTAGCGAAATTAGCAAATGCTACAACCCATTCGGTTTTGTCTTTTGACAGCTTCTCTAGTTCTTGCTTTGCATGGTGGTATTCCTGAATATCCAGCACCTCATTCGATGAGGAAAGAGCCCAGATCCCTTCACTGGGAGTGACCTCTTTAGCCAAACTAGCAAAAGCCTCAAAAACACTCCTTTTCAAAAATCACTAGATTCTACAACGATATCAAGTTCATTACGCTACAGGTTTTCTTAAAAACCAGCGTAGCCCTCCGTCATTTCAGATAAGTACTATTTAGTATTCGTGCTGCGTTTGTTGGCCTCCGTAAAGGCGCGGTGTGCGGTAGCTGATTAGTGCTTATCTGCAGCATGTGATGCGATTGGATTAGGGTAGTCGTACGACGTTGTTGGACTCCGTCAAGGGTTGTGCGGGTAGGTTTAATTCAATCAAGAAATGAACGGGTTGAACTTGACTAGCGTCCTATGATTTGTTGGCCCCCGTCAAGGTCATAGGAAGCTAGGGGTAAAAACATTATCGGGAATTTCAAGTCTTGAAATTTGCAATGAGATTGCATACCTTCTATATGATAGTTGGATCCTGATACCCACTGCGAGTAAGAGTTACTCCTGAGAGAGTTTTGCACTTTACAATTAGCTAATCTAGTAGGTGTCTAGAAAGATGTCAACGGGGTTATGCTTCTAGGGAAACGGGGTTTATTTTAATTAGGTCCGTGCGAAAGCACGGGGAATCTCCCTCGGAGTACCAACACTGGCATGGCTGACCGGTTAGCGAACTTATAGAATGTAATTAATTCCGGCTAATCTTACTTTTTATGGTTTGAAAGAAGATTTGATTAAAACAGTGGGAGCCATCCTGATTAGATAAGATAATAACCAATCTAATCTTTCAAAGAGCACACGCTAATGCGTTTTCTTCTCTCTCTCTCTAGGTAGCAACCAATGACACGCCTTAATCAAGATAATAATATGGATGTATTGACCGAACCCGCCTTTCATACTAGGCTGGGGAACGTTGGACCCGCTCTATCTTATGACTGTCATAAGTCTGAGCAAGGAATATAGGAATATCAGGATTCCCATGCCACCCGTACGAAGAATAAGTATGTTGATGTATCGTCTTTGGGTGTGTTCGTAACCGAGAACTGTTTCTCAGTTTGCTCTACGTCCTGGGTATTGGATACCGGATCAGGATCTCTCGTATGTAATTTTTTACATGGGCTAAAGAAAGGCAGAGAACTGGGAAAAGGTGATAAATCTCTAACAGTAGGGAATGGTGTAATTGTTGCAGCCAAGGCAGTTGGTGAATATCACCTTGTATTACCAACTGGTAATACATTTATTCTGAACGACTGTTATTACGTACCAAAAATGATGTGTAATATTATATCGGTTTTTTTGCTATCTAAAGAAGGATATAATTTCACATTAGAGGATAATGTTATGAACATTTTCTAAAATCAAGTGTTGATTGGGTTTGGTACGTTATGTAACGGTAAATACGTTCTGAATCAAACCACGGTTCTAAACGTACAGAACACACACAAGAGGAAAACTTCAGAAATGAACGAAGCCTTCGTGTGGCACTGTAAAGTAGGTCATATCAATGCGACAAGGCTAGCTAACTTGCATAAAGATGGATATTTGAATCAGTTCAAATTTACATCTTATGACACTTGCGAGTCCTGTCTCAATGGTAAGATGACCAAAACTCCGTTTACTGGACATGGAGAAAGAGCTACTGAACTTTTGGGACTAATACATAGTGATATATGCGGTCCAATGTCTACACATGCCAGGAATGGTTCCCCGTCCTTCATTACATTCATCGATGATCTCTCAAGATTCGGCTATGTGTTCTTGCTGAAACACAAATTTGAAACTTTTGAGAAATTCAAGGAATTTAAGAATGAAGTAGAGAACCAGACAGGTAAAAGTATTAAAATCCTTCGATCTGATCGGGGAAGAGAATGCTTGAGCATGGAACTCCATGATTATCTAAAAGAGAATGAGATTCTCTCTCATCTTACTCCTCCGTATACGCCATAACACAACGGTGTATCGGAGCGGAGGAATCGCACCCTATTAGATATGGTGCGCTCTATGATGAGTACTGCTGAGTTGCCTATTTCCTTTTGGGGTTATGCACTTGAGACAGCTGCGTACCTATTGAATAGAGTTCCGACTAAATGTGCCTACCACTCCATATGAGATATGGAATGAAAAGAGGCTATGTCTTAATTTTATTAAGATATGAGGTTGTTCGGCTTATGTGAAAACACAAAATCTGGACAAGCTTGAGGCAAGGCCAGTTCTGTGCAAGTTTGTAGGATATCCTAAACATTTGTGAGGGTATATCTTATACCACACCTAGGAACAAAAGGTGTTTGTTTCTCGGAATGCCACCTTTTTAGAAAAGGAATTTCTTGTGAAAGAAATTAGTGGTAATGAGGTAGAACTAGAAGAAGTTCCAGCTACACAAACTGTTACTGATGATTTGGTAGAACCAGAAGATCCAATAATACCCAACGAACCTCAGCCACTCCGCAGATCTAGTAGGGTTCCTCATCCACCTAAGAGATACTACGCTTTTCTCGTAGACGGTGGTAGCGAGGATTGCATCATGGAAGATGATGACCCAATTAGTTTCGAGCAGGCCATCATAAGTGGGGACTCTGTGAAATGGCTGGATGCTATGCGATCTGAGATGGAATCCATGTACACCAACAAAGTATAGACTTTGGAAGTTTCTCCTGAAGGGGTAAAACCCATTAGGAGCAAATGAATCATCAAAAAGTAGATTGGTGTAGATGGAAAAGTTGAGACTTTCAAAGCTAGACTTGTAGCAAAAGGTTTTCGTCAACGACGTGGTGTCGACTATGATGAAACATTTTCTTGTGTCACTATGCTTAAGTTCATCAAGATCCTACTTGCCATTGCTGCATACCATGACTACGAAATCTGGCAGATGGACGTCAAGACCGCTTTTCTAAATGGTGATTTAGAAGAGAGCATGTATATGACACAGCCAGAGGGCTTCGTAGACAGTGGGAGCAGCGGAAAGGTGTGCAAGTTGCTTAAATCTATCTACGGATTGAAGCAGGCATCGCAGAGCTGGAACATCTATTTTGATGAAGCTGTCAAAGAGTTTGACTTCATCAAAATTATAGATGAACCTTGTATATATAAGAAGGCTGTAGAGAGTAAGGTTGTCTTCCTCGTATTGTACGTGGATGGCATACTCTTGATAGGAAATGATGTTCCTATACTACACTCGATCAAGCTCTTCTTGTCACACAAGTTCTCCATGAAAGATCTAGGTGATGCCTCCTACATCCTGGGGATTAATGTCTATAAAGATAGATCTAAACGGTTGTTGGGATTGTCTCAATCCAGGTACATAGACACCATACTAAAGAGATTTAATATAGAAGATTCCAAGCGTGGTAACTTACCCGCTTGCTCAAGAATCACTCTCTCCAAAGAGATATCTCTAAAGACCGATTTGGAAAGGGCTCGCATGCAAGGGATACCCTATGCTTCGGTGGTAGGTTCTATCATGTATGCGATGTTATGTACCGGACCAGATGTAGCTTACTCACTAGGTGAAGTGAGCATGTATCAATTAGATCCTGGGGAAATGCACTGGACAGCTGTGAAGAACAATCTTAAGTACTTGGGAAGGACTAAAGGAATGTTCTTGGTGTATGGTAACGATGAACTCTAGGTGGAGTCCTTTACCGATTCGTGCTTCCAGAGTGATAAGGACGACAGTAAGTCGGTCTCAGGTTTTGTCTTTACCCTCAATGGAGGGACGATATGTTGGAAGAGTTCCAAGCAAGATACCGTAGCAGATTTGACGATGGAGGCTGAATGCATCGCTGCCAACGATACTGTCAAAGAGGCTGTCTAGATGAAGAAGTTCATAGCTGAACTTGGTGTGGTTCCATCTATTGAGCATCCAAAACATATATATTATGATAACAATGGAGCTGTGGCTTTAGCTAAGGAACCCTGGTCCCATCAGCGATCCAGACATATTCTTAGACGGTATCACCTGATCAGGGATATAGTAGATCGCCGGGAGATCGAGGTCAGGAGAGTTGACACGAAAGACAACATAGCGGATCCACTCACAAAGGCCCTCCCCCAGACGCGGTTTGAGAGACTTTTTGGGGTGTTGGGTATGAGATACTACAACACATGGCTTTAGTGCAAGTGGGAGATTGTTAGGAATATGTATGCCCTAGAGGCCATTATTGTACATTGATGTATATTATAGTGGATGCTTGGACATATATATAGAGGACTTTCTTGCTCGACATGATAGTATGTTGTCTGGTTACTCTTTATCTTAACATGTTGACTGGTATTTTTTATACCGTCTTTCTCTTACATGTTGATAAAGCCCTTAGGATATGTACTTGACTACCAGGACTATGATGCAGATCATAATAGTGGGGCCAGGATGGTCCATAAGTACATCCTTTAAAAAGTTCCTATTCAAGAGGATATCGAAACAGGGCACCGATATTCCAAAGTAGACTCGTGTGTACGTTTCTTGACCCTGTATGGGGCGATGGTTGATCCCACAACCATTGGTGTATGACATACATTGTACACAGGTGCTTATTAGAGAATGGGTACGCCGAAAAGGACCCGCCGAGAACTCCTAGTTGGTATTATACCTATCATCAGATAGCAGTTCTCTGGTGACACAGGTACAGGTTAGTCTGTAGACCCAAGATCGTCATAGAGTCTTGTGTGGCTCCCACCGTGCTTTGATTTCCTCCCTACCACGGCTCAAAGGAGTCATGCAAACAGGTGTATTTTGGGTATAGTCCCGAGTCATATGGAGGCAATGAAAGGTTTCGTCTCTCCCGGTATTGCGAGTTGATGTTGCGCTATGCTCGATTGGTTAAACTGGAAGTCCCTAACCAGGGCTGCTGATGAGATGTACTGGTAAAAGTTACTAGTAGTTTCTCGAACCATTATGAGCCATACATCGGCATGACTTATCAAATTACTGGGGTCTGACGTTACCATCCCTAGACTCGATATGCGACATATCAGACGAAGAGACCGGACTGTACGGTAAGTGTTCCTTATAGACTTCATGAGAGTTTGGAAAAGCTTGCTTATTGATCTTCTAATCACTCAATACCTCGGTAGCCGTTACGTCCAGCTAGTACCGCTGACGGCTTGTGGGTAACTGATGTGATCATTATCTACTGCTGGCATATTGACGAGTCTTTAGAGTCCCACACAGAAATTTCCTGGTTCAAACGAAACGAAGTAAGGCACATATGCTGATATGTGCAGGGCCCGATTAAATATGAGTATGAGATACCGTATTCTAATCTGGCGGCTATTTGTTATCAGTTAGGTTATATGTGATATAACTGGATTATCGAATCAAGTGTTGATTTGATAATGTGATATACAGATAAATGATATTAGTCGGTTATATGTGATATAACCGGATTATTAAATCAAGTGTTGATTTAATAATTTGATATATATTGTATTTGATATAATTATATATTAACTAATATTATTAGCTCACTAATTATTTTCTTCATAATATATATATTAATATATATATATATATATGATATATATATATATATATATATATATATATTATATGAAGCATGACATGGATTTTCAATTTTTAGAAAATAGAAAATGAGGTGGAAAATGGGGAGACTTTTGAAGGCATAGGTTGAAGGTATGGTTCATAATATATTTTATTAGTTTGACTACACTATTGAAGTATGGTGCATATTTTCTATGTGAAAATATTCATGCTCCAATAAGTGAGATATATTGGTGAGCCATTCTTCATTCTATGCTTGATGCCTCAGCCATTTCTCTTGAGCTCTTGCTCTCTAGCATTCTCCATTTTCTTCACCTCTTGCTTCAAACTCTAGCAATCACATGTGTTGTGAACCATAGAGCTTGAAACCTTAATGAGTAAACAAAAACCCCTACTTCACCATCCTACAAACTTGATTAGCAATCAAGTGTAGTGTGTTGCCTTCACTAAAGAGTTTAGTGAAGAGGTAGCCTGGATTGGCGGACTTCGGGTGGATCATCTTCGGCACGAAGATCATCGGAGGAAGTTTGCACCAACTTGAATTGGAGCCTAGTAGAGTCGCGTGGACTACAATCCGGAGCTTTAGAAGAGAAGGACACGGTCATCAAAGGTTGTAGTCTCTTTCTCTTCTTGTAGTTGTTCATATCATCATAGATAAAATCCTAATATTCTAGTTAAGATCTTGGTTAGTGTTCGTTAGCACCCAAAATTTTGAAAATCGCATGTGTGATGCCTGTTTAAACCACATCGCAGTGCTAGCAAACACCTTCAATGTGGTTATAGCATTCATTTGAGCGGGATTTGTAACAAGTTGACTAGGTAAGGTGCCTAGCTCACGTCCTCCTAATACTGCAACTAGCTGGCGAATTTGCTTTTCAATATTTTCCAGCTGCTTTTCAACTTTATTAAGTCTAGTATTCTCGTCCCCATACCCTTATTGTGTGTTGGATTGGGTTGGGTGGAGGACCTTGTCTTATGTTTTGGAATTGTTGGCTATTGTTGCCTTGATTCCATTGTAAATTGGGGTAGTTCCTCCATCCTTGAATGTAGGTTTGAGAATACGGATTATTACTATTATTTTAATATGCAGCATTGTCGGTCTTTTCCCCTTGAGAACCGCTTAGAAGGGGACATTCTTTACAAAGGTGGAAAGAGTCTTGACAGTTTAGGAAAGGAGAGGGTTTGCTAAGTTGTTGGATGAGAATGGTTTTAGTTGATAGTTTTTCTATTGATTTTCTTATTGTTGCTAGCTCGGCTTGCATCCATATAGTAGCTTCAACTGCATATAACCCTCCCCTAAATATGGTTGAACCTTTCTCACTAGTACTCTTCCATTGCATGGTTTTATCAGATAATTCTTCGAGGAAATTCTATGCGTCATCTTCCTTTTCCATCATAAAGTCGCATTGACACATCGACTCTATCATAAGTTTAGAATCCATACCATCATACACTATCTGGTATAATTCCTACTTAGCTATATTGTGATGTGGGGATTTAATGAGAAGGTCTTTAAAACGTTTAAAATATTTCTAAAGATATTCCCCTTGTTTTTTTGAAAATGTCCTA
Source organism: Agapanthus africanus (assembly GCA_030015575.1). NCBI lineage: Eukaryota > Viridiplantae > Streptophyta > Magnoliopsida > Asparagales > Amaryllidaceae > Agapanthus > Agapanthus africanus. The sequence goes on along the minus strand of CM057344.1, from coordinate 133,679,645 downwards.
ATTTCATTTCTAAATTTAGCGGTTTTAAAATACGGGTGGAATTTTTTAAAGAATGTTTTAGTAAACTCCTCCCATGTGCGAATAGTGTTGGCCGGTATACTGTATAGCTAATGGTTAGCTTTATCAGTGAGGGCAAATGGTAATAGTCTAAGTTTTACAGTATCTTGATTTAACTGCTTCAATTTGAACAATTGGTATAAGTCCTCAAATTTCCTTATAAAGACATAGGCATCTTCCAATTCTAGACCATGGAATTTGGGAGGTGGGTTTATGAAAGAAGATTTAATTTCATAGTCATCGGCAACAATCGGTGAGACTATGCAAGATGGCAGTGATATGCAGACAAGATAGCATATATTCTGTAGGGTAGGTATAGCGGGGACGATCTCAGCCATAGTATCTATAAAATCAATAAGAGTCAAACGGTTTTTTCATCTCAACCCCACACGTGCATACACCATACGCAATAGTTTTTTTTTTTTTTTTGTTTTTTTTATATGCAAAAACTAAGATGCAGAAACTAAACTAGAGATTCTAGCAAATCATAATCGAAAATGCGAAAACAACCTAGAACTAGGGTTAACTAGGTTAAGTTACTAGACCCGTTCCTAACTACAAAGAAACAAATTGCGGGATAGATCCTCTAACAGCTTTTAACAACCTTGAAGCCAGATCAGTACCAGTTAAGCGAGAGGGTTCCGCTATACGAATCACCGAAATAGCGGGGCTTAATTAAATAACCACAACTAGTCACACGCCATCATACACCTCAAGATTGAATCGGATAATCGTTAGATTACCTACAACCTCCTCTTGTCCTATTGAGTGCGATATATCCTTAAGGGGCGAAATCTAGATATTTTTCAAATTAATGTAGGTTAATGCGGATGCTCAGTTATGATTTGCGGCCTAGGAAGGGTGATGAAATCTCCATCTAATCTGGATTTGAGTTTTTGCCCATTAGAATCTTTTTAAATATGCAATGCAATCTAAAATAATAAAAAATATAAAATCTAAAATAATATTTTTATGGCGCAAAGAATCCTGCAAAAATCTGTTAGTTGGAATAAAATCGAGATGTTAGGAAGAACGAGATCTTACCTAGATTTGCTTCCTGTTCATCTCGATCATCTCTTCCAGTAAATTCGTCTCGATTCCTGAAATTTTAAACATAAAATTTCTAGAATCAAATGCACTAAAGGAAATCTAATTTAACCTACAACTAAAATCTAAAACTTAAATTTAAATGTAATTAAACTATACCTCTCCGGCAACAGCGCCAAAAACTTGATAGGGATTTTTATTATCTCCAAATTTAACCATAAGTATACAGCTTATCGCAGTCGTACTTGAGTATCGTTCCCACAGAGAGGTGTGTTAACTATTTTTAAACTAAGTTAAAGAGTTAGATTTTTTAAAAGTACAAATAAAAGTGGTTTTTTATGAGAGAGAAAGTTTTGGGTTTTTTGTATTGCTTATCTTTTTATGGTTTATTTTAAAAACACTACTTCTTTTCTCTATCTATTTCTAATATATTTTCTATTACTTAATATAAAAGCATAGGTTATATTAAATTAATTAAAAATAACATATCAATTATAAAAGATCATTTAGAAACTATTTTAAAAACTACTTTCTAGATTATTAAGAATAATGACCTAGGTTGAATTTATTTTAATAAAAATTATATCTTTACCGTCCCTAATTAGGGTTCTAGTTTGTCAAACTTTCATCATTCTAATTAGTTTCTAGGTGTATCACCTATTCTTAGATCCATTCAAATTGTCAATTATCATTATTAAAATCTAGTTCATATGATAAAAACTTAAGTTTATACGATGAAAACTTAAAAGAAACAAATTATATTAAAATAAATTCACCATTAAACACAAGAAAGAAAAGAGATAAAACATCCAACCATAGAAATTACGCAAATACAAACCGTAGAAAAATAGATTAGTTACTCATATTAGAAAAAAAGAAAACTTTATTCATAATAAAAGTACTTACAATTATTCTTGATTGATCACTCTTCAAGAGTTAACCCTAATTTTTAAGCATATGAGAGAGAAATGAAACACTAGGGCTATACATGTGCTTATATAAGGCTAAAAAAGTTTGGAGAATAAATAATAAAAGATACAACAGAATCAATTTTCTAACAACTATGAAAATCTAATCAATGTGAATCTAATTGCTCTGTTGGATGTTTTTGCAAGCCTTCAGAATTTTCGAAAAATAAAATCCTATATCTTATATTAATTTATGTAGAAAGAGGATCGTGCCCATAAAAATTCTCATCAAACGACCCAAAATCGATCACTGATCTGCCTCTGTTTGACTATATTAGTCGCTAATCTGCCTCCGAATTTTGGTTTCGTGGCTCCAGATTTTTTCTGTGGTTTTATCGTAAATTTAGATGATTATTTAGCACAAAAAATCTTGAATATCTCGTCGTATCTCTGCAGTTCCGTAGATCTCCGAATTGTTCCCAAATTAAGGATATAATTAGACAGGTTGATTTGTTATTTTTGATTTGATTTGGTTTCTCCAACTGATTTATTATTGTGATGATTGATTTGCTTCTATTTGTTGCAAGCTGATTTGCAATAATATTCTCAAATTTGTTCCAAATTTGCAAATTGTCTTTTGATTTTCTGAATAACTCTCTTAAGTCTCCATTGTACGCACGTAATCCTAATTTTAGCACAATTTTCCATCCTTTTGCATTCAAGCCCTGTTATCTGTAATAATTCACAAAATATACACAGAACAGCATGATATATGACAATAAAATAATAAATGGGTTAAAAATTATGCAATAAATTGCACCAATCACTTGGGCGCTAGTGTTATTCTTTTTCCATACTCTGTATATAAGTAGTTAGGGTTAGGTGAGTTTAAGCCCACCAAGATCACTTTACAATTAGCCGACCGGTCCATTAAGACTCCTATGGGTGAAATCGACGATGTGTTGATTAAATTTGGGGAATTTATATTCCCCGTAAATTTTTTCGTGATAAGAACAAAACCCGTTACTAACCATAGGAATCAAATTCCTCTCATACTAGGTCGGCCCTTCCAAGCCACTTCAAATGCATTGATCAATTGTCGTAATGGTTCTATGAAACTATCATTTGGGAACATGATAATTGATCTAAATATTTTTAACCTTGGAAATCAGCCAAGTGATCCCTATAAGCCCTTCGAAATCAACTCAATTAATGAAATTCCTGCTGATGACGATGTTGAATCTGATAATTTCAACTTAGAGGAGTGTGTAGAAGATGAACTATACAAGAAAGAGGAAGTCGACTTTGATGACTCACCACGGATAGAAAATATGAGCCCACTTGAGCCAATGGCTCATCCTGTTGAAGTATTTTCCCTTGAAAATTTCGATGATGGTGGGTTAAAAGATTTATTAGATCCCAACGATTTAGATGCCGAGGCTATATCTTTTGAGATAGATTCCTTCGAAGAAAATAAAATTTCGGAGAACTCATATTTTGATTTCTCAACATCCATAGCAGCCGAAATATTCAGTCCTTGGGATTCAGAACAAGAACCACCTAACTTTGAATCTTTCTTCTATTATGATGATACGGATTTTGAGAATGATTCTTATCTTTCCGATGAACTGTTAAACTCAGGGGACACTGATTTCTATACTGAAAGATTCAACGAGATTCTCGAGGATGAACTCATATTTCTCGAAGAATTAAAGGCAATAATAAATCAAGCACCATCGATCGATCAAGCACCGCCAATATTTGATGTATTTCCCTTGCCAGCTGAAGAGGCACAAAATACATCATTTTGTCCTCATATCACAATTCTTCCTTCCATCTCATCGCTCACTCGCTCTCGTTTTCACCCCCACCGTTTCTTCCGCTTACACCAATATCGGCGGAAAACCAATTGGCATCTTTCTTTCTTATCATACGATACCTATAAGAATGCTAAGATTTTCAAAGAAAAACCGAAGATTTTCCATGATAAAAATATTTTACGAAAAGATTTTCAAATGGGCCAAAAAGTTTTACTATATGATTCACGATTGCATCTATTTCCTGGAAAATTAAAATCGCGATGGACAGGGCCTTTTATTGTCAAAAACGTTTTTTCACATGGAGCTATCGAGATTGAAAATCCTAAAATTGGTGTGTGTTCAAGATTAATGGTCAAAGATTGAAACCGTTTTTAGAATTTTCTGAGAAAATGAGGCAGAGCTCATGGATTTACATTTGCTAGACACTTGAAAATATTTTAAAACCCCTCATTTGTAAAATATATATATATATATATATATATATATATATATATATATATATATATATATCATTAGTTTCTTAGTCGTGTTCGTGGTCAAGGGAAGGGTTGCGGTAGACAGTGAGGGCACTGTCAAGTTTAAGTGGAGGTGATTTTGTACATAGTTTTTAGTCTTTCAAAAAAAATAGAAAATTTGAAAATTTTGAAAATGGAAATGAAAAAGTGAAAAATATATATAAAAGAGAGAAAGAGATTATAAGAAAAAAAAAAGAAAAAGAGATAGTTAAATGGATGTAGTAATAAGTTGTCATGAACCCATTCCCAAAAGACTGGTATCATGAAGGAGTTACTAGGTTTGAGAAGATATAAGTGGAGCCTATTTTTTGAGTCCAAACATTTAAACGCTTATATCTTACTATATGCACATGCACACATCTTGAAGTTTCGGATAGTAGAAGAGACCTGACACGCTCTTGTCGGCAATGCCCTAGTACGAAGAGAAAAAAAATTTAATATAAAAAAATGAACACCGTCTTACAATTATTAAGATAGCATAAAAAAATTCAGCAAGGGTGCTTCATCACCCAGTGATTTAGACCAACTGGTTTGGGATCATTTGTTGTGCCTTACGTGTTGCAAGATTAGGATACTGTTATTTACGCCCAATAAGTGATCATATTCGGTAATTAGTTGGTTAGCACCTCATGAAACATTAACGATCGTATGAAAAATATGGAAACAAGTCCATCAATTTGATCATCAATTAAAAAGTAATAGCGAGCGAAGGGCAACAGTATGGGAGCTTGAATCGAATTCTTCGAGTGTAGGGATGATTTTACACACATGTAGGGGTTTATGATTATTTTTGGATGCAAGATAGATGGGAAAGATTGGAATAATGTTGAGAAAGTAATTTTCAGCATAGATTAAATTCTATTAAGACATGATTCATGACGACTGAAAATCTATAAAGTTTAAACTATTTTTCGTATTAATCTTATCTATTCCTATCTTTGTATATAGTTTTCATTTTCTTATTTTTGTTTCCTTTATTTTCTTTAATAGGAATAACAGTAGGAGTAGGCATATGAATAGGAGTAGGATTTAGCTAGATAGTAATTAGTTTAGTCTAGAGTTTGAAACCCTATATTTTTTCAAGGACTAGCAAAAGATAAGTGCGTGGGTATTTGATAGGTGTAATTTATTGCACATTTTTCTAACCCATTTATCATTTTATTAACATATATTATATTGTTCCGGATATCTTTTATGAATTATTATAGATAACAGGGCTTAGATGCAAAAGGACGGAAAATTGTCCTAAAAGAAGGATTACGTGCGTACGATAGAGAATTAAAGGAATTATCCAGAAAATCAAAAGAATAATCTGCAAATTTTGAATAAATTTGGGAATATCATTATAAATTAACAAAGTTTGCAACAAATAGAGGTGAATCAATCATCACAACAACAAATCGGTTGGAGAAACCAAATCAAGTCAAAAACAACAAATAAATTTGCCTAATTATATGCCAAATTTGGGAACAATTCGGTGATCCACGCAACTGCAGAGAAACGAGAATAATTTTCATGATCTGATAACTAAAAAGAGCTCAACAAATCAAGAGAATCGAGCACAAAAAAATTCGTGCTACGAATCCAACAAAGCGCCGCGGATCAGCCGCAGATTAAACCTAGAACTTTCTCTCTCTTGAAAACCAACTTTTATTTTATTTTGCATTTAAATTTTTATATTTTAAAAACAACTCAACTTTATCTTAGTTTAAAATTAGTTAACATACCTCTCTATGGGAACGATTCTCAAGTACGACTGTGATAAACTGTATACTTGCGGTTAAATTTGGAGATAATAGAAATCCCTATCAGAACGAAATCTATAAACGTCCACTAGAATTCTTGAATCAATTATAAGCATAGGCAACCCTAGGAGATTTCTCTCAAATCTCTCTAGATCTCACAAAGCCTAGTTGTCACCCTCTCAATACAATGATCTTTCTCTCCTAACTAATTTTGGCAGCATGGAATACATATGAGAGGTCCCCTTTTATAGGCAAGCCCTAATTCTATAAAAAAAACAAGAAATAAATCTAAATTTACCAATACAGATTCACTGCAAATTTGCAGTCGACAGACGTATGACCCATACTTGGGCAGACGTCTGTCTCTAATCTGTATCTCTGCGTTTTCCTTGTTCAGACGTCTGTCGTGTCCCCGAATGTTTGTTCTAAAGTCTCGGGTTGGACTTTATTTTCTTCACCAGATATCTGAACCACACTTGGTCAGACGTTTGGCCTTCAGTCTCCGGATGGGGCTTGATTTTCTGTGGACGTTTGTCATTGCTCTGTGTTTCTGACATGCTATGTCCAGACGTATGCCCTTGTCTTTGGAAGACGTCTGACCTGATGCATTCTTCATAATTTCTAACAATATGCCACTTGAAGATACTTCAGCCTTGATTCCCAATGCTAGTGGACTTTACACGACTCCGCTCTACTCTCTCCTCATCAGATTTTCATGGAAAGGTTCACCAAATCGCAACAGAGCTCCAGCTTGTCTCTTTCTACAACTTTGGTGAACATATCAATCGAATTCTTTTCTCTTGCGATCTTTTGCAATGTCAACTCACCATCTTCCACCGTAATGCGAATGAAATGATAACGCACCTTGATGTGCTTCATCCAAGAGTGATATGCCATGTTTTTCACCAAATTTATTGCACTTTGGTTTTCACTCCATAAGGTATTGAAGTCTTGCTTCTTGCCCAATTCTTCAAGTAACCCTTGCAACCATATTATCTCCTTACTGGCTTCTGTGATCGCTACGTACTCCGCCTCCATAGTCGACAATGCCACTATCTTTTGTAGTTGAAAGAACCGACTCACCATTGTTCCCCTAACCATAAATACGTATCCCGTTGTGCTCTTCCCACTATCTCGATCTCCCGAGTATCTTGCATCAATGTACCCATGCACCTTTAGAGAGTCACCCCCGAAACATAAACAGTGACTAGACGTACCCTTAAGATACCTCAAAATCCACTTCACTGCATTCCAATGCTCCTTACCTGAGTTTTTCATATACCTGTTAATAACTTCCATTGCATGTGCAATATTAGGTCTTGTACTCACCATCACATATATCAAACTCTCCACTATAGATGTATAAGACACGCTCGCTATCTCATCTTTCTGTTCTTGAGTTGTCAGGCACAACTCCTTACCGATTTTGAAATTCTCCATTAAGGGCGTACTCAACGTCTTTGATTTGTCCGTGTTAGTCTGCTTCAAAACCTTCTCAATGTAGTCCCTTTGTGATAACCACAGTTTCCGTTGCTTCCTATCTCTCACGATCTTCATGCCTAAAATTTGCTTTTCCGTTCCCAAATCCTTCATGGAGAATTTTTCAGCCATCATCTTCTTCAAACTTTGAATCTTCTCGAAATTCGGACCGACAACTAGCATACCATCAATGTACGGTGGTATAATAATAAAGTCACCGTCCTTAAAAGTTTGGACATAGACGCAATGATCTGATTCACAGTGCATAAATTCTGTCTCCAACATAAACCGATCGAACTTGAGATACTACTGCCTAGGAGCTTGCTTAAGCCATACTAGCTCTGCCGCGGTTTACACACCATAATTTCTTTCCCTTTCACTTCATATCCCAGTGGCTGCATCATATAGATCTCCTCCTCCAAGTCTTCATGATCGAACACGGTCTTGACATCCAGCTGCTTTAAGTGCAAGTCCTCCACTGCCATGATACTAAGAATCACCCGAATAGATGTCATCTTTACAACAGGGGAAAATATTTCTTGATAGTCAATACCTTGTTTTTTTGCATAACCCTTGACTACCAAACGAGCCCTGTACCACTTCACACCATCAGCTTCATCTTTAATTCTGTACACCCATCTGTTTAGCAACGCTTAATGACCCTTGGATAGCTTTACTAGTTCCCACGTAAGATTCTTCTTCAAAGAATCCATCTCCTCTTCTATAGTTTTCTCCCACTGCTTTCTAGCACCGTCACTTGTTACATCTTCAAGGGATTCAGGCTCTCTCGAATCTGTGTACAACATGAAGTCGGTAACAAGTCTATCAGGTAGCCTCCTATCTTATATAGATCTCCTCAGAACTGGTACATCTGTTTGCTAAACATGGTTACCATCCTGTTCTTAAACCTGATCCTGCACACCTCCTCTAAATTCTAATCTTTACTTGTAGGCACCTAATTGCTCTCTTGAGTTCCATCTAGCTCGACGAACTCATATACTACATCTTCTTTGGCTTGTTTCTCTTCTTTGTACAAGTGTTGCTCATCAAAGACGACGTTCCGGATTCGTATTACCTTCTTTCTTGCATAATCCCATAGCCGATATCCGAACTTGTCTCCACCATAGCCGATGAAAGCACACTTCTTAGATTTTGAGTCAAGCTTACACATTTCTGTTTTATCAATCAAAGAATACACAATGCAACCAAAAACTTTAAGATGCATATAATTAACCGGTTTACCTTACCAAATTTCTTCCGGAACACCTCCGTCGAGCGCACTCGCCGTGCTTCTGTTGACCAAATACACAACAGCATTGATCGCTGCTGCCTATAGGAACTGTTCATCGCCAAAAATAGAGACGAAACCAGGATGGTCATCTTGCCTGAATTTGGGGGCAGATGCTATTTGGATTTATCCGTCCACCTCTCCGAAAATACCAAGTTGATTTATGGCGCATTGTATCGGAGGTTTCGACGGATGCGGCCATTGTAGCAGACTTCGTCAGATTCCCCTTCATTTGCGAGGGGTTTTGATTGTGGGGACGCTCTTCCCTGCAGGTGCAAGCCCCTGCAGTTAATTACGTTCCCGCATCGCGATAACCACTTTCTCCTGCTCCAGATGTTCACTTCGTGTCGTGTGTGTTTGTTTTATTTTTGGTTGCCCATGGATTGTATACGGAGACTAATTTATGTTGCCGCCCGTAGGGCGTGGATTAGTCTAAATCCGTATATTCATAGATTTAGATTTGGGTTGATTTTAAGGATCGTTAATCTCGTTTGAGATTAAGATCAACTTAAATATTTGTTGAGGATACGTTAGTCTAATTTTAGACTAAGATCTACTCAATGGGATTTTAGGATCCTTCAGACCCAACAAAAGAGCATTTGGGCTCTATTGCTTTAGTTTAAGAACGTTTCGAGCCGTTGTTAGTTTGAGGACGTTTCAGTCCGTAGCTAGTTTAAGGACGTTGCGGTCCGTTGTAGTTTAAGGACGTTGTTGTCCCTAGCTAGTTTAAGGACGTTGCGGTCCGTTGTCGCCATTTTGGGAAGTGCATCCAAAAGCATTTGGTTGTCGGGACCCATAACCTCTCTGAAGACGTTGGGGAATTACAACGACATGTATCAGAGGTGTGGAGAGATGTATCCTTGAACCAAATTCCAGATTGAGGGGAGAGATCATGGTGGACCATCCAAGAATCACTAGCCATTTTTGGGAGACTAAGATTAACTTAGGAGATATGGGATGGACACCGTTCTGGTCAATTAGTTTGGGAAGTCATGAGCATAGAGGCTCGGTCTATTTGGATGTCCAAGATGTTTTTTTCTCAGGAAGACTTAGCCAATTTGGGGCTGAAGTTGGCTTCTTATAGTGTTAAATACTAATATATGCTCGGTGCTCACGTGCTCCCATGTGAAACTCTAAAGCAGTGTTAAACACTGAAATTTAGGACGCTCACGTGTGGCACGTGAGGCGCCTGAAAGTTGGCGCTATACACTTGGGTCCAAATCCCCGTCTGTATATAAGTGTTAAACACTTAATTCTTGTGGCTATCACGTGTGGGCACGTGAGGCGCCACAGAGTTGGGCACTGCTTCGTTAAGTTTATTCCCTCTTCCTTTTATAAGTGCTAAGTACTTCGCTCATATAGTGCTCACGTGTGGACACATGAGGTGCTCATAATGTGAGCGCTATCTTTAGATTTTTCCTTTTTCCATTTAAGCAACTGTTTGGAGGTCACGTGAGAACATGTGATTCGATCTCAGTCATTCCTTTTTGTTCATCGGAGGTGCTCACGTGGGAACGCGTGATCAGTCTTTTCTTTTATATGCGTAGAGATTTTGATATGAGTTTTAAGAATTTTAGGTCCCTTGTTTTATTAAATTCTTATACAGGGTTAAACCCTAATTTTATCAGAGAAATTAAATTACTATATACTTTTGGAAGAATTAAATTCTCTGGACTTAGTTCTTTCCCCTAAGTTTTGAATCTGCATAACAGAATCTCCCCGATGAGAATTAAATTCTCAACTTGTGAGGAGATCTGCTTCTGCAGTCCTCAACCAGAGGAAGAAATATGTTCTTGTATGAAGGGTTAAACCCTTAAAGAAGAGATAAGATAATCTATGTACTTTCTTCTTACCTAGGATTTTTGTTTAAGAAGAGGATCTTCTTCCTCTAGAGAATTGAATTCTCTTTTTCTCCTTTTTTTTTGTTTCTCAAAACTTATAGGGGGTCTCTCTGTGTATTCTCCTCCTCTCCTCGCTCCTATTTATACGAGAAGAACAAGAGTCAATTTGTTAAGAGAATCTCTTATTGAGAGATCATGATTGATTTCATGATCTTTTAGATCAATTGGTGAATTTTATTCACCGTTGGATTTTCTAATCCAAAGGCGATCTGTTAATAAGAGAAGATTTCTCATTTTTTAACCAAATTATGAAATATTTTCCTACGATAGAATTTTATTCTATCAGACGATCACCGTTGGATTTTTGATCCAAAGATCTTTCGCTTAACAACAGAGGAGATGTTTCTGTTTTAATGAAGACCAGGGATATATTTCCCATATATATAGAATTTAATTCTATCAGATAGTTTAGAAAGATTTAAGGAAATAATTTCCAAATAGGATTTTGATCCTTTTATTTAGAACCAACTCGCAAATGGCTATCGCGATGACCCAGGAATTTAATTCTATCTGCTTGGAAGGTGTTTAGGAACACTCACGTATAGCACGTGATCCCTATGGAGTTAAACTTGTTTTCTTACATGCAACAGCCTGAAAAGGGCATCACGTGTTAGCACGTGAGTTTCTCTGGCCTGCTATTTGTTTTAATATGGATCCTATATACTTTGTATATAGATGCTCACGTGCTTACACGTGAGGCTCAATTTCAGTCTGTCAATTATTTAAACGCAGCGCGTATAATCTTTTTATATAGGCGCTCACGTGTGGGCACGTGAGGCTCCATTAGTGGGGAATTTTCCCCATCCCTTTTTCTTTTTTTTTTTGTAAGGGAACAAATGCCCCCAGCGTTGTTCTCACATGGCTTCCATGTGAATGCAATGCTGTCACCCTTACAGCCGTTAGATATGTCTAGAGGAACTGGGAGATGAACCGCTCCCATCATGTCTTATAAATGCAGGGCTTTTGGCCTCTGGGAAGCCCCACATTCCTTCATCTTCTTCCTTGGTTATTTTCTTGAGAATTTAGTTCTCATTTTCAGAGCTTAGTTCTCTGCCTCAAAATCTTTCAAAGTTAAACTCTGCAAAACTTTCCTTTGGGTAAGGACCTTGAACGACCCTCTCTTGCTTTCTGCCCTGGATTTTAAATCCATCATCAGAGCATAGTTCTTTTCTTGAATTGGTTTCTTAAAGATCCCAAAACATATATTATGTTTTTTTTGTAGATTTTGAAGTCTTGAGTCAATGGGGATTGTTAATCCTCCTTTTAGGGTTTTACCCCATCACCGATATTTAAGAACCTTGGAATTTAATTCCGTTTTCCTTGCCTTCTTGCCATGAGGGTTTTCTGGGATTTAATCCCTTTATTAAAGGAATTCAATTCCGTATACCTACATAACTTGGCTCTGAAATAGAGATTCAGAAAAAAAAATTATCCCCCGATTTTCCCAAATACTTTTAGGGTTTTAATACCCTTAAAGCAGATTTGAATCTGTTGCATTTTCTAATAGGACTTGCTTTAAGAGTTGTTTAAACTTCATTGTTTGGAGAGAATCCTTTTCGATTCTTTCAATGGTTGTTTTGCTTTCTCATTGGTGAGCCGCCATATTGATTTTGTGGGGGCCATGTGTTTTGTGGGCAGTGGTCCCGCGAAACAAACATCCGGTCGTTTTCTTCTGTTATTATGTCACGCCCCTCTTCGCAAAAGAGCGGTAACGGTACGTGACAAGCCCGCGACGTATTTATTCTGAGAAGGTCATTTCTCAAAACAAATACGCTAAGCGTATATAAGCAATATAAAATAACAAGAAAAGACATGATAATGAAAATCCAATTTTATATATTTACATTCCAAACTTTCACAAGTTTCAAACTGAATACATGATGTCTGAAAACAAAGATACATAAAAGGAAGTGCCTAAACAAGTGGCATACTGGAAGTAAAAACTGGAAGAAAAAAACTAGTAGTCGGTCTGTTCCTTAAGCTGAAAGTAATCCTCCTAACTCGGCTCGATCTCCTCAATCTCTAGATCATCTGACGAACATTCCAAGGAAACAAAAAAATGGATGGAATGCCCGTCAGCGAACTTGCGCTCGGTAAGTCCCCAAGAAAGGTGGGATGTGAAAGTATATAAATGAATATGCAAGGTGACATGTGATATAGTACGAATGGAAATAAAACATGAACAAGTATAACATGGTGACATTAATGACAACTATATAAGCATGACAATATAACATGAGCATAGTAAACAGATATAGCATGAATATATAAACAAGTATAGTAGCATGCATGGTAATATGTATGTCAACTAGATCAGCATGACAAATAAGTATAATATAGCCGTGGAATATAGGTATAGTGAACATGAAGTGAATGTAAGTATCCTAAAAGGTCTCTAAAAGGGTAAAAGTAACTAACGCGAGTTCAAGTATGAATGTCAACCAATCTCAAGAGTATTCTCGAACCCAAGGCTATCGTCCAGGGGCAAGGAATCACGGACCCAAAATAGCGGGACTTAAATTGTTATCGAAGTATTCCAAACCCAACAGACTATCATCCAGGGGCTTGAAAACACGGGCCCTTAATAGTGAATTCATGATTTGTACCGTTTCAGCCCGGTACCACAGCAACATAATTTGTACCGTTTCAGCCCGGTACCACAGCAACATGATTTGTAATAATGGGACTCATGAGATTTCGTTGGATTCATACTCAAATTACCCCAACACCCCGTGTATAAAAGTCTATGATTAATGTTAAGGATCTTGATCAAATTCATGAATACAAAAGGTAATGTATAATATCAAGTTTCCATGATTTAGTTCATGTCAAGAATCATGTATCATATCAAGTGCAAATCATGTCAATTGTATTCATGGTTCGAGTCAAATTAGATCAAGCATGTTAGTTTAGTACAAGTCATATCAGTAGTCATGTAAACATATCAAGTATTCAAGTGTTCATTGCTAAGTCATATAAGTTATCCCGTATAGGGGTATATGGGTCATTTAGAACTTCATGGTATTTATTTGATTTATGCCATTAATTCTTGTGGGGGTTCTATGTAAAAATGTTCAATTCATAATAGCCTTTGAGGATGCTTTCGTAAATATATATTAATTAAAATATTGAGAGTATTTAATAAAAATATAATTTATATTTTATGGTGTTTTAGTGGGGAAAAATAACCAATAGAATTTTAGGGTATTTTAATGCAAGAATTAATCTTTTGAAAACACAAGGTATTTTAATGTAACTTAATCTTGTTTTCTTTGAGTACATATAGATGATAATTATTTTAGTTCATTATTTAAATATAGTTGAAGTGTTTTAGTTTGTTAAAAACTGTATTTATTTTTTTCTCCGAGATCGACGCTCTGTGAAGAGTTCGGATCTCGCTCACTAAACCCAGGATGTGCTTTAACCAGCACTATCTGTAACAGGGTTCTCCTGAAGAGGGCGTAGAGGCAAAATTGAAAAGGGACAAGATTAAATCTATTTTTAAAACTATAGGGTATTTTAATAAAAACTCTTGACCATAGATTTTACAAGTAGTTTAGATTTCCTTCGTGTGTGGGGAGTAGGTCGTTACCCCGTGTGGTATCAACTAAAAATATGTATAACAATTTCAACAATACGGTTTCTAAAGAAATTCATATTAAAATATATAGTTTTAATATTAGCAGTAGCATAGTATGGTATTATTAAATAATGAGTAGTATGCTAGCATGTTACTATTATCTTTTAGACAACTCTGGGGGATTAGTAGACTGGTTTCAAAAATCTTGACCGGTTTAATCATTTCCATTTAATTCCTTTCTAAAGATTGCGGGCTCAAACATTGTATCTTGCTAACCAAATAATTAAACACCAGAAGTTATATGAATTTAATATAACTCAATTTTATTAGCAAAGATTGTCCCAGTAAATGCACTATACTGCAAAAAAAAAACATTGATGTTATAAGAATTAAAATTGACAATACCATTGCTATTATTTTGGGAGATATTCAAACGCAAACTTTATCAAGCAAAACGACATGCACATTTGAAGTTCTATATGATAAGTAACATTCCAAATCTGCACAAAGATATATGCTTTTATATAGGCACTAATCTAGTGAGCTCTTTATACTGGCAGCACATTGGATGAGGGGTATACAAAAAAAACTGCTGAAAATACCTAATCACAACTTATGAAACTTCTAAAGAAAATACATATCATTAGGGATTACGACAAGAAACGGCAGCGAATTTATAAAAGAGCACGACAAGAGGAAGAGGGGAACGGGGACTTACGACAAGAGTGGACATCGGTTTAATGAAGTCATAGCAAAGGCAGGGAGGGAAGAAGACGGAGGAAAGAAGGGACTTACACTGTAACACTCGAGCCCAATACTACTATTTCTGTTACTGGTTGAGTGTTAGATATTACTCATTTCATTTATCTTGCTTGTTTGGGTCTTACTGTAAAATTTTAACAGGCTAAGTCATTTCTGCATATAACGAATTTTAGCACCTAAAGTAAAATTAAAAATATCTATCTTGGCCTACTCGTCACCCCTAGCCGCGTGGTAGCGTCCGTGCGTCGAGTTCTCGTTCCGTTCGGTGGAACGGGCGGGTTTGGACGACTACGCGCGTGTACATGTGGCCGACTTGGGGGTATGCTTTTTAATCATAAAACATTTCATTTTAAAATTTGGAACCCGCTTAAAATCCTATTATTTGAATTTCAAATTTTAAGCGCAACCCGGGCGCGATTTGGAAATGTTTCATTTAGCGCCGAAATCCCAAATTAATAAAATATTCGAAACTAAATATATAATCTAAATCCTGCTGTTAAAAATGGAATTTGGAAATCTTTTAAAGGTTTATTTAAATATTTCAAATCCTTTTAATAACCTTTTAAAAGATTTCCAGCCAATCACGAGCCCGTGGGCCCCCTTTATTATTCCAATCTCTCTCTTTCTCTTTCCTCCTCTCTCTCTCCAATCTCTCTCTCTGTCTATCCCCTATATTTATCCCTTCCCAGAAATCTCCCCAGAACGAACACGAGAACCCATCGCTAACCCAACCCAAGCGGCTCGTCACCGTCGCCGCCGCAACTTCCCCGCCGACGTTACGTCTGTTTTCCCGGTTCGCGACCCGTCGAGGCAAGTATCACTTGCTACATGCTATACTATACAATTATATATGTTTTGACTCATTAAACCTGCAAAACTTAACTCGGTATGGTTATTCCCTCATTGGCTTGCAATATGACATATATCATTTTACAGTTAACATGGAAATTACAATTTGCTACTATTAACCTACGAACCAAGTTTACCTGTTAATCACATTTTTTTACCGTTAATAGATTATAGTACTCTCCTATGTAGTTCTATTACATTCGGATGTTCGTATTCAAAGACTTGATATAACCGTATTGCATCATCCTTTAAACTGTTGCACCGCTAAGGGTGCTCAAAACCTGTTAATTTAATAAAACAGTTGCACTATATTAATGCACTATGGTGATTGAATGAACTGCTTATTTCCTGCTGTTAATCCCCTGTTCGATTACATATCTGTTGTGAGCACACCCACGACATCGTTACATCTTGACTTGACTTGTTACCCATGATATATATTGTTACACCTGACATGGCACTGTTTACTGTTGACCTGACCTGTTACCTGATCTCGTGCCTAATGCCAACAAACCTGACATGTTGTCCTCATGGACCATTCCTGTTGTCTATCCAGAAAAACCAACTGTTACCTGACCTCGTGTTGGCATTAGTTCTTGACTACTGAATACCTGACCTGACACATATAACTTGGGGGTATGGGGAAATCAAAAGTGTAAACTAAAGTGTAACTTAAAAGGGTATTACTTGATCCGTGGTCCCGGGGGGTAACGGGACAGAGCCATTCGTGACTCTTACATTTTCCTGATCCGTGGTCCCGGAGGGCAACGGGACAGAACCACTATTGGTTCCCATCTTCCTGATCCGTGGTCCCGGGGGGTAACGGGATATATCTTTTGAGTTACATGGAGGATTACTCAAATTGATTTCAAAGACTTTAGGATAGAAAACCTGATAGAACAGTTTAGTTACTCACTGCACACTACCCTGCACGGCTTGTTTCATATTATTGCTTTATTCATGTTTATTTCTGCTTTGCCTATTATACTATTCATATTATATTATTGGTTGACATAACACGCTGACGTCTGGGTTTTGCATGGCCCAGATTCTTTACCACTGTCGCTGTCCGAGCAGGAGTACTTCAGCCAGCAGGCTGATTTGTGAGTTCTGTAGTGGTTAGTTTTATTTCCTGCATTCTTATTTCCAGATGTGAGCCCGCATTATAGGACATACTTTTCTATTATTGTATTGGATCATTTGCTTCCGCATTTATTTATCATTGACTCTTGTTATTCTGGATTGTGGACATGTTTTAGATTGTTTTATCTTGTTCTTGATATCTCTACAGCCGTAATGTGACTGTGGATGGATACTTCCTACCCACAGGTAGCATGGTTGGCTATGTCACGTGCCCAATCTAGCGTACTCTGGGAAGCGGGGTGTGACATGGTTCTTTTGGTATCAGAGCCATAGGTTAGTTGGGTTGATTCTTTTGTAGTTGGGTATTGTACCCAATACACGAATCAGAATACCCGTGATTAGGAAACATGTCCTGCCACCTTGACCGTTTTGCCATTCTTGAATCACATTCTTCCTGATTATATCTTTTACGACGTGCAAACTTACTTTGCATGTCGACTCGAAAACCTGATTCCTTGTTATTCCTAGGACTTAGGCGACTTAGGTGGAGTTAAGTAATTGTGGCTATGATACCGCGGCATAGTTACAATGCGGTACTCTATTTAATGTTAGTTATATGTATGCCCTAGAGGCCATTACTGTACATAGGATGTATATTGTAGTGGGTGCTTGGACATATATAGGGAGGACTTTCTTGCTCGACATGATAGTTTGCTATCTGGTTGATCTTTACCTTAACGTGTACGCTGATTGTCTCTCTGTTACATGTTGGTAAAGCCCTTAGGATGTGTACTTAACTACCTGGACTATGATGCGGATCATACTAGTGGGGACATGGTAGTCTATAAGTGCATCCTTCAAAGTCCCTAGTCATGGGTGTATCGAGACGGGGCATCGATATACCAGAGTAGACTAGCGTATACCCTCTCGACCCATACAGATGGGCGATGGATGATCCCATATCCATTGGTGTTTGACATCAGAGATGATATACGGGTGCTCAGTGGAGACTGGGTACACTGGACAGACTCGCCGAGAACTCCCAGATGGTATTATACCTTACGTCAGATGGCAGTTCTCTGGTGACACTGGTACATAGTAGTCTGTTGACCCGAGATCGTCATAGAGTCTTGTGTGGTTCCCACTGTGCTTTGATTTCCATCTTACCACGTCCAAGAGGGCATGCAAAATGGTGGTTTTTGGGTACAGTCCCGAATCACATGGAGGCAATGAGCGATAGGAGGAGATTCGTCTCTCCCGGTATAGGAAGTTGATGTTGCGCTGTGTTCGATTGGCTATAACCGGAAATCCCTGGCCAGGGTTGCTGAGATTTACTGGTAAGTGTTACCAGTAGTTTCTCGAATTGTTATAGACCTCATATCGACACGACTTATCGAGCTACTGGGGTCTGACGTTTACCACCCCTAGGCGAGATATGCGACATATCAGACGAACAGACCGGACTGTACAGTAAGTGTTACTGGTTGGATTCACAGGAGTGTGAGCGGGCTTGCTCGTCGATCTTCTGATCGCTCAATACCCGGGTGGCCGTTACGTTTAGCAGACCGTTTGCGGCTTGCGGGTGTTTGATATGATCATCACCTGCTGCCGGCGTATTGACGAGTCTTTAGAGTCCTACACAGAGGTTTCCTGGCTCAAGCAAAACGAAATAGGAGCGCATATGAGATATGTGCGGGACCGAGAATAATGCGTGTATGTGATACCGTATTTCATTCTCGCGATGAATGTATCGATTGGTTGTATGCGATATAACCTAGTTATCGAATCAAGTATTGATTCGATAAGCCGATACATAGGATACTAGTCGGTTATATGCGATATGACCGGATCGTTAAATCAAGTGTTGATTTAATGATTTAATGTATAATTATATATTTGATATATTACTTTGCATTAACTAGTATCGGTTATCTTTAAATGGATATTCTCACTCGGATGTGCACATTGTATATGTGATATACTTTTGTGCACTTGATTGTATCATGTTTGATGATACATGTTTGCTAGGGTTTTTGTGTAAAGATCAAACCATGGTTACATGTTAATGGTTAGGGTTTTGTTTTATTCACTTATTTATTTATCTATTGATTTTTGGAAAATGAAAGGCATGAAAAGAAAATTGTGGCTTGATTTGTATTCTAGTTGAAGCTTCATGAAGCTTTGACCTAAGTGACCATTTTTGTCTCATGCTTAACCCTAACCATTCCCACTGTTGGAGATAGTGCCCTCAGAGTCAATTATTGGATCACAGGCACGTGATTGCAATGATTGAGGGAGGACCTATCCCAGGAGGACAGTCTTACTCGAGATGATAGTATGCTATCTGGTTTATCTTTATCATCGTGTACTGCTTTAGGTGACCTGACATGTCGCTATTACACGTTGATAGAGCCCCTAGGATTCTTGCTTGACGACCAGCAGTATGATGGCGATCATATACGTGGGAGCTGGTAGTCTATAAGCACATCCTTAAAAGGTCCCTAGTCGTGGGAGTTTCGAGACTGGGTATCGATACTCCATTAGTAGACTAGTGTATACAGTCGAGACCCCGACGAGGGGCGGTGGCCGGTCTCACAAGCCACTGGTGTCAGTTGGTTCACCTAAGATGTATACAGGTGCTCATTGGGTTATGAGTACACCGGACAGGACTCGTCGGGAACCTGCTAGTTGGTCTTATACCAGATGTCAGATAGCAGTTCCCTGGTGACATGTGTACAGGTTAGTTCATCGACCTGAGATCGTCATTTGTCTCATGTGAGTTCCCACTGTGCTTTGATTACTACCCTACCACGGCTCAAAGGAGTCGTGCAAACAGGTTTTAGTTGGGTACAGTCCCGAGCCACATGGAGGCAGTGAGCGGATCTGCAGGGGTTCGTCTCTCCCGGTATTGGGGGTGAGGTCGCGCTGTGTCTAGGAGAGCCATTACGCAAAGCCCTCGGCCGAGGCAGGAGGTTTACTGGTAGGTATTCCAGTAGTATCTCAGGGCATTCTGGGCTACACTCCGACACGACTTGTACCGCCTTTGGGGGTCTGACTTTTACCAACCCCCTAGGCCCGACATGCGATGCTCATAGACGAACGGACCGGACTGTACGGATATTGTCACTGACAGGCTCAGTTGGGTGTCGGGGTGAGCTTCCTCATCGACGTCCCTTTTGGTCAATAGCTGGTGGCCCGTTACGTATTGGCTTATACCTCTGACGTGCTAGTGGTTAAATCCACAGCCATTGTATTGACGAGTCTTTAGAGTCCACCACACTTTCAGTTACTCAGCTTTCGGGCGAAACGCTGTAGAGGCCGTATGGAGATATGGCAGGGTCCGATCAGATACGTGCGGTATTGCACGGATCAGGATCAAACAGTTTGTACTTGTCGCCGTATAGTTATATGGCAGGGTTCGATCAGATACGTGCGGTATTGCACGGATCAGGATCGAACGGATTTTACTAGCCGGCTTTGGCTTAAGCCGGTCCTAGTCTAGTACAGTGTAGATTTTGTCTCTTTGCATTTGTATCCGGACGGAATACAGATGCGGGTGTGTATGCACAGTATCGGGGTTTTCCTGTAATTTATTACGGGACCAGTTTTCTGGAGTTGCCAGTTTGCATTCCATTCCGGCCGGTTTTCCTTTGTTCTTTCCCGGCCGGACTTTTCCGATGGAGGGGGTAATTTGCAGTTTTGCAAATTACATTTGTGGAGGGGTTTTCTTGCATAATGATTGATTATGATAGCTTTCATATCTTTCATCCATTACTTGCTTTAATGTGATTTGAAATGAGTATGGGTTGAATAGTGTGTAAGCATGGTGTATGTTTGTTTGTGGTCACCTCTTTGATCTCCTACACTCACCTCCCTTCTTGCTTCATATATTCATTCCTCCACCTTATTCTTCTCACTTGATGAAGATGGTTGAAAAACATTTGAGAGAAAAAGAAAAAGATGAGAGTTTTCCTTCTTGAGAGTTTCATTCTTCTTGATCTCATTTTCATGCTAGAAAAATGCAAGCACCATTTTTCTAGTCTTGATTCCTCCATCATGGCAACTTAACCCCATTGAGACAAAGCATCTTCTACACTGCACATTCTACAGCATATCTTGAGCATGTCGAGTTGCCGGCTTCATGCTCGAGTTGCCTCGGCATTGAGGCGGGAGCCCGTAAAAGACGAAGGCGATGTGGTGCCCTTTCCGGGGAGGAGGCGACGATGTGGAGCCAAGACTTTCCGCGGGAGATCGGGATGATGAAGAGAAGACCGGAGGACTCGGATCACTCGGTATACTTTTCTTCCCATCTCTTGATTGCTAGCATTAGGTTAATGGTAAACGATCCGGGTTTTCTTTGTCCGCGGTAGCGCCGGTTTCCGAGTAAGGAAAAATTTTGACTCCGCAATTTGGCCTCGAGTAAGACGGCCGGGGCGCTTCCGTGGCGCAACATGGTATCAGAGCCACGCCATTAACCTTATCTAGCTTGTTCTAATGCGTTTTACTTATCCGATCGACCAAAATCTCAAAAACCGTATTTTAGTTCACATCAGTTTCTGTTGAAAATTTTTGGTGTCTAAATATTTTTCAGGTGGTCTCAGAAAGATGTGCAGGGAGTTATAAGAATTCTGAAAAAAAAACGACAAATTGAACCCTTACTTAGAGCGCGGAAGCGCGGCAATACCCCCCTTTCTGCCGCGCTTCCGCCGCACTATGGTGGGCCCACTTTGTTGTTTTTCTTCAGTTGTCTTATGGGCCTAAAATATGGCTTTTGGGATATTAAAATTGGGCCAGTTATTTCTGTGAGTTCTACAGTTTTCTTTTGGGGCCCGCTTGTTAATTATTTGATCGATCGGATATTTTAAACACATTATTTCATAGTATTTACATTATATCTGCGACCGTGAATGACACTTGATCGGTAAATCCCGTCTAACTGCTATAGCCCGGTTAGACGGATTTGCGAACGTGATTTTCACGTTGATGTTCTATGTTTATGCTGTGTTGTTGCGGATCGGTCGTGGGGGATAGCCTGGATGCAATGCTAGTACAGTTTTGGTGTATTATGTACATTTGATATTGCGGGGCGAGCGTCCGACATGTGGACCGCCGTCACTGCCTGTTTGTATTATTCTTTTGGGGCACGACCTGGTTGCGGTCGATGTACCCGGTGTATGTATATTTTACTTTCTGTACTAGGGTTACCCCGCGGAGGGGTGCACGGATAGCCGGGTTCTAGAGGGCAACAAGCCCGCATCTCATGGCATTGGGACGGAGGGGGCTTCACTCTAGGATTGGCGGGCTATTCGCCGCACTCGTAGGGGGTACAGGTTGACCCAGAAGGGGTGCCCAAGTTGCCGGATTCCGTGAAGTGCTGGGTGGTCCATTCACGGTACTGAAGGGGGCTGCCTCGCTTCAGGTTTTGGCGGGTGACTTGCCGCACCCGTAGGGGTCTAGGATTTCATTGCACAGGCTATCCACACGACCAGGGGAACGTCGGGTTTCAGCAGCGGCTCTATGAAACCCGGGGCTTCCAGATATCTGTATTGTTCTGTGATGCTGTACATTTCTGTGATGTTGCATTTTATTCACGCCTTGAGCGAAATACTATATATTGGTATATATATTACTAGATGTTGTATATGTTTTACATCCGTGCTAGTCCAGTCCCCGCTCTGCCGTTAGTTAGCTAACCTAACGGGTGATGACGGGACCCAGTGGCGAATGCGGATGGCATATACGTACGTCAGTATATTTTCGTTCTTTGTGGTGTGATCAATTGATGGGACTGCGTTGATTCGGATCAATGCAAGATAAACAAACCTATTCTGATGTTGTTGGAACACTTTTCAATAAAAGCTGTTATTGCAAGGACGTTCGCTTTTGTTTTGCATCGTGGTATTCATTTGGAATATCCTGCTCCTCAGTCGACGAGGCAAGGGCTGAGATCCCTTCACCGGGAGTGACCCCTTGGACAGAAGTTTGCGTCAGAGCATTAACTTCACTATAGCCGATTACTTTTGCTTTGCATCGTGGTATTCAGTTGGAATATCCTGCACCTCATTCTACGGGGAAAGAGCCGAGATCCCTTCACCGGGAGTGACCTCTTTAGTAAAGGTTTTCGTCACTATATTTTCTAAAAAGTTATGCAGTTCCTTCAACGATATCAAGTTCATTACGTTAAAGGTTTTTCGCCAAAAACCAGTCGTAGCCCTCCGTCATTTCAGATTAGTATTACTTAGTATTCGTGCTGCGTATGTCGTGCTCAGCCGAGGCGTAGTGTTCGGTAGCTATGTAGTGCTTTTCTGTTGCATGGATATGTGATTGGTTAGGACAGTCGTACGGTCATTTTGGCTCAGTCAAGGACTCGTGCGGGTGGGTCTAATGCAATCAAGATAATGACGGGTTGAACTTGACTAGGATCCTTTGATATGTTGGCTCAGTCAAGGTCACTTGGGTCCTAGGGGTAAAAATCACATCGGGAGTTTCAAAAGAACTGAAACTTGCCAGGCATGTGCATACCTTCTGGAGTGTGGTGACTTGAGTGGATTCCGTCAAGTTATCATGCGATGATAGTTGGATCCCGATTCCCACTGATGAGTTAGTTTACTCCTCGGGTGACCCCGACTAGTTCTTCTTTCAGGTTTGAAGGAGAATTTGAGGTACAGTAGGAGGTTTCCAGATTAGACAAAGTGGTAACCATTCTGATCTAGGATAGAGTGCACACTGAGTGTTTCTTTTCTCTCTCTCTGGCAGCGACCATTGACCCAACCCTGGACTATGACTCAGTGACCAAGTTGACCGAACCTTCTTAACACTGGCTTTTGGATTGTCAGAGTTGCAGACCTCATTGCCACTCCTACTTTTACCCTTTTTCTCCAGGACACCCCGTATTAATACGAACGTCCACTTCCATTGGACAAAACCATCGTATGGTTATATACGAACTCGAAGGACTTCGAGGATGGTTTATGGTTCTGGAGAAAACGGATAGGATTATTCAGTTGTCTTTTCTTTTCACCTTCTCTCAGGTTGCGAGTACTCCTTGGTTTAGGAGTAGTACACCTATTACGCAAATTGGATAGTCTTCTTCCAAACCATAGGCTGGTGCCGACCGGTAGGGAATGAAGAAAACCAGTTAGCCTAAAACGGTGTACAGAAGGTATTAAGATTAAGACAAAGCAAGGGATTAGTAAGAGGGCAAAGTAAATTACGACTGATATTCACGACCAAACCAAGTATTTCTTCGCCAATCCTAAATCACCTTTGTATTTCTCCAGGACACTCTGTATCACTACGAAGATCCACAGTTTATTGGATACTCCATCGTATGGTTATATACGAACTCGAAAGGAACTTGTTCCAGTTCGGGGATGGATTCTGGTTCAGGAGAAATAGGAATTAAGTACATTCTGGTGTCTTTCATCTTCACCTTCTCTCGCATTGCGAGTGTTCCTAGGATTAGGACAGTACACCCTTTATGCCTTTTGGATAGTCTTCTTCCAAACCATAGGCTGGTGCCGAACGGTAGGGAAGGAAGAAAACCATTTGGCCTAAAGGGATGTGCAGACGGTAATGACTAAAGACATATAAAGGGATTTGGACAGATGGCAAAGAGATATACGGTTACAGTTGTGAATCTGGATAATGGAAGAGGCATTACTAAGAATACCAGGATACCCCGACGAAACATTTCAATGTTTCAGTTTCACTGTGTACTGTTAAAAGAAAACTGATTTCCCGATTAGACACTTGCTCCAGGGTATGTATTTACCGGGTTTGATTCTCACATCTGTATGGTTTTACAGATGATGAGTGGGAGTAAGTTATTGGGAATTGGGTGATCATCCTCATTATATCGGGATTCGTTGTAATCGGTGATATTTGAGGAAGCCACCTGGGTTGTTTGCCGGTCGGCAAATATTTGGTTTTGAATATCCGCTGTTATGCACCAATTTCAAAATGATATATCTGTACGTCTATTTTCGTAGAGTGAGATATACCTTTTGATATTATGTCGATGACATTTACCTATATCAGTGGATGGTTAGGTAAGGAGCATTAAACAGCGGTGTAATTCTTCTTAACCATAAGTACAGTTTTCAACCTACGACACACAGTGAAAGAGTTGTTAGACTCAGCGGACTTATACAGAGTATTGTATGTTGTCCAGTGTCCATTAGGACAGAGGGGTTGGTCCTCATACTATATTCTGTTTACTTTTAACTTCTCTAGTTCTTAGACATGTGCTTCGTGGGAACACAAGGTCTAAGTTTTGAGGAGTTATAGGTATTTGAATAGAGTAGGGAACCAGGTGTACCAAGTATCGGTATTCTTCAAAGTGATCGAAGATGTAGATACTTATGTATGGTATTCAGTTGATAGTAATGATAAAGAGAAATTGCTTCTCTTTCAGGTTACTCATAATTGGAAGCATTCCTAAGTTGAGTAACGCTGATCGGCCTCCTTCCATTTAGTTGACATGCACTGGAGACAGCTGCATGATTTGAATCTGGTTCAATTAAATCAGTGCCTCTGTTTCTATATTGGATATAGAACAGTTCATATCTTGACATTGTTAAGGTACGGGGAGTTGTCCGGCTTATGCTTAAAACCAGACACTGGACATCTCAAGGCACGTTTCTGTAATGGCTGTTTGTGGGTTGACCCAGGCTATGACGAGGGTTGACTTTCTACCATCTGGAAGATCAATAGTGATATTGTTCTTAACTCGCCACAGTTTTAATAAAAATGGATTTTTTCAGAAAAACAGAAGTGGGAGTATGGTAGAACTGGAAGTGATTCCAGAACCGCAAACGATTACTGAAGATTTAATAAGGAACCTAAAGGTTCAATCTGATTTGACATTCCATTGGCCACTCCGCAGATAAGGTGGGTAACTTCAGGCACCCGAGAGGTACTCCGGTAGCCTCAAGGACGGTGACAGGGAAGTTCTTGTTTACCCACACTTGCCATTGTTGTTGTTCCAGGCTGCGAGACCTGGCAGGAGGATGAGTATAGCGTCATTCTAAACTAGCTTTAGAAGTGCACATCTATATGACTCTGGCAGAGGGTTGTCGTAGTCAGTGGGAGCAGCGGAAGCATTGGTGGATTTTATGCTTATGTCTATTTATAGACTAAAGCAGATATAGCGGAGTTAGATCATCTGTTTCTGATGTGACAGTCATGGGTTTGACGTCATCAGAATAGGGGATGGATCTGTTGAAAAGGTAGTAGGAAGTGATATTCCTATACTACGATCGGTTATACTTTGGTCGTCACACAGTGGTTTCTCCACAAGGGACTTGGATATTATATCAGACATACTGGTTACTAGATCTATGGTTTTAGATCTAGATTTGGGTGGTTTCCCAATCTGGGTACCTTGACAGCATTCTATGAGTATTTAGAATGGACGACTCCTGGCATGGTAGTGTACCTGCAGGTAATGGAGTCACCCTCTCTAAAGGTGTCTTATAGACTAAAGGGGAGAGGGATACGCATGATTGACAGATCACTTGCTTAGGCAATTGAGTCAATCATAAGATGTCAAGTACCACACCAGATATTGTTCTTGCACTAGATGCAATAAGTTGATATTGATCCAATCCTGGAGGAACAGTCGGAAGCAGTTTTAGAACATAAGTGAATGTTCTAGGGATATGATAACGGCTGCCTCCTTTAGGAGACGGTTATCACTCCAGGCTTCCAATGTGACATGGAAGACAAGGAGGTTGTCAGAGTTATAGTTCTCCCTCTGACGAGGGACAGTATTTTGGACAGGTGGTCCAAGGCAATACTGAGGGAGGCATGGCGCAGGATACTGATTAAGTTCAGTTGTCGATACAGTCTAAGAAGTTTGGATTTGGAGTTCATTTATGAGCTAGGTCCCATCAGACATCCAGACATTCTAAGACAGGTATTGCTCATTTCGGGAGATGGCTTTCTCCGCGAACTTGAGATATAGAGAGACATAGAAAGATACATCACAGCGGATCCACTCACTGAGGCTATTCCTCGAACGCAATAGTTTCGCAAACGGGTTTTGTGAGACTGACTAGTAGAGGAGTTGGGTGTTCGGTATCACACGGGCTGTGAGTATGCGACATCGCAATAATTAGCCTTGAGTGCAAGTGGGAGATTGTTGGAGATAGTGCCCTCAGAGTCAATTATTGGATCACAGGCATGTGATTGCAATGATTGAGGGAGGACCTATCTCAGGAGGACAGTCTTACTCGAGATGATAGTATGCTATCTGGTTTATCTTTATCATCGTGTACTGCTTTAGGTGACCTGACATGTCGCTATTACACGTTGATAGAGCCCCTAGGATTCTTGCTTGACGACCAGCAGTATGATGGCGATCATATCGTGGGAGCTGGTAGTCTATAAGCACATCCTTAAAAGGTCCCTAGTCGTGGGAGTTTCGAGACTGGGCATCGATACTCCATTAGTAGACTAGTGTATACAGTCGAGACCCCGACGAGGGGCGGTGGCCGGTCTCACAAGCCACTGGTGTCAGTTGGTTCACCTAAGATGTATACAGGTGCTCATTGGGTTATGAGTACACCGGACAGGACTCGTCGGGAACCTGCTAGTTGGTCTTATACCAGATGTCAGATAGCAGTTCCCTGGTGACATGTATACAGGTTAGTTCATCGACCTGAGATCGTCATTTGTCTCATGTGAGTTCCCACTGTGCTTTGATTACTACCCTACCACGGCTCAAAGGAGTCGTGCAAACAGGTTTTAGTTGGGTACAGTCCCGAGCCACATGGAGGCAGTGAGCGGATCTGCAGGGGTTCGTCTCTCCCGGTATTGGGGGTGAGGTCGCGCTGTGTCTAGGAGAGCCATTACGCAAAGCCCTCGGCCGAGGCAGGAGGTTTACTGGTAGGTATTCCAGTAGTATCTCAGGGCGTTCTGGGCTACACTCCGACACGACTTGTACCGCCTTTGGGGGTCTGACTTTTACCAACCCCCTAGGCCCGACATGCGATGCTCATAGACGAACGGACCGGACTGTACGGATATTGTCACTGACAGGCTCAGTTGGGTGTCGGGGTGAGCTTCCTCATCGACGTCCCTTTTGGTCAATAGCTGGTGGCCCGTTACGTATTGGCTTATACCTCTGACGTGCTAGTGGTTAAATCCACAGCCATTGTATTGACGAGTCTTTAGAGTCCACCACACTTTCAGTTACTCAGCTTTCGGGCGAAACGCTGTAGAGGTCGTATGGAGATATGGCAGGGTCCGATCAGATACGTGCGGTATTGCACGGATCAGGATCAGACAGTTTGTACTTGTCGCCGTATAGTTATATGGCAGGGTTCGATCAGATACGTGCGGTATTGCACGGATCAGGATCGAACGGATTTTACTAGCCGGCTTTGGCTTAAGCCGGTCCTAGTCTAGTACAGTGTAGATTTTGTCTCTTTGCATTTGTATCCGGACGGAATACAGATGCGGGTGTGTATGCACAGTATCGGGGTTTTCCTGTAATTTATTACGGGACCAGTTTTCTGGAGTTGCCAGTTTGCATTCCATTCCGGCCGGTTTTCCTTTGTTCTTTCCCGGCCGGACTTTTCCGATGGAGGGGGTAATTTGCAGTTTTGCAAATTACATTTGTGGAGGGGTTTTCTTGCATAATGATTGATTATGATAGCTTTCATATCTTTCATCCATTACTTGCTTTAATGTGATTTGAAATGAGTATGGGTTGAATAGTGTGTAAGCATGGTGTATGTTTGTTTGTGGTCACCTCTTTGATCTCCTACACTCACCTCCCTTCTTGCTTCATATATTCATTCCTCCACCTTATTCTTCTCACTTGATGAAGATGGTTGAAAAACATTTGAGAGAAAAAGAAAAAAGATGAGAGTTTTCCTTCTTGAGAGTTTCATTCTTCTTGATCTCATTTTCATGCTAGAAAAATGCAAGCACCATTTTTCTAGTCTTGATTCCTCCATCATGGCAACTTAACCCCATTGAGACAAAGCATCTTCTACACTACACATTCTACAGCATATCTTGAGCATGTCGAGTTGCCGGCTTCATGCTCGAGTTGCCTCGGTATTGAGGCGGGAGCCCGTAAAAGACGAAGGCGATGTGGTGCCCTTTCCGGCGAGGAGGCGACGATGTGGAGCCAAGACTTTCCGCGGGAGATCGGGATGATGAAGAGAAGACCGGAGGACTCGGATCACTCGGTATACTTTTCTTTCCATCTCTTGATTGCTAGCATTAGGTTAATGGTAAACGATCCGGGTTTTCTTTGTCCGCGGTAGCGCCGGTTTACGAGTAAGGAAAAATTTTGATTCCGCAATTTGGCCTCGAGTAAGACGGCCGGGGCGCTTCCGTGGCGCAACACCCACTAACCCTAGTTTAGTCTCTACACTTGACCATGGTTGGTAGATGATAAGTATTATTATTATTTTCATTTTACTTAACTTATCATAATATTCATCTTCTTCTTCTTCTTCTTCACTTGAAGAAAAAGCTTTCCTCATCAATGGCAACTTGATGAAATGAGTGAGAAATCCAAATCTAAAGTGAACCCACCTCCTATTTCTTCATCCTCTACCTCTTGCCAAGTAGTATAGGGTGTTCTCTTCACAAGTTTCATGACTTGGTGAAGTGGGAGCTTGATCTAGTGATGCCTCGATGTAGATCATCTTCGGCACGAAGTCGACGACCTAGCCCGTCCATTTCTCCGATGAAGCCGACGCTAGAGCCCGGGTTTCCATTTGGACAGTGAGGAGACTTCATTGCTGAGCTATGGAGGTGGAGGACCGGATCTACAAAGGTTGTATTTCCATTTACCATTTAGTTAAGTTGTTAACTAGTTGCTTTTTCGCCTAAACTTCTAGCCAACGATCCGTATCAGGGTTTCTCGGCACCATAATTTTTGAAATTGGTATGGTTGATGCCTTGTGAGACCTTCTTAGTGTGCCTAGGAACCCTACAGTGGTATCAGAGCCTAGCTAGAGCCTTAGGCGATGCGTAGACATATCAGGTTCCTAGGCACTCTTAAGAGGTCTCACAAGGCATCAACCATGCCATTTTCAAATTTTACGGTGCCGAGAAACCCTAATACGGATCGTTGGCTAGAATTCTAGGCGATAACAATAACTAGTAAACAACTTTACTAATAGAACGGAAATACAATCTTTGTAGATCCGGTGCTCCACCTCCATAGCTCCGTGATGATGTCTCCTCGCTGCGATCATCGGATCCCGGGCTCTAGCGTCGGCTTCATCGGAGAAAAAGCGGGCTAGGTCATCGACAACGATGCCGAAGATGATCTATGTCGAGGCATCACTAGATCAAGCTCCACCTTCACCAAGCCATGAAAACTTGTGAAGGAAACACCCTATACTACTTGGCAAGAGGTAGAAGATGAAGAAATAGGAAGTGGGTTCACTTTAGAATTGGATTTCTCACTCATTTGCTCAAGTTGCCATTGATGAAGCAAGCTTTCTTCAAGTGAAGAAGAAGAAGAAGAAGATGAAAATGATATGATAAGTTAATTCAAAAATAAAAAGTAAATGAATACTTATCATAATCATAACCATGGTCAAGTGTAGAGAATAAATCATGGTTAGTGGAAATGGTTAGGGTTAAGCATGGAGACAAAATGGTCACTTGGTCAAAGCTTCATGAAGCTTCAACATGCATCCAAAGAAAGCCACCATTTTGCATTATGCTAAATATTTTTCCAAAAAGAATAAATAGATAAATAAATGAGAAAAGGAAATGAAACCCTAACCACTTAAGTAACCATGGTTTAATTCTTTACACAAACCCAAACTAGCATGTATCATCAAACATGATACAATCTTGTGCACAAAAAATATATCATATATACAATGTGCACAAACAAGTGAGAAAATCCATTTAAAAGTGAACCGATAAGAGTTAATGCAAAGTAATATATCAAATATATAATTATGCATTAAATCATTAAATCAACACTTGATTTAACGATCCGGTCATATCGCATATAACCGACTAGTATCCAATGTATCGGCTTATCGAATCAACCCTCGATTCGATAACTAGGTTATGTCGCATATAACCATTCGATACATTCATCGCGAGAATGGAATACGGTAACACATACACGCATTATTCTCGGTCCCGCACATATCTCATATGCGCTCCTATTTCGTTTCGCTTGAGCCAGGAAACCTCTGTGTAGGACTCTAAAGACTCGTCAATACGCCGGCAGCAGGTGATGATCATATCAAACACCCACAAGACGCAAGCGGTCTGCTAAACGTAACGGCCACCCGGGTATTGAGCGATCAGAAGATCGACGAGCAAGCCCGCTCACAATCCAGTGAATCCAACCAGTAACACTACAGTCTGGTCTGATCGTCTGATATGTCGCATATCTCGCCTAGGGGTGGTAAACGTCAGACCCCAATAGCTCGATAAGTCGTGTCGATATGAAGTCTATAACAATTCGAGAAACTACTGGTAACACTTACCAGTAAATCTCAGCAACCCTGGCCAGGGATTTCCGGTTATAGCCAATCGAACACAGTGCAACATCAAATCCCTATACCGGGAGAGACGAATCCCCTCCTATCGCTCATTGCCTCCATGTGACTCGGGACTGTACCCAAAAACCACCGTTTTGCACGCCTTCTTAGACCTGGTAAGATGGAAATCAAAGCACAGTGGGAACCACACAAGACTCTATGACGATCTCGGGTCAACAGACTACTCTGTACCAGTGTCACCAGAGAACTGCCATCTGACGTAAGGTATAATACCATCTGAGAGTTCTCGGCGAGTCCGTCCAGTGTACCCAGTCTCTACTGAGCACCCGTATATCATCTCTGATGTCAAACACCAATGGATATGGGATCATCCATCGCCCATCTGTATGGGTCGAGAAGGTATACGCTAGTCTACTCTGGTATATCGATGCCCCGTCTCAATACACCCACGACTAGGGACCTTGCAGGATGTACTTATGGACTACCATGTCCCCACTAGTATGATCCGCATCATAGTCCAGGTAGTCAAGTACACATCCTAAGGGCTTTACCAACATGTAATAGAGAGACAATCAGTGTACACGTTAAGGTAAAGAGTAACCAGATAGCATACTATCATGTCGAGCAAGAAAGTCCTCCCTATATATATCCCAGCATCCACTACAATATACATCCTATGTACAGTAATGGCCTCTAGGGCATACATATAACTAACAATCTCCCACTTGCACTAGGGCCATCTGTAGCATTGGTTGTAGTATCTCATACTCAACCATCCCATAAAAGTCTCTCTCTGGGAAAAGGCCTTCGTGGGTGGATCTGCCGTATTGTCCTCTGAGTCTCGTCTCCTTACCTCGATCACCCTGGAGATCAACCATCTCCATGATCAGGTGACACTGCCTTAGAATATGTCTGGATCACTGATGGGACCGGCGTTTCTTGGCGTAAGCTACAACTCCATTGTCTCACAATGGTAGGAACGTAGTTTATCTCATGAACCAATATACACCCAAACAGCCTCTTTGGTAGCATCTTAAGTAGCGATGTATCCAGCCTTTATCGTCTAGTATGTCACGGTATCTAGTTTGGAACTCTTCCAACATACCGTCCCTTTACTGAGGGTAAAGACAATGCCTGTGACTGACACTCAGTCGTCTTTATCACCCTGGAACCCTTCCAGTGATTCTCCCCAGGATCGGTTGATACCGTCTCACTACAACTAGTGAGAATCCTAATATCCATTTAGATCTATCTCATAGATCCAAAAACCCAGGATTTAGGAGGTATCACTTTGATCCTATGTGGAGAATCATTGTGATAAGCGGAGATTGATCGAGCGTAGCATAGGAAACTCTTTCCTTATCAAGAGTAAGTCATCCACGTACTCTACGAGGATCGTCACTATACTCCCTACTACCTTTTTGTTTATACAAGGTTCATCTACCATTTTGATGATGTCAACTTCTTTGACTAATCCATCAAAACAGATGTTCCAACTCCGCGATGCCTGCTTTATCCTATAAAGCATTTTGCACACGTATTCGCTGCTCCCACTGTCTACGAGGCCCTCTGGCTGTGTACTTATAGAGCTCTCTTCTAAAACATCATTTAGAAAAGTTGTCATGACACTTAACCACCAGATATCGTAGTCATGGTCTGTAGCCGTGGCAAGTAGGATCTGGATGGACTTAAGCATAGATCCTTAGAAAAGGTTTCATTATGATCCATATCTGGTCAATGATGCAAACCTTTAACAAGTCTAGCTTTGAAAGTCTTAACTCTTCCATGTACACCAAGTAAATCTTCTCAAGATATACTTGCTCCTGATGGGGATTTAACCCTTCAGATATAGCAACCAAAGTCCATACTTTGTTGGTGTATTAGGATTCCATCTCAGATCGATAAACATCCAGCCATTCTTACAGAGTCTTACTCTCGATGGCCAGCTCGAAGCTAGTTGGGTCATCATCTCATGATGCAATCCTCGCTCCCACTGTCATAGAGAAACAGAAGTATCTCTCAGGTGGGTGAGGAACCCTACTAGATCGGGGGAGAGGCTGAGGTTCGTTGGAATCTACTGAATCCTTTGGTTCTATCAAATCATTTGCTGTTGTTTGTATAGCTGGAACCTTTCCAGTTCTACATTACAGACTTTGCCTCGAGCTTGTCCGGATTTTGCTTTCAGACATAGGCCGGTCAACCCCAAATCTTAACTAGCTTAAGACATGGGCTCTTCCCTTTCCATATCACATATGAAATGGTAGGCAACTGATTTGATTGGAACCCTATTCAATAGGTATGCAACTTCATAAGTGCATAACTCCCAAAAGGAAAAAGGTAACTCAACAGTACTCATCATAGAGCACACCATATCAAATAGGGTGTATCTGCTCCGCCCTGATATACCATCGTGCTATGGTGTATACGGAGGAGTAATGCTGAGAGAGAATCTCATTCTCCTTTAGAATAGTCCAGGAATTCCGTGCTCAAGTATTCTCCTCCCTGATCACATCAAAGGACATAATACTTGTACCCTTATTGGTTCTCTACTTCTAACTTATATTCTGTGAATATCTCAAAAGGTTCAGACTTGTGTTTCAACAGGAACATAAGTCTGAATCTTGAGAGATTATCAGAGAATGTAATGAAGTATAAAGAACCGGTCCTGGCATGTGTAGACAGGGGACCTTACATACATCAACATGTATCAATCCCAAGAGTTCACTAACTCTTTCTCTGTTTCCATTAAACAGAGCTCTGCTCATCTTATCTTTATGACATGACTGGCAAGTTTCACAAGATGTAAATTCAAACTGATTTAAATATGCATCTACATGTAACTTCAGCTAGTCGGGTCGCAGTGATATGACCTAGTCTACAATGCCTCAAGAAGGATTCGTTCATTTCTGAACTGTTCCTCTTTTGTGTGTTCCGTATACTAAGAACTGTAGTTTGATTTAGAACATCAACGCTTTTAGATAACGTGCCTGAACCGATCAACTTTTGATATAGGAAATGTTCAAAACATTATCCAACAATACAAAATTTTACCGTTTCTTTACTAATAAAGAGACAGATATGATTTTGTATATCAGGTTCGGTATCTAATAACATTCATTCAGAATCAATGTATTGGTAATACAGGGTGACAGTGACCAACAGACTTGGCTGCAACACATGCCCCGTTTTCTGCCTCATGAAACTTATCACCCGTTCTCAGTTCTCTACCTTTCTGTAGCCCTATGTAACAGATTACATATCTGGGATCCTGATTTGGTATCACATACCCAGGACGTAAAGGATACTGAGAAACAGTTCTCTGTAATGAACGCACCCGAAGATGATGCATCAGCATGCACTCTCTTCGTTTGGGCGGCACGGGAATTCTGGTAATCCCCTATTTCCTGCTCTGTCTTATAACAATTATAAGTTGGAGCAGGACCAATGTTCCCTAGCTCAGTATAAAAAGTGGGTTCGGTCAATATTCCGTATTATTATCTTGATTAAGGCGTGATATGGTCGCTACCTGGAGAGAGAGAGAAGAAAACACTCAGCGTGCGCTCTTGCAAGAATAGATTGGTTATTATTTTATCTAATCAGGATGGCTCCCACTGCTTTTTATCAAATCTTCCTTCAAATCCTAAAAGGAAAGACTAGCCGGGATTAATTACACACTACAAGTTCGCCAATCTTTCAGCCAGGCCAGTGTCGGTACTTTGAGGGAGGTCCCCCGTGCTTTCGCACGAACCTAATTAATGTAAACCTCGTTTTCCCAGAGGCGTAACCCCGTTGACACCTTTCTAGACACCTACTTAATCGGCTAATTGTAATGTGTAAAACTCTCCCAGGAGTAACTCTTACTCGCAGTGGGTATCGGGATCCAACTATCTCATAGAAGGTATGCAATCTCATTGCAAATTTCAACACTTGAAATTCCCGATAATATTTTGCCCCTAGCAGCTATATGACCTTAACATAGTCAACAAATCATAAGTGCTAGTCAAGTTCAACCCGTCAATTCTCGATTGAATTAAACCCACCCGCACGACCCTTAACATAGTCAACAAAGTCGCACGACTACTCTAATCCAATCGCATCATATGCTTATGCAGATAAGCATTAATTAGCTACCGCACACTACGCCTTAACATAGTCAACAAACGTAGCATGAATACTAACTAGTACTTATCTGAAATGACGGAGGGCTACGACAGGTTTTTCTGAAAACCTATTGCGTAATGAACTTGATATCGTTGTAGAATCAAATGAAGTTTTGAAATGGAATGATTTTGAGGCTTTTCTAGTTTTGCTAAAGGAGTCATTCCCGGTGAAGGGATCGTCGGTCCTTTTCTCGTCGAATGAGGTGCGGGATATATCATATATATCACTGTGCAAAGCAAAAACACTTAAAAGCAATCAAAAGACAAACCGAGTGTGTAGCATCTGCCAGTTATTGCTAAAGGAGTCACTCCCGGTGAAGGGATCTCGGTCCTATCCTTATCGAATAAGGTGCAGGATATATCATATATACCGCTGTACAAAGCAAGAACTGTAGCTACCTTTTTTATTTTGAAATTTGATTCTACAACATCTTAGGTTTCTTTTCTTTCATTAATCACATTAATGAAGTCCCATCATTTAAGTACCTAAACATCACAGATAAATACGACGTACACTTATGCCATCCGCATTCGCCTCGATGTCTCCTCGTGCACTGTTAGGTTAAGTAACTAACGGCAGAGCGGGGCAGGGCTAGCGCGGGTGTAAAACATAAGTAACGTCTATATAATATATCATATATACTATATAAAGTATCTATCACAGAACATCACATGATCACATCACAGATATCGCAGCAGAAGAATCATATGAAATATTGGATATACTAGGACGTCCGTGTTTTCAATACGAGCCAGTATAAAACACGGATTCCACGGTCGTGATGAATAGCCAAACCCACACCCCTAGACCCCTACGAGAGCGGCAAGCAACCCTACCAATTCTAGAGTTAGGAGACCCGGACTCGACTCCTCGAGTTGGTCTCCCACTGGACTCCAGAACCCGGTTACTTGTGCTCCCCTCCTTGGGTCTATCCTAGTGCGGAAAAGTAAATAATATACAAAGGGTGACATCTTCCGCAACCTGGAAGTGCCCCAAAAAAAGAATATTACATACAAGTTTTTACATGAATGAAAATGAAAAACACTCATCTCACATAAAAACCCCCGGCTATTCAAACACGATGATCCAATATAACATATCCAGCAACACATAACATCACATGTCATCAACGTAAGTAAATATACGCATCCCAATTGTCGTTGACATATAGCAACGAAACCGGCGATATCACATATTACACTTACGGTCACAGAAAAGAAAGTGTAAAACTACAACAGTTGGAATCCGCAACCTCCATAGACATCGCATGCCTAATCAAATGAATTCCTTAGACATCGCATGCCTAACAATTATAAACCCCGCATTTTAGTCTCATTATCGAAAACTCTTTTCAATATCAAGTCGGGTAATTCAACAAGATTCCTGACATCCTGATCGAATGCTCGTCGCAAACTTTGTAGGCGGCCGCACCCTCGACGCCGTCGACGAAGTGCACCAAGGCGGAACACCGCTACCACGAGCACCCGAACGGATGCTTTCGATGACGGGGTTCTCCTACAGTCACTTGGTCGGGGCTATGGGGTGAGGCTGTCTATTAAGTTTACCCGGCGAGTATCCGCGTACGCTACGTGATTGCGACGGACTTTTGATCACATCAAAATTCCGTGGCAACCGATCGAGTGAGACTAAACTGCTATGTTTATAACATTCATTCAGTTATCTCATAACTTATTGTGAATTCCAATTATTGTATCACATTCCGGATAAATAGAAAATGTTAAACTTTTCGATCAAACAGTCGAACACCCAAGTTTTCCCGATACAGATCAACACATGAAACAAGTCTAAAAACATTCGGTTCATGCCTCAGTACCAACGGTCCAGCCGTAGAAGGGTCAAGTCAACGCCTCACATGTGGCACGCCGTACTGCCCCAAACCCGAAGGTTCAAAGGGCAGTTCAAGACGGTCACATAATCGAGTTAAGGTTTGTTGTCTTCTAGAGGGACCATCGCGTTACTTGCACTACTTAGAACGTCTTTAAACCACGGAAAAATCCAACACTTGGAAATTTCCCGACAGGGGAAAAATTGGGTATTTATATCCGGTCGAACTTTTTAACATATTCAAAAAATTATCCGGAAAGCCACACAGACAAAATTTGATAATCCGATCGAACATTCGAATCCCCAAAACAACCCAGAAAATTCAACTCTTGAAAAAATATTAAAAATTCCCAGGAAAACCAGCACTTGAAACTAAGAATTACTGTGCAAAATATATTATATATTAAGGCCGTACGGCCGCGGAACCGCCGCACGAGCCATGCTCGTGCCGCGGAACCGCGGCGACTTTGTGGAATTGGGCTGTCGAATTTCACAGTAACTCTTAGATATTCCTGCTGATTTTTCTGCATATTTTTAATATCGAAAAACTCCAGATTTTGGAAAAAGTTCAGAGAGCATGTTTGTGTTAGGGTTTCAGGTTCGTTCGGGTTTCAAACTTCGTCTAGATATCGCCTAAGGCTCTAGCTAGGCTCTGATACCACTGTAGGGTTCCTAGGCACTCTTAAGAGGTCTCACAAGGCATCAACCATGCCATTTTCAAATTTTACGGTGCCAAGAAACCCTAATACGGATCGTTGGCTAGAATTCTAGGCGATAACAATAACTAGTAAACAACTTTACTAATAGAACGGAAATACAACCTTTGTAGATCCGGTGCTCCACCTCCATAGCTCCGTGATGATGTCTCCTCGCTGCGATCATCGGATCCCGGGCTCTAGCGTCGGCTTCATCGGAGAAAAAGCGGGCTAGGTCATCGACAACGATGCCGAAGATGATCTACGTCGAGGCATCACTAGATCAAGCTCCACCTTCACCAAGCCATGAAAACTTGTGAAGGAAACACTCTATACTACTTGGCAAGAGGTAGAGGATGAAGAAATAGGAAGTGGGTTCACTTTAGAATTGGATTTCTCACTCATTTGCTCAAGTTGCCATTGATGAAGCAAGCATTCTTCAAGTGAAGAAGAAGAAGAAGAAGATGAAAATGATATGATAAGTTAATTCAAAAATAAAAAGTAAATGAATACTTATCATAATCATAACCATGGTCAAGTGTAGATAATAAATCATTGTTAGTGGGAATGGTTAGGGTTAAGCATGGAGACAAAATGGTCACTTGGTCAAAGCTTCATGAAGCTTCAACATGCATCCAAAGAAAGCCACCATTTTGCATTATGCTAAATATTTTTCCAAAAAGAATAAATAGATAAATAAATGAGAAAAGGAAATGAAACCCTAACCACTTAAGTAACCATGGTTTAATTCTTTACACAAACCCAAACTAGCATGTATCATCAAACATGATACAATCTTGTGCACAAAAAATATATCATATATACAATGTGCACAAACAAGTGAGAAAATCCATTTAAAAGTGAACTGATAGTAGTTAATGCAAAGTAATATATCAAATATATAATTATGCATTAAATCATTAAATCAACACTTGATTTAACGATCCGGTCATATCGCATATAACCGACTAGTATCCAATGTATCGGCTTATCGAATCAACCCTCGATTCGATAACTAGGTTATATCGCATATAACCATTCGATACATTCATCGCGAGAATGGAATACGGTAACATATACACGCATTATTATCGGTCCCGCACATATCTCATATGCGCTCCTATTTCGTTTCGCTTGAGCCAGGAAACTTCTGTGTAGGACTCTAAAGACTCGTCAATACGCCGGCAGCAGGTGATGATCATATCAAACACCCACAAGCCTCAAGCGGTCTGCTAAACGTAACGGCCACCTGGGTATTGAGCGATCAGAAGATCGACGAGCAAGCCCGCTCACACTCCAGTGAATCCAACCAGTAACACTACAGTCCGGTCTGATCGTCTGATATGTCGCATATCTCGCCTAGGGGTGGTAAACGTCAGACCCCAATAGCTCGATAAGTCGTGTCGATATGAGGTCTATTACAATTCGAGAAACTACTGGTAACACTTACCAGTAAATCTCAGCAACCCTGGCCAGGGATTTCCGGTTATTGCCAATCGAACACAGCGCAACATCAACTCCCTATACCGGGAGAGACGAATCCCCTCCTATCGCTCATTGCCTCCATGTGACTCGGGACTGTACCCAAAAACCACCGTTTTGCATGCCCTCTTGGACGTGGTAAGATGGAAATCAAAGCACAGTGGGAACCACACAAGACTCTATGACGATCTCGGGTCAACAGACTACTCTGTACCAGTGTCGCCAGAGAACTGCCATCTGACGTAAGGTATAATACCATCTGGGAGTTCTCGGCGAGTCCGTCCAGTGTACCCAGTCTCTACTAAGCACCCATATATCATCTCTGATGTCAAACACCAATGGATATGGGATCATCCATCGCCCATCTGTATGGGTCGAGAAGGTATACGCTAGTCTACTCTGGTATATCGAT
This sequence comes from Agapanthus africanus, assembly GCA_030015575.1. NCBI lineage: Eukaryota > Viridiplantae > Streptophyta > Magnoliopsida > Asparagales > Amaryllidaceae > Agapanthus > Agapanthus africanus. The sequence goes on along the minus strand of CM057344.1, from coordinate 133,639,515 downwards.
GCCCCGTCTCGATACACCTATGACTAGGGACCTTGCAGGATGTACTTATGGACTACCATGTCCCCACTAGTATGATCCGTATCATAGTCCAGGTAGTCAAGTACACATCCTAAGGGCTTTACCAACATGTAATAGAGAGACAATCAGTGTACACGTTAAGGTAAAGAGTAACCAGATAGCATACTATCATGTCGAGCAAGAAAGTCCTCCCTATATATGTCCTAGCATCCACTACAATATACATCCTATGTACAGTAATGGCCTCTAAGGCATACATATAACTAACAAGACGAAGTTTGAAACCCGATCGAACCAAAACCCTAACCCCAAAATAGCTCTCTGGACTTTTTCCAAAATCTAGAGTTTTTCGATATTAAAAATATGCAGAAAAATCAGCAGGGAATTGTAAGAATTACTGTGAAGCCCGTACCCATGAATCCACCAAAGTGCGGCGGAACCGCGGCATTAGCATGGCTAATGTGGCGGTTCCGCGGCCAAGTGGTCTCTTCTTGCGTTCAATTTTGCACAGTAATTCTTAGTTTGCAGTGCTGGTTTTCCTGGGAATTTTTAATATTTTTTCAAGAGTTGAATTTTCTGGGTTGTTTTGGGGATTCGACTGTTCGATCGGATTATCAGATTTTGTCTATGTGGCTTTCCGGATATTTTAGAATATGTTAAAAAGTTCGACCGGATGTAAATACCCAATCTTTCCCCTGCCAAAAAATTTCCAAGTGTTGGATTTTTCCGTGGTTTAACGACGTTCTAAGTAGTGCAAGTAACGCGATGGACCCTCTAGAAGACAACAAACCTTAACTCGATTATGTGACCGTCTTGAACTGCCCTTTGAACCTTAGGGTTTGGGGCAGTACGGCGTGCCACATGTGAGGCGTTGGCTTGACCCTTCTACGGCTGGACCGTTGGTACTGAGGCACGAACTGAATGTTTTTAGACTTGTTTCATGTGTTGATCTGTATCGGGAAAGCTTGGGTGTTTGAATGTTCGATCGAAAAGTTTAACATTTTCTAATTATCTGGAATGGGATACAATAATTGGAATTCACAAAAAGTTATTAGATAACTGAATGAATGTTATAAATCTAGCGGTTTAGTCTCACTTGATCGGTTGCTACAGAATTTTGATGTGATCAAAAGTCCGTCGCAATCACGTAGCGTACGCGGATACTCGCCGGGTAAACTTAATAGACAGCCTCACTCCATAGCCTCGACCAAGTGACTGTAGGAGAACCCCGTTGCCGAAAGCATTCGTTAGGATGCTCGCGGCAGCGGTGTTCCGCCTTGGTGCACTTCGTCGATGGTATCGGGGGTGCAGCCGTCTACTGAAGTTTGCGACGAGCATTCGATCAGGATGTCGGGAATCTTGTTGAATTACCCGACTTGGTATTGAAAAGTGTTTTCGATAATGAGACTAAAATGCGGGGTTTATAATTGTTAGGCATGCGATGTCTAAAGAATTCATTTGGTCAGGCATGCTATGTCTGAGGTGGTTGCGGATTCCAACTGTTGTAGTTTTACACTTTCTTTTCTGTGACCGTAAGTGTAATATGTGATATCGCCGGTTTCGTTGCTATATGTCAACGACAATTGGGATACGCATGTTTACTTACGTTGATGACATGTGATGTTATGTGTTGCTGGATATGTTATATTGGATCGTCGTGTTTGAATAGCCGGAGGGTTTTTATGTGAGATGAGTGTTTTTCATTTTCATTCATGTAAAAACTTGTATGTAATATTCTTTTATTGGGGCACTTCCAGGTTGCGGAAGTTGTCACCTTTTGTATATTATTTACTTTTCTGCACTAGGATAGACCCAAGGAGGGGAGCACAAGTAACCGGGTTCTGGGGTCCAGTGGGAGACCAACTCGAGGAGTCGAGTCCGGGTCTCCTAATCCTAGAATTGGTAGGGTTGCTTGCCGCTCTCGTAGGGGTCTGGGGGTGTGGGATTGGCTATTCATCACGACCGTGGAATCCGTGTTTTATACTGGCTCATATTGAAAACACGGACGTCCTAGTATATCCAATATTTCATATGATTCTTCTGCTGCGATATCTGTGACGTGATCATGTGATATGTTCTGTGATAAATGCTGTATATAGTATATATGATATATTATATAGGCGTTACTTATGTTTTACACCTGCGCTAGCCCTGCCCCGCTCTGCCGTTAGTTACCTAACCTAACGGTGCACGAGGGGATATCGAGGCGAATGCGGATGGCATAAGTGTACGTCGTATTTATCTGTGATGTTTAGGTACTTAATTGATGGGACTTTATTAATGTGATTAATGAATGTAAAAGAAACCTAAGATGTTGTAGAATCGAATTTCAAAATTAAAACAGGTAGCTACAGTTCTTGCTTTGCACAGAGGTATATATGATATATCCTGCACCTTATTCGATAAGGAAAGGACCGAGATCCCTTCACTGGGAGTGACTCCTTTAGCAATAACTGGCAGATGCTACACACTCGGTTTGTCTTTTGATTGCTTTTAAGAGTTTTTGCTTTGCACAGTGATATATATGATATATCCCGCACCTCATTCGACGAGGAAAGGACCGACGATCCCTTCACCGGGAGTGACTCCTTTAGCAAAACTAGAAAAGCCTAAAAAACACTCCATTTCAAAATTCATTCGATCCTACAACGATATCAAGTTCATTACGCAATAGGTTTTCAGATAAACCTGTCGTAGCCCTCCGTCGTTTCAGATAAATCCTGTTTAGTATTCGTGCTGCGTTTGTTGACCTTGTCAAGGCCAAGTGTGCGGTAGCTAACCAGTATTTATCTGTTTATGCATATGATGCAGATTGGGTTAGGGTAGTCGTGCGGCCTTGTTGACCTTGTCAAGGGTCGTGCGGATGGGTTTGATTCAATCAAGAAATGACGGGTTGAACTTGACTTGCGGTCTATGGTTTGTTGACCTTGTCAAGGTCATAGATCGTTCGGGGCAAAATATTATCGGGAATTTCAAGTATTGAAATTTGCAATGAGATTGCATACCTTCTATGAGATAGTTGGATCCCGATACCCGCTGCGAGTAAGAGTTACTCCTGGGAGAGTTTTATACATTACAATTAGCCGATCAAGTAGGTGTCTAGAAAGGTGTTGACGAGGTTACGCCTCTGGGAAAACGAGGTTTACATTAATTAGGTTCGTGCGAAAGCACGGGGGACTTCCCTCAAAGTAACGACACTGGCCTGGCTGAAAGATTGGCGAACTTGTAGTGTGTAATTAATCCCGGCTAGTCTTTCCTTTTAGGGTTTGAAGGAAGATTTGATAAAAAAGCAGTGGGAGCCATCCTGATTAGATAAAATAATAACCAATCTATTCTTGCAAGAGCGCACGCTGAATGTTTTCTTCTCTCTCTCTCCTGGTAGCGACCATGTCACGCCTTAATCAAGATAATAAAACGGATTATTGACCGAACCCGCTTGTTATACTGAGCTGGGGAACGTTGGTCCCGCTCCAACTTATAATTGTTATAAGACAGAGCAGGAAATTGGGGAATACCAGATTTCCCTTGCCGCCCAAATGAAGAGAGTGCATGCTGATGCATCATCTTCGGGTGTGTTCGTTACAGAGAACTGTTTTTCAGTATCCTTTACGTCCTGGGTATGTGATACCAGATCAGGATCCCAGATATGTAATCTGTTACATAGGGCTACAGAAAGGTAGAGAACTGAGAACGGGTGATAAGTTTCATGAGGCAGAAAACGGGGCAAGTGTTGCAGCCAAGTCTGTTGGTCACTGTCACCCTGTATTACCAATACATTGATTCTGAACGAATGTTATTAGATACCGAACCTGATATACAAAATCGTATCTATCTCTTTAATAGTAAAGAAATGATAAAATTTTGTATTGTTGGATAATGTTTTGAACATTTCCTATATCAAAAGTTGATCGGTTCAGGCACGTTATCTAAAAGCATTAATGTTCTAAATCAAACTACAGTTCTTTAGTATACGGAACACAGACAAGAGGAGGAGTTCAGAAATGAACGAATCCTTCTTGAGGCATTGTAGACTAGGTCATATCAATGTGACCCGACTAGTTGAAGTTACATGTAGATGCATATTTAAATCAGTTTGAATTTACATCTTATGAAACTTGCGAGTCATGTCACAGAGATAAGATGACCATAGCTCTGTTTACTGGAAACAGAGAAAGAGTTAGTGAACTCTTGGGATGATACATGTTGATGTATGTAGGTCCCCTGTCTACATATGCCAGGAATGGTTCTTTGTACTTCATTACATTCTCTGATGATCTCTCAAGATTCAGACATATGTTCCTGTTGAAACACAAGTCCGAACCTTTTGAGATATTCACAGAATATAAGTTAGAAGTAGAGAACCAAATACGGGTATAAGTATTATGTCCTATGATGAGATCAAGGAGGAGAATACTTGAGCACGAAATTCTTGGACTTTTCTAAAGGAGAATGAGATTCTCTCTCAGCATTACTCCTCCGAATACACCATAGCACGATGGTATATCGGGGTGGAGCAATCACACCCTATATGATAAGGTGTGCTCTATGATGAGTGCTACTGAGTTACCTATTTCCTTTTTGGGAGTTATGCACTTGAGAAGCTGCATACCTATTGAATAGGGTTCAAATCAAATCAGTTGCCTACCACTTCATATTTTATATGATAAGGGAAGAGCCCATATCTTAAGTTGGTTAAGATTTGGGGTTGTCCAGCCTATGTCTGAAAAGCAAAATCCGGACAAGCTCGAGGCAAGATCTGTTATGTAGAACTGGAAATGTTCCAGCTATACAAACTGCAGCTGATGATTTGAAAGAACCAAAGGATTCAATAGTTACCAACGAACCTCAGCCTCTCCGCCGATCTAGTAGGGTTCCTCACCCACCTGAGAGATACTTCGGTTTCTCGATGACAGTGGGAGCGAGGATTGCATCATAAGATGATGACCCAACTAGTTTCGAGCTGGCCATCAGGAGTGGGACTCTGTAAGAATGGCTGGATGTTTATCGATCTGAGATGGAATCCTTATACACCAACAAAGTATGGACTTTGGTTGCTATATCTGAAGGGTTAAATCCCCATCAGGAGCAAGTATATCTTGAGAAGATTACTTGGTGTAGATGGAAAAGTTGAGACTTTCAAAGCTAGACTTGTTAAAGGTTTTCGTCATCGACCAGATGTGGATAATGATGAAACCTTTTCAAGTGGCTATGCTTAAGTCCATCCAGATCCTACTTGCCACGGCTACATACCATGACTACGATATCTGGCGGTTGGGTGTCATGACTGCTTTTCTAAATGATGTTTTGGAAGAGAGCGTCTATAAGTACACAGCCAGAGGGCTTCGTAGAAACTGGGAGCAGCGGAAACGTGTACAAGATGCTTTATAGGATAAAGCAGGCATCGCGGAGTTGGAACATCTGTTTTTGATGAAGTAGTCAAAGAGTTTGACATCATTAAAATGGTAGATGAACCTTGTATATACAAAAAGGTAGTAGGGAGTATGGTGATGATCCTCGTAGAGTACATGGATGACATACTCTTGATAGGGAAGGAGTTTCCTATGCTACGCTCGATCAATCTCCGCCTATCATAATGATTCTCCACATAGGATCAAAGTGATACCTACTAAATCCTGGGTTTTGGACCTATGAGATAGATCTAAATGGATGTTAGGAGCCTCACTAGTTGTAGTGAGACGGTATCAATTGATCCTGGGGAGAATCACTGGAATGGTTCCATGGTGATAAAGACGACTGAATGTCAGTCACAGGCATTGTCTTTACCCTCAGTAAAGGGACGGTATGTTGGAAGAGTTCCAAGCTAGATACCGTGGCATAGTAGACGATAAAGGCTGAATACATCGCTACTTAAGATGCTACCAAAGAGGCAGTTTGGATGTATATTTGTTCATGAGATGAACATAGTTCCTCCCATTGTGTGACAATGGAGTTGTGGCTTATGCCAAGGAACGTCCGTCCCATCAGTGATCCAGACATATTCTAAGGCAGTGTCACCTGATCATGGAGATGGTTGATCTCCAGGGTGATTAAGGTTAGGAGAGTAGACTCGGAGGACAACACGGCGGATCCACTCACAAAGGCCTTTTCCCAGAGAGAGACTTTTATGGGATGGTTGAGTATGAGATACTACAACCACTGCTACAGATGGCCCTAGTGCAAGTGGGAGATTGTTAGTTATATGTATGTCCTAGAGGCCATTACTGTACATAGGATGTATATTGTAGTGGGTGCTTGGACATATATAGGGAGGACTTTCTTGCTCGACATGATAATATGCTATCTGGTTGATCTTTACCTTAACGTGTACGCTGATTGTCTCTCTGTTACATGTTGGTAAAGCCCTTAGGATGTGTACTTGACTACCTGGACTATGATGAGGATCATACTAGTGGGGACATGGTAGTCCATAAGTGCATCCTTCAAAGTCCCTAGTCGTGGGTGTATCGAGACTGGGCATCGATATACCAGAGTAGACTAGCGTATACCCTCTCGACCCATACAGATGGGCGATGGATGATCCCATATCCATTGGTGTTTGACATCAGAGATGATACACGGGTGCTCAGTGGAGACTGGGTACACTGGACGGACTCGCCGAGAACTCCCAGATGGTATTATACCTTACGCCAGATGGCAGTTCTCTGGTGACACTGGTATAGAGTAGTCTGTTGACCCGAGATCGTCATAGAGTCTTGTGTGGTTCCCACTGTGCTTTGATTTCCATCTTACCACGTCCAAGAGGGCATGCAAAACGGTGGTTTTTGGGTACAGTCCCGAATCACATGGAGGAAATGAGCGATAGGAGGGGATTCGTCTCTCCCGGTATAGGGAGTTGATGTTGCGCTGTGTTCGATTGGCTATAACCGGAAATCCCTGGCCAGGGTTGCTGAGATTTACTGGTAAGTGTTACCAGTAGTTTCTCAAATTGTTATAGACCTCATATCGACACGACTTATCGAGCTACTGGGGTCTGACGTTTACCACCCCTAGAGATATGCGACATATCAGACGAACAGACCGGACTGTACAGTAAGTGTTACTGGTTGGATTCACAGGAGTGTGAGCGGGCTTGCTCGTCGATCTTCTGATCGCTCAATACCCGGGTGGCCGTTACGTTTAGTAGACCGCTTGCGGCTTGCGGGTGTTTGATATGATCATCACCTGCTGCCGGCGTATTGACGAGTCTTTAGAGTCCTATACAGAGGTTTCCTGGCTCAAGCAAAACGAAATAGGAGCGCATATGAGATATGTGCGGGACCGAGAATAATGCGTGTATGTGATACCGTATTTCATTCTCGCGATGAATGTATCGATTGGTTGTATGCGATATAACCTAGTTATCGAATCAAGTATTGATTCGATAAGCCGATACATATGATACTAGTCGGTTATATGCGATATGACCGGATCGTTAAATCAAGTGTTGATTTAATGATTTAATGTATAATTACATATTTGATATATTACTTTGCATTAACTAGTATCGGTTCACTTTAAATGGATATTCTCACTCGGATGTGCACATTGTATATGTGATATACTTTTGTGCACTTGATTGTATCATGTTTGATGATACATGTTTGCTAGGGTTTTTGTGTAAAGATCAAACCATGGTTACATGTTAATGGTTAGGGTTTTGTTTTATTCACTTATTTATTTATCTATTGATTTTTGGAAAATGAAAGGCATGAAAAGAAAATGGTGGCTTGATTTCTATTCTAGTTGAAGCTTTATGAAGCTTTGACCTAAGTGACCATTTTTGTCTCATGCTTAACCCTAACCATTCACACTAATCCTAGTTAAGTCTCTACACTTGACCATGGTTGGTAGATGATAAGTATTATTATTATTTTCATTTTACTTAACTTATCATAATATTCATCTTCTTCTTCTTCTTCTTCTTCACTTGAAGAAAAAGCTTTCCTCATCAATGGCAACTTGATGAAATGAGTGAGAAATCCAAATCTAAAGTGAACCCACCTCCTATTTCTTCATCCTTTACCTCTTGCCAAGTAGTATAGGGTGTTCTCTTCACAAGTTTCATGACTTGGTGAAGTGGGAGCTTGATCTAGTGATGCCTCGACGTAGATCATCTTCGGCACGAAGTTGACGACCTAGACCGCCCATTTCTCCGATGAAGCCGACGCTAGAGCCCGGGTTTCAATATAGACAGCGAGGAGACTTTATTGCGGAGCTATGGAGGTGGAGGACCGGATCTACAAAGGTTGTATTTCCGTTTACCATTTAGTTAAATTTTTAACTAGTTGCTTTTTCGCCTAAACTTCTAGCCAACGATCCGTATTAGGGTTTCTCGGCACCGTAATTTTTGAAATTGGTACGGTTGATGCCTTGTGAGACCTTCTTACTGTGCCTAAGAACCCTACATTTAAGTATCTTGGAGTTCTAGCCTTGATCTATATACAGAATCTATCATCATGCTAATGTTGGGTGTTTTTGATTTCAGGAATATGGCAGAGAAGAATTTCAAGACGTATCAGAGGCGCGTGGACGAAGCCGCCATGTTGGGAGTAATACGAGGAATGCTGGAAAATCAGAAGAGGCATACTGAGCTGATCCAGCAGCAAGCAGATTCGTTTCAGGAAGGTTTGCAGGCCATTCGGCAGTCTGTAAACAACGCTGGAGCTAAACCAGTTGACCGGATAGGGACCGTGGCAGATTTCAGACGTTTGGGTCCGACTACATTCACTGGTTTGGAGGAGCCGTTGCCGGCCGAGCAGTGGCTGGTCGACACGGAGAATTTGCTGATTGCGGCACAAATCCCAGAGGACAAAAGAGTTGATGTGGTGCGCATTCAGCTAGTGGATTACGCCCGAGAGTGGTGGCTTGTGGAGGAGACCCGCTTGCCCAAACCGATCAAATGGGCGGATTTTTCTAAGAGTTTCCTGGAGAAGTTCTTCCCGCGAACTGCACGGGAGGAAATGGAAGAGAAGTTTATTGGGCTGAGGCAGAATGGAGCACCCGTGGATGTACATGCAGCAGAATGGACGAGACTCAGCAGATTCGCTGGACCTTTAGTTGCCAACGATGTAGACAGGGCACGGAGGTTCATGCGCAGCTTGGATGTGGACATCCAGAGGCAGATTGTCTCCCTGGGTTTGACCACTTTCTCATAGGTTCTTGCGGCAGCCCGGGAGCAACAGAGTTTATCGGGGATGAAAGGGAGCCTGCAGCAGACAGCAGTTGCGGCCAGGAAGCCCGCATTTGTACCTAACCGAGATCATGGGCGCAAGGGTATTCCAGTGGATCGTCGTGGTGTAGCACTCATGAAGAAGCCTGTGGTCGTTGATCGAAGAAAGGGCGTAATTTGTGACTACTGCCGTTTACCTGGGCACATGCAGAAGGATTGTCGAAGGAAGCTGGGACTATGTTTGGTTTGTGGAGCGGCTGATCACACAGTTGGTGCCTGTCCGTCGAAGCTTCGTACGAGGGATGATTTTCAGAAGCCTCCGCAGAGACCGTTCCAAGGGCAGAAACAGCTGACTCAAGGACCTAATCAGGCTCGAGCTTTCACCTTGACAGCTGAGGAAGCTAAGGTATCAGGAGAAGTGGTTTCAGGTATTCTACTCGTTCATGGTTTTCCCGCAGTGGAATTATTTGATTCTGGTGCATCCCATTGTTTTATGTCATCCAAGTTTATAACTACACACTCGATTGCCTGCACGACCCTGTCTAGTTTCTGGGACATACACACTGGGAATGGGAAAATTGTATCTAGTAGGGAATGTAAAGACTGTACAGTTGTGGTATGCGGACGGGGGCTTTTTGCAGATTTCTTGGTGATTGATACGGGCAGCTACGAGGTCGTCTTGGGAATGGACTTTCTTGGCACTTTCCACGCCCATATTGACTGTAGGGCAAGGAAAGTAATTTTCCAGATTCCCGGACATCCTGAGTTTACCTTCACTGGAGGAAGCAGTTCTATCGGGCCAGTCGAGTTTAGGGCTAGGCCAACTAACAATGTTCTTGTAGCTATGGAAGTTGATAGTAATGAAGAGCCGACGGTTGTTCGTGATTTTATGGACGTATTTGAAGATATATCGGACTTACCGCCGAAGCGAGGCGTGGAGTTCGCGATTGACCTTATTCCTGGTGCAGCGCCAGTATCCAAAGCATATTATCCAATGGCACCAGTAGAATTGGAAGAAGTTAAGAAATGAGTTGCTGAATTGCTTGAAAAGGGTTGGATTCGAAGTAGCAACTCGCCTTGGGGAGCTCCAGTTCTTCTAGTAAAGAAGAAGGATGGCACGAGAAGGATGTGCATTGACTATCGAGAATTAAACCTGGTGACTATTAAGAACAAGTACCCGATCCCTCGCATTGGGGAACTTTTTGAGCAGCTTAGTGGCGTAAGGGTATTCTCGAAGCTGGATTTGCGATCCGGATATCATCAGGTCCGAGTGAAAGCAGAAGATATTTGCAAGACGGTGTTTCGAACTCGGTATGGACATTACGAGTATCTAGTGATGCCCTTCGGAGTAACGAATGCGCCGGCAGTATTCATGGACTTGATGAACCGAATCTTTTCACCGTTCTTGGACCAGTTTATTGTGGTATTCATTGACGATATTCTGGTTTACTCGAAAAGTTTTGAGGAGCATGCTGAGCATTTGAAGATCGCGCTGCAGACATTGAGACAAGAGAAATTGTATGCGAAGATGAGTAAGTGCGAATTTTGGCTGGAAGAAGTAAAGTTTCTGGGGCATGTTGTGTCGGGCGATGGAATCGCCGTCGATCCCGAAAAGATTGCAGCAGTTCGAGATGGGCCTATTCCAAGAAATGTGGCTGAGATAAGAAGTTTCCTTGGATTAGCCGGATACTACAGGAGGTTTGTGGAGAACATCGCTCGTTTGGCAGAACCGTTAACCAAGCTTACGCGCAAGGAAGTACCTTTTGTATGGACGGATAAATGTGCGTTGGCTTTCGAGACGTTGAAGCAGAAGTTGATAACCGCCCCTATCCTGACCGTACCAGACAATTCCGGAGGACTGGTGATTCATAGCGACGCATCTGGGAAAGGATTGGGATGTGTTTTGATGCAGCATGGGAAGGTTGTAGCATACGCATCAAGACAACTGAAGACCCATGAGAAGAATTATCCAACTCATGACTTGGATCTTGCGGCTGTAATCTTCGCTTTGAAGATTTGGAGACACTACCTTTTGGGTGAGAGAGTCGAAGTTTTTACAGATCACAAGAGTTTGAAGTATGTGTTCACTCAGAAGGAGTTGAACATGAGGCAGCGGAGATGGTTGGAGCTGATGGCCGACTACGACCTAGATCTTAAGTACCACCTGGGAAAAGTTAACGTCGTGCTGGATGCGCTTAGTCGGTTACCAGCGATTCAGGTGTTAACTACGCAGAGGGAGATCATTGCAGATTTTCGAAGATTCGACTTGGAGGTTGTGCTACCATATTCTACGGGACAGTTGATGCAGTTGCAGGTACAGTCGTCCTTGGTTGAGAAGATTAAAGCGGCACAATCGCAGGATCCTAGACTGCAAAAGTTTCGAAAGCAGGTTGAAGCCGGACTGCGAACAGATTTACTGGTCCACGCAGATGGTTCGTTGAGATATGGTAGCCGCTTGTGTGTGCCAAAGGGAGATGTTCATGAAGAGCTTATGAAGGAGGCACACAGTTCAGCTTACTCTGTACATCCAGGAGGTACAAAGATGTACCGAGATATTCGACAGCATTTCTGGTGGGAAGGCATGAAACGGGAGATTGCTCGCTTCGTGGCTAAGTGCTTGGTATGTCAGCAAGTCAAGGCTGAACACCAAAGGGTTGCTGGTTTGTTGCAACCACTTCCGATTCCTCAGTGGAAGTGGGAACATATAACCATGGATTTCATGACGGCTTTACCGCGGAGTCCAAAGGGAAACAATGCGGTATGGGTGATTGTCGATCGGTTGACCAAGGCTGCTCACTTTATTCCTTTCCAGGTTGGTCAATCAACGGAGACTTTGGCAGAGCGGTACATGCTGGAGATTGTAAGATTACATGGCGTACCGGCGAGCATCGTGTCCGATCGGGACACTCGGTTCTTATCATACTTCTGGAGGAGTTTACAGGAAAGTTTGGGGACTCGATTGAAGTTTAGCACAGCTTATCATTCTCAAATCGATGGTCAGTCGGAGAGAACGATCCAAACTCTTGAAGACATGTTGAGGGCATGCATGTTGGACTTCAAGGGTTCGTGGGAGGATCATCTACACTTGGTGGAGTTTTCTTACAACAATAGTTTCCAAGCAACTATCCAGATGGCTCCGTTTGAAGCTTTGTATGGTCGTAAGTGCCGTTCACCTGTTTGTTGCAATGATGTTGGTGAACGAAGATTACTGGGACCAGATTTGGTGGTACAGAGAGTTGAGAAGGTTAACACCATCAGAAAGCATATGAAGGCAGCTCAAGACAGACAGAAAAGTTGGGCTGACACGTCAAGAAGACCTCTAGAGTTCGTCGTGGGTGATTTGGTATTCTTGAAGATATCACCGACTAGAAGAGTGATTTGTTTTGGGAGTCGAGGGAAGCTTAGTCCTCGATTCGTTGGACCCTTCGAGATATTGGAGCGCGTTGGAGAAGTAGCGTACCGTTTGGCGTTACCGCAGTCCTTGGCAGGTGTGCATGATGTGTTTCATGTATCTCAACTACGAAGGTATGTTCGAGATGAAACACACGTCTTGGATCATTCGGAGTTAACTGTACGGGAAGACCTAACTTTTGAGGAGCGACCGGTTGAAATCATGGATAGAAGGGAAAAGGTCCTTAAGAACAAAGTTATTCCCCTTGTGCTCGTTTCTTGGGGTAATCGATCGCATGGAGAGTCCACGTGGGAGCGAGAAGACGAGATCCAGCAGAAGTTTCCTCACCTTTTCCTGTAGTTTTCTATCTTGTATTCTTGGAATTTCGAGGACGAAATTCTTTTTGTAGTTGGGTATAATGTAACACCCGAGCCCAATACTACTATTTCTGTTACTGGTTGAGTGTTAGATATTACTCATTTCATTTATCTTGCTTGTTTGGGTCTTACTGTAAAATTTTAACTGGCTAACTCATTTCTGCATATAACGAATTTTAGCACCTAAAGTAAAATTAAAAATATCTATCTTGGCCTACTCGTCACCCCTAGCCGCGTGGTAGCGTCCGTGCGTCGAGTTCTCGTTCCTTTCGGTGGAACGGGGGAGTTTGAATGACTACGCGCGCGTACATGTGACCGACTTGGGGGTATGCTTTTTAATCATAAAACATTTCATTTTAAAATTTGGAACCCGCTTAAAATCCTATTATTTGAATTTCAAATTTTAAGCGCAACCCGGGCGCGATTTGGAAATGTTTCATTTAGCGCCGAAATCCCAAATTAATAAAATATTCGAAACTAAATATATAATCTAAATCCTGCTATTAAAAATGGAATTTGGAAATCTTTTAAAGGTTTATTTAAATATTTCAAATCCTTTTAATAACCTCTTAAAAGATTTCCAGCCAATCACGAGCCCGTGGGCCCCCTTCATTATTCCAATCTCTCTCTTTCTCTTTCCTCCTCTCTCTCTCCAATCTCTCTCTCTCTCTATCCTCTATATTTATCCCTTCCCAGAAATCTCCCGAGAACGAACACGAGAACCCATCGCTAACCCTAACCCAAGCCGGCTCGTCACCGTCGCCGCCGCAACTCCGACGCCGGCGCCACCGTTGCCCTCGCCTCCGCCTCCTCTTTCCGACCTCGACATCCCCTCCTTCTCCCGTGTGCTCAGCACCGAAACAGGGACCCCACAGCAACCCCCGTGCCTTCTCTGGTTGGCCGGAAATATCGTCGGCGAACCGCGTTGTCGTCACCTGCGCCACCGTCGGCACCTCCTCTTCACCTGCGCACCAGCCCCGACCACCTCCTCTCTATCTCCACTTTCCTTCCCTGTTACATACCCGCAACCCTAGCCCACGCCTGCAACATCCTCGCCGGTGCCCCACCGCCGTCGACCCCATCGCTGACGCAACCTCTGCAATCCCAATAAGCCTTCCTTCATCTTCCTCCTTCCTTTTTCCCCCTCTGGTTTATCCTTGGCTGTACATTGAATTTCTGAATTTGTTGTCGCTGTTTTTGTATCTCGCCGGAATCCGTCCGTACCGACGACTTGATCCGACGTTCCAGTGAGGTACCCCGATCCGCGTGGTCCCATTGTTCGTTGTTTGGGTTCAATCCGTGAATCGTGCGTCCGTCGCGTGTTTCCCCGCCGACGTTACGTCCGTTTTCCCGGTTCGCGACCCGTCGAGGCAAGTATCACTTGCTACATGCTATACTATACAATTATATATGTTTTGACTCATTAAACCTGCAAAACTTAACTCGGTATGGTTATTCCCTCATTGGGTTGCAATATGACATATATCATTTTACAGTTAACATGGAAATTACAATTTGCTACTATTAACCTACGAACCAAGTTTACCTGTTAATCACATTTTTTTACCGTTAATAGATTATAGTACTCTCCTATGTAGTTGTATTACATTCGGATGTTCGTATTCAAAAACTTGATATAACCGTATTGCATCATCCTTTAAACTGTTGCACCGCTAAGGGTGCTCAAAACCTGTTAATATAATAAAACAGTTGCACTATATTAATGCACTATGGTGATTGAATGAACTGCTTATTTCCTGCTGTTAATCCCCTGTTCGATTACATATCTGTTGTGAGCACACCCACGACATCGTTACATCTTGAGTTGACTTGTTACCCATGATATATATTGTTACACCTGACATGGCACTGTTTACTGTTGACCTGACCTGTTACCTGATCTCGTGCCTAATGCCAACAAACCTGACATGTTGTCCTCATGGACCATTCCTGTTGTCTATCCAGACAAACCTACTGTTACCTGACCTCGTGTTGGCATTAGTTCTTGACTACTGAATACCTGACCTGACACATATAACTTGGGGGTATGGGGAAATCAAAAGTGTAAACTAAAGTGTAACTTAAAAGGGTATTACTTGATCCGTAGTCCCGGGGGGTAACGGGACAGAGCCATTGGTGACTCTTACATTTTCCTGATCCGTGGTCCCGGGGGGCAACGGGACAGAACCACTATTGGTTCCCATCTTCCTGATCCGTGGTCCCGGGGGGGTAACGGGACATATCCTTTGAGTTACATGGAGAATTACTCAAATTGATTTCAAAGACTTTAGGATAGAAAACCTGATAGAACAGTTTAGTTACCCACTGCACACTACCCTGCACGGCTTGTTTCATATTATTGCTTTATTCATGTTTATTTCTGCTTTGCCTATTATACTATTCATATTATATTATTGGTTGACATGACGCGCTGACGTCTGGGTTTTGCATGGTCCAGATTCTTTACCACTGTCGCTGTCCGAGCAGGAGTACTTCAGCCAGCAGGCTGATTTGTGAGTTCTGTAGTGGTTAGTTTTATTTCCTACATTCTTATTTCTAGATGTAAGCCCGCATTATGGGACATACTTTTCTATTATTATATTGGATCATTTGCTTCCGCATTTATTTATCATTGACTCTTGTTATTCTGGATTGTGGACATGTTTTAGATTGTTTTATCTTGTTCTTGATATCTCTACAGCCGTAATGTGACTGTGGATGGATACTTCCTACCCACAGGTAGCATGGTTGGCTATGTTACGTGCCCAATCTAGCGTACTCTAGGAAGCGGGGCGTGACATACACGCGTTTAGAACGTGGAAAGCGGGGAAAACTCTTTCAGGCATTTCATCGAACACTTCCGAGCTCAAATTGAAATGTCGATGGATGAGGTCTGTAGGCGTCGTGTCTGGCCAGTGAAATGCTCGAGGAGGTAGAGGATGGGAGAGAGAGAGAGAGAGAGAATTTATGAGAGAGGAAGTGGGGAGAGTGGGGGCTGGGTTACACAAAAAGAGAGGGGAAGAGGTAAGGTCGGTTGTGAAAAGGAGAGAAGAAGAAGAGGGATCGGTTATTTTTATGAGGAGGGATGAACAGTGGAGTTTTAATTTGGAGTTGGGTTGTAATTAAAAGGATAAAGAATTAATTGATATGGGTTTCTGGATAGAAACGTGGGGGAAAAAAAATAGTGAGCAGTGTTTGTGAGTATGAGCTTGGGTTAATGGGCTTAGGCTAATGGGCTTAGGCTATGAGTTTGTTTAAATAAAAGAAATGGGTTTTAATTGGAGATTAAGGTATGGAATCTTGGTGTTTATCAGAGGAAAGGGAAAAAGAAAATGAGTAATAAAAAAGAAGAAGTGGCTTGTAGAATGATGGGCTGGCTCACGTTTGGGTTTTGTTTTGGCTTTTGGATAAAAATTGGGCAAAAGCTTTGGCTTATGATCACTTTGCAGTTTAAATAAAAAAATTTAATTAAAAGGATTAGGAGCTTGTGGTCTTTGGAAAATAATAGAATAGGAAAATTAGATGGAAGGATTAAAGATAGAAATAATAATATATTTAATAAAAACCGGAAAATACCAAGTACCCATAAATACAGTATATTATTGAAGAAGAGTAATACAAATGTATAGAGATGTTGGGGTTATTACATTCTACCCTCCTTAAAAATAATTTCGTCCTCGAAATTACTCAAGAAAAATGTTGCAACTGAGTAAGGAAACGGGATTAGGATGATGTCGTCTTCGAGCTCCGTCGATCAATACTCTAACCAATTGAGTTAATAGGCCAACAAGATACAAATAAAAAGGGTGAATAAGAGTTAAGAATTCAAAAGTCGAGAGATGGACTTCAAGAAATCCGAAGGTGGAGTTCAAGATGGATTTAAGGAATGGGGTAAGATTCAAAAGAAAAGTCGAATGTAATAATTGGATTTCATAATTCTTATATTATATCACTTACGATGTTCATTCAGAACTGACCTGCATGGGCCACCACCAAAACCTGTCATACCCCGCTTCCCAAAAGAGCGGTAACGGTACGTGACAAGCCCGCGACGTATTTATTCTGAGAATGTCATTTATCAAAACAAATACGCTAAGTGTATATAAGCAATATAAAATAACAAGAAAAGACATGATAATAAAAGTCCAATTTTATATATTTACATTCCTAACTTTCACAAGTTTCAAACTGAATACATGATGTCTGAAAACAAAGATACATAAAAGGAAGTGCCTAAACAAGTGGCATAGTGGAAGTAAAAACTGGAAGGAAAAAACTAGTAGTCGGTCTGTTCCTTAAGCTGAAAGTAATCCTCCTAACTCGGCTCGATCTCCTCAATCTCTAGATCATCTGACGAATATTCCTAGGAAACAAAAAAAATGGATGGAATGTCCGTCAGCGAACTTGCGCTCGGTAAGTCCCCAAGAAATGTGGGATGTGAAAGTATATAAATGAATATGCAAGGTGACATGTGATATAGTACGAATGGAAATAAAATATGAACAATTATAACCTGATGATATTAATGACAACTATGTAAGCATGACAATATAACATGAACATAGTAAACAGGTATAGCATGAATATATAAACAAGTATAGTAGCATGCATGGTAATATTTATGTCAACTAGATCAGCATGACAAATAAGTATAATATAGCCGTGGAATATAGGTATAGTGAACATGAAATGATTGTAAGTGTCTTAAAAAGTCTTTAAAAGGGTAAAAATAACTAACGTGAGTTCAAGTATGAATGTCAACCAATCTTAAGAGTATTCTCGAACCCAAGGCTATCGTCCAAGGGCAAGGAATCACGGGCCCAAAATAGCGGGACTTCAATTGTTATCGAAGTATTCCAAACCCAACAGGCTATCATCCAGGGGCTTGGAAACACGGGCCCTTATTAGTGAATTCATGATTTGTACCGTTTCAGCCCGGTACCACAGCAACATGATTTGTACCGTTTCAGCCCGGTACCACAGTAACATGATTTGTAATAATGGGACTCATGAGATTTCATTGGATTCATACTCAAATTACCACAACACCCCGTGTATATAAGTCTATGATTAATGTTAAGGATCTTGATCAAATTTATGAATACAAAAGGTAATGTATAATATCAAGTTTCCAAGATTTAGTTCATGTCAAGAATCATGTATCATATCAAGTGCAGATCATGTCAATTGTATTCATGTTTCGAGTCAAGTTAGATCAAGCATGTTAGTTTAGTACAAGTCATATCAATAGTCATGTAAACATATCAAGTATTCAAGTGTTCATTGCTAAGTCATATAAGTTATCATGTATAGGGGTATATGGGTCATTTAGAACTTCATGGTATTTATATGATTTATATCATTAATTCTTGTGGGGGTTCTATGTAAAAATGTTCAATTCATAATAGCCTTTGAGGATGCTTTCGTAAATATATATTAATTAAAATATTGAGATTATTTAATAAAAATATAATTTATATTTTATGGTGTTTTAGTGGGAAAAAAACCTATAGAATTTTAGGGTATTTTAATGCAAGAATCTATCTTTTGAAAACACAAGGTATTTTAATGTAAATTAATCTTTTTAAACTAAAGGTATACTATTAAAATCTAATTGAGACTTGTTTTCTTTGAGTACATATAGATGATAATTATTTTAGTTCATTATTTAAATATAGTTGAAGTGTTTTAGTTTGTGTTAAAAACTGTATTTATTTTTTACTCCGAGATCGACACTCTGTGAAGAGTTCGGATCTCGCTCGCTAGATCCAGGATGTGCTTTAATCAGCACCATCTGTAACAGGGTTCTCATAAAGAGGGCGTAGAGGCAAAATTGAAAAGGGACAAGGTTAAATCTATTTTTAAAACTATAGGGTATTTTAATAAAAACTCTTGACCATAGATTTCATAAGTAGTTCAGATTTCCTTCGTGTGTGGGGAGTAAGTCGATACCCCGTGTGGTACCAACTAAAAATATGTATAACAATTTCAACAATACGGTTTCTAAAAAAATCATATTAAAATATATAGTTTTAATATTAGCAGTAGCATAGTATGGTATTATTAAATAATGAGTAGTATGCTAGCATGTTACTATTATCTTTTAGACAACTCTGGGGGATTAGTAGACTGGTTTCAAAAATCTTGACCGGTTCAATCATTTCCATTTAATTCCTTTCTAAAGATTGCGGGCTCAAACATTGTATCTTGCTAACCAAATAATTAAACACCAGAAGTTATATGAATTTAATATAACTCAATTTTATTAGCAAAGGTTGTCCCAGTAAATGCACTATACTGCAAAAAAAAAAACATTGATGTTATAAGAATTAAAATTGACAATACCATTGCTATTATTTTTGGAGATATTCAAACGCAAACTTTATCAAGCAAAACGACATGCACATTTGAAGTTCTATATGATAAGTAACATTCCAAATCTGCACAAAGATATATGCTTTTATATAGGCACTAATCTAGTGAGCTCTTTATACTGGCAGCACATTGGATGAGGGGTATACAAAAAAACTGCTGAAAATACCTAATCACAACTTATGAAACTTCTAAAGAAAATACATATCATTAGGGATTACGACAAGAAACGGCAGCGAATTTATAAAAGAGCACGACAAGAGGAAGAGGGGAACGGGGACTTACGACGAGAGTGGACATCGGTTTAGTGAAGTCATAGCAAAGGCAGGGAAGGAGGGAGACGGAGGAAAGAAGGGACTTACACGCGTTTAGAACGTGGAAAGCGGGGAAAACTCTTTCAGGCATTTCATCGAACACCTCCGAGCTCAAATTGAAATGTCGATGGATGAGGGTCTGTAGGCGTCGTGTGTGGCCGGTGAAATGCTCGAGAAGGTAGAGGATGGGAGAGAATGCCACGACCCGAAATAGCCCGTGACAGGTACTTAAATCATATGAAGCCTATATAACCCCATCTAATTCAAGTAAGCCAAAAGCCCAGAAATCTAAAACCATTTTAAGGAGTAAATAAGAAAACTAGTTTTTAAGAAGTAAGGAAAACATGTTTGAAAAACAAGGTTTTTAAATAAGTAAGCCGTATATGCATTTTTAAAATCTCTAGTCTTTTTTGAAAATTTCGGCAGAGTATCTTTTGTAAATACTGGCCCCGAACGGGGTACAACAAGAATAATATATATGCACAATGAAAAAGGCATCCCTAAACGGGAGCTGACTCTTCGTCAATCGACGGTCACAACCATGCAAGCAATATAATATACAACGCCAAAAGGCGAGGATCAAAACTCAAAGGAAAACTCAAATCAGCTTGAAAACCATAATACTACAACGCGCGACTCTAAGGTCGGAATAATACATAACTGGTTTTCTATTTCTGAAACAATATACAAGTTTGGTTGATGGAATTACTAGATGCGACTGAATAAAATAATACAAGGGTGGTCATGATGCGAGTGAACCCACCTACCAATGCAATCACCCAGAAAGGAAGCAGTGTGCCAGAAAAGCAGCAATGAAACCTGTACGGCAAAACCTGCAAGAACTGTGGCACAATGGGGGTGAGTTGCCAATTTGTGAATAGAAAACATCACAGAGCAGAAATCGTATGTATGACACAATCCTAGGTCAATACGATCAGATATATATATAAATCTCAAATGAATAAGTCTGAAGCATGATAAGGTGGCAATGTAACATCTATACATGAGTGTAGTGCCAAGTGCTCATGCCAGTGCCTCAGATAATAACATATCATAAATATGAGGTATGATAAATGTCGACTATGTCATGAAGTCTATAAGTACGTGGATATCATCCAACTATGTAATCAATGTCATCATGTATGTGGATCTCGTCCAACTATGGGATCAATGTCATCAATATCAACTATATGTATGTGGATATCGTCCACGTGTCACCCAATGGCAATAAACATCATACATGTAAATATCATAAAGCATATGCATGGGAATATGATGATATAAATTAACATGTGTTGCTCACGATATATCAAAATCATGGAACCTGAGTGTCTAGCATCGACACTCGAAAACATCCTGAAATCTGTGCCTAGCATCGGCACGTAAATCCTCATATATATAGGGCTCCATCAGTCCAGATTGGCCCGTATCATCTCTCAAATCCGGTCGGTATCCCCCAGATATCTGCCGAGCTCAAATACAATCACCGGTAGGTAGTACTCCCCTGCCGGGCTCACCGTCTAACATATACGAGTCTTCTTGCCCCGGGGTACCTCACCGGGTCCACCATGTACCCGCAGACGGTGCCTACCGCTCCTCGAATCGGGTTTCACATGCCACTCAGAACCGAGAAAACACATAGTGGACGCACTAAAATATTATATCAAGGGTAACCAGGTTTTTAAAACAATACATACTCTCTTTTTAAAATACCCACGGTTTCCAAATCCAGAAATATCATGGAAACAACATATTTCAATGCGTATAATCAGAAAGCATGATATATGCGGCATATAAAAGAATGTAAGCATATCAGTATATCATGCAACATGGAATAGTAATATGCACATATTGGGGAAAACCGCTCTTTTAAAATGAATCAGTTTTAAAGAGTATCTTGCGGTTCCTAATTCTCCATATCAAGCGAGAGATCGTCTATGTATGTGCAAATATGTATGTGTACAAGTATGAGTGTACAACAGGTAGGTGCACGAGTATGAGTGTACAGTAGGTATGTGCACAAGTATAAGTGTACAATATGTAAGTACACTAGTATGGATGTACAAAAGGTATGTGCACAAGTATGAGTGTACAATATGTAAGTACACGAATATGGATGTACAATAGGTATGTGCACAAGTATGAGTGTAAAATATGTGAGTGCACGAGTATGAATATACAATAAGTATAGTATGAGTGTACAATAAGTATGTGCACAAGTATGCCATGCAAGGGTCATATCCTGAATGCAACAGTACTACAGTGTAGTGACATGGTAATTATCGATGATGAAGTGTGTGAGCCGGCAAGCAGGTGTACGTGGAACATATGCATCATCGATAATGGTGCTGGTGTCCTAACAGCATGATTTTAATATAACAGTAACCATTTGCAGATGCAATGCGATGCGAATAACAAGAATATGCAGAAATCGACTAATAAACGCAATAGTGACGGATTTGCATCAATATAAAAATGTCATACAGTTTGCCATTTAAATTAAGACGAATCGGTTTTTTTTAGTAAAATAAGGGCTACGATATTTTTAAGAAAAGATGCGTCTTTTGAAAATATCCGTAGAATCCTTTTTCCTATCTTTGAAATACTCCCGATTCGTTAGTTTGAAAAAGGTATGACATCGGCCTAGTCTAACATCTACTAAGCAACTACAGATCTAGCTAACACATTAATCGGGAGGGGTATAGAAACCACCTAAATCTGAGTCGATATAATATATATATATATGTAAATATAATAGTCAGTGATCCCGCCTCAAAGGTACCGCGTACGATACAATATCATATGACATCCTCGAGTCATGAGTGCGGATCTATCATCAAAATAAAGCTCGTACGGTAAATCATCATACGACATCCCAAAAACTGGGTACGGGTCAATATCACATTAATCTCATCAATTATCTGGTATCCTTATCATCATATCTCATGATCTGTGGTACTGATCTAAGTCTAGTACAGATCGATACCATCTACATAAATATAAATGCGTGTGTGGAACACACGTCCAAAGACCCGCTAAAATCACATGTCGTATCTGTCACGCCCCGCTTCCCAAAATACGGAATACGAGAGGTTGATAAGGCCAGCCATGCTCCTATGGTCAAGGAAATATCCTGCCGTAGTCACACTTCGGCTTCTACCTTTACGTGGTAATCAGTAAACAACGCACAGGTAATGGAAAATGCAGTATCTGAAACAAA
Organism: Agapanthus africanus; assembly: GCA_030015575.1. NCBI lineage: Eukaryota > Viridiplantae > Streptophyta > Magnoliopsida > Asparagales > Amaryllidaceae > Agapanthus > Agapanthus africanus. The sequence continues at coordinate 133,616,654 of CM057344.1, read as the reverse complement.
ACAAATACAAAGAACTGACCTGATGGAGGTAAAAAGAGTATAGCTCTGAATAGCTGATCAAGATGTCCGCGATGTACGTCCGGTCCTGGTCCAGGCTAGATCCACTCCTCACTCTGAGCATGCATACTCAGGTCGTCAGAGCGACACAATAGCAATATATATATATATATATATATATATATGCAAGAGGCAACTCGAAAAGTGATAATAGATATATAACAGTAAATCAAGACGGTAAAGATATGAACATAGAGTAACCAGTGAAATATCCAATAGATCAGGTGAACAGTAAAGCAGTAAAATGGTATGCCAGGTATGTCAACACAGTAAGTAATGTATATCAATACCATTATCCCTATCAGTCTCTAAGTCTCACTGTACAGGTCACTAAGACTATCGTCAGTCCAAGTGTGAAAGTCAACCACTCGTGAGTGTCCTCCACCCAAGGGTAGGACCCAAGGGCAGGGGACCACGGGCCCAAAATATAACTCACGTTAATAATCATGTACCCTGTAAATCTCCATATATCTTCGTATAAATAACCCGGCATGGGACTCCCGAGATTCTATTGAACTCACACTCAAACTACCCCACATCCCTTGGTCTATATCAGACGCCAACCATAACCTCAAATACCGGTCGGTCCGTGACAAGTCTGCGCGAGAACTGGAGACAGGATCTCCATCAAGCACGTTCCGACTGATACCCGAGATAGATGGACAGTGTCTGGTGCCTTACCTGTGACACCCATACAAGTGCTTTCATAAGTGTCCCATACCACTTATAGTCACACTTATACGCGTCCCACAGACGTCGACTTGCAATAGAATAATAGGGTTCATTGATTGTGTACAAGTACGTGTCACTTTCACTTATCCACTCATACAGGAACACTAACGTACTTGTCACAATCACCACTAATACATAACACTGGGTAATGCACATGATCACTAGGCTACCAATCCAATAACATATATATATTATGTGATGAGAAAACAGTATGTAAGGCAGGGTTAAGATATCATATGTCGGTATCCTACCACTTGCGTAATTTATCATAAATCCTACGTGCACATTTTAGCGAAATGATGAACGGGGGATAAGTAGTATGTTTGATTATCTATCCTAAAAATTTGGTTTCACATCAATCGGGTTTCGGGATCACTAGATATGGCCATTTCATTTTAAGCGTTCACTGCTGGAAATCCGGTTTCAGAATCGGAAATCCGTATCGGAACGCATTTTAATCCCAGCTGGGATCATATTTTAGCGATGCTACAGTTGAATGAAATCTAGGGTTTTCAGTAGAGTTTTCAACTCAATAGACGGATTCTCAATCGCATCTGTACATCAGGAGTTATTCACTATTCAACCTTGGGTGTCCGTTCTGGTTCTGTTTGCGACTGCTATACGTCCCGATCCTTTAAATTGCAGATTAAAATAGCTAACGTCGATAAAACGGAATGAAACTACTTGTGTTATCTATCTAACAGATTCACCTTTAATAAAATGCAGAGTTCCGCAACATACGAGTTCAGAAAACAAGGTGGTACACACTACGAGCCAGCAACCAGTAACCAGAGTGGCTCTGGACTGCAGTCCAGAGCCGCACTCTGACCCAATTATCGTCACAACATCAGTACAGAAACCAATAGAAATTTGCATAGGATTACAGTTCGTCGAGTCTTCTACGATTTGAGCCCTCGAACGCAATATTCCAGTAGGTACATAATTTATGATGATTTTAACAATTTTCAGATACGGGAAATTTCCAGTTTTGCGGGTATATTTGGGGTATTCGTTTTAGTCATTAACAGTCGTATTTTTCAATGAAATTTATACACAGTATTCATCACTACATGGGCCAGTATAGAAAATCCAATTCCGTCAAATTAGATGAATATTTTCATTGGGATCATGCATCGAACAGGTATATCATATAGTTATCATGAATTGTAAAATTGCAATTTATACGATTTGAGTTTATAACATGAATAGGTTAGCATGTAGCAAGTAAGAATACTTTCCTGGACACGTGTCGACGAGGGTCCAGCAGCGGCAGCAGTACGATCACGTCACGGGCGCACCACAGTTCGGCCTTTTGGACTCAGACAATTGTATTCACTCCAGTTACTCTCCGTGCAACCGTTTTCATTACCGCCCGAGTTGTTTATGGTTTTGATCTGCGAGAGAGAGAAAGAAAAATTTTGAGGACAGAGAGAGATTTAGAGAAATAGAGAGAGAGTTAGAGAGAGAGAGTGAGATGTCGAGAGAGAGAGAGGGAAACACACAGAGAGAGAGAGATGTAGAGAGAGGGAAACAGAGAGAGAGAGAGTAACAGAGGGAGAAACAGAGAGAGAGAGAGAGAGTTGTAGAGAGAGAGAGAGACAGGGAGAGAAAGAGAGATTGAGAGAGAGAGAGAGAGAAAGTTATAGAGAGAGAGAGATTGAGAGATACAGAGAGAGAGATTGAGATTTACGTGGGGTCGACGGAGGCAGCGAGGGGAGCTCGTCGACGAGGTGCGCACAGGTGGTGGCCGAGCTGACGCGGAGGAGCTCGGCGGCGAATTGAGGGGCTCGAACTCAGATGAGGGGGGGAGCCAGTGCAGGGCTCGGGGTTCTTCGGAGTAAGAAGGAGGGGGTTAGGGTGGTGTTAGGAAGACGAGGAGGGTGAAGGTTGAGGTTCGGGTGTTGTTTTGATGGAGGAGGTGCGATAGTGGCGAAGCTCAATTGCGATGAGCAGAGGAGAAGCTCGGTGACGTAGAGGTCCCTGTGGTGGTCGCCGGCGATGAATGGAGGCGATCGGTGATGGCTTGTAGTGAGGCTCGGGGTGATGGTTGCGGTGCGTGGAAGCTCGGTTGCTTATGTGGTGGTGGTGTTGGATGTAGGTTGCGGCAGTGACGGGTGGTGGCTCGTTGGTGATGATGGGGTCGGCCGGCGGCGGGGTCGATGCTCGATGGGTTAGAGAGAGCAGAGAATGAGAGAGAGGGTGACAGAGGGGTTTGAGAGGGGAGTAGGCTGAGTAGATCGCGCGAGTCGAGGGGAAACAGCAACGCGTAGGCGTGGGCGTGGGCGTGGGCGCGAGTTAAGGCGAAGAAAGTGGATTGGTCGAGTGGGAAAGGAGGTAGCCGTTGGGAAGAAGAAGAGAATAGAAGCGGGTCGGGTCGGGTCAGGAGGCGCGGGTGTGGGTTTAGGGAGTTGGGCTGTTAGGTTGCTGGGCTTGGAGAGTGGGACTGGGCCAGGAGGAATTAAAAATGGGGAATTTGGGAATGGGCTGGGTTTTTTTTATAGACACGGGCTGAGGAAATGGTGCTGGGCCGGGGTTAAATTTAAGGAGATAAATTTTCTTTAAGAAAGGGAATGGGCTGGGCTCAATTACCTTAAATTAAAATGGGAAAAAGGAAACGGCTGGGCCGGAGGAAAATAAAAGGTAAGGTTTGGGTTTGGGAGTAAAAAGGGGTTTTAAAATAAATAAATAATTATAAATAAAATAAAAACTTTATATATTGAAGAGAAATACGGATATTGGTATAAAAAGGGGCTGGGTATTACATCATACCATCCTTACAAAAATTTCGTCCTCGAAATTTTAAAGAAATGACAAGCTATAAAATAATAAGCGAAAAGTTACCACATCGAACACTAATACATAGTGATTTACTTAAAACCGGTGGATAAAATTTTGAAGGTATATAAATGTAAGAACAACATACAAAAGAATAAGTCTAAATAAGTATAAGGCAGGAACAACTATAGGGGCAAACTACATGTATGCAAGAATAAAAACAACAATAACGAACAATAATATTCGAGGCGTGCTCGATAAAATCGAAACCCAAATATGTGCCCATATAAGTATATCAAAAGTAGCACAGCAGAAATAATAATAAGTATAAGGCATAGTCATAATGAAACAGTGAAGGACTTGTCGGTGGTTTAAAACAGTTTTAGAATAACGTATCAATCAAACCATTTTAACATAACTTAGAAAACCACATGGTGAAAATAAGAAGCATAGCACCAAAATAATATGTGTAATACATATGGTCGCGCTACCGAAAATGAGAATAATAGTAGTGTACTTAAAATACATAAAACGGAGTAGTCAATAACACGCACTCTTCGATAAATAAAAAATAATGAATACTAAATTTTCGAATAATGATGTCCCTAAATATAGTTAGGGTAACAGGGAAAAGCACAAAAATGTATAGGGCTAGCTAGGGTAGGGATTACAATGGAGTGTGGCTCATTCAAAAGATCAGGGTGCGATACTTGTTAATCTAAGTGAGGGTCGAAATAGCTCAAGGTACAGGGGTGGACAGTTAGGGGTCTCAGGAGGAAATAACGGTAGGGGAAAAGTCAAAACATCAAGTGAACCAGTAATCATAAGGTCTACGAACTCAGAAGGTTTATTTCATTCTAGAAAATTTGAAACAAAGTACTCTCGAAAAGTAACAGATGGCCCTAAACTATACAAAGGTTTATTTGGCCAGAGAAGACAACAGCTAAAAAAATCCTGTCAGTCGCGGTTGTGGAGGTTCAGCAGGTTGCGGTAGGCTCGCGCGCTCAGGTAGGGGCGTCCATTCTCATAGCGCCTCGTAGGGGCTGTCATTGGGAGTTCTTCCGCCGCAGGGTCTTGTTCTTCCGGTCCTTCTTCTTCAGCTAGAGCTTCTTCATCGATGTCTGCTTCCATATGATTCTCTTCTTCTGGATCCTCTTCCATGGGATTTTCCTCCACTGGATTTTCTTCTATCGGGTCATCCTCGGGATCTTCTTCTATTGGGTTCTCTTCAGGGTCTCCTTCCTCCTCGTCGGAATCGCCTATCATGTCAACCTCTGGGGCGGCGGCTCCTTCGTCCTCGGAATCGCTGTTTCCGAAAATGACCTAGGGGTCGTTGACTTCATCGTCAGAACTCACCAGCATGCGGTCTAAGGAAACGCATGACTGTGCATCCTCATCTAAATGCGGCGCTGCACCAGGGTGGGCCATGGCCTGAAAAGAAAGAGTCATGATCAGACAGTGGAACATATTAGGAAAATAACCCAGGATACAGAGTACAAGAAAATATGCGGTAGGCAAGGACTGAAAAATCAAAATAAAAAAATGTTGTTGTAATGAATAGTATAAATGAAAAAGATAGCAAGAGAATGATACATACATCATGACTCAAAGTTTTATTGCATTCAACCAAGAGTTCGACGGATACAAGATTTCAAACGAAAGGAAATTTTTACAAAAGGGGTAACAGCATTATTATTGAAAGCAGAAAACATAAATACTCTTCTTTGATTTCTGGACCGCTGCAATTTCGTCACACGGGTTGAATCCTAAGCTGGGTCCGCACTATCCTCGAAGCTTGATCTACGAAATATCCATCAATTAGCAGGAGTGGGGAGTGTGGGCGAACTGCCTCCTTGTAGCTCCTTCCTATTAGGGCAACCATTGATAAGATGTTCGTTGGATCCGCAAATCAGGCATTTCCCCTGGGCGCGGCGACAACCTCTGAAGATGTCCTGGCCTCCTGCAGTACCCACAACATTGGGTCTTCTGCTGCTTCTGTCTCGAGGGAACAAATGGGCGCATCATCTTCTTTTCTTTTCCTCGTCTAACAAGGATCCCTTTACGATTGGAGACTCCCGCCGGTGCCTGATTCACCTGCCTTCTCAGTCCCTCAGCCAACAAGTCGTTTGTTCGCTTCTGGGCTTCCTTCAGACCTTACAGTACACTCAGAATCTCAACAGTCTGATTCTGGGGAGTGGAGATAGAGGAAGAGTCGTTGGAAGACATGATCCTGAAACAATAATTTTGAGGACGATATAAGGCACAAGTTATAAGAATTAAAATATAATATGGATTGGGCAAGGAATCAAGAATATCGGGTGTGATGAAATTCATTACAAGTGGAAATCAACTGTAGGGCTCTAAGTCACTTAAGCTGAGTACAGTATTGTAACTATGAGGTAGTTCACAATTACAATCACGTCACTCTGCCAAGTCACCCGAAACCCTAGCGGATGGATAGTAGAATACACAATGTGAATAAGGATTAAGAATACAAGTTTACAATCTAGACCGAGGGATGTCTTAGATTGTCAAGCTCTACACGGAACTGCAATCCCAATCGAAGCAAAACCTGGCTCTGATACCAACAAAACCATGTCATGCCTTGCTTCCCAAAATACGGGATACGAGAGGTTGACAAGGCCAGCCATGCTCCTACGGTCAAGGAAATATCTTGCCGTAGTCACACTTCGACTTCTAGCTTTACGTGGTAATCAGTAAACAACGCACAGGTAATGAGAAATGCAGTATCTGAAACAAAACAAATACAAAGAATTGACCTGATGGAGGTAAAAAGAGTATAGCTCTGAATAGCTGATCAAGATGTCCGCGATGTACGTCTGGTCCTGGTCCAGGCTAGATCCACTCCTCACTCTGAGCATGCATACTCAGGTCGTCAGAGCGACACAATAGCAATATATATATATGCAAGAGGCAACTCGAACAGTGATAATAGATATATAACAGTAAATCAAAATATGAACATGAAGTAACCAGTGAAATGTCCAATAGATCAGGTGAACAGTAAAGCAGTAAAATGGTATACCAGGTATGTCGACACAGTAAGTAATGTATATCAATACCATTATCCCTATCAGTCTCTAAGTCTCACTGTACAGGTCACTAAGCCTATCGTCAGTCCAAGTGTGAGAGTCAACCACTCGTGAGTGTCCTCCACCCAAGGGTAAAACCCAAGGGCAGGGGGCCACGGACCCAAAATATAACTCACGGTAATAATCATGTACCCTGTAAATCTCCATATATCTCCGAATATATAACCAGGTATGGGACTTCCGAGATTCTGTTGAACTCACACTCAAACTACCCCACACCCCATGGTCTACATCAGACACCAACCATAACCTCAAATACCGGTCGGTCCGTGACAAGTCTGCGCGAGAACTGGAGACAGGATCTCCATCAAGCACGTCCCGACTGATACCCGAGATAGATGGACAGTGTCTGGTGCCTTACCTGTGACACCCATACAAGTGCTTTCATAAGTGTCCCATACCACTTATAGTCACACTTATACGCGTCCCACAGACGTCGACAATGCAATAGAATAATAGGGTTCACTGATTGTGTACAAGTACGTGTCACTTTCACTTATCCATTCATGCACGAACACTAACGTGCTTGTCACAATCACCACTAATACCTAACACTGGGTAATGCACATGATCACTAGGCTACCAATGCAATAACATATACATATGATGTGATGAGAAAACAGTATGTAAGGCAGGGTTAAGATATCATATGTCGGTATCCTACCACTTGCATAATTTATCATAAATCCTACGTACACAGTTTAGCAAAATGATGAACGGGGGATAGGTAGTATGTTTGATTATCTATCCAGAAAATTTTGTTTCACATCAATCGGGTTTCGGGATCAGTAGATATGGCCATTTCATTTTAAGCGTTCACTGCTGGAAATCCAGTTTCAGAATCGGAAATCCGTTTCGTAACGCATTTTAATCCCAGTTGGGATCAGATTTTAGCGACGCTAAAGTTGAATGAAATATAGGGTTTTTAGTAAGGTTTTCAACGCAAGAGAAGGATTCTCAATCGCGTCTTGACGTCAGGAGTTATGCACTATTCAACCTTGGGTGTCCGTTCTGGTTCTGTTTGGGACTGCTATACGTCCCGATCCTTTAAATTGCAGATTAAAATAGAAAACGTCGATAAAATGGAATGAAACCACTTGTGTTATCTAGAAAACAGATTCACCTTTAATAAAATGCAGAGTTCCACAACATACGAGTTCAGAAAACAAGGTGGTACACACTACGAGCCAGCAACCAGTAACCAGAGTCGCTCTGGACTGCAGTCCAGAGCCGCACTCCGACCCAATTATCGTCACAACATCAGTACAGAAACCAATAGAAATTTACATAGGATTACAGTTAGTCGAGTCTTCTACGATTTGAGCCCTCGAACGCAACATTCCAGTAGGTACATAATTTATGGTGATTTTAACAATTTTCAGATACGGGAAATTTTCAGTTTTGCAGGTATATTTGGGGGTATTCGTTTTAGTCATTAACAGTCGTATTTTACAATGAAATTTATACAAAGTATTCATCACTATATGGTCCAGCATAGACAATCCAATTCCGTCAAATTAGATGAATATTTTCATTGGGATCATGCATCGAACAGGAATATCATATAGTTATCATGAATTGTAAAATTGCAATTTATACGATTTTAGTTTATAGCATGAATAGGTTAGCATGTAGCAAGTAAGAATACTTGCCTGGACACGTGTCGACGAGGGTCCGGCAGCGGAAGCAGCACGATTGCGTCACGGGCGTAGCACAGTTCGGCCTTTTGGACTCAGACAATTGTATTCACTCCAATTACTCTCCGTGCAACCGTTTTCATTACCGCCTGAGTTGTTTCTGGTTTTGATCTGCGAGAGAGAGAGAGAGAAAAATTTTGAGGACAGAGAGAGATTTAGAGAAATAGAGAGAGAGAGTTAGAGAGAGAGAGAGAGTGAGATGTAGAGAGAGAGAGAGAGGGAAACAGAGAGAGATGTAGAGAGAGAGTAACAGAGAGAGAGAGAAAGAGAGAGATAAACAGAGAGAGAGAGAGTTGTAGAAAGAGAGAGACAGGGAGAGAAAGAGAGATTGAGAGAGAGAGAGAAAGTTAGAGAGAGAGATTGAGAGACACAGAGAGAGAGATTGAGATTTACGTGGGGTCGACGGAGGCAGCGAGGGGAGCACGTCGACGAGGTGCGCGCAGGTGGTGGCCGAGGTGACGCGGAGGAGCTCAGCGGCGGATTGAGGGGCTCGAACTCAGGTGAGGGGGTGAGCCAGTGCAGGGATCGGGGTTCGTCGGAGTAAGAAGGAGGGGGTGAGGGTGGTGTTAGGAAGACGAGGAGGGTGAAGGTTGAGGTTCAGGTGTTGTTTTGATGGAGGAGGTGCGATGGTGGTGAAGCTCAATTGCGATGAGCAGAGGAGAAGCTCGGCGACTTAGAGGTCCCTGTGGTGGTCGCCAGTGATGAATGGAGGTGATCGGTGATGGCTTGTAGTGAGGCTCGGGGTGATGGTTGCGGTGCATGGAAGCTCGGTTGCTTATATGGTGGTGGTGTTGGATGTAGGTTGCGTCAGTGACAGGTGGTGGCTCGTTGGTGATGATGGGGTCGGCCGGCGGCGGCGTCGATGCTCGATGGGTTAAAGAGAGCAGAGAATGAGAGAGAGAGTGACAGAGGGGTTTGAGAGGGGAGTAGGCTGAGTAGATCGCGCGAGTCGAGGGGAAACGGCAACGCGTAGGCGTGGGCGTGGGCGCGAGTTAAGGCGAAGAAAGTGGATTGGTCGAGCGGGAAAGGAGGTAGCCGTTGGGAAGAAGAAGAGAATAGAAGCGGGTCGGGTCGGGTCAGGAAGCGCGGGTGTGGGTTTAGGGAGTTGGGCTGTTAGGTTGCTGGGCTTGGAGAGTGGGACTGGGCCAGGAGGAATTAAAAAATGGGGAATTTGGGAATGGGCTGGGTTTTTTTTATAGACACGGGCTGAGGGAATGGTACTGGGCCGGGGTTAAATTTAAGGAGATAAATTTTCTTTAAGAAAGGGAATGGGCTGGGCTCAATTAACTTAAATTAAAATGGGAAAAAGGAAACGGCTGCGCCGGAGGAAAATAAAAGGTAAGGTTTGGGTTTGAGAGTAAAAAGGCGTTTTAAAATAAATAAATAATTATAAATAAAATAAAAATTTTATAAGTTAAAGAGAAATACGGATATTGGTATAAAAAGGGGCTGGGTATTACAGTATCCCAAATACGAATCATAATAAATCACCGATCTCATGGCACTATGCCCAATCTCATCGAATTATCTCCAAATATGATCCACAATCCTCATCATCTAGGTATAACTATAACAAATAAGCATGTGTGTGCGTGTGGGTGTAAACCTCTTCTAGGAACTATACTAGTTTACATCTAAACCCTATTCTACCCATAGTACACCTAATCTCATCTCCAATATCCATATCACACATAATGCTATCATATATATATATAAATGTAGTATATATCTAGTATACTAAATATCGAACTGCGGGGGTACTATACGCCATCCACCCGACTTCCCCCGTAGATATAATCTACTCACCTTAAATCATGCGTGTCGGTGTCGATGTCGCCTTTATCTTCTTCAACGTCTCGAATCATCGTGGGGGTACCTACATATCACACGTATCGCATCGCATTAAAACCAAAACGACACGCGAAAACCAAAACGATACGTTTAAAAGCTAATAGGTTAGAACCTATAGGTACGCTTTCAAAACCATCCAACAATCCTCGATATCGTCGTACAAACGCCAAGTAATCGAGGTAAAACGCAAATATACCAATCCAGAATTTAAAATACGCAAAACGAAAACACGAATTAAAACAGAAACTCAGGAAAAAGGCTCCAGATTCTACCATAGGTTAAATTGGACAATTTTGCATATGCCAGGGGTCTAATTTACTGATGATAAAGCCCTGGAACAAGAACGAGTCACATCCTCACTGGTCTGGCCGTAATTTGCGGCCAGAAAGGATTTATATGCGGCCATCTTTAAGAGTTAGGGGCAAGGGCTTTGTTGGTAGCTTCCTAGGTGCCTGCATGTATCACTGTCCATGCAAAACAATTTTCAAAGTCTCGAGGTGATAGCAGATTTCATTTTACATCCACAGAATTCAGAATTTTCCGATATCGGCTTTTCTAAATCCGTATCCCGGGTTTCAAGTCTCTGGTTTTAGGCCTGAATCTAGCACTAGGGGTTTGTGTGGCCTCTACTGAGCTCAATCTCACATCACCATTTTCAATTTCCATAAACCCTAACTAGAACTTTTCTAGGTCCACAAAATCACACGATATCGGTTCTATTCTAACATGGGGGTAAAAGTAATGGGAAAACTAAGCTTATGGTTCAGAAAATACCTCATTTGGCAACTCAAGAAAATTCTTGAGTTGCCCCAAGTGGCCAAAATCCTTACTTTCTTGGTCCAATGTGTTTCTTTTGAGCTTGTGCATCTTTTTTGTGAAATGGGGTTTGGGTTTTGAGGTGTTTAGCATGGAGTTTTTGGGGAGATGAAGAAGGGAGAGATGGCGGCGGCAGCAGCAGCAGCAGGAGGAGGGTGAGGAGAGGAGAGAAATGAGTGGAAGAAATAATGATGGGGATGGCTCAAGACCAAGTCAATGATAACCCTCACCTTTCTCTCTCTTCACCATACCTAATATAATACTCTTTTCCTTTTCTTTTCTTTTCCCCACTCTCTCTAATTAACAACCATGCAAGAATCATGAAGAATCCCATGATAAAGAGAAACGTAACTCATGAAAAAAAAGACTTGTGCATGTTTTGCACAAATCGAGCTTAAAACGCTATTAGCGATTTTTAATCGCGATTAGCACTAATTTAGCATATGATTAATCATAAAAACTTAAAAATTACATAATTCACATAAAACACCCTCTTTTAATAATTTTTATAATTTTCCAAATTTTTCCCAATTTATCGGTATTTAATTATACCGAAATATTAAAATAGTCATTTAAAATTAATATTAAATTATAAAAATTCCCAAAAATAATTTTTTATTTTTTTGAAATGTTACAATCTTTCCCCCTTAAAGAAATTCGGTCCCCGAATTTAAATTTAAACCCCTCAAATACTAAAACATTTCAGTAAAAGACCAAGTCGTCGGGGCTCCGAAATTATCAGTACATAAAACGCATCATAACGCTATCCGTGCGCATGAGTAATGAGCAGATAACTCAAAAGCAAAACTCCGTCAAGTATCCTGCAATCATTGGAGTTATGGTAAAGACACAAATGTCAAATCCGAAACAAAACCAATATGATATATATCAAAACCATACATGTATACATCAATTCTACACATGTAAATATCTGAAAGAAATGCATGCCAAATCTTTTAAGTCGCTGTGCGATGCGCATAACACTGCACAGTGGCGGACGTCTGCTATAAGAAAATAACCATATACGTATATATCTTTTGTTTAATATGTACGTTCCGCCGTTTTGAAAACAATTTAGAAGGGTTTCCTTATTTTAAATGTTTCGTGTCATATCGGACACGTAGATAAATACTGAGACTATAGCTCCTCTTTTGAAAATCCCTTCAATAACTATCAATGCATGCAAAATATATCCAGGTACTGTCCTCTGACTAGTCCAGCTCAGTACGAAAACACATAGCAAATGTCATAAAAACGTACTGCTCCATAAGGAATCAATCCCAAAATGTGCATATGAATGCTACGTGCGTCTGGTGCGCGCGGAAATCAAAATCCATATATGTGCCATACATGTGCACAGAAACAACATCTAAGTGCAACGGGTGTGCACGAAACATCTGTCATAGACAACGTGTGTGCCTGACAGCAAAATCAGGTGAATTTGATATGCACGAAGAATCTCGATTTAGTGCATCTGGTGTGCGCCAAAATCGCATCTCAAAACATGCGCCCAATATGCTCGAAAATCCAAATCGGTGCATCCGTTATGCATTAATAAAAATCTAAATCATGCGCATTCACCATGCACGAAATCACGAAATCCAATATCAAGCGTCGAACATGCGCAAAGTTCAAATGAAATGCATGGAGTGCAAGAAATCAAAATCAATATCAAAATCAAAATCGACGGTATACAATACGGCTCAATCAAAATCAGGGATACCGCGGTATATAAGCTCACAACCATGTACATTAGCATGCACAAATCAAGTCAAAACACTAAAAGTGTATGAAAACTATGCCAAAGGCATAAATCAAATCACATGCATAATATAGGCATGAAATCAAAATCAATGTGTCGAATGACATCAAATCGAAGTCAGGTGCAACCGTAGTGCACAGAATATAAATCTGGTGCAACAAAGGCACGAAATATAAATCTGGTGCGATAAACGCACGAAGTATAAAACTGGTGCATCCTGTGCAAGAAATACAAATACAGTGCATCCTGTGCACAAAACCCAAACAAAAACTCAAATGCATAAATAGCAACACCGAGTGTACCAAGGTGTAAAAATCATAAACGTGTGTAACTGCGTACACAAAACACATCTCAATGCACTACAAGCACATATAAGCTATACCGGGTACAAAAAACCAAATCGTGTACATACCACGTGCACAAAATCAACCCAACGGTATGAAATCTATGAAGTCATAAGCATGTGCAACCAAGGCACAAAAACGATATCAGGTGCAATAACTGTGCAAAAATATGAATATCCAGTAGGTGCAACCATGGTGCACGAAAACAAATATCATGGAACTCAGCCATCAAGACTAAATCATACGAATAGATCGTCCAAAATACCGAAATCCAAGATGACGGATACGTGATAATCGAATCACCAAATCACAAATCATAAATACCGTCGTCGATATATCCCCCTTCACAGTCGAGAAGGTTTAGTCGCATCCAATGCTAGCAGCGCAAGATATCTACTTGCCTCCTGCTCACGGTCTGGCGTCCTCTATTGCTGGGCCCTTATCTTCTCTGTGGATTGCCAATCTCGCGATCTATCGGCTCATCGACCCTGTCAGGTGTGCTAACGGGGGCGATTCCGTCCTGGCACTTCTCTGGTCAATCCTTACGGCCACTCGTAAAGCAGCACGTCACTGGCGCCGACCTCTGGTCCTCTGAATGCACATCACACATCTGCCCCTGGGTGCAAATCTTATTGCAGCAGTGTCCTGGAAGGAATCCTGCTCAAGGTCTCTTCCGATCTCGCCTATGCCGAACTGTACGGAGGGTGGTACTCTTGCATAATCTTTTCTCGCTCTCTGGACATCTGCGTCCTCAGCACAGCATTTTCTCGGAAACTGGTCGCATCCCAACGCCTCTGTAGACATATCCGACCTTTAATTTTAGCGGGGAGTAATAACAACTTGTCTGCATCTTGCACGAACCTTTTGTCCTATTTGTCTGTATCATCGTCCATTTCGACGTCACGTCTCTATCTGCGCCCTACAATTGTTCACGGTTACGGTCCATCCGAAGTCTCTCACATGGACTCGAAATCACGAACTCGGTATCTTCATCACTCTGTGGAAGATATCTAGCCGAACACATCTTCAGGAATTCGTCCCAACCTATGGAGATATACTCTATTCCCGTCCTTTCTTGATCAATTCACAACGCATCTGGGTGAGGTCCTCTATCCGAACCTTGTCAACTATCTCGTCGACGATGCCGAACTCTGGCCTGCTGGGTGTGCTCAATATGACCACTCCTGGGTCCAGGTCTTCTCGTATAGTATTCCAGAAAGGTTCTGTCGAGGTCTTCCTCAAATCACGTTTCTGTCGAACTACCTGGAAGTTATCATCTTTACTATATCTGTTTCTTGTTCCGGAACGGCTGCATACTCATCGCGACTCATTCTGGAAGATATATCCATATATAACGCCACTGCGTGCGTATCGCATCTCTGATGTCAGTGGAGTGGAACTTCATCTCGTCGAAATCTCGTGCGAACTCTTAACTTCACTCTGCTCCAATGTCGACTGATTCGGACTCTTCTTCTCGTGGCTGCATGGACCGCGCTCTAACGGCCATACTCGTATCTAGAGTCTCTCAAGCAATGTGTCCCATCACATGATATCCGAATGATGTCGAACCATCCGATCGACTCGTCAGAACCTCATAATCCCCCAAGAGATCAACATCTTGAGTATAGTTTAATAGTATTCCGGTACATACCACAGCACCTGTGGACCTACCGTAGAAGGGCAAACCCAAGCCTCACAAATGGCACCGCTAAACTGCCGCAAACCCTAAGGTTCAGAGGCGTTCCATGGTCATTACATCGAATTAGGGTTTCATTCTTCTAGAGGGTCCATAACATTACTTGCATTGTCTTCCGAATAATTTAAACTTGGAAATGGGTTCTTGACATTCGATCGTCTCTATCGACTCTCAATGAATCTGCATGAATTCGTCTCTAGCTGGAATCAATCTATCTGATGACCTCGCATCGGGATAAGCGAACGAACCGCATGTCCTAGTCATTCCTCCTTAGGTGACTAGCGACTTTTCCATCATATCCCTAAGTATATACTCATGCTGCAGTAGCTCCAATCATCTGAGCGATATCTCGTCATTGCAGCAGCAACTGGCTCATTCGTCTGTACGCTGAACAGTGCCTCAATCATCATGAATAAGCGATATATCAATGGTCATCACATTCTGGCTGGCCTCTAGCAGTAGCCTGACCCTCTGGTGCTTATCTGCACGTCCGAGAAATCTCGTAAAAGCAATCTGTCAAACGCTCATGGCGCGAAAACACAATAAAACGAAGCCGCAATCGTACGTCTTTGGAATCATGCCTTGGCCAGTCCTCGTTCGTGATGAGCTCATACTGACGCAACTCTAGCCGTAGCTCTCTCTGCCCGTGTGATCGCGGCATCAAAATCATAACCAATACCGATGAGGATAGATCATAGGAATGAATATAATACTGTGCAAGGAAATGTACATCCTAAGGTTTCTTAAGCGGAGTAGCGTATCGTAAATATGCCGCGGAACATACGTACGGTACGTCACTCTACTCAAGCTATTTACTCCATCAACCAAGGGTCATCCTACGCGACGAAAGTTCGGGTATAATACCCTCTCGACTAAGTCTAAGTTCCATAAGGTCAAGCCTAAGTTCCGTGTATATATAAACGCTCTAGGCTCCACATAATCAAACTTAGACTCGAACCAAGGTTAAGCTAGCGCTCTGATACCAACTTTATCACGACCCGAAATTGCCCGTGACTGGCACTTGAATCATATGAAGCCTATAGGACCCCATCTAATTCAAGTAAGCCAAAAGCCCAGAAATCTAAAACCATTTTAAGGAGTAAATAAGAAAACTAGTTTTTAAGAAATAAGGAAAACATGTTTGAAATACAAGGTTTTTAAATAAGTAAGCCGAATATGTATTTTTAAAATCTCTAGTCTTTTCTGAAAATTTCGGCAGAGTTTTCTTTGTAAATACTGGCCCCGAACGGGGTACAACAAGAATAATATATATGCACAATGAAAAAGGCATCCCCAAGCGGGAGCTAGCTCTTCGTCAATCGACAGTCACAACCATGCAAGCAATATAATATACAACGCCAAAGGGCGAGGATCAAAACTCAAAGAAAAACTCAAATCAGCTTGAAAACCATAATACTACAACGCGCGACTCTATGGTCGGAATAATACATAACTAGTTTTCTAAGTCTGAAACAATATACAAGTTTGGTTGATGGAATTACTAGATGCAACTGAATAAAATAATATAAGGGTGGTCACGATGCGAGTGAACCCACTTACCAATGCAATCACCCAGAAAGGAAGCAGTGTGCCAGAAAAGCCGCAATGGAACATGTACGGCAAAACCTGTAAGAACTGTGGCACAACGGGGGTGAGTTGCCAACTCATGAATAGAAAACATAACAGAGCAGAAATCGTATATATGACACAATCCTAGGTCAATACGATCATATATATATATATATATATATATATATTTATAAACCTCAAATGAAAAAGTCTGAAGCATGATAAGGTGGCAATGTAACATCTATACATGAGTGTAGTGCCAAGTGCTCATGCCAATGCCTCAGGTAATAACATATCATAAATATGAGGTATGATCAATGTCGACTATGTCATGAAGTCTATAAGTACGTGGATATCATCCAACTATATAATCAATGTCATCATGTATGTGGATCTCGTCCAACTATGGGATCAATGTCATCAATGTCAACTATATGTATGTGGATATCGTCCACGTGTCACCCAATGGCAATAAACATCATGCATGTAAATATCATTAAGCATATGCATGGGAATATGAGGATATAAATCAACATGTGTCGCTCACGACATATCAAAATCATGGAACCTGAGTGTCTAATATCGACACTCGAAAATATCATAAAACCTGTGCCTAGCATCGGCACGTAAATCCTCATATATATAGGGCTCCGTCAGTCCAGACTGGCCCGTATCATCTCTCAACTCCGGTCGGTATCCCCTAGATATCCGCCGAGCTCAAATACAATCACCGGTAGGCAGTACTCCCCTGCCGGGCTCACCATCTAACATATACGAGTCTTCTTACCCCGGGGTACCTCACCGGGTCCACCATGTACCCGCAGACGATACCTACCGCTCCTCGAATCGGGTTTCGTATGCCACTCTTAGAACCGAGCAAACACATGGTGGACGCACTGAAATATCATATCAAGGGTAACCGGGTTTTTAAAACAATACATACTCTCTTTTTAAAATACCCACGGTTCCTAAATCCAGAAATATCATGGAAACAATATATCTCAATGCGTATAATCAGAAAGCATGATGTATGCGACATATAAAAGAATGTAAGCATATCAGTATATCATGCAACATGGAATAGTAATATGCATATATTGGGGAAAACCGCTCTTTTAAAATGAATCGGTTTTAAAGAGTATCTTGCGGTTCCCAATTCTCCATATCAAGCGAAAAATCATCTATGTATGTGCAAATATTTATGTGTACAAGTATGAGTGTACAACAGGTAGGTGCACGAATATGAGTGTACAATAGGTATGTGCACAAGTATAAGTGTACAATATGTGAGTACACAAGTATGGATGTACAATAGGTATGTGCACAAGTATGAGTGTACAATATGTAAGTATACGAATATGGATGTATAATAGGTATGTGCACAAGTATGAGTGTACAATATATGAGTACACGAGTATGACTGTACAATAATTATGTGCACAAGTATGAGTGTACAATAAGTATGTGCACAAGTATGCCATGCAAGGGTCATATCCTGAATGCAACAGTACTACAGTGTAGTGATATGGCAATTATCGATGATGAACTGTGTGAGCCGGCAAGCAGATGTACGTGGAACATATGCATCATCGATAATGGTGCTGGTGTCCTAACAACATGATTTTAATATAACAGTAACCATTTGCACATGCAATGCGATGCGAATAACAAGAATATGCAGAAATCGACTAATAAACGCAACAGTGACGCATTTGCATCAATATAAAAATGTCATACAGTTTGCCATTTGAAATAAGACGAATCGGGTTTTTTTAAAGTAAAATAAGGGCTACGATGTTTTAAAGAAAAGATGCGTCTTTTGAAAATATCCGTAAAATCTCTTTGCTTATCTTTGAAATACTCCCGATTCGTTAGTTTGAAAAAGGTATGACATCGGCCTAGTCTAATATCTATTAAGCAACTACAGATCTAGCTAACACGCTAATCGGGAGGGGTATAGAAGCCACCTAAATCTGAGTCGATATAATATATATACGTAAATATAATAGTCGGTGATCCCGCCTCAAAGGTACCGCGCACGATACAATATTATATGACATCCTCGAGTCATGAGTGCGGATCTATCATCAATATAAAGCTCGTACGGTAAATCATCGTACGGCATCCCAAAAGCTGGGTACGGGTCAATATCACATTCATCTCATCAATTATCTGGTATCATTATCATCATATCTCATAATCTGTGGTACTGATCTAAGTCTAGTACAAATCGATACCATCTACATAAATATAAATGCGTGTGTGGAACACACATCCAAAAGCCCGCTAAAATCACATGTCGTATCCCAAATACGAATCACAATAAATCACCGATCTCATGGCACTATGTCCAATCTAATCGACTCATCTCCAAATATGATCCACAATCCTCATCATCTAGGTATACCTATAATAAATAAGCATGTGTGCGTGTGGGTGTAAACCTATTCTAGGGTTCGCATCTAGGAACTATACTAGTTTACATCTAAACCCTATTCTACCCATAGTACACCTGATCTCATCTCCAATATCCATATCACACATAATGCTATCATATATATATAAATATAGTATATATCTAGTATACTAAATATCGAACTGCAGGGGTGCTGTACGCTATCCACCCGACTTCCCCCGTAGATATAATCTACTCACCTTGAATCCTGCGTGTCAGTGTCGATGTCGCCTTCATCTTCTTCATCGTCTCAAATCATCGTGGGGGTACCTACATATCACACGTATCGTATCGCATTAAAACCAAAACGACACGCGAAAACCAAAACGATACACTTAAAAGCTTATAGGTTAGAACCTATAGGTACGCTTTCAAAACCATCAAACAATCCTCGATATCGTCGTACAAACGCCAAGTAATCAAGGTAAAACGTAAATATACCAATCCAGAATTTAAGATACGCAAAACGAAAACACGAATTAAAACAGCAACTCAGGAAAGTGGCTCCAGATTCTACCATAGGTCAAATTGGACAATTTTGCTTATGCCAGGGGTCTAATTTACTGATGATAAAGCCTTGGAACAAAAACGAGTCACATCCTCACTGGTCTGGTCTGGCCGTAATTTGGGCCAGAAAGGATTTATTTGCGGCCATCTTTAAGAGTTAGGGGCAGGGGCTTTGGTGGTAGCTTCCTAGGTGCCTGCATGTATCACTGTCCATCCAAAACAATTTTCAAAGTCTCGAGGTGATAGCAGATTCCATTTTACATCCACAGAATTCAGAATTTTCCGATATCGGCTTTTCTAAATCCGTATCTCAGGTTTCAAGTCTCTGGTTTTAGGCCTGAATCTCGGACTAGGGGTTTGTGTGGCCCCTACTGAGCTCAATCTCACATCACCACTTTCAATTTCCATAAACCCTAACTAGAACTTTCTAGGTCCACAAAATCACACGATATCGGTTCTATTCTAACATGGGGGTAAAAATAATGGGAAAACTAAGCTTATGGTTCAGAAAATACCTCATTTGGCAACTCAAGAAAATCCTTGAGTTGCCCCAAGTGGCCAAAATCCTTACTTTCTTGGTCCAATGTATTTCCCTTGAGCTTGTGCATCTTTTTTGTGAAATGGGGTTTGGGTTTTGAGGTGTTTAGCATGGAGTTTTTGGGGAGATGAAGAGGGGAGAGAGGGCGGCAGCAGCAGCAGCAGAAGGAGGGTGAGGAGAGGAGAGAAATGAGTGGAAGAAATAATGATAGGGATGGCTCAAGACCAAGTCAATGATAACCCTCACCTTTCTCTCTCTTCACCATACCTAATATAATACTCTTTTCCTTTTCTTTTCTTTTCCCCACTCTCTCTAA
Source organism: Agapanthus africanus (assembly GCA_030015575.1). Taxonomy (NCBI): domain Eukaryota; kingdom Viridiplantae; phylum Streptophyta; class Magnoliopsida; order Asparagales; family Amaryllidaceae; genus Agapanthus; species Agapanthus africanus. The sequence goes on along the minus strand of CM057344.1, from coordinate 133,596,426 downwards.
CTAACAACCATGCAAGAATCATGAAGAATGCCATGATAAAGAAAAATGTAACTCATGAAAAAAAAGACTTATGCATGTTTTGCACAAAACGAGCTTAAAACGCGATTAGCGATTTTTAATCGCGATTAGCACTAATTTAGCATATAATTAATCATAAAAACTTAAAAATTACATAATTCACATAAAACACCCTCTTTTAATAATTTCTATAATTTTCCAAATTTTTCCCAATTTATCGGTATTTAATTATACCGAAATATTAAAATATTCATTTAAAATTAATATTAAATTATAAAAATTCCCAAAAATAATATTTTATTATTTTGAAATGTTACAGAGAAAGAGAGAGAGAATTTATGAGAGAGTAAGTGGGGAGAGTGGGGGCTTGGTTACATAAAAAGAGAGGAGAAGAGGTAAGGTCGGTTGTGAAAAGGAGAGAAGAAGAAGAGGGATCGGTTATTTTTATGAGGAGGGATGAATAGTGGAGTTTTAATTTGGATTTGGGTTGTAATTAAAAGGATAAATAATTAATTGATATGGGTTGTGAGATAGAAACGTGGGGGGAAAAATAGTGAGCAGTGTTTGTGAGTATAAGCTTGGGTTAATGGGCTTAGGCTAATGGGCTTAGGCTATGAGTTTGTTTAAATAAAGGAAATGGGTTTTAATTGGAGATTAAGGTATGGAATCTTGGTGTTTATCAGAGGAAAGGGAAAAAGAAAATGAGGAGTAATAAAAAAGAAGAAGTGGCTTGTAGAATGATGGGCTGGCTCAGGTTTGGGTTTTGTTTTGGCTTTTGGAATAAAAATGGGTCAAAAGCTTTGGGTTATGATCACTTTGCATTTTAAATAAAAAAATTTAATTAAAAGGATTAGGAGCTTGTGGTCTTTGGAAAATAATAGAATAGGAAAATTAGATGGAAGGATTAAAGATAGAAATAATAATATATTTAATAAAAACCGGAAAATACCAAGTACCCATAAATACAGTATATTATTGAAGAAGAGTAATACAAATGTATAGAGATGTTGGGGTTGTTACATATTATATACTTATATATTTTATCAATGTTATTTCAGGAACAATGGCTTCACTTTCTTACTTTCCTTATACTCGCTCAGACACCGCTTTTCCGCAATCGCCGTCGGATGAGGAAGCTATGGCAATGATCAGGGCATATAACAAGGACCGTACGAGTCTACTCTTTTGGGGAGTTTGGTATGGTCACATTATCCAGGGCCGCTGCAACTTTACTTGTGAAGTGTCAACAGAGCCCCTTCGCTCAATATCGCTGATGGAACGCCCGCAAATCGCTTATGCGGTGGAGGCGACTAACTAGACTCCTACAGGCCGGCTTAAGCCGTCAACAACCGGGATACCCAACCAGCCCCTGCCGGCTATAGATATCCTGGGACGCCGCATATGTCAAGGTGAAGCCCAACCCTGGGGATAAGTTTATAGAGTAGGCCTTACCCCCTTCCACCCAGTAGGTTATCTTCCCTGGGCTCGACACATTCTTTCCACCCATCGTGCACGGTTACAGAAGGTTGGGCAATATCAAGCAGTGTATGCGTCTGTATTTCATTACTAGGCCCCTCACGTCTGGTGGGTTAAAGCTTTTCTAAACCAATGGAATCTTCCCACCAACACCTTCTTGATAGGGAATCGCGAGATCTCGATTTCACTGGAAGAGTTCCGCGAGATCTCTAGATTGCCAATCAGGGGAGAGCATTATGAAGAGTTGCTGCCTTCCGATGAGTATGTGTTCGTGACCGTGCCTGCTATGCTTAACGGCGTGACGACTGAAAACGCCGTCCTCCATAAGTACCCCAATCTAATCAAGGCTCTGGGTATTTTTGAGAAACTGTTCGCGACGTCCGAGGGGCAGGGCGTCACATTTGAGAGCTTCATCGCCGCTTTATCCGTGGAGACGTTTTATCCAAAGAGGCTCCGAAGTTTGCGAACATTGACGACCCTTTTGGGTTCGGGCTAAATAAATTGCCGGCTAAAGAGGAAGACTTGCCGCAATTTTATATTCCGACCTCGTCGGCCGTGTCATTCGATGCGATTGCGGCCCCTGACATGGACGAAAAGTCCTTCGTCGGATTCATCAGCCTTTGGCTCAGTTGGTTCGCCATACCAATGCATCGACGCTTCATTAGAGTCTCCGTCTTCTACCCCGCTCATCGCGTATCTGAAGGGGCACGATTGGCCGTTAGTATTGCGGGACTATTGCACCTATATCATGGATTAAGTATTGTGGCCAATACTTCGACCCCAGGTGCGGATGTTGTGAATTTCTCCTTCCACTACTTCACATTGTGGATCGAGATGCATGTACTGGGAGCATTTGCAGCACATCGGCGGCCAGATTTCTATATCTCCTATACCTTCCCATGGGTTTTGAGGTTAGTAGTTGCTTCTGCTCCCGATCCGACTCATCTAGGGGCCCTCCACATGTTGCTCAACCTATATTCAAACGAGGGCGGGAAGGTATTTAGTGACCGAGTCCTCTCTCCTCCTGCTAGGCCCGTTCAACAGCTGTTTGATCTGTCAAAAGGGGGAGCGCTATCTTTAAAGCCTAAAGAGATTATGCACCTGTACGCGATTAGGCCAGACTATTTGGTGTTCCATCAGAATAACACGGCTCTTTTTATGCGGTATAATCCACACTGCTTTGCCCAGCAATTGGGCTATACCCAAGGCGTCCATTTCGAGGTGTTTTTAGTTGAGCCCACTCCGTCTCTGGAAGTCACTCATGACGTCATCCATCATTTTATTGTTAGTTATATGTATGCCCTAGAGGCCATTACTGTACATAGGATGTATATTGTAGTGGATGCTGGGACATATATAGGGAGGACTTTCTTGCTCGACATGATAGTATGCTATCTGGTTACACTTTACCTTAACGTGTATGCTGATTGTCTCTCTGTTACATGTTGGTAAAGCCCTTAGGATCTGTACTTGACTACCTGGACTATGATGCGGATCATACTAGTGGGGACATGGTAGTCCATAAGTACATCCTTCAAAGTCCCTAGTCGAGGGTGTATCGAGACGGGGCATCGATATACCAGAGTAGACTAGCGTGTACCTTCTCGACTCATACAGATGGGCGATGGATGATCCCATATCCATCGGTGTTTGACATCAGAGATGATATACGGGTGCTCAGTAGAGACTGGGTACACTGGACGGACTCGCCGAAAACTCCCAGATGGTATTATACCTCACGTCAGATGGCGGTTCTCTGGTGACACTGGTACAGAGTAGTCTGTTGACCCTAGATCGTCATAGAGTCTTGTGTGGTTCCCACTGTGCTTTGATTTCCATCTTACCACGTCCAAGAGGGCGTGCAAAACGGTGGTTTTTGGGTACAGTCCCGAGTCACATGGAGGCAATGAGCGATAGGAGGGGATTCGTCTCTCCCGGTATAGGGGGTTGATGTTGCGCTGTGTTCGATTGGCTATAACAGGAAATCCCTGGCCAGGGTTGCTGAGATTTACTGGTAAGTGTTACCAGTAGTTTCTCGAACAGTTATAGACCTCATATCGACACGACTTATTGAGCTATTGGGGTCTGACGTTCACCACCCCTAGGCGAGATATGCGACATATCAGACGATCAGACCGGACTATACGGTAGTGTTACTTGTCGGATTCACTGGAGTGTGAGCGGGCTTGCTCGTCGATCTTCAGATCGCTCAATACCCGGGTGGCCGTTACGTTTAGCAGACCGCTTGCGGCTTGTGGGTGTTTGATATGATCATCATCTGCTGCCGGCGTATTGACGAGTCTTTAGAGTCCTACACAGAGGTTTCCTGGCTCAAGCGAAACGAAATAGGAGCGCATATGAGATATGTGCGGGACCGAGAATAATGCGTGTATATGATACCGTATTTCATTCTCACGATGAATGTGTCGAATGGTTGTATGCGATATAACCTAGTTATCGAATCAAGGATTGATTCGATAAGCCGATACATTGTATACTAGTCGGTTGTGTGCGACATGACCGGATCATTGAATCAAGTGTTGATTTAATTATTTAATGCATAATTATATATTTGATATATTACTTTGCATTAACTTTTATCGGTTCACTTTAAATGGATTTTCTCGCTCGGATGTGCAAGTTGTATATGTGATATACTTTTGTGCATTTGATTGTATCATGTTTGATGATACATGATTGTTTGGTGTATGGTTTAAACCATGGTTGGTCAATGGTTAGGGTTTTCTTTTGCTTCATTTACTTATTTATTTATTCATTTATTTATCCATTTTGTTATTTTAGCAAAAGAAATATGATGAAGAGAAAATGGTGGCTTTATTTGTTTGTATTCTTTGAAGCTTCATGAACATTTGTCCGCAGTTTAACGACGTTCTAAGTAGTGCAAGTAACGCGATGGTCCCTCTAGAAGACAACAAACCTTAACTCGATTATGTGACCGTCTTGAACTGCCCTTTGAACCTTCGGTTTGGGGCAGTACGGCGTGCCACATATGAGGCGTTGGCTTGACCCTTCTACGGCTGGACCGTTGGTACTGAGGTACGAACGGAATGTTGTTAGACTTATTTCATGTGTTGAGCTGTATCGGGAAAACTTGGGTGTTAGATTGTTCGATTGAAAAGTTTAACATTTTCTGTTTATCCGGAATGGGATACAATAATTGGAATTCACAAAAGTTATGAGATAACTAAATGAATGCTATAAACATAGCAGTTTAGTCTCACTTAATCGGTTGCCACGGAATTTTGATGTGATCAAAAGTCCGTCGCAATCACGTAGCGTATGCGGATACTCGCCGGGCAAACTTAATAGACAGCCTCACTCCATAGCCCCGACCAAGTGACTGAAGGAGAACCCCGTCGCCGAAAGCATCCATCCGGGTGCTCGCGGTAGCGGTGTTCCGCCTTGGTGCACTTCGTCGACGTTATCGGGGGTGCGGCCGTCTACTGAAGTTTGCGACGAGCATTCGATCTGGATGTTGGGAATCTTGTTGAATTACCCGACTCGATATTGAAAAGTGTTTTCGATAATGAGACTAAAATGCGGGGTTTATAATTGTTAGGCATGCGATGTCTAAGGAATTCATTTGTTCAGGCATGCGATGTCTGAGATGGTTGCGGATTCCAACTGTTGTAGTTTTACACTTTCTTTTCTGTGACCGTAAGTGTAATATGTGATATCGCCGGTTTCGTTGCTATATGTCAACGACAATTGGGATGGACATATTTACTTACGTTGATGACATGTGATGTTATGTGTTGCTGGATATGTTATATTGGATCGTCGTCTTTGAATAGCCGGGGGTTTTTATGTGAGATGAGTGTTTTTCATTTTCATTCATGTAAAAACTTGTATGTAATATTCTTTTATTGGGGCGCTTCCAGGTTGCGGAAGTTGTCACCTGTTGTATATTATTTACTTTTCCGCACTAGGATAAACCCAAGGAGGAGGGCACAAGTAACCGGGTTCTGGAGTCCAGTGGGAGACCAACTCGAGGAGTCGAGTCCGGGTCTCCTAACTCCAGAATTGGTAGGGTTGCTTGCCGCTCTCGTAGGGGTCTAGGGGTGTGGGTTTGGCTATTCATCACGACCGTGGAATCCGTGTTTTATACTGGCTCGTATTGAAAACACGGACGTCCTAGTATATCCAATATTTCATATGATTCTTCTGCTGCGATATCTGTGATGTGATCATGTGATGTTCTGTGATAGATACATATATAGTATATATGATATATTATATAGACGTTACTTATGTTTTACACCCGCGCTAGCCCTGCCCCGCTCTGCTGTTAGTTACCTAACCTAACGGTGCACGAGGGGACATCGAGGCGAATGCGGATGGCATAAGTGTACGTCGTATTTATCTGTGATGTTTAGGTACATTAAATGATGGGACTTCATTAATATGATTAATGAAATAAAAGAAACCTAAGATGTTGTAGAATCGAATTTCAAAATAAAACAGGTAGCTACAGTTCTTGCTTTGCACAGTGGTATATGTGATATATCCTGCACCTTATTCGATGAGGAAAGGACCGAGATCCCTTCACCGGGAGTGACTCCTTTAGCAATAACTCGCAGATGCTACACCCTTGGTTTGTCTTTTGATTGCTTTTTAGTGTTTTTGCTTTGCACAGTGATATATATGATATATCCCGCACCTCATTCGACGAGGAAAGGACCGACGATCCCTTCACGGGGAGTGACTCCTTTAGCAAAACTAGAAAAGCCTCAAAGACACTCCATTTCAAAATTCATTTGATCCTACAACGATATCAAGTTCATTACGCAATAGGTTTTCAGAAAAACCTGTCGTAGCCCTCCGTCATTACAGATAAGTACTAGTTAGTATTCGTGCTGCGGTAGTTTGGCATTCGTCAAGGCGTAGTGTGCGGTAGCTAACTAGTATTTATCTGCTTATGCATATGATGCAGATTGGATTAGGGTATTCGTACGGCGTTGTTTGGCATTCGTCAAGGGTCGTGCGGGTGGGTTTAATTCGATCAAGTAATGTACGGGTTGAACTTGACTAGTGGACTATGGGTTGTTTGGCATTCATCAAGGTCATAGCGAGCTAGGGGCAAAATATTATCGGGAATTTCAAGTGTTGAAATTTGCAATGAGATTGCATACCTTCTATGTGATAGTTGGATCCCAATACTCCCTGCAAGTAAGAGTTACTCCTGGGAGAGTTTTATACATTACAATTAGCCGATCAAGTAGGTGTCTAGAAAGGTGTCAACGGGGTTACGCCTCTGGGAAAACGATGTTTACATTAATTAGGTTCGTGCGAAAGCACGGGGGACCTCCCTCAAAGTACCGACACTGGCCTGGCTGAAAGATTGGCGAACTTGTAGTGTGTAATTAATCCCGGCTAGTCTTTCCTTTTAGGGTTTGAAGGAAGATTTGATAAAAAGCAGTGGGAGCCATCCTAATTAGATAAAATAATAACCAATCTATTCTTGACAGAGCGCACGCTGAGTGTTTTCTTCTCTCTCTCTCCAGGTAGCGACCATATCACGCCTTAATCAAGATAATAATACGGAATATTGACCGAACCCGCTTGTTATACTGAGCTGGGGAACGTTGGTCCCGCTCCAACTTATAATTGTTATAAGATAGAGCAGGAAATTAGGGATTACCAGAATTCCCGTGCCGCCCAAACGAAGAGAGTGCATGCTGATGCATCATCTTCGAGTGTGTTCATTACACAGAACTGTTTCTCAGTATCCTTTACGTCCTGGGTATATGATACCGGATCAGGATCCCAGATATGTAATCTGTTACATAGGGCTACAGAAAGGTAGAGAACTGAGAACGGGTGATAAGTTTCATGAGGCAGAAAACGGGGCTAGAGTTGCAGCCAGGTCTGTTGGTCACTGTCACCCTGTATTACCAATACATTGATTCTGAACGAATGTTGTTAGATACCGAACCTGATATACAAAATCATATCAGTCTCTTTATAAGTAAAGAAATGATAAAATTTTGTATTTTTGGATAATGTTTTGAACATTTCCTATATCAAAAGTTGATTGGATCAGGCACGTTATCTAAAAGCGTTGATGTTCTAAATCAAACTACAGTTCTTAGTATATGGAACACACACAAGAGGAAGAGTTCAGAAATGAACGAATCCTTCTTGAGGTATTGTAGACTAGGTCAGATCAATGCGACCCGACTGGCTAGAGTTACATATAGATGTATATTTAAATCAGTTTGAATTTACATCTTGTGAAACTCGCCAGTCATGTCACAAAGATAAGATGACCATAGCTCCGTTTATTGGAAACAGAGAAAGAGTTAGTGAACTCTTGGGATGATACATGTTGATGTATGTAAGGTCCCCTGTCTACACATGCCAGGACTGGTTCTTTATACTTCATTACGTTCTCTGATGATCTCTTTTAGATTCAGACATATGTTCTTGTTGAAACACAAGTCCGAACCTTTTGAGATATTCACAGAATATAAGTTAGAAGTAGAGAACCAAAATACGGGTATAAGTATTATGTCCTTTGATGTGATCTAGGAGGAGAATACTTGAGCACGGAAATCCTGGACTTTTCTAAAGGAGAATGAGATTCTCTCTCAGCATTACTCCTCCGCATACACCATAGCACGATGGTATATCGGGGCGGAGCAATCACACCCTATATGATATGGTGTGCTCTATGATGAGTATTACTGAGTCACCTATTTCCTTTAGGGAGTTATGCACTTGAGAAGCTGCATACCTATTGAATAGGGTTCGAATCGAATCAGTTGCCTACCACTTCATATATGATATGGAAAGGGAAGAGCCCATATCTTAAGTTAGTTAAGATTTGGGGTTGTCCGGCCTCTGTCTAAAAGCAAAATCCGGACAAGCTCGAAGCAAAGACTGTAATGTAGAACTGGAAATGTTCCAGCTATACGAACTACAGCAGATGATTTGATAGAACCAAAGGATTCAGTAGATTCCAACGAACCTCAGCCTCTCCGCCGATTTAGTAGGGTTCCTCACCCACTTGAGAGATACTTCGGTTTCTCTATGACAGTGGGAGCGAGGATTGCATCATGAGATGATGACCCAACTAGTTTCGAGCTGGCCATCGAGAGTAAGACTCTGTAAGAATGGCTGGATGCTTAGTGATCTGAGATGGAATTCTTATACACCAGCAAAGTATGGACTTTAGCTGCAATATCTGAAGGGTTAAATCCCTATCAGGAGCAGGTATATCTTGAGAAGATTACTTGGTGTAGATGGAAAAGTTGAGACTTTCAAAACTATACTTGTTAAAGCTTTTCGTCATCGACCAGGCGTGGATCATGATGAAAGCTTTTCAAGTGACTATGCTTAAGTCCATCCAGATCCTACTTGCCACGGCTACATACCATGACTGCGATATCTGGTGGTTGGGTGTCTTGACTGCTTTTCTAAATGATGATTTAGAGAGCGTCTATAAGTATACAGCCAGAGGGCTTCGTAGACAGTGGGAGCAGCGGAAACGTGTGCAAGATGCTTTATAGGATAAAGCAGGCATCGTGGAGTTGGAACATCTATTTTGATGAAGCGGTCAAAGAGTTTGACATCATCAAAATGGTAGATGAACCTTGTATATACAAAAAGGTAGTAGGGAGTATGGTGACAATCCTCGTAGAGTACGTGGATGACATACTCTTGATAAGAAAGGAGTTTCTTATGCTACGCTCGATCAATCTCCGCTTATCACAAAGATTCTCCATATAGGATTAAAGTGATACCTACTAAATCCTGGATTTCGGATTTATGAGATAGATCTAAATGGATGTTAGGATACTCACTAGATGTAGTGAGATGGTATCAATCGATCTTGGGGAGAATCACTGGAAGGGTTCCAGGGTGATAAAGATGACTGAATGTCAGTCACAGGCATTGTCTATACCCTCAGTAAAGGGACGGTATGTTGGAAGAGTTCCAAACTAGATACCGTGACATACTAGACGATAAAGGCTGGATACATCGCTACTTAAGATGCTACCAAAGAGGCTGTTTGGGTGTATATTGGTTCATGAGATGAACTGTGTTCCTCCCATTGTGTGACAATGGAGTTGTGGCTTATGCCAAGGAACGCCGGTCCCATCAGTGATCCAGACATATTCTAAGGCAGTATCACTTGATCATGGAGATGGATGATCTCCAGGGTGATCGAGGTTTGGAGAGTAGACTCAGAGGACAACACAGCGGATCCACTCACAAAGGCCTGTTCCCAGAGAGAGACTTTCATGGGATGGTTGAGTATGAGATACTGCAACCACTGCTACAGATGGCCCTAGTGCAAGTGGGAGATTGTTAGTTATATGTATGCCCTAGAGGCCATTACTGTACATAGGATGTATATTGTAATGGATGCTGGGACATATATAGGGAGGACTTTCTTGCTCGACATGATAGTATGCTATCTGGTTACACTTTACCTTAACGTGTATGCTGATTGTCTCTCTGTTACATGTTGGTAAAGCCCTTAGGATCTGTACTTGACTACCTGGACTATGATGCGGATCATACTAGTGGGGACATGGTAGTCCATAAGTACATCCTTCAAAGTCCCTAGTCGAGGGTGTATCGAGACGGGGCATCGATATACCAGAGTAGACTAGCGTGTACCTTCTCGACTCATACAGATGGGCGATGGATGATCCCATATCCATCGGTGTTTGACATCAGAGATGATATACGGGTGCTCAGTAGAGACTGGGTACACTGGACGGACTCGCCGAGAACTCCCAGATGGTATTATACCTCACGTCAGATGGCAGTTCTCTGGTGACACTGGCAGAGTAGTCTGTTGACCCGAGATCGTCATAGAGTCTTGTGTGGTTCCCACTGTGCTTTGATTTCCATCTTACCACGTCCAAGAGGGCGTGCAAAACGGTGGTTTTTGGGTACAGTCCCGAGTCACATGGAGGCAATGAGCGATAGGAGGGGATTCGTCTCTCCCGGTATAGGGGGTTGATGTTGCGCTGTGTTCGATTGGCTATAACAGGAAATCCCTGGCCAGGGTTGCTGAGATTTACTGGTAAGTGTTACCAGTAGTTTCTTGAACAGTTATAGACCTCATATCGACACGACTTATTGAGCTATTGGGGTCTGACGTTTACCACCCCTAGGCGAGATATGCGACATATCAGACGATCAGACCGGACTATACGGTAGTGTTACTTGTCGGATTCACTGGAGTGTGAGCGGGCTTGCTCGTCGATCTTCAGATCGCTCAATACCCGGGTGGCCGTTACGTTTAGCAGACCGCTTGCGGCTTGTGGGTGTTTGATATGATCATCATCTGCTGCCGGCGTATTGACGAGTCTTTAGAGTCCTACACAGAGGTTTCCTGGCTCAAGCGAAACGAAATAGGAGCGCATATGAGATATGTGCGGGACCGAGAATAATGCGTGTATGTGATACCGTATTTCATTCTCGCGATGAATGTGTCGAATGGTTGTATGCGATATAACCTAGTTATCGAATCAAGGATTGATTCGATAAGCCGATACATTGTATACTAGTCGGTTGTGTGCGACATGACCGGATCATTGAATCAAGTGTTGATTTAATTATTTAATGCATAATTATATATTTGATATATTACTTTGCATTAACTAGTATCGGTTCACTTTAAATGGATTTTCTCGCTCGGATGTGCAAGTTGTATATGTGATATACTTTTGTGCATTTGATTGTATCATGTTTGTTGATACATGATTGTTTGGTGTATGGTTTAAACCATGGTTGGTCAATGGTTAGGGTTTTCTTTTGCTTCATTTACTTATTTATTTATTCATTTATTTATCCATTTTGTTATTTTAGCAAAAGAAATATGATGAAGAGAAAATGGTGGCTTTATTTGTTTGTATTCTTTGAAGCTTCATGAACATTTGACCAAAGCAACCATTTTTGTCTTCTTTTCTAAACCTAACCATGATTAACTCTCTGCATCTAACCATGGTTTAGTTATGATAAGAATGGATAATTCTTTTCTTTTTGAATTAACTTATCATAACTATTTCCTTCTTCTTCTTCATTCTTCAAGTGAAGAAAACCAAGGTCCATCAATGGTGATTGTTGGAAAAGAGTGAGAAATCCAAAACTAAAGTCTACCCACTTCCTATTTCTTCATCCTCTACCTCTTGACAAGTAGTAGAGTGTGTTTACTTCACAAGTTTCTTGACTTGGTGAAGTTGTGAGCTTGATCTAGCGATGCCTCGACGTAGATCATCTTCGGCATGGACATCGACGACCTAGCTCCCTTTTTCTCCGACGAAGCCGACTCTAGAGCCCGGATTTGATTTGGACAGCGGAGAGGACCTCATTGCGGAGCTATGGAGGTGGAGCACCGGATCTACAAAGGTTGTATTTCCGTATCTTGTAGTTAAGTGTTAACTAGTTAGCTTTTTCGCCTAGTTTTCTAGCAAACGATCCGTAGTTTAGGGTTTCTCGGCACCATAATTTTTGAAATTGCCATGGTTGATGGCTTGGGAGACCTCACTAGGGTGCCTAGGAACCCTACATTTATGTGGCTGAACACTGGCTCCCGTTTCATGATCCCTGAGTCCGACTATCTTCTAAGGTCTGTGTGGTCTTTCAAGGGTTGGTATCTTCATCGAGTCGGTCCTGTCATTGTCGAGGAGAGGAGGGTACTCTTCGAATGTAGAGTTCCAGCTCCAATCCAAGCCATTAGCGTTCCGTTGCGGCCGCGGTCAGTGGTTTGCCCTCCATTGAGGGATAGCGGTCCGATACTTATCTCCAGAGCCGCTGAAATAGAATCGACCTCCCGTACTGCTGGTATGCCAGTGCGTACTAGAGCCGAAGCAAAGGATTCTAATGAAGCGCCAGCGGTAGTGTCATTAGTGGCAGCGTCATCAGCGGTGGTGTCACCAAAGGGGGATACCGGAGGCGAAGTCGGTCAACGTCGTGCCAAAGCACCGAGGGGGGGAAGCGTTTTTGTGTTAGTGCTAGCACGACTTCTAAGAGAAGGAAGAAATCGGTTGCCGGCTTACTTGACACCATGCTTGAGCCCGAGCCGTTTAGTCAGGATGAACCGATCGCTATGGAGGAGTCGGATGCCGGTCTTATCTATCCTGCCTCGTCTGCTGAGGAAGCCGCGCAATTGGCTGAGGGTTTGAGGCGCTCGCAAGATGAGAACGAGAACGTGTCCGTCCCAAAAAATCCCTACCCTCCTGTTATATTCTATGACATCGATCCATCATTATGGCGGGTGCACGTTGGTCCTTTGTTAATGGAGGAAGAACGGGCCCACAAACAGCCCATAATGGTTGCTTCCGAAGACGAGCTTGCATTAAAGACAGGTAGTCATTCATCTGCGCTTGAACCTCAGCGAGCGTACCTAGACAGAAAGGAAAAATGTCTCGAAAAAGCCATACTTCAAGCTCCTTGGCGTATTGGTATGCGTCTTTCTTATGCCCTTCTTTTAGCGAATAGTCTGTTTTACTTTTATGTCTTCTCATTTTTGTAAAAACTTTGCAGGGACTTCGGCGGCGAAAGAGGCCTTGAGTCCAGATCGGGCCATAACTGTGGACTCTATAAATATCCCCCATGATGCACCAGCAGGTGTGGAGGAGGTTATTAAAGCTGCTACTCTTGCTGTGGAGCTTCCGGTGGTAACTTTTGTTCCTTCAGTGTCTATTCCTTCAACAGAGGTGACTTCACCGGCCACAGATCCCATGGAAATCACTAGTGACGCACCGAAGGGTGTAGAAGAGATTGTTGAAGCCATTAATCCTGTCTTGGAGCTTCTGGTGGTGACTTCCATCCTCTCAGTATCTACAGTTTCAGCAGAGGTGACCTCGCCGGTCATAGATCCAATGGATCTCTCTACTGGCACCCTGGAAGGTGTGGAAAGGATTGCCGAGACCGTTGTCCTCTCCTTGGTGCCTGAAGTGGCGGCTGTTGTTTCTCAATTTGAAGCTACTGCGCCGGTACATATCCCCAGTGATGTACCTGAGGGTGTGGAGGAGCTTGTCGAAGTTGCCATCCCTCCTGCTCAAGGAGGGCGAAATATCGAAGGTAAACTTCTACATTCCGTTTTAACGATCCCTCCGTTATCTGAACCCTTCTTTCCTTCAGAATTGCGGGAATTGGCGGCTTCCATCATGGATCTATCTCCTTGTAAAACCTTATAGCGTCTGCTTGATATGGCTGCCCCACAGGCGATACCCCCGCAAAGCATGGTCCTTTCTTCTGGGCGAGGTTAGTGTTCTTTGAACCCTTTTGTTTTACTATTATTTTTTATAGTGATGCTAATATGCACTCCACAGTTCTTGAAGCCGATGACGAAGTCGAGATCCTTGATGGGCCAGGGGATTTCTCAAGCTCCCTTTGCATGACTGTGGGTAAGTAAGCCTTTATCTTTGGCTTTGTTTTGTCTATCCCATGTTCGTAAATCTCACTGACTGTTCATAAATCTTGACAACTCTGCCAACCCTAACCCCGCTAGAATCTCGTATTCCCATACCACCAGGCCCCTATGCCCGGTGTGCGTCTGAAAGGATGGTGAAACCAAGCATTTACTCCCTGATGGCTCTCATTGAAGACCTTCGCGCTGGTACCTCTGTCACGGCCGAAGAATTTGTTGTCGAAGCCACCGCTTCCTTGTCCATTCTCGCCACCTATTATAACGAAGCAATGGTGCGTGTCTAGGTTGAATACTGTCGTCGAGTGGAAGTCTGCCTACACGGGCTTGAGTGCATTCGCCTTCCTTCCTACATCTTAACCGTAAAATCGAGTCTGCGGGGATGGATCGAACGGTGCGCAGCCAATCTACAGTCATGCGAGAAGAGGCTCAACCAGAAGTTTTTGGAGAGGGAGCTAGCTTCAAACGCTTTGGGGGAACTTCAGGCTCAGCTTACCACCAAGACTACCCGTGCATACGAAATTTGACGGGTGCTTCAAGAAGCTTTTACAGAAGTGGTGGCTCTTGATAAAGCCGTTATCTTTACCCGTGAGATGGTTGAAGCCCATAAAGTCGCCGAAAGGGAGCCTGAGAGTCGGTTTACTTCATATCAGACTCAGCAGACTCAGGCGGGTACCCGTCTTGCCGTGCTAACGGAGTTTGAAACCGAGGTCCAGCGAAAGAATGACGAACTTACTAGCTTATTGCACCATCCGCCGGCTTAAAGATTTTTGTCGCTGTATATTTTCCTTCTTCTTCTTTTCTTTTGTATTCATTCATAAATAAGAGTATCTTGTATTCATTTTGATTTTTTAATAAAAGACATATTTTTCTTCATACTAGCGCTTTTCTTTTTTTTGCTGTCTTGGCTTAGCATATAGTAGTTTATATACTCATTTCGGAGTTTGTAATTTATGAGCTCATTTCGGAGCTTGTTTAGTTTACCTCCCTTGGGCTTGTAGGGAAACTGGTCCTAACGTCACAGTTAACCTCTGCTCTTTACGACAAGGGTCCGTTAGGGTCTGTGGTACTAGTTTTTTTTTCATTGTACCGTCGCATTGGTTGATGTATTCCCCGATATGTTATCTTGATGTTCGGGTACCCGCACGACCGTCGTGTCTCTTATCCCTTCGGGGTTGGATAAGACGTCTTCAAATAATCTCCCAGGTCATATTACTATCGGGAAAGCATATTCTCCCTAGGAATCGTGAGGATTTCTAAGTGTTCATCGCCTCCGTGAGTCGCAAGGATCTCACCCAGGTATTTTTCTCTTACGAATCGTGAGGACCCGTAAGTAGCTTCTTCATTTCAGTGCCATGTAACTTCAATGAATGCGGCCCATAGATAGTCCATCTTGACCTCCTTGCAGGGCAGTGATGGCTTAGGAAACAGGTTTGGATCTGCCGCCTAAGACTTTTCAACTTTATGAGCCGTGAGGGTCTCATAAAGACTTTTCTCCCTACGAGTCGATAGGATCCCGTAGGTGTATTTTCTCCTTAGGAGTCGTGAGGACTCCTAAGTGCGTTTTCTCTTGAGAGTTGTAAAGATCTCACAAGAGAATTTTCCCCCTTACAAGTCGAGAGGACTCGTAAGTGGTTTTTTTTTCCCTGTCGATATTCGACTTTGGAGAATATGGCCCGTGGATAGTATACAATAGTCCATCTTGGACCTACTTGCAGGGCCACAGTGCTTAAGAAACAGGTTAATATCCCCGTTGCCTAAGGCTTTCCACCTTCATGATCCGTGAGGGTTTCACGAAGAAGTTTTTCCCTACAAGTCGAGACGAGTCAAGAAGTTCTTATAGGAACATTGTTTTCCCTACGAGTAGAGACGAATCGAGAAGTTCTCGCAAGAATGTCCTAACGTCACAGTTAACCCATGCTCTTTACGAGAGAGGTCTGTTAGGGTCTGTGGTACTAGGGTTTTTGTCCGTCGTACCGTCGCGTTGGCTTATGCATTCCCCGATACGTAATCTTGCTGTTTGAGTAGCCCCGCGACTGTCATGTCTCTGATCCCTTCGGAGGTTGGAAAAGACGTCTTCAAGTAATCTCCCAGGTCATATTACCATCGGAAGAGCAAGCGTTAGGGATTTTCCATGCCGCTTTTTACTTGAGATTAGGCTCAATTTGGGAGCCCCGGTGAGTCATGACCACTCCGCGCTGGTGTGGGATGATCTCCGGTAGTCTTTCAGGTTTTATTTGAGTTGTCGTCAAGACCCTGAAGCTAGGGATCTTCCTTTGCTTCGTTTGTTGACATTGTGTTTGCTATATTGCGACGAATGTCGAGGTTGTCTCTAGGTTGTCTGGGAACCGTCGGGACCTGGAACTAGTGACTTTGCCATGGCTCCGAGGTAGTCTCTAGGTAGTTGGTGAACTGTCGAGGCTTGGAACTAGGGACTTTGCCATCGCTCCGATGTTTCGACCCTGGGGACTGTTGTTGACGTCACGTTCGCATCCTGCTGGAGTGAGGAGAAACGTCGTTGTTGATCTCTAAGCTGTCTGTGAACCATCGAGATTTAGAACTAGGGACTTTACCATGGCTCTGTTTTATTGATGTCGCGTCTGCATCCCGCTGGTGTGAGAAGGAACGCCGCTGTCGATCTCTAGGTTGTCTGTGAGCTTTCAAGACTTGGAACTAGGGACTTTGCCATGGCTCTAAGGTTTTGACCCTGGGGTCGGTTGTTGACGTCGTGCCTGCATCCTGCTGGAGTGAGAAGAAACGCCGTTGTTGATCTCTAAGCTGTCTGTGAACTGTCAAGATTTGGAACTAGGGACTTTTCCATGGCTCCGTTTTGTTGACGTCGCGTCTGCATCCTGCTGGAGTGAGAAGAAACGCCGATGTTGATCTCTAAGCTGTTTGTGAACCGTCGAGAGCTGGCTCTCCTTCTGACGGAGCCTGGTGGGAAAATATGGTTCCCTTTTCGTTTGTGCCCATGGATTGTATACAGGGGTTGATGTGGACTCACCTGCAGGGCAAAAATTTCATCATTTTTTTTATTTCTTTCCATGATGCTCTATCATTTCAGCTTTTTATATCGCGAAAGTCGCGATTGCCCAATCATTACAGCTGTTTTATCATGGTGCCCAATCATTTAGGCAAATTTTTCTTTTTACTCGCTGCTTTTTATTGCGAGTTGCCCAAACATTTCAGCTGTTTTTATATGCATATATTTTACTCGCTGATTTTTATTGCGAGTTGCCCCATCATTTCGGCTATTTCATATGCATTTTTTGCTCGCTGATTTTCGTTGCGAGTATGGAACTCGATATCTGATACCAATCTCAGCATCATCATCGCTGCAACTGGAATATTGCCAGGAGGGAATCATCATTTGCCTTGAAAGGACTTAGAATTTGATACCAATTTCAGCATTAGCATCGCTACCACTGGAATATTGCCAGGAGCGAATCATCATTTGCCTTCACTGATTTGAACAAAGGTGGCTTAGCATACAGGGTTAGGATCTCGCCGACTAAGGCTTTTTGACTTTATGAACCGTAAGGGTCTCATAAAGATATTTCTCACTACGAGTCGTGAGGATCTCATAGCTGTATTTTCTCCTAAGGAGTCGTGAGGATTCCTAAATGGTATTTTCTCTTATAAGTCGTAAGGATCTTACAAGAGTGTTTTCTCCTTACAAGTCGAGAGGACTTATAAGTGTAGTTCACCGCATGAGAACATTCATCGTCATTGGTAGAACTTGGTGGGGAAATCGTTTATTTATGCCGGTGAATTGTATACAAGAGCCAATATTGACCGCATGTAGGGCCACTTGGGGAGTGTGATGGCTTAAGAACAGGTTCAGGTCCCTGTATCTTAAGGCTTTTGAATCCTATGAGCCGTGAGGGTCTCATAGGGGGGAATTCTCCTTGCGAGTTGTGAGGATCTCTTAAGCGTAATTTCTCCTTAGGAATCATGGGGATCCCTAAGTGTGTTGCTCCATTATGAGTCGTAAGGATCTCACGTAGGTGTTTTCTCCTCACAAGGTCGAGAGGACCTTGCAGGTGTTTTTATTTTAATGAGATTGCGCCCTTTCGGGTTTTCAAAAACTCTCCGGCAGCTCTGCTGTTTTTACTCACGGAGCCCTTTCGGGTTTTCGTCCGTACCCATTTCGCTTATGGACGTCCCGTTTTTTTAACAACGAGATTGCGCCCTTTCAGGTTTTCACAAGCTCGCCGGTAGTCCTACTGTTTTTACTCACGGCGCCCTTTCGGGTTTTCATTCGTGCCCATTTCGCTTGTGGACGTACTGTTTTTTTTATTACCCTTCTGTTTGCCAATGGCACTTAGGGAGGACTTCGCTACCGGGGCAGCTGTGTAGCCAGCAGGACCTGAGTTGCAGTCCTCGCTGCTGGGACTTATGGACATGAATTCCACTATCGCCGTGTTTGAGGCGACGCATTTAGTTTAAGGACATTACGGTCCATCGTTAGTTTAGGGACATCTCGGTCCGTTGTTAGTTTAGGGACATCTCGGTCCATTGTTAGCTTCAGGGTGAAGTTTTGCCGGCTACTACTTATAGAGTTTGGACTCAGGAAGACAGAGAGGGGACTCAAGCGTCGTCATCTATCATTAACCTGAGCCGTGACTTGTCAAGCGTAGTATTTCTTAAGAAACCGGCCGTTTATTGGCCGGAAGGGTCTTTCACCATGCATATTCATGAGCAAGTAGGCCCTATCTTGGTAGAGCTTGTCTATGATGTACGGACACTCATAGTTCGGCTCGAATTTCCCCCGCTTTGCATAGATCATATGTCTTTTTACGACTAGCACGAGTTTGCCTTGGCGGAATGTTCTTGGTCTGATTAGTCTTTCGTATGAGCGCGTCATCCTTACTTTGTAAGCTTCCAGGTTTTGTTGCGCCATGAGGCGAGTTTCATCGAGGGCATCGAGCTCCTCGAGTCAAAGATGGGCGTTTTCTTCATCCGTCGGCTCATATCGAACTGCCACTCTTAGAGAAGGTAGCTCTATCTCCAAGGGAAGTACCACATCCGTGCCGAATACCAACACGAATGGTGTTGTATTCGTGGCCATTTTGAACGTGGTTCGATACGTCCAGAGAGCTTCATGCAGTCTCTCGTGCCAGTCCCTTTTATTTCTGGACATCGTTTTCTTTATAATCTTCGTCAGGGTCTTGTTGAAAGCCTTAGCTAGACCATTAGCTCGGGGATTATAGATTGAAGAGTATCTCCAATCTATATTATGCTGCTGTGCAAAGCGGCTAATCTTATGGCTCCTATAGGTTGGCCCATTATCCGAGATGATTCGTCGCGGAGTGCCGAACCGGTAGATGACATGTGTCTTGAAGAAATGGAGGATGTTCTCCGTCTTCACCTCCCTTAGCGGTATTGCCTCTGCCCACTTAGAGAAGTAATCAGTTGTTGCCAATATGAACCGATGTCCCTTGGACGATGATGGTTCGATGGGCCCGACTATATCGGTTCCCCATATTTCGAGCGGCCAACTATCCAATGTTGGGTGTAGCGGATTTCGATGTTGGTGGATAAAGTCCCCGTTTGGCATGAGTGACACTGCTTCGCAAATTCAAGACAGTATTGGATCATTGTGGGCCAATAGTAACCCATTCTTTTGATCTTCAACTTCATCTTCGGGCCGGCCTGATGAGAACCGCAGAGTCCGTTGTGAGTTTCTTAGACGACTCTTTTTGCTTCTTCTGGTCCCAGGCATCTCAGCCACAGACAGTTGAATGATCTCTTATAAAGAGTATCATTGATGAAGGCGAAAGACAGGGCTTGCTTCACGAGCTGATGTCTTGATGACGCGTCTTCGGTTGTTCGATGGGATTTGAAGTAGTTTATGAAGACTTCCCTTCAGTCCTTGACCCTTTCTTCGTCTTCTATTTGGAGGACCGCTTTTCTGGTCGCTTCTTTTCTTTCAGACGTCTCCGGAGATATTTCTGCTGGCGTAAGAATCCGATGGCTTTCCATAATGATGCTTACGTCATCGAGGTTTTCGTCGGCCAATTCTTTAACGAGCTTGACTAACGCAAACGCCTTGCTATTTTCCACACGCGGTATGCTTTCTAGGATGTAGGAAGGGATTTGCATCAGCAGTTGCTGCACTCTTTCACCATACCTGATCAGTTCTGTCTTGCACGTCTGATAGTCACCATTTAGTTGGCTAATGACCAGCTGGGAGTCCTATATATGAGGATGTTTTTGATTCCCATGTCGACAGCAATCTCAAGACCTGCTATCAAACCTTCATACTCAGCCTCGTTGTTTGTTCTTGGCTCTGTCAATGAAAGGGAGAAACACATTATCCCTCCTTGCGGGGTCACGAAGATAAGTCCCACCCCAGCTTTGATTATGGGGGTGTTTTGCTTTCTCTTTTTCATGGAAGATACTCCATCGAAGTAGAGTTCCTATCGGGCATTATTTCCTTCCTCCTTCCTGTCGATTGCGTCGAATGCGTATTCATTTGGCAATTCACAATTTAAGGAAGTGTCAGCTGGTATCGGGTGCTCAGCGAGAAAGTCGGCGATGGCCTAGCCTTTCACTGCGAGGGGTCGATACGTTATCGAGAACTCCATTAAGAGGAGGGTCCATTCGGCAAGCCTTCCTGTTAGTATGGCTCTTGACATCAAATATTTGAGAGGACACACCTTTGATATGAGATGAATCTCATGTGCCAGGGCATAGTGCCTGAGCTTTATTATCGTGAAGATCAGTGCCAGGCAATACTTTTCAATGGGGGAGTAGTTGTTTTCTGCCCCAAGAAGAACTCGACTTAAATAGTAGAGAGCTATTTCCTTGCCTTGGTCATTCTCCTGTGCCCATAGCGCGCCTAAAGAGCTTTCAAGGGCTGTTGTGTATAGGATGAGGGGCTTTCCCTTAACTGGAGCGGTCAGTACCGGCGGATTCTGCAGGTATTTCTTGATTTTGTCCCGCGCACGTTGGCATTTCTGATCCCAGACGAACGGGGTCCCCTTCTTCATTAGATGGTTGTAGGGACGGCATTTGCCGGAGAGGTTGACATGGAGTTTGACACCTGTTTAGGCATCAGTATCGCTACAACTGGGATAATGCCATGAGCGACTCATCATTTACCTTGAGAGGAATTGGAATTTAATACCGATTTAGGCATTAGCATTGCTACAACTAGGATAGTGCCAGGAGCGAATCATCATTTGCCCCTGTCGATTTGGACAAAGGTGGCTTAGTAGATAAGGTTAGGATCCTGTCGACTAAGACTTTTGACTTTATGAGCTGTAAGGGTCTCATAAAGGGTTTTCTCCCTACGAGTCGTGAGGATCTCGTAGGCGTATTTTCTCCTTAAGAATCATGCGGATTCCTAATGATGTCTTCTTTTGTAAGTTGTAAGGATCTTCCAAGAGTGTTTTCTTCTTATAAGTCGAGAAAACCTTCAAGTGTTATTCACCATATGGGGACATTTCTTGCCATTTGTAAAACTTGGCAAAGAAATATTTATTCGTGCCCGTGGATTGTATACAAGGGTCAATATGGACCGCCTGTAGGGCAACTTGGGGGATATTGTTGGATATATATGCCTTAGAGGCCAGTATTGTATATGTACACATATGGATGCTAGGGATATGTATGTACAAAAACAATCTTACTCAGTTTTATAGTATATTATTTGACTTGTCTTTGTCAGGATATGTGTATTTATTGTTATTATATCTAGCTTGAACATATTGATGAATACTCGATATAGTAGTATACTATTATGGTTTGTATTTATCTTAACATGGCATATGTCATACTCGTTATTACATATTGCGATTACATGTTAATAAAGCCCGTAGGATCGTTGTTAGACTACCTGCGTTGTGATGAAGATCATACTTATGGGAGCTGGGTAGTCAGTACGCACATCCTTAAATGGTCCCTAGTCGTGGGAGTATCGAGACTGGGCATCGATACCCCGGAGTAGACTGGTATATACGTTTCTAGACCCCGACGAGGGGAGATGGTTTGGTCCTGCAACCATTGGTCTTTAGACCTAAGATCGTATATAGGTGCTCACTGGGGGTGAGTACACCGGACGGACTCGCCGAGAACTTCTAGATGGTACTATACCTATCGTCAGGTGGAAGTTCTCAGGTGACATTAGTATATGTTAGTCTTTAGACCTGAGATCGACATTTGTCTCGTGTGAGTTCCCACTGTGCTTTGATCGCTGCCCTACCACGGCTCTGCTGAGTCGTGCAAACATGTTTTGGTTGGGTACAGTCCCGAGCCACATAGAGACAGTGAGCGATTGTCAGGAATTCGTCTCTCCCGATATAGGGAGTCGATATCGCACTGTGTTCGATTGGTCAGGACTATAAGACCTTGGCTAAGGCAGTTGGGATTTACTGATAGATTGATCAGTGGTTTCCCGGATTGATCCTGAGCCACATCAGCACGACTTATCAGGCTATTAGGGTCTGACATTCACCACCCCCTAGACCCGATATGCGATACTCTCAGACGAAGAGACCGGACTGTACGGATATTGTCACGGATAGGCTCAATGGAGATCCGGATGAGTTTGCTCATCGGCTTTCCTTTCGACAGGTATCCGAATAGCCGTTACGTACAGCTAGTGCCGCCGACGTGCTTATGGTTATGGATTTATCCAGTAACTCACTGTCGGCGTACTGTCGAGTCTTTAGAGTCCCACACAGAGGGTTTCCCTGATTCAGGCGAAATGGTGTAGTTTCCATATTGGATACGTGCAGGGTTCGATCGATTGATGTACTTCGTACTCGGACTTTCGATCGGACAGTTGGTAATACTAGCCGGCTTGGGATTAAGCCGGATTATTAAATTATGTATTGATTTAATAATTTACATATATGTATTTCGATATGTATATTCTAGTATTACGTTCTTCGTGTTATTCTATCTCTTTGGGCGTTCGGATTTTTATCCGAATGCAGGTATGTATATACAGTAGACTGAAATCCTTATTTATTACAGAGTTCCTTCTAAAAGGTGGCCACCTCATTTTTTATTTTCCATTTATTTTATAAAATAAATGGAAATGAGGTGTAAAGTGTGAGATATGGGAGGAATGGGCATGTCTTTGCTTCAATAATCAACAAATGAATTTTCAATTCATTTGTGGTTACTATTGAAGCATGGTTGCCATTTGTTTATTGAAAGAATTCATATACAAAACCTTTGTGTATATTTTCTCTTTCATGAATGCTTCATAATTTTCTTGAGCTCTCATTCCTCTCCTTCCTTTCTAGCTTCCTCCACCTTCATCTTCTCCCTCTTCACTACCTTCTCATGTGTTGAGAATCAAGTGAAGAGGCAAGAAAGAGATAGCTTTACACTTAGAACTCCAAACTACATCCTAGACTACTTGGTTTAGCAAACCAAGTTCTCTAGTTGCTCCTTTTGTTACATAATTAGGAGCTAGAGCCATGAATCATACTCCCCGGTTGGATCATCTACGACAAAGGAAGGCCGGAGAACAAGCTCGATCCCGGAGGATCGATGGAGCCGGAAATAGAGGTCAACCAAGTTCAAGGTGGCCACTTGGAGCACATGAGGAGGAGAGAAGACCGAAGGACTTGGGCCTCTTGGTATAACTTCTCAACACAGTAGATAGCACTACTTCTTTAGCTGGTTAGTTTTATGGAAAGATCTGGGTTTTTGAGTTATCTTTGCGCCCCTTTTTGAAACCCTAGAAAATTTTTGTTCTGCAAACCGCTTCGTTTGGAGGCACGGGCGTCCAGATAACCCAACATGGTATCAGAGCCACCCCATAAAAGCTATACTAGCTAGTTCAAACATGTTTAGAATAACGATCGACCGAAAATTTCAAAAACCGCATTTCAATTCATGTAGTTTCTGTCGATTTTTAAAAGTGCTCGAAAAATCATTTTTATGGTCTCAGAAAATCGTGCAGGCTTTTTTAAGAACCCACAAGAAATTTGACCTCCTAATTCGACTAGTTGATCGCGGAACCGCCGCGCAAACCCCATGTTTGCCGCGGTTCCGCGGCTTAATAAAGAGATTAGATTAAATTTTCTTCTGGGGGTCTTAATCATTGAATTGTGGTTTCTGGAATAATTATTTTTTGGGCCTAGATTTGTTTCAGTGTTGGTTTAATGCTTGGGGCCCACTTGGAAAGTTTAGTCAATCGTAATTTTAAGATACGTGTTTTATTATCAGTACTTAGTTTAGAATCTGCGACAGTGAATGTCATTTGATCAGTAAATCCGTCTATCTGCTATATGTTCTTTTAGACGGATTTGCGAATGTGACATTCACGTTGATGTCTCTATGATTGTGCTGATGTTGTGGTTGGATTGTCGTAGTGGATAGCATGTGGTACAATGTTAGCAATACAGTTTATATTCATTTGTATATTTGTTATTGTGGAGCGAGCGTCCGACATGTGGACTGCCGTCTTTATCGGATTGTATATTATTTTGGGGTACACCGGGTTGAGGCCGTTGTCACCATTTGTATATATTATTTTCTTTTTCTGCATTAGGATTACCCCACGGTGGAGTGCACGGATAGCCGGATTCTAGAATGCAACAAGCCCGCATCTCATGGAGTTAGGACGAAGGGGGCTTCATTCTAGAATTGGCGGGCTGTTCGCCGCACTCGTAGGGAGTACAGGTTCTCATTGCATAGGCTATCCACAAGACCGAGAACGTCGGGTTTTATTTGCGGCTCAAATGAAACCCGGGGCTCCAAGATTATCCACCATTCTGTGATGTTGATTATTGTCATGCCTGGGACGAATGTTGTATATACTTATATATATATACTAGCGGATGTTGTATATATTTTGCACCCGCGCTAGTCCAGCCCCTGCTCTGTCGTTAGTTAAGTAACCTAACGGGTGAATAATGGGGCCAGTGGCGAATACGGGTGGCATATACGTACATTTTATTTTCGTTCTTTTCTGGTGTGATAGGTTAAAATTGATGGGACCGCATTAATTTTAATTAATGCAAGAAAATAAACCTAAAAGATGTTGTTGGAACAAATTTTGAAAAACTGACATTACAGATGTTCTCTTTTGCTTTGCACAGTGGTATTCGGTTATGAATATCTAGCACCTCATTCGACGAGGCAAAGGCCGAGATCCCTTCATCGGGAGTGACCCCTTGAGTAAAAGTTTGCGTCAACGTAATAACATCACTATAGTTGATTACTTATGCTTTGTGTCATGGTATTCATTTTGGAATATCCTGCACCTCATTCGATGAGGAAAGAGCCGAGATCCCTTTACAGGGAGTGACCTCTTTAGCAAAAGTTTTCGCCACTATATATATTTTAAAAACTGCTCATGTTCCTTCAACGATATCAAGTTCATTACGTTAACGGGTTTTTTCACCAAAAACCCAGCCGTAGCCCTCCGTCATTTCAGATAAATAGTATTTAGTATTCGTGCTGTGTTTGTTGGCATCCGTCAAGGTATAGTGTACGGTAACTGAATAATACTTATTTGTAGCATTGAGATGCATTAGTTTGGGACAGTCATACAACCTTGTTGGCATCCGTCAAGGGCGAGTATGGGTGGGCATAAATTAATCTGGATAATGACGGGTGGAACTTAACTTGCGTTTTATGATTTGTTGGCATCCGTCAAGGTCATAAGACGCCTGGGGCAAAAACCACATCGGGAGTTTCAAACATACAGGAAACTTGCAGATTCAGCATACCTTCTGGAGTGTGGTGACTAGAGTGGATCTCATCTAGTGCATCACACAATGATAGTTGAATCCCGATCCCACTGATGAGTAGGATTACTCTTGGGAGATTTTCTCACTTAACAATCAAAGCTATAAACCAAGTAGGTGTCTAGA
Organism: Agapanthus africanus; assembly: GCA_030015575.1. NCBI lineage: Eukaryota > Viridiplantae > Streptophyta > Magnoliopsida > Asparagales > Amaryllidaceae > Agapanthus > Agapanthus africanus. The sequence goes on along the minus strand of CM057344.1, from coordinate 133,570,677 downwards.
AAGGAGTTAGCGGGGCTACGTCTCTAGGGAAAAGAGGCTATATAATTAAGGAACTTCACGAAAGCGTTGGAAAACCTCCCTCGAAGTACCAACACTGGCCTGGCTGAAAGGTTAAGCAAGTATTGTGAGATGCGATTAATCCTGACTAGTTCTTCTTTTAAGGTTTGAAGAAGAATTCGAGAAAACAGTGGGAGCCATCCTGGTTAGATAAATTAATAAACCAATCTAATCTTGCAAGAGCGCACGCTGAGTGTTCCTTTTTTCTCTCTCCAGGTAGCAACCATTTCACGCCCTAATCAAGATAATAAAATGTATCGTTTGACCGATCCGAATTCTTATTCGGGGCTGGGGAACATCGGTTAGGCTCTAACCTGTGACATCAGTCATAAGTGTGAGCAAGCGAAAGGGGATTGCATGGATTCCAAGGAGACCCCATTGAAGAAGAAGCATACTGTTGCATCTACTTCAGGTGTTCTTATAACTGAGAACTGTTTTTCGGTCAGTCCTACCTCCTGGGTACTAGATACCGGATAAGGATCTCATATTTGTAATTTATTGCAGGGGCTGAGAAAAAGTAGGATAGTTGGACCTGGTGATATGTCCCTTAGGGTAGGGAACGGAGTACAAGTTAATGCTGTAGCCGTCGGTGAATATCACCTACTGTTGCCAAATGGCAATACTATGATTTTGAACAATTGCTACTATGTACCTTCCATGGTTTGCAACATCATACCAGTTTCTTTACTAGATAAAGATGGATATAACTTTGTTCTTGATAAAAATATCATGAACATTTACCTTGATAAGGTACTGGTTGCAGAAGGTACACTGTGTAATGGTATCTATGTTCTAAATAAAAATACAGTTCTCGGTGTACAAAACACACGTAAGAGGAAGAGTTCAGATACGAACGAATCCTACTTGTGGCATTGTAGACTTGGTCATATCGGAGAGAAAAGACTAAGTAAGTGACATAAAGATGGATTTTTGAATACGTTCGAATTTTCATCTTATGAAACTTGTCAGTCGTGTCTCAACGGAAAGATGACCAAATCTTCGTTCACCGGACATGGAGAAAGAGCAGCAGAGCTCTTGGGACTCATACACAGTGATGTATGCGGTCCGATGTCTATACATGCAAGGGGTGGGTTCTCGTACTTCATCACATTCACTGACGATCTCTCTAGATTCGGATATGTGCATCTTATGAAACACAAATCTGAAGCATTTGAGAAATTCAAAGAATTCAGAAACGAAGTAGAGAACCAGACTGGCAAAAGTATTAAGATCCTCCGATCAGATAGAGGAGGGGAGTACTTAAGCACGGAATTCCTTGATTACCTAAAAGAGAATGGAATTCTCTCTCAGCTTACTCCTCCGTATACACCACAGCACAACGGCGTATCGGAGAGGAGGAACCGTAACCTTTTGGACATGGTTCGCTCCATGATGAGTAATACCGAGTTACCTATTTCATTCTGGGGACCTACACTTGAAACAGCAGCATACCTATTGATAGAGTTCCAACCAAATCCGTGCCTACCTCCCCATATGAAACATGGGAAGGAAAAAGACCATACCTTAATTTTATTAAGATATGGGGTTGTCCAGCTTATGTAAAGAAGCAGAACCCGGATAAACTCGAGGCACGGTCAGTTTTGTGTAAGTTCGTAAGATATCCTAAGCATTCGCAAGGGTATCTGTTCTACCACACTGAGGAACAGAAGGTGTTTGTTGCTCGCCACGCTGCCTTCTTAGAGAAGGAATTTCTTGCAAAAGAAATTTGTGGGAGCACGGTAGAACTGGAAGAAATTCCAGAAGGACAAACTATAACTGAAGGTTTGGTGGAACGAGAAGATTCAATAGCCCCACACGAACCTCAGCCACTCCGCAGATCTGGTAGGATTTCTCATCTGCCCGAGAGATACTACGGTTTTCTCATAGACAGGGATCGAGAGGATTGCATCTTGGAAGAAGATGATCCTACTAGTTACAGGCAGGCCATTATCAGTAAGGACTCTGACAAATGGCTGGATGCTATGCGATTCGAAATGGAGTCCATGTACACCAATAAAGTGTGGACCATAGATATTGCTCCACCTGGGGTAAAACCCGTTGGATGCAAATGGATCTACAAAAGAAAACTTGGTGTAGATGGGCAGGTTGAAACCTATAAAGCTAGACTCGTTGCAAGGGGTTTTCGTCAAAGACCAGGTGTGGACTATGACGAAACCTTTTCTCCAGTGGCTATACTCAAATCCATTCAGATCCTACTTGCCATTGCTGCCTTCCATGACTATGAGATCTGGCAGATGGACGTAAAAACGACTTTTCTAAACGGAAGTTTAGAAGAGTGCGTTTATATGGATCAGCCGGAAGGTTTCGTAGACAGTGGGAGCAGCGGGAAGGTGTGCAAGCTGCTTAAATCTATTTATGAATTGAAGCAGGCATCGCGGAGCTGGAACATCTGTTTTGATGAAATAGTCTAGGATTTTGACTTCATCAAGAACGAAGATGAGCCTTGTATTTATAAGAAGATTGTAGGATGAACTGTCGTGTTCCTAGTCTTGTACGTGGACGACATTCTTTTGATAGGAAATGACATTCCTATGCTACAATCAGTCAAGCTATTCTTATCATAAAGGTTTTCCATGAAAGACCTAGGTGATGCCTCGTACATTCTGGGGATCAAGATCTACAGAGATAGGTCCAAGAGATTACTGGGACTTTCACAGTCCAGGTACATAGAGGCCGTACTAAAGAGATTTAGTATAGAAGATTCCAAGCACGGTAACATACCCGCATTGCACAGAATCACCCTCTCCAAAGAGATGTCTCCCAAGACTGACGAGGAGAGGGTTCGCATGAGCACTATACCCTACGCTTCGGCGGTAGGATCTATAATGTATGCGATGCTATGTACAAGACCAGATGAGGACCACTGGACAGTATCAGTCAAACCCAGGTGAGGATCACTGGACAGCAGTAAAGAACATTCTCAAATACCTCAGGAGGACTAAGGAGATGTTTCTGATTTACGGTAATGGAGACCTCAGGGTCGAGTCCTTTACTGACTCAAGCTTCCAGAGTGACAAAGATGACAGCAAGTCTGTCTCGGGTTTTGTGTTTACCCTCAATGGAGGGGAGGTGTGTTGGAGGAGTTCCAAACAGGACACCGTCGTAGACTCGACGATGGAGGCTGAATACATTGCTGCAAGCGATGCCGCAAAAGAAGCGGTCTGGATGAAGAAGTTCATAGCTGAACTTCAAGTAGTTCCGTCCATTGTTGACCCAATACCTGTATATTACGATAACAATGGGGCTATAGCTTTAGAAAAGGAACCACGGTCCCATCAGAAATCCAGGCACATCTTAAGAAGGTATCACCTAATCAGGGAGATCGTATATCGCCAAGAGATCGAGGTCCGGAGTGTGGATACAAAAGACAATACTGCGGATCCATTCATAAAGGCCCTCCCTCAAGCATAGTTCGAGAGACTTTTTGAGATGTTGGGTATGCGGTACGCCAACAACTGGCCTTAGTGCAGACGTTGGGTGATCAGTACGCCAATTACTGGCCTTTAGTGCAAGTGGGAGATTGTTGGATATATATGCCCTAGAGGCCAGTATTGTATATGTATACATATGGATGCTAGGGATATGTATATACAAAAACAATCTTGTTCAGTTTTATAGTATATTATTTGACTTTTCTTTGTCAGGATATGTGTATTTATTGTTTTTGTATCTAGCTTGCACATATTGATGAAGACTCGATACGGTAGTATACTATTATGGTCTGTCTTTATCTTAACATGGCATATGTCATACTCGTTATTACATATTGCGGTTACATGTTGATAAAGCCCGTAGGATCGTTGCTAGACTACCTGTGTTGTGATAGTGATCATACTTATGGGAGCTGGGTAGACGGTACGCACATCCTTAAATGGTCCCTAGTCGTGGGAGTATCAAGACTGGGCATCGATATCCGGGAGTATACTAGTATATACGTTTCTAGACCCCGACGAGGGGAGATGGTTTGGTCCCGCAACCATTGGTCTTTAGACCTAAGATCGTATATAGGTGCTCACTGGGGGTGAGTACACCGGACGGACTCACCGAGAACTTTTAGATGGTACTATACCTATCGTCAGGTGGAAGTTCTCAGGTGACATTAGTACAGGTTAGTCTTTAGACCTGAGATCGGCATTTATCTCGTGTGAGTTCCCACTGTGCTTTGATCACTACCCTACCACGGCTCTGCTGAGTCGTGCAAATAGGTTTTGGTTGGGTACAATCCCGAGCCACATAGAGGCAGTGAGCGATTGTCAGGGATTCGTCTCTCCCGGTATAGGGAGTCGATATCGCACTGTGTTCGATTGGTCAGGACCATAAGACCTTGGCCAAGGCAGTTGGGATTTACTGATAGATTGATCAGTGGTTTCCCGGATTGGTCCTGAGCCACATCAGCACGACTTATCAGGTTATTAGGGTCTGACGTTCACCACCCTCTAGACCCGGTATGCGATACTTTCAGACGAAGAGACCGGACTGTACGGATATTGTCACGGATAGGCTCAGTGGAGATCCGAATGAGTTTGCTCATCGGCCTTCCTATCGAAAGGTACCGGGTGGCCGTTATGTACAGTTAGTGCCGCCGACGTGCTTATGGTTATGGATTTATCCAGTAACTCATTGCCGGTGTACTGTCGAGTCTTTAGAGTCCCACACAGAGGGTTTCCCTGATTCAGGCGAAATGGTGTAGTTGCCGTATTGAATACGTGCAGGGTTCGATCGATTGATGTACTTTGTACTCGGACTTTCGATCGGACAGTTGGTAATACTAGCCGGCTCGGGATTGAGCCGGATTATTAAATCAGGTATTGATTTAATAATTTACATATATATATATATATTTCGATATATATATTCTAGTATTACGTTCTTCGTGTTATTCTATCTCTTTAGGTGTTCGGATTTTTATCCGAATGCAGGTATGTATATACAGTAGACTGAAATCCTTATTTTTTACAGATTTCCTTCTAAAAGGTGGCCACCTCATTTTGTATTTTCCATTTATTTTATAAATGGAAATGAGATGTAAAGTGTGAGATATGGGAGGAATGGGCATGACCATGCTTCAATAATCAACAAATGAATTTTCAATTCATTTGTGGTTACTATTGAAGCATGGTTGCCATTTGTTTATTGAAAGAATTCATATACAAAGCCTTTTTGTATATTTTCTCTTTCATGAATGCTTCATAATTTTCTTGAGCTCTCATTCTTCTCCTTCCTCTCTAACTTCCTCCATCTTCATCTTCTTCCTCTTCACTACCTTCTCATGTGTTGAGAATCAAGTGAAGAGGCAAGAAAGAGATAACTTTACACTTAGAACTCCAAACTACATCTTAGACTACTTGGTTTAGCAAACCAAGTTCTCCAGTTGCTTCTTTTGTTACATAACTAAGAGCTAGAGCCATGGATCATACTCCCCGGGTGGGTCATCTACGACAAAGGAAGGCCGGAGAACAAGCTCCATCCCGGAGGACCGATGGAGCCGGAAATGGAGGTCAACCAAGTTCAAGGTGGCCACTTGGATCACATGATGAGGAGAGAAGACCGAAGGACTTGGGCCTCTTGGTATAACTTCTCCATACAGTAGATAACACTACTTCTTTAGCTAGTTAGTTTTATGGAAAGATCCGGGTTTTTGAGTAATATTTGCGCCCCTTTTTGAAACCCTAGAAAAATTTTGTTCCGCAAACCGCCTCGTTTGGAAGCTTGGGAGTCAAGATAACCCAACAGATATGACAGCTTAAGAACAGGTCCAGGTCCTTGTATCTTAAGGCTTTTGAATCCTATGAGCCGTGAGGGTCTCATAGGGTGAATTCTCCTTACGAGTCGTGAGGATCTCGTAAGTGTAATTTCTCCTTAGGAATTGTGGGGATCCGTAAGTGTGTTGCTCCCTTATGAGTCGTAAGGTTCTCACACAGGTGTTTTCTCCTCACAAGGTCGAGAGGACCTCACAGGTGTTTTTATTTTAATGAGATTGCGCCCTTCCGGGTTTTCACAAGCTCACCGACAGTCCTGCTGTTTTTACTTACGGCGCCCTTTCGGGTTTTCATCCGTGCCCATTTGTGGACGTACCATTTTTTTAGCAGGGCATTCCACTAGATTGTAGGTCCTGTTTGTAGGCCCCTTAATATCCTTCCTTCCCTTTGAGAAGAAAGGACCATTCTACATAAAGATTCTTCCGCCGGTGAAAAATATGCCCCCTGTGTATTTCTCGGGGGGAACGAGTACCTATGCCGTCGCTATTTTGGCGACAGGTTGCTTCAGAGCCACTTTTTTTTGTTGAGCGTAGGCGACAAACGCCATCTTGCCTCCGCTTTTCACTCGTCATCATCGGATAAGAAAGAGTCTTGACCCATTTGATCCAATCGAGCCATTTTATCCATGAGTTCTTAGAAGGTCGTCGGCTTGAAGATGGCCATATACGGGAACGCCTTTGAATTTGGGTCAAAAGTGGCTATGAGCATTCCCATGGCTGCAACTTCATCGATGTGTTGCTCGTATTTGACCAGAGATTTCGCTATCGGGTAACATATTGAACCCAAGTCTCATTCGGTCTAACCCTTTCGTTGACCAGCGCCGTCACGGTAGTATGTTCGTTCTCATTAGTGAATCCCTGACAGAAGAGCATATCCATTTCGTCAAAGCTCTTCACGAAATCATTTGGGAGTTCCGCATACCATTCGAAGGCAATGCCCGCCAGACCGCTGACGAACTTTTGGAGGAGTAGTATGTCATTTCCTGCAGAATTGTCGTACATGGATTTAAATCACGCAATGTGCTGGTGAGGATTCCCAGTTCCTTTGTACATGTGGAAAGTTGGAAGTGTGTACTCTGGCGGATACTGTATTTGATCTTCCCACGTCGGATACGGTCGACTGGTCTTGATAGATCTATTCATTCAGCTTTGCTTTTGGAATCATTTCCTCTTCGGCCGTTGATGAGACTCATAAAGGATTTGAAATGTCACCCTTGTCTTTAAGAGCGACTACCGGCAGTTCGTTTGCTTGTGGTTTCAATTGAACCATCGTTCCAGACATTTCTGCCGCTTCTTCATCTCTCTTTTTGGAGAGCGTGATTTTGGAAATCAATATCCAACTCGTGCTCTGTTCTTTCTCTAGATGCTTCTTCAGGATTTGCCTTAGACGATGGATTAGCGGGTGCTGCTGCCTGAGAAAGAATCTCCTACAGCTTTTCACGTTGCAGTTGAGCCTTTTTCAAGGACCGAGTATGCGGTCCGTGGCTAATAGATGCTTCAACTTCATCTTTGGAGTTCACCATGTGGACTGCATGAACTACCGTGCCACCAGACTTGGGGTGTTTGGAGTTTTGGCCTTCAGAGTTTACCTCGGACACTTGAGTTTTATTAGGCCCTTTTTTGTGAAAAGCCGCTTTGGTTTTGGGAGGAACTGCTGTATCAGGATTCGTCTTGGGATGTGTCCACTTGAATTTGAAAGGGGATTTGTCAAAATTTGGCTGATGTTTAAGGGAAGAGCCGCGGTTGACGACAGAGACCTTCACCTGCTTCCACACTTTATATATAGATGAAGAAAGTTGTTTTAGGGAGCGAACTGGTTTCTGCTCTCGTGGGATCTCCATGGGCTGCGGAGATTTCTTCAATATTGTGGTAGGAGAATTTTGTCTGACCCTTCGCAACAGTTAGAAGTTGTTCCCAGTTGGAAAAACAACATTTACCACTGGGGTTGAAACGTGACCATACGAAGAACTGCCCCAGCTCATTTTGTATGATGCCGATATCGACGTCGACCGTTTCTTACGGCCGGGATTTGATTAGCTTCGGGATTTTGCCGAGCCTGCCCCCTGTTTCCTTTGAGAGCTTGAATATTCTTCCCCATGCGTCGACCTTGGTCCTTGGAAGGTTCCGGTTGTTTGAGGACTGATTCCGTCGGTAAAGATGCTGCTTGGGGATCTAGCCTGTAGAAGACAGACTTCTTCTGGGCTTCCTCCTTCAACGTTGAGGCACCGGGGGTGGGAGGTGGGAGTATCCACCCAAAGAGAAACCAGTTGATTTCTTGAAGAGCCGGATTACAGAGATTTAAGGCTGCAAGTGGCCCATACCTGAATCCACCAGATATGACAGAGCCTGAGTTGCTAGGATAGAAGCAAACGCCATTCTGCTTAGAGACGAAACACCGGCTTCAGTATCCCATCACCCAAGGTCAACCACAAACATATACACCGCAATTATTATATCGCGGAAAAACACGACACACGAAGTGTGGAGTGGAAAGAGGAAAAGGTCCCACTGGGCGTGCCAGAATCGGTTCACCGCCGAAAACGGAGATGAAACCGGGACGGTCGTCTTGCCTGAATTTAGGTGCAGATGCTATTTGGATTTATTCGTCTACCTCTCCGAAGATACCAAGTTGATTTATGGCGCCATGTATCGGAGGTTTGGACGGATGCGGTCGTTGTAGCAGACTTCGTCAGATTCCCCCTCGTTTGCGAGGGATTTTTGATTGTGGGGACACTCTTCCCTGCAGTCGGAAGCCTCTGCAGTTAATCACGTTACAGCATCGCGATAACCACTTTCTCCTTCTCCAGATGTTCAGTTCGTGTCGTGTGTGTTTGTTTTATTTTTGGTAGCTCATGGATTGTATACGGAGACTAATTTATGTTGCCACCCGTAGGGCGTGGATTAGTCCAAATCCGTATATTTTTAGATTCGGATTTGGGTTGATTTTAAGGATCGTTAATCTCGTTTGAGATTAAGATCAACTTAAATATTTGTTGAGAATATGTTGGTCTAATTTTAGACTAAGATCTACTCAACGGGATTTTGGGATCCTTCAGACCCAACAAAAGAGTATTTGGGCTCTATTGCTTTAGTTTAAGGATGTTTCGGTCCGTACCTAGTTTAAGGATGTTGCGGTCCGTTGTAGTTTAAAGACGTTGCGGTCCGTAGCTAGTTTGAAGACGTTGTGGTCCGTTGTCGCCATTTTAGGAAGTGCATCCAAAAGCAGTTGGTTGTCGGGATCCACCACCTCTCTGAAGACGTTGAGGAATTACAACAACATGTATCAGAGGTGTGGAGAGATGTACCCTTGAACCAAATTTCAGATTGAGGGGAGAGATCATGGTGGACCATCCAAGAATCACTAGTCAGTTTTGGGAGACTAAGATTAACTTAAGAGATGTGGGATGGAAATCGTTCTGGTCAATTAGTTTAGGAAGTCATGAGCATAGAGGCTCGGCCTATTTGGAGATCCAAAATGTTTTTTTCTCAGGAAGACTTAGCCAATTTGGGGCTGAAGTTGGCTTCTTATAGTATTAAGCACTAATATATGCTCGGTGCACACGTGCTCCAACGTGAGACTCCAAAGCAATGTTAAACACTGAAATTTAGGGCGCTCATGTGTGGCACGTAAGGGGCCTGAAAGTTGGCGCTATACACTTGGGTCCAAATCCCCGTGTGTATATAAGTGTTAAACACTTAATTCATGTGGCCATCACGTGTGGACACGTAAGGCGCCCCAGAGTTGGGCACTGCTTCTTTGAGTTTATTCCCTCTTCCTTTTATAAGTGCTAAGCACTTAGCTCATATAGTGCTCACGTGAGGTGTTCAAAATGTGAGCTCTATCTTTGGATTTTTCATTTTTCCATTTAAGCAACTGTTTGAGGGTCACGTGAGAACACGTGATTCGATCTCAGTCATTCCTTTTTGTTCATCGGAGGTGCTCACGTGGGAACAAGTGACTAGTCTTTTCTTTTATATGCGTACAGATTTTGATCTGAGTTTTAAGAATTTTAGATCCCTTGTTTTATTAATAAACCCTAGTTTTAACAGAGGAATTAAATTCCTATATACTTTTGGAAGAATTAAATTCTCTGGACTTAGTTCTTTCTCCTAAGTTTTGAATCTACATAACAGAATCTCCCCGATGAGAATTAAATTCTCAACTTGTGGGGAAATCTACTTCTGCAGATCTCAACCGAAGGAAGAACTAAGTTCTTGTATGAAGAGTTAAACCCTTAAAGAAGAGATAAGATAATCTATGTACTTTCTTCTTACCTAGGATTTTTGTTTAAGAAGGGGATCTTCTTCCTCTAGAGAATTGAATTCTCTTTTTCTTTTGTTTCTCAAAGCTTATGGGGGGTCTCTCCGTGTATTCTCCTCCTTTCCTCGCTCCTATTTATATGAGAAGAACAAGAATCAATTTGTTAAGAGAATCTCTCATCGAGAGATCATGATTGATTCCATGATCTTTTAGATCAATCGGTGAATTTTATTCACCGTTGGATTTTTTTTAATCCAAAGTCTCTCTGTTAATCAGAGAAGATTTCTCATTTTTTAACCAAATTAGGAAATATTTTCCTAAGATAGAATTTTATTCTATCAGACGATCACCGTTGGATCTTTGATCCAAAGATCTTTCGTTTAACAACAAAGGAGATGTTTCTGTTTTAATGAAAATCAGGGATATATTTCCCATATATATAGAATTTAATTCTATCAGATAGTTTAGAAAGATTTAAGAAAATAATTTCCAAATAGAATTTTGATCCTTTTATTTAGAATTTAATTCTATCAACTTGGAAGGTGTTTAGGAACACTCACACATAGCACGTGACCCCCACGGAGTTAAAAAATTTTGCTTACATGAAACAGCCTAAAAAGGGCATCACGTGTTAGCACATGAGTTTCTCTGGCCTGCTATTTGTTTTAATATGGAGCCTATATACTTTGTATATAGATGCTCACGTGCTTACACGTGAGGCTCAATTTCGGCCTGTCAATTGTTTAAACGCAGAGCCTATAATCTTTGTATATAGGCGCTCACGTGTGGGCATGTGAGGCTCCATTAGTGAGGAATTTTTCCCATCCCTTTTTCTTTTTTTCTGTAAGGGAACAGGTACTTTGGCACATTCGCATCCAAGGTCATGCTTCACACTCGCTAGAATCGTTCTATTCATCCTTTCAGCGATGTCATTTTTCCATTACATCCCCGATACCTTCTTCAACCAACGAATACCCTTCTGTGAGAAAAACTCCTCGAATTCCTGTGTGTAGAATCCCCCTCCTTTATCGGACCTAAGGCATTTTACGTTAGTCCCCGTTTGGTTCTCCACATTCGCAATCCAATATTTGAAGATACCAATCACATCGGATTTCTTCTTCATCGTATACACCCATGTTTTTCGGCTTGTATCGTCGACGAACGTTATGAAATACCGATTACCTCCATAAGACTCTACCGAGGCTGGACCCCATACGTCCGTATGCACCATCTTCAGCTTCTTGGTCTTCTTAGCAACGTCTCTAATTTTGTCACTCCCCGCTTCCTGGTATACGGATAAGGAGACGCGACGAGGCACACGACGTATTTACTCAGAAATAAACACGTTAGGTATAAATAAGCAATATAATATAAATGTACACAAGAATGGCATGAGATGTAAATGAACAGCAACTTTTTATTTATTAAAAATTCGTTACAATACAACTGGAAAGTAAATACAATGCGGAAAGCAATGCCTAAACAATGGCATGGACAGAAAGTAAAGGAATATACAAGTGACTAAAGCTCTGGGTCTTCTGCGAACTTCTCTAAGTCTTATAAGCTGGGCTCGATCTCCAAAGAGTCGGGTCCTCCTGACAACATTCCAAAGAAAGAATAGAAAAGAAATGTCGTCAGCGAACAATCGCTCGGTAAGTCCCAAAGAGAGATAGAAATAGACTGAACAGGTAAAGAGAATATATCTGGTATAATGTATGATTATTATGTTAACGCAGTTGTTTGTAGCTTGGTACAGAATGTAACAGTGTATACGAGAGGAGTCCAACTTACCCCGTGGACTATGGTATATGGAGTACAAGGCCCCGTCAAAACCCCCTGGACAACGGCAACGAATATTCAGGTTAGATGTATTAAAGTGACCATCTCGTGCCACTTTTAACACATTCCATACCAGTCTACCCCTTAAAACCCCGTAATGCATATTGTATTGATTTGTTGTATGAAACTTGCCGAAACCATGGTATAAATTGTTCATATAAACGGATAAGGATGTAAACGGATCGTCATGTAGTCAAGTCAATATATATCCATGGTTCGGTCCAGTCGAGTCATGATGATATTTGATAGTATTCTGGTATTCTTGTTCAAGTTCCAGTATCTATGGATTCATATTGTATTGGAGTTATATTTGAATTGTATTCATGTATGGATTATATTCCATTTAGACCAAGACTCTGTTTGAGTCAGGCGCTTAAACAGAATTTGATTCCTGAATTAGGTGTTGGAGTCATCGGTAACTGTTGCACATGGACGACAGGATTTGTAACTTTTTCCAAGCCAATTACCATTGATAACCCCGTTTTAGTTTTCTACCTTAAATAGGCAAGCACCCACTTTCTCCAGCTCCCTGAGGCTCAAGAGAATTGGTCCCGCTTAAACCTATATTTACTAGGGTCTTTATTGTAAATTAATAAACTTGAGGGGGTTTTATGAAAAATAGTTTAGTATACTTTCAAAATAATCCTCAAGTATTTATTTATCGTATTTAGGATTTTCATGGATGTAATTTTTAAATGTGAAGTATTCTAGTGAATATAAACCTAAATTGAATAGTATATGGTATTTTAGTGTAAATTGGAATTGTATGGATTTGTGATGGTAGATTCATGAAATTTGTGATTTCTTTGTTTAGAAAACATGGAATTTATTATATGTATTTAAAATAGATAATTTGATAATATTATAAATAATTATAGAAAAAAAATTTTATTTATTAAATAGAAATCTCGTTTTCTTAAAAATTGTAACAAAAATTCCATCGAGATCGGATGCTCCGTGAGGAGGTCTGCATCTCGCTCTACTAGTACTGAGGATGTACGATAACCTGCACCATCCAAATCAGGTTCTCCAAAATAGGTTGTAGAACCTTAATTGTAAGGAATTTAATTTAAAACAATCTTAAAGAATACGGTTTTATTAATTTAAGGTATTTTAATGTAAAATTGTATTTATCCCAAAATATTATAAAGAAGCAATCGTTCTATGTCATGATGAGTGTAGTAATGAGGTAGGTCATTACCTCGTGAGTTTTCCAAAGGTAATATGAGCAAATATAATGAAATAATGTCGTAGGTAAACTTTGTGGTATTTAAACGAAAAAGTGAAATAAAAGTTGTATAACATTGTATTTTGAATTAAAACTTGTTCTAAATATTGTTTTATGGTTGCCAAACAGTATATAAAGAAATAGTTAATTTGTTATTAAGAAAAGTTGAGTTTTAAACAATTTTAGAATCGGAAATCGGAATAACTCCACTTCCGACGAGTTTTGAAAAGAGATCTTTTTATAATAGGAAGAGAAGAGGAGAGGGAACTTACTGGTTAGGAAGAGAGAGGGGAGGTATAGGAATGGTTTGAAAGTGTCGTGGAGTCATGGTGTCACCGGATTTGTCCTGAATTGTCGCCGGAAGATGACTTTAGGCTAACTCCACTTGTACACCTTATTTGACTTGGAAATTTTTGAGAGTTTTGATGATAGATTTCAGAATAGAGAGGGCTAGGGTGTGATGTGGTATTTATAGAATTGAATTAGGGTTTAGGGAATTAAAAATGAGAATTAAAATGCATTTAACATTGGATTAATGGGTGATTTTAATCCTCTGTTAATGTGCAGGAAAAACAAACAAAAGAGGAGTAGCGGGGGGGGGGGGAAGGCCAAGGCGTGTTAGGGCAAAATTTGGAGGCATTACCATCAGGGGACCCGGCGGCGCCGGCCCTAAGGGCATCTTGGTCGGTCGTTTGGGTGAGGTTGGGTCTTGGATTGCTGCCATATGTCCCTATCTGTTCATATATCATTTTCCACATATTTGATTTTAGTGACTTTTTATTTTTACGTGTATTGCACATGTAAATTTTTGGGCTTCCAAAAAATTTTAAAGAAAAATCATTAAAAATACTATGTGGCTGATGGGATTCGAAAACAGGGGCTATATCACAGCAGTGCAAGGCTTTTCCAATAAGCTACAAATTGTTTCTTGCTGTTCTAAAACAAATTAAATACTTATAGCATACTCAGGGTTGCAAATACTCCATTTAGTACTTTAACTTTAAACAAATTTTGTACATTGTAAATAGAGTTGTTACAAATTTGAAATCTGAGTGTACTTTTCTTCCCACAAACATAACTCTCACAAAACCCCGACTCCACCTTTTTCAACCTCGAAAGAAACCCTCTATCTTGAAGAATTTTCATATTCTTCTCACTAAGGTGCCTCATTCGCTTGTGCCACAATGAAGTCCCGAATCTACCTCCAAACCTGTCGCTAGTGCAACCGAACCCCACTGCTCCTACTAAAGGAATACAATGAACCGCTTAGCTTGCCCCATGCGACCACCAGCGATCTTTTAGTAATTTTCCATTGAGAATTCCCAAACATAGTACTATACCCTTAGTTGTCTAGCTGAGTTATAGAAATTAGGTTTTTCTTCAAATTTGGAATATGCCACGCGTTATTCAGTTTGATTTGACCTCCTTCGGACGGTTGCAAGATGAGCATCCTTTTGCCAATGATCTTACAAGGCTGACCGTTTCCCACTGTCGCATGTCCAAGATCGCCTTGAGTATACTCGCTGAAGTGATGCCGCCCCGAAGTGCAATGGAAGTATGCTCTCGAATTTATGAACCAAGTATCCTTCTTTGTGCTTACGCTCGCCGATAGACATAGAACTTATTTCCCCTGTTCTTTTGTAAATACCACATTAGCTTCCTTTTTATCTGCCTTCTTATCTGAGCCTTTGTTTGGAGATTTACATTCACTTTTCCTGTGACCCTTTTTCCCACAATTCCAACACGCGCCTTGGATTTTTCTTTGCAATTTTCCTCGACTTTAGGCTTTCTCTTCTTCTCTTTTCTCTTATCCATCGTCCTACCGCGATTCTCCACAGCAAGCGCAGAAGTTCTCGGGGTCCTACTCACAGCTTTTCTGTAACACCTGAGTTCATTTATAACAATTCCAGTTCTCGTATTTCTTTATTCGTGATATTCTTGATTTAACGTATTGTGGGTGCGAATGGTATTTTACACTTTACATTGCATTGGACCCGATCCGCTTGCTTGAACCTGTTTGATTCTAATTTATAAATTACCTTGACTTGTTGCATGGACACGTGCATCTCATGATTAGTACATACTGGTATTTTATCTAGTATTGCATCTTATACATATAACATTTTAGGTCACGTAAAATATTTTAAAAATACACTTCATATCCTACATGATACCCCTAACCCCGTGGTAGCATCTGCGCATCTTGTTCTCGTCCCGTTCAGTGAAACGGACATGTTTGGATGGCTACGAGCACGTATGTGCAACCGTTCTTTGGGGTATGCATTTTCGTTACCAGAGCTTTCATTTTGAAATTTGGAAGTCGCATATATTTTTAATATTTTAAATCTGAATTTTTAGACCCGATCCGGGCATATTTTGGAGTAAGTTTGTATTTGCCAAAATCCCAAAACGGACTAATATTATAATATTATAATCTTTATTTCATTCTAAAGTTTCTTTAACCAAAAAAATATTTTATATATATATATATATATATATAACTGTTTATAACCTTATAATATATTTTATAAAACAGACTCTCCCTCTCTCTCTCTCTCTGTCTCTGCTCTCTCTGTCTCTTTCTATCTCTATATATATTATTTTATATTTTTCTACATTAAAATTTTTAAACCTCACGTCTCTCTCTCTCTCTCCTCTCATCTTCTTCTCTCTCTCATTTTCTTTTCCTCGCGAAAACCCTAACCCTAACCTGCACTCGTCGCCGCCACCGCCGCCGACCATCCTCGTCGGCCCCGACCTCACCCTCGCCTCGACTCAACTTCCTCTCCCTCTTCCTCTTCCCTTTTCTCCAACCTCGAACCCAACACTGCACCCTCGGCAGCACCCTCAGCCACCTTCACTCGAGCAACCCCTCGTCGCCGATCATCTCATCGGCATCGTCACCACCTCCTCTTCCATCTCACCACTTCCTTCATCTCCGATGTGAGGCCGACCAACCCACTGCGGCCCAAGAACCCAACACACTCGCACTAACCCTCCTCGTCGCCGCCACGCCTCGTCGTCGCCGACGACCGTCCCTGCATCACCACCACCTCGGCCTCGTCTCCTCACCTCTTCTCTTCTCTCTCCCGAGCCCCTGCAAACACCCCGAAAGCCCCTCAAGAACCTGCACACCCGAACCCTTAACCCTAGCCTTCGCCGCAACCTCGCCGTCGATGGCTCATCATCATCGACGACTCCCTTGCCACCTCCTCTGTCCCCAAACACCAACCCCAGAGCACCAGCCCCTTCCCCTCTTCTTCTTCTTCTTCTTCTCCTCCTACAACTTCTTCTTCTCTTTCTACATTCTCGGTTTCTGACCGTCGCCGGAGCCGTGCTCGCCGCCGCCGATCCGAGCGACTCTGTGGACGTCCTCTACTTGCATGGTTAACTTCTTGATGTGCCTGGACCTTCCCGTGTGCGCGTATGGATGTTGCAACATTTGCCGACATTGGACGCTGCGTGCGCATCCCGTATCGTGATCCGATCAAGGAAAGTTTACCTTGCTACATGCTACATTACATTTATGCATCTATTTGTAATAAGTATAATTATTGAATTTCAAACCGTACATCCATAGTGCTTGTTTCACAGTTTTATAAGGACCATTGCATCCGTTCTTATCATTTCATATCTATCATATGCAGCTTATCTTGTCATATATCATAGTATAGTATATCGCATCATATTGCATATAACTGTTCCCATTGTTTAATTGAACATTGTGCATTAACTAGTTATCATCTAAAGGTTATATGAATCCATCCGCATCCATATCGAATAGAATACATATAGCCGCATTCACAGATCTCCTTAATAACCCAATATTGTTTAGTAAAGTGTAATCTAATTAGTTTTGGAACTATCAAATGTAATCCTAATTGACAATGTGCATCCATGTCTTGACTTTCTATCTATGTGCATACTAATCATACTAGTTTATTTCATTAGTACTACATGCTTGTTTTTGTACACCTATGCTTATGTTAGTTGATTATGAGCATCCACATGGCATCTTGTGCATCCTGACACGACTTGTTACACCTACTACTTGACACGACATGGTACCGTGCACCTCTCGACATGACATGATACTTATATACTACCTGGCTTGACCTGATGTACCATGGCTTTACCTGTTACCTGATCTTGTGTCTAATGCCAACAAACCTGACTTGTTGTCCTTACGGACAGTTCCTGTTGTCTATCCAGACAAATCTGTACCTGCCTGATCCTGTGTTGGCATTAGCTCTAGATTACTTAACACCTGACTTGAACACTTATAACTTAGGGCTATGGGGAAATCAATAATGAAATTTGACTTGTAACTCAACAGTTCTCTACCTTTTCTGATCAGTCTTACGGGCTAGGCCAGCCCCGGGGTGATGCTGCTGACATCACTCGTCATTACCTACTACCCTTTTACTGCCTTGCGGCACGTCTCGGATTCAGCCCGAGAGTCATAGACCGTGATCCTGGGCACGAACGAGATACTATTGAGTTACATCGATGATTCATCAAATTGATTTCAAATACTTGAGAGTAGTTAACCCAATAGACCAGTTTAGATTACTCACTGCACACTACCTTTCACTCCCCTGACTTATACCACTGTTATGCCTGCTTTATCATTTATACTTAAACATGCATACGTTGCTACCCTTGTTTATAGTATTGCTTGATATTATGATGCACTGATGTCTGGGTTTTGCATGGCCCAGATTCTCTACCTTTGTTGCAGACTGATCAGGAGTACTGCCGCTGTTAGACCGAGCGGTGAGGATCCTGTTGGTATCCAGTTTTACTTTCCAGATGCTTTATTTATTGGATCTTTTGCTTCCGCATATTATATTATTTCTTGACTCTTTTACTCGGGCTCATGGACATGTACTAGATAGTTTAGTTTACTTTCTTGTTCTTGATATCTCTATAGCCGTAATGTGGCTGTGGAAGGATTTTTCCTATCCACAGGTAGCATGGTTGGCTATATCGCGTGCCTATCTTAGCGCACTCTGGGAAGCCGGGCGTGACATGGTTCTTTTGGTATCAGAGACATAGGATATAGGTTAATCGAGTGTGATTCTTTTGTAGTTGGGTATTGGGCCCAATACACGAATCAGAATACTCGTGATTAGGAACATGTCCCGCCACCTTGTTATCGTGATTATTGAACCATATCTTTCTCGTATCCTTTGCTTTGACGATATGCAAACCACTTTGCATCTCGACTTGAAACCTTTTTGGTTCCCTATTGCTTCTCCCTGTTTCTTGATTCTGATACTAGGATTTGGGCGACTTGAGTGGAGTTATGTAATTGTACCCATGAACTGCAGCATGGTTACAATGCGGTACTCTATTTAAGTAACCTAGAGTCCTAGTCTTGATTCACTTCCTTTTCCATGGTCGTTATATTGCCTTGCTTCTCTTACTTTCCAGTTCATGTTTTATCGCAAGCTTGAATCCTGTTTACTGTGCTTATCTTCTTCAATGTTTGGCCTCAGGTGAAATCGGATATCCTACTTGATCATGTCTTCCCCGCATTAGAATAATTCAATTCTGGTGCATTCTTTTGTTTGTTGTTGTCTTGAGAATGGATTTCCCCGGCACTTTCCACGCTCACAGTGAGTGTAGAGCAAAGAAAGCGAATTTCCAGATTCCCGGACATCCGGAGTTTGTTTTGCTGGAGGTAGCAGTTCTGTCGAGCCAGTCGAGTTTAGGGCTAGGCCGACAAACAATGTTCTTTCATCAATGGAAGTTGATAAGGAGGAAGCGCCGGCTATATTTCGAGAGTTCATGGACGTGTTCGAGGACATCTCAGGTTTACCGCAAAACAAGATGTGGAGTTCGCGATTGATCTTGCTCCTGGTGCAGCGCCAATCTCAAAGGCGTATTATCCGATGGCACCAGTGGAGTTGGAAGAAGTCAAGAAGCAGGTTGCTGAATTACTTGAGAAGGATTGGATTCACAGCAGCAACTCACCTTGGGGAGCTCCAGTTCTTCTAGTCAAAAAGAAAGATGGCACAAGGGGGATGTGCATCGATTATCGAGAATTAAATCGGGTGACTATTAAGAACAAGTACCCGATCCCTCGCATTGGCGAATTGTTCAAGCGGCTTAGTGGCGTGAGGGTATTCTCGAAGCTAAATTTGCGATCCGGATATCATCAGGTCCGAATTAAATCAGAGGATGATTGCAAGACGGTGTTCCAAACTCGGTATAGACATTACGAGTATTTAGTGATGCCCTTCGGAGTAACGAATGCACCGGCGATATTCATGGACTTGAATAAACGAATCTTTTCACCATTCTTGGACCAGTTTATAATGGTGTTCATTGATGATATTCTGGTCTACTCGAGGAGTATTGAAGAGCATGCAGAACATTTGAAGATCGCATTGCAGACATTAAGGTAAGAAAATTGTATGCAAAGATGAGCAAGTGCGAGTTTTGGCTTGAAAAAATGAAGTTTGGGCACGTTGTGGCTGGAGATGGAATCGCCGTTGATTCCGAAAGATTACGGCAGTTCGAGATTGGCCGATTCCGAAGAATGTTGCGGAGATAAGAAGCTTTCTTGGACTTGCCGGGTATTATAAAAGGTTCGTGGAAAATTGTGCTCGTTTGGCTGAGCCTCTGACCAAGCTTACGCGCGAGGAAGTACCATTTGTGTGGACGGATAAGTATGCGTCAGCTTTTGAGGCGTTGAGGCAAGGATGGATAACCGCTCTTATTTTAACCGTACCAGACGGTTCTGGAAGAATTGGTGATTCATAGCGACGTATCTGGAAAAAGGATTGGGATGTGTTTTGATGCAGCATGGAAAGGTTATAGCTTATGCATCGAGACAGTTGAAGACCCATGAGAGGAATTACCCAACTCATGACTTGGAACTAGCAGCTGTGATTTTGCTTGGAAGATTTGGAGACACTACTTATTGGGTGAAAGGGGTCGAAGTATTCACCAATCACAAAAGCCTAAAGTACGTGTTCACTCAGAAGGAGCTATTTATGAGACAGCGTAGATGGTTGGAGCTGATGGCTGACTACGATCTTGATCTTAAGAACCATCCAGGGAAAGTTAATGTTGTGACCGGATATGCTTAGTCGGTTGCCATCAATTCAGATGTTGACTGCATAGTAAGAACTTGTTGAAAACTTTCGAAGATTCGATTTGGAGGTTGTGCTACCGCATTCTTCGGGGCAGTTGATGCAGCTGCAAGTACAGTCGTCGTTGATCGCAAATCTTACAGTAGTACAATTGCAGAACCCTAGATTGCAGGAGTTTCAGGTTGAAGCTGGACTTGTTGATTCATGAAGATGGTTCGTTGCGTTATGGTAGCCGTTTGTGTGTGCCAAAAGGAGACATTCGCGAAGAACTTATGAAGGAGGCGCACAGTTCAGCATATTCCGTACATCCAGGAGGCACGAAGATGTACCGAGATATACGACAACATTTCTGGTGGGAAGGCATGAAACAGGAGATTGCCTGCTTTGTAGCAAAGTGCTTGGTGTGTCAGCAAGTTAAGGCTGAACATCAACGAGTTGCTGGTTTATTGCAACCACTTCCGATTCCTCAATGGAAGTAGGAACATATAACTATGGATTTCGTGACGGCTCTACCGAGTCCGAAAGGCAACAATGCAGTTGGGTGATTGACCAAGGCAGCTCATTTCATACCATTTCGAGTTGGTCAATCAACGGAAGCGTTAGCGGAACGGTACATACAAGAGATTATAACATTGCATGGAGTACCGGTGAGCATCGTGTCCGATCGTGACACCCGTTTCTTATCACACTTTTGGAGGAGCTTACAAGAAAGTTTGGGGACTCATTTGAAGTTTAGCACCACTTATCATCCTCAAACAGATGGCCAGTCGGAGAGAACGATCCAAACTCTTGAAGACATGTTGAGAGCTTGCATGTTAGACTTCAAGGGTTCATGGGAGAATCATCTACATTTGGTGGAGTTTTCTTACAATAACAGTTTCCAGACGACTATTCAGATGGCTCCATTCGAAACTTTATATGGTCGCAAGTGTCATTCACCTGTTTGTTGGGACAATATTGGTGAACGAAGATTGTTGGGACCAGATTTGGTTGTGCAGACAGTTGAGAAGGTTAACACTATCCGGAATCATATGAAAGCAGCACAAGACCGACAGAAGAGTTGGGCAGATACACCGAGAAGATCTCTGGAGTTCGTGGTTAGTGATTTGGAATTTTTTTTAAGATATCACCAACTAGAAGAGTTATTTGTTTCGGGAGTCGAGGCAAGCTTAGTCCTCGATTCGTCGGACCTTTCGAGATTTTGGAGCATGTTGGAGAAGAGGCATATCGTTTGGCGTTACCACAATCTTTGGAGAATGTTCGGGACGTGTTTTACGTACCTCAACTCCGTAGGTATGTTTGAGATGAAACACATGTGTTTGACCATTCGGAGCTGACTGTACGAGAAGATTTGACCTTTGAGGAACGACCGATATCGATTGTTGATCGAAGAGAAAAGGTTCTTAAGAGCAAAGTTATCCCTTCTGTACTTGTTTCTTGGGGTAATCGCTCACATGGAGAGTAAAGTTAGGAACGAGAAGATGAAATCAGACAGAACTTTCCACAGCTATTCTTTTAGTTTCTTGATTGTTTATCCTTTCTTGTTCTTGGAATTTCGAGGACGAAATTCTTTTTGTAGTTGGGTATAATGTAACACCCGAGTTCATTTATACCAATTCCAGTTCTCGTATTTCTTTATTCGTGATATTCTTGATTTAACGTATTGTGGGTGCGAATGCTATTTTACACTTTACATTGCATTCGACCCGACCCGCTTGCTTGAACCTGTTTGATTCTTATTTATAAATTACCTTGACTTGTTGCATGGACACGTGCATCTCATGATTAGTACATACTGGTATTTTATCGAGTATCACATCTTTTACATATAACATTTTAGATCACGTAAAATATTTTAAAAATACATTTCATATCCTGCATGATACCCCTAACTCCGTGGTAGCATCCGCGCATCTTGTTCTCGTCCCGTTCAGTGAAACGGACGTGTTTGGATGGCTATGCGCACGTATGTGCATCCGTTCTTGGGTGTATGCATTTTCGTTACCAGAGCTTTCATTTTGAAATTTGGAAGTCGCATATATTTTTAATATTTTAAATCTGAATTTTTAGACCCAACCCGGACATGTTTTGGAGTAAGTTTGTATTTGCCAAAATCTCAAAACGGACTAATATTATAATATTATAATCTTTATTTCATTCTAAAGTTTCTTTAACCAAAAAAACATTTTATATATATATATAACTGTTTATAACCTTATAATATATTTTATAAAACAGACTCTCTCTCTCTCTTTCTATCTCTGTCTCTTTCTCTCTCTATATATATTATTTTATATTTTTCTACATTAAAATTTTTAAAACCTCACGTCTCTCTCTCTCTCTCCTCTCATCTTCTTCTCTCTCTCGTTTTCTTTTCCTCGCGAAAACCCTAACCCTAACCCGCGCTCGTCGCTTCCACCGCCGCCGACCATCCTCGTCGGCCTCGACCTCACCCTCGTCTCGTCTCAACTTCCTCTCCCTCTTCCTCTTCCCTTTTCTCCAACCTCGAACCCAACACTGCACCCTCGGCAGCACCCTCAGCCACCTTCACTCGAGCAATCCATCGCCGCCGATCATCTCATCGGCATCGTCACTACCTCCTCTTCCATCTCACCACTTCCTTCATCTCCGACGTGAGGCCGACCAACCCACTGCGGCCCAAGAACCCAACACACTCGCACTAACCCTCCTCGTCGCCACCACGCCTCGTCGTCGTTGGCGACCGTCCCTGCATCACCACCACCTCGGCCTCGTCTCCTCACCTCTTCCTTTCTCTCTCCCGAGCCCCTGCAAACACCCCGATATCCCCTCAAGAACCTGCACACCCGAACCCTTAACCCTAGCCTTCGTCGCAACCTCGCCGTCGACGGCTCATCGTCATCAACGACTCCCTTGCCACCTCCTCTGTCCCCAAACACCAACCCCAGAGCACCAGCCCCTTCCTCTCTTCTTCTTCTTCTTCTCCTCCTACAACTTCTTCTTCTCTTTCTACATTCTCGGTTTCCGACCGTCGCCGGAGCCATGCTCGCCGCCGCTGATTCGGTCGACTCTGTGGACGTCCCCTACTTGCGTGGTTAACTTCTTGATGTGCCTGGACCTTCCCGTGTGCGCGTGTGGATGTTGCAACATTTGCCGACATTGGATGCTGCGTGCGCATCCCATATCGTGATCCGATCAAGGCAAGTTTACCTTACTACATACTACATTACATTTATGCATCTATTTGTAATAAGTATAATTATTGAATTTCAAACCGTACATCCATAGTGCTTGTTTCACAATTTTATAAGGACCATTGCATCCGTTCTTATCATTTCATATATATCATATGCAGCTTATCTTGTCATATATCATGGTATAGTATATCGCATCAAATTGCATATAACCGTTCCCATTGTTTAATTGAACATCGTGTATTAACTAGTTATCATCTAAAGGTTATATGATATCCATCTGCATACATATCGAATAGAATACATATAGCCGCATTCACAGATCTCCTTAATAACCCAATATTGTTTAGTAAAGTGTAATCTAATTAGTTCTGGAACTATCAAATGTAATCCTAATTGACAGTGTGCATCCATGTCTTGACTTTCTATCTATGTGCATACTAATCATACTAGTTTATTTCATTAGTACTACATGCTTGTTTTTGTACACCTATTCTTATGTTAGTTGATTATGAGCACCCACATGGCATCTTGTGCACCCTGACACGACTTGTTACACCTACTACTTGACACGACATGGTACCGTGCACCTCTCGACATGACATGATACCTATATACTACCTGGCTTGACCTGATGTACCATGGCTTTACTTGTTACCTGATCTTGTGTCTAATACCAACAAACTTGACTTGTTGTCCTTACGGACAGTTCCTATTGTCTATCCAGACAAACCTGTACCTGCCTGATCCTGTGTTGGCATTAGCTCTAGATTACTTAACACCTGACTTGAACACTTATAACTTGGGATATGGGGAAATCAATGATGAAACCTGACTTGTAACTCGACAGTTCTCTACCTTTTCTGATCAGTCTTACGGGCTAAGCCAGCCCCGGGGTGATGCTGCTGACATCACTCGTCATTACCTACTACCCTTTTACTGCCTTGCGGCACATCTCGGATTCAGCCCGAGAGTCATAGACCGTGATCTCGAGCACGAACGAGATACTATTGAGTTACATCGATAATTCATCAAATTGATTTCAAAGACTTGAGAGTAGTTAACCCAATAGACCAGTTTAGATTATTCACTGCACACTACCTTTCCCTGCCCTGACTTATACTACTGTTATGCCTGCTTTATCATTTATACTTAAACCTGCATATGTTTCTACCCTTGTTTATAGTATTGCTTGATATTATGACGCACTGACGTCTGGGTTTTGCATGGTCCAGATTCTCTACCTTTGTTGCAGATTGATCAGGAGTACTGCCGCTGTTAGACCGAGTGGTGAGGATCCTGTTGGTATCTAGTTTTATTTTCCAGGTGCTTTATTTATTGGATCTTTTGCTTCCGCATATTATATTATTTCTTGACTCTTTTACTCAGGCTCATGGACATGTACTAGATAGTTTAGTTTACTTTCTTGTTCTTGATATCTCTATAGCCGTAATGTGGCTGTGGAAGGATTTTTCCTATCCACAGGTAGCATGGTTGGCTATGTCACGTGCCTATCTTAGCGCACTCTGGGAAGCAGGGCATGACATTTTCTCCTCATTTTATCGCGTAATATACTACTCACAGTATCATTAAACATGAGATTACCTGAGATAGAGCTGCTAACCGTCATTACGAGGTTCTCCCAACTCTCCGTCAACAAACAAAGAAATAGTCGGGCCCGAATCTCGTCTTCAAACGTAATTGAAACAGACTCTAATTGGCTCGTCATATTGTTGAAATCTTTAGGTATTCTGTCACCAAACCACTTTCTGCCATCTTCATAGTGAAACGCTTCTTCATCACAAAGATTTTGTTTGATGTCGAATGCTTCTCATACAACTTAGTTAACGTCGTTGATTGGTTCGTTCGAAAGAGTGTTAGAAAATAACCACAAACAAGACGGTGTCGCTAGTAGCTAACCGTGATGAATACGGGTCGTCCGCAGGGAAACGTGAACTCTTTTCTTGCTTTAGATGAGTTGATGAAAGACGGGTGATTGTTTGTCGTTGTATTTTAAAACGGATATAAAATTTATAATGAAAAGGCTTGTAGGATTCATAGGACTTAGTAGTAATGGATGAATAGTTAAAAATGACTCTTTTATCTTTTAATAGTTTAAAACTAGATCGATAGTGATGAATGTAGATTAGGGTTCATGGAAGAAATTAGGGTTTCCCAACTATTAACCCTTGTCCTTTCATTAATCTCTATTAATATCTAGCCCTTACCAAAATAAGTGTTAAACCAATCTCAAATCGTGTTCGTGACTATCAATAAATTGATAGCGCGCCCTATAAGGGGGTTAACATTTATTTTGCTAAAGTTTATGTGAATGTAGAATAGTTTTAAAGTTTATAAAATTTAAAACGTGAACTCTTTTCTCCTTAGAAAGTAGATTACAAGAACCCTAGTTTTCTCTGGATCTCTCTCTTGTTGGAGGTAGATGAATAGATGATGATCACTCGGATACGTGAATCTCTTGAATCTCTTGATCTCTTCGATGATGATTTTCAATGTACAGCTCTCGGTCCCTTATATAGTCCTTGAAACTAGAAACCCTAGATTCCATATAGGAATAAATGCAGTTAAGATCATGATCCCAAAATCTTACATCCAATGGCCCAGATATGACCGCTGAACTGCCGCAAAATGCATATTTGGCCGCCCTTCCGCCGCGCTTTGGTGGGATCATGACTTGGGATTTTTTCTGGCTTCTTGTGTTGACATGTGGAGATCCTTTTGATATCTAGATTCTGAAAATAATACTCTGAGTCTCTTCCGTTGCTAGATCTTTCGATTTGCTTCTAAATTTTGGCAGATTCGGTTCCGATATCCCGATTTGTCTTGGATCTCTTACTTGGATTCCAGACTTGAGCTAGTACCTGCACAATATCTCAAATCAAAATATTAGTACCATTTGGTATTCTTGAGATATTATCCTAACCATTTATAAAATATAATATCTTGAGAATATTGATTAGAAATATTTGATATGATATGCATATTTTAATTATTAAGATTTCAATTAAATATTACATGCATATATTTTCCCTCATTATATTAATTATAATGTAGAAACATATGATAATAAACTTTTTACAAATAAAACCACATATGTTCTATATTTACAATAAATATCTTTTAATACTTAACAATAGTGGGGAAAATGTTCATACAAATGTGTAATATTTTAGACTAATCAAATACCCCCAAACTTATCTTTGATCGTCCCAAACAAACTAGTTATTAAAGAGAAAGAAAAAGAAAAAAAACTAACTAGCACACTTTCGTAGGCAACACAATTGCACTGAGCTCGTGCAACAAGCCTTTAAATCTCTGTGTGTCCCTACTAGGAGGATGTTGTCTCCTGAGGGTTTTCAGCGGATTACACCCACAAAATACCATAATAAAAAGAAAGAAAATGAAAGTTACATACAAAGTTAAAGAACTTGAAAATAAGAGTTCCAAACTATACTAGCTTTTCAGTTGCCATGAGCCCTATCTTAATAGTCATGAAAAGATGTCAGAAATCACATCATCCCTCAATAAAATATCATCTTTAGCCTTCCTCCCCACCCTTTCTTCCAAACATTGATTATATACCCCCTACGATCCCTACACTTAGAGAATTCAATTCAAGCTATCAAACTCTTGTCCATCTTTCTTAGTACTTTTTAGTCAGTGAATATTTTAGATGGAATTGCTTACACATTCTTCATGCGACTGTTAATATTTCTTGAGATATTAACCAACCGATTACCAAATGTGCTCACTCTTTTAGGCGTAATTAGCAATATCCTAGTCTTGTAATACCTAAGGCTTAGCAGTGACTCCCAAACCAGTTGGTCTAAGACACTGGGTGATAAGATACCTTCGCTATATTTTTTTTCTACTGCCTTAAGTAATTACAAAACCAGTGTTCATTTTTCTTCACCATTTACATTTTATGTGTCATTTATATTTTGGTTTATATATATTTTCTCTCTCTTCATACTAAGGCTTTTAGACAAGAGCATTTCAAGGTATTCTCTACTATCCTAAGTTTCAAGATGAGTGCAAGTGCGTATAGTAGGGTATCAACATTCAGAAGTTTGGACTAAAGAATAGGGACTATTTTTCAGACTTATTTCTATCCTCAGATTAGTTATTTCCTTCATCTTACTAACCCTTGGGACAACAGCTCATGACTACCTATTATAGCTTCATTTTAAAAACATCTAATTTTCTTGCATTTCTTAAATTTCTTCCTATCTTTCATATGTATTATTCACTTTCTAACTTTTACTATCAAAAAATTTTAGTGCCAAAATGATGCGTGAATAAGCACAAACCTCCCCCAAACCTATTTGCAGTAGTGTCCTCACTGATATCATCTTTTAATATTAAGACCTGTAAACTTGGGAAGAAAAGTTCTCAATGATTAGCAAAAGATCTTTCTTTCAAGAGATAAAATATTTTTGGCTCACAATTGTGTGAAAAATTTCTTTTCTTTCAAGAGCTAAAATATTTTTCTCCCCCCCCCCAAACTTGAGTAAAACAGTTTTTTTTAAGCATTTAAAATCATAAGGGGGGTAAAGTTATTAGTCTATGCAAACCTTTACAAAGACCAAAAGTCAATACTAACGTTTCGAATATTTTATCAATGTAACACCTTGGTTGGTAGTTGATCACGTCATAGATAGACGTGAAGAAATGGGAAGGAGATAAGAGGTGTAATCGAAAGGATTTACGTTTCGGTTGGTAGAGACGAAACAGTGATGGTGAACGAAAATGAGAATATGAAAGATAAGGAGTAGGTGGAATATTCGCATTCTCGTACTTGATAAGAAGAAGGGGTGGCGATTCAACTTCTTCGGGTGGAGGTTGATTCATCACAACATCCAAGTCTTTAAGGAACGCGAGTTCTTCGGCGAAAATATTTTCGAAACTTTCATCGATGGTCCGAGTGATAATCTCATCAAAAAGAGTGGAATCGATATCTATGTTAGTTGATTCACTAGGACGGTTGAAAGTTCCATGGTCAGTCTTTTGCAAACCAAGATTCAAAACACTCGATTCGTTAGAAATTATGAAAAGTTTGTCTCCCTCATTCTCAACAGAGTCTAAATCGAATAGTCTTTCAAGAATCATAGAACTTGAAATATCGAAGTGTCGTTCATCAAAACTCGGTGGAGTTGAAAGAAGATTAGAAGAACCAAAGAAAGCGGGTGATGAAATGGGTAAACAAATTTGGGTGTCGAGTATTGTTGAACCAGATGTGGGAGATGAAGGCTGAATATCGTTCTGCTTATTGGATAGGTCAGTGGTAAGAATAGGATCGGTTAATTGTAAAGGAAGATGTTCGCATTCAATAGAAGAGATATGATGGGTCGGAGAATCCAACTCATCTAACATAACAAGTTCATCTTCAATGATATTCTCATCACCGCTCTCACTAATATCGTCAGTCAAATCAAACGAACAGTTGTTTAAAAATTCATCAATTATACTATTCTTAATCGATAAATCACTTGGTTCACTTGACGGAGTTGGAAGGTTTGAAATATCAAGTGCAGTCGAATAAGGATCGGTTTGATTTGGACTGTTGTAAGGCTCTCTTTCACACTCACTATTGGAAAAGTCAAACATGTTATTCTCGGGCACCTCAGCACTTAGATTATTAAACGGTTAAACATTGAATACATTCGGTTGGAGTGCAGGATGGAGGGTGTCGAGAACAAAAGAATTGGTTTTGGTTTGACTTTGATGGATCTCTAGTTCTTTTTCACTACTTAATTCCAACTCTACTTCAGGACTAGACATGGTTTGTGAAGAAGTTCCAATGAAGGATTCTCTTTGTACCGTGGAACTTTCTAATTGATTTTCAGAAGCACTGTCTAGATAAGGTAAAAAAGTTGAGTATGGTTGGAATGTGTTTAATTGTTGGCTATGGGTAAGTTCAATGTGTTCCGCAATTAACATGCGTTTATAATTTGCCATATTAGCCTTAAGAGAAGTGTTAACAAGAGATACCTTTAATTGTTGGTTACGGGCGAGTTCGATGTGTTCCGCAATTGACATGTATTTATGACTTGTCCCATTAGCCTTAAGATATGTGTCAACATGAGAGCGTGTGAAACTTTGGTACTGTGGATAAGAATTAGAAGGGTGTACCCAAGTTTCATAAACAGGATTAGGATCAACATTGTGATATGAAGAATATTGAGATTGGTTGGTTAATTGGCGACTGGCAATTGCTATCTGTTCAGCAATGGTCATAAGTGTAAAAGATGTCATATTCGCCTCAAAACGAGTACCAATATTTTCATATGGAAATGATGGTGTTTGTTGTCCTAACGGTTTTGGATTAATGAAAGGATTGAAACTTTGGCTATTAGCCTTCGCAATATGCTCAGCGATGGACATGCGTTTAGAAGTTCCCTCACTAGCCTTAAACGGATTATCAACATAAGAAGATGTTGAACTTTGATGCGGTTGATAGGACCTTTAGTGAGGTATCCAACTGTTCTTTTCTGCGCGCTCTATCCTATCCCTTAAAAACATGGTAGAGTCGGAATTTGTACCGAAGCAATTACGAAAACCAGAAATATCTAGTTCTGGATAGCAAAGCTCGGCAAGAGTTCGTCTGTTTGGGTTACCCATTATAAGAATGTGAAAAGAAAAAAGGGTGAAATGGTAATGATTTAAGCGCTTTTTGGATTTTGGAAATTGTTTTGCTTTGAAAGAGTGACTCGACAAACGTGCACAAACAATACCTAAAACTAGGGATACCTAGGTCAATTTACTAGACCGCTCCTAGACTTCCAAAGGACAAGTCGTAGG
This sequence comes from Agapanthus africanus, assembly GCA_030015575.1. Lineage (NCBI taxonomy): Eukaryota > Viridiplantae > Streptophyta > Magnoliopsida > Asparagales > Amaryllidaceae > Agapanthus > Agapanthus africanus. The sequence continues at coordinate 133,540,415 of CM057344.1, read as the reverse complement.
ATCAATTCTCTACCACCTCCTTATCAATCTTGCGTCCAGGTAAGTGTGAGGTATCCGCTATACAAATCACCTAAATAGCGGGCCTAATTAAGTAACCACTTTCCTTAGTCACACTTGCTTTAGACACCACAAGAGAAATGCAGTTAAGCAATAGATTACCCACGACCTTCCTCTGTCCTAATTGAGCTCGACAGTCCTTAGGGGCTTGGTCTAGATTTTTTTATTAATGTAGGGTTATGCATATGCTCGTTTTTGATTTGTGGGGCCTAGGAAGGGTGATGAAATCCCTATTTAATCTGAATTTTGGGCTTATTGCCCCTTAATGTTCGTTTTAGATATGCAAAACAAACCAAAATCTAAAACACGCAAAAAGAATTTTAGCGACGATGTTTGCAAAGAATCCTGCAGGTAAAATCAATTTATTGGAGGTTTAGAGGAGAGAGAAAGATAATAGGAAAATACCAGAGGATTTTGGGGTCCCAATTCCTTAATAAAGCCGCGGTTCCGCCGCCAATAGCACCAAAGTGCCGCGGTTCCGCCGCCGCCTTGGAGGGTCTTCTGCTAATTTTTCTTCCGAGCACCTCTATGCTCCTCTGATCCATGTTGAAATCTCTGAATCTTTATTTTCTTGCTTTAGTTACTTCAGATTCCCTTGCAAAACTCGCATAATAATCGTTAAAATCGCAAGATGCGGGTTTGGTTCTCGTTTATGTTATATTCTCTAGATTTTATAAGAAATCAACTTGAATAACAAGAAGAAAAAAATTACGACCGTTTCCCCAGCAACGACGCTATTTGATTGGTTCGTTCGAAAGAGTGTTAGAAAATAACCGCAATCAAGACGGTGTCGCTAGTAGCTAGCCGTGATGAGTATGGGTTGTCCGCAGGGAAACGTGAACTCTTTTCTTGCTTTAGACGAGTTGATGAAAGATGAGTGATTGTTTGTCGTTATATTTTAAAACGAATATAAAATTTATAATGAAAAGGTTTGTAGGGTTCATAGGACTTAATAGTAATGGATGAATAGTTAAAATGACTCTTTTATCTTTTAATAGTTTAAAACTAGATTGATAGTGATGAATGTAGATTAGGGTTCTTGGAAGAAATTAGGATTTCCCTACTATTAACCCTTATCCTTTCATTGATCTCTATTCATGTCTAGCCCTTAACAAAATAAGTGTTAAACCAATCTCATATCGTGGTTGTGACTATCAATAAATTGATAGCACGCCCGATAAGGAGATTAACATTTATTTTGCTAAAATTTATAAACTTTAAAATGTATAAAAGAAGTTAAGAGATTTTCTTATCCATTATCCTACCATATCCTACGAACCCTAGCAAGTTAGGAATTACTCGCTCATGGTTAACTTAGAAGAGATGTTGAAGAAGAATGAAATCATAGTTAAGATGCAGAAAAGTAATGCATAAAAGTAAGTGCAGAAATTAAGTGCAAAAAGAATTTAAAATAAAAACTATCTTTATTAATCAACTATTGCATACAACTTTTCTCCTTAGAAAGTAAATTACAAGAATCCTAGTTTGTTCTAGATCTCTCTTTTCTTGGAGTTAGATGAATAGACGGTGATCACTCAGATACGTGGATCTCTTGATCTCTTCGATGATGATTTTCAATGCACAGCTCTCGGTCCCTTATATAGTCCTTGAAACCAGAAAACCTAGATTTCATATAGAAATAAATGTAGTTAAGATCATGATCCCAAAATCTCACATCCAACGGCCCAGATTTGACCGCTGAATCGCCGCAAAATGCCACGTTTGGCCGCCCTTTCGCCGCGCTTTGGTAGGATCAAGACTTAGGATTTTTTCCGGCTTCGTTTGTTGATATATGGAGATCCTTTTGATGTCTAGATTATGAAAATAATACTCTGAGTCTCTGCCGTTGCTAGATCTCTCGATTTGCTTCTAAATTTTGGCAGATTCGGTTCTGATATCCCGATTTGACTTGGATCCCTTACATGGATTCCAGACCGGATCTAGTATCTGCACAATATCTCAAATCAAAATATTAGTAGCATTTGGTATTCTTGAGATATTATCCTGACCATTTATATAATATAATATCTTAAGAATATTGATTAGAAATATTTGATATGATATGCATATTTTAATTATTAAGATTTCAATTAAATATTATATGCATATATTTTCCCTTATTATATTAATTATAATGTAGAAACATATGATAATAAACTTTTTACAAATAAACCCACATATGTTCTATATTTACAATAAACACATTTTAGTACTTAACAATAGTAGGAAAAGTGTTCATACAAATATGCAATATTTTAGACTAATTATAGGGTTGCTAGGCATGCGCACAAGGGTCTACGAGGCATCAACCATGCCCGATTAAAAATTTAGCCGTGTCGAACAACCCGAATACGGATCTTTAAACTAGAGATTAGGCGAAAACAAGCATGCTAACAACTTTAACATTAAGTGAGAGGGATTACAACCTTTGTAGATCCGGTCCTTCACTTCATATGCTCCGTGTTGTGGTCCCTTCGCTGCGATCATCGGGATCCGGACTCTCAAGAGGTTCCACGAAGAGAAAAGACGTAACCTTTGCTTCCGATCTTCGATACTAAGATGATCTACCTTGAAGTTTCTTTAACACAAGCTAACACTCATGAAATGATGTGAACACCCTCATCTAAATGGCAAGGGAAGATGAGGATGATGAAGTAGGATTTTTGCTCTCTTTATTTATCTTTTTCTCATATTTATTCATCACATTAAAAAAGGCAGGCAAGCTTTTTCGTGAAGAAAGGTGAAGGAAGAAGATGAACAATGATAGAATTGTTTTGTGATGAATAGAAAATGAAATGATATGATGAATAATATAACCATGGTCAAACTAACCCTTATAGAGATTTGACTAAGGTTAAAGGTTTGGTTAGGTAAAGGAAATATCTAGCAAAATATCTTTTCCAAAACAAAAAAAGAAAGCTTCTAGAAACTTCTAGAAAACCTTAATCCTAATCAAACCCTAACCATGTTTAATCTCCACTAAACTAGTTGCATTAGTTATCATATCATGTTACAATATTATATATCACATATATAATATTTATCGTAACAATATAAAATAATACAATTAACATATATCGCATATATACCAATGTATTACCCGAGTGAGAAAAAGAATCTTTTAGTGAGCAAATATTAGTTAATGTAATTTAATATATCATATATATTATTATACATTAAATTATCGAATCAACACTTGATCCGACAATCCGGCTATATCGCATATAACCGACTAATATTTATCCGTACCGATTCATCGAATCAACACTTGATCCGATGATTCGGCCGATATCAAATATCGCGAGAATACAATACGGTATCTCATATCGCATTATCCTCGGTCCCGCACATATCACATATGTGCTCCTACTCCGTTTTGCCTGAGCCAAGAAACCTCTGTGTAGGACTCTAAAGAATCGTCAATACGCCGGCAGTAGGTGATGATCATATTAAACACCCACAAGCTGCAAGCGGTCAGCTAAACGTAACAGCTACCCAGGTATTGAGCGCTCAGAAGATCAACAAGAAAGCTTGTACATTCTCCGGTGAATCCAAACAGTAACATTCCCCTACAGTCCGGTCTCGTCGTCTGATATGTCGCATATCTCGTCTAGGGGTGGTAAACGTCAGACCCCAGTAGCTCGATAAGTCGTGTCGATATGAGGTCTATAACAGTTCGAGAAACTACTGATAACACTTACCAGTAAATCTCAGCAACCCTGGCCAGGGATTTCCGGTTATAGCCAATCGAACACAGCACAACATCAACTCCCTATACCGGGAGAGACGAATCCCCTCCTATCGCTCATTGCCTCCATGTGATTCGGGACTGTACCCTAAAGCCACCTTTTTGCACGCCCTCTTGGACGTGGTATGATGGAAATCAAAGCACAGTGGGAATCACACAAGACTCTATGACGATCTCGGGTCAACAGACTACTCTGTACCAGTGTCACCGGAGAACTGCCATCTGACGTATGGTATAATACCATTTGGGAGTTCTCGGCGAGTCCGTCCAGTGTACCCAGTCTCTACTGAGCACCCGTACACCATCATTGATGTCAAACACCGATGGATATGGGATCATCCATCGCCCATCATATGGGTCAAAATGAGTATACGCTAGTCTACTCTGGTGTATTGATGCCCTGTCTCGATACACCCTCGACTAGGAACAGTTATAGGATGTACTCGTCGACTACCGTGGCCCCACTAGTATGATCTCATCATAGTCCCAGTAGTCGAGTACATATCATAAGGGCTTTATCAACATGTAACATAGAGACAATCAGAGTACATGTTAAGATAAAGTACAACCAGATAGCATACTATCATGTCGAGCAAGAAAGTCCTCCCTATATATGTCCTAGCATCCACTACAATATACATCGTATGTACAGTAATGGCCTCTAGGGCATACATATAACTAACAATCTCCCACTTGCACTAGGGCCATCTGTTATGGTATCGCATACCCAACAATTAGCTGCAGTTGAAGTATCTCATACTCAACCATCCCATAAAAGTCTCTACTGGGAAAAAGGCCTTCGTGAGTGGATCCGCACTGTTGTCCTCTGTGTCTACTCTCCTAACCTCGATCTTTCTGGAGATCAACCATCTCCATGATCAGGTGATACTGCCTAAGAATTATATCTGGATTTCTGATGGGACGGTAGTGTTAGTTATATGTATGCCCTAGAGGCCATTACTGTACATAGGATGTATATTGTAGTGGATGCTGGGACATATATAGGGAGGACTTTCTTGCTCGACATGATAGTATGCTATCTGGTTAACCTTTACCTTAACGTGTATGCTGATTGTCTCTCTGTTACATGTTGGTAAAGCCCTTAGGATCTGTACTTGACTACCTGGACTATGATGCGGATCATACTAGTGGGGACATGGTAGTCCATAAGTACATCCTTCACAGTCCCTAGTCGTGGGTGTATCGAGATGGGGCATCGATAATACCAGAGTAGACTAGCGTGTACCTTCTCGACCCATACAGATGGGCGATGGATGATCCCATATCCATCGGTGTTTGACATCAGAGATGATATACGGGTGCTCAGTAGAGACTGGGTACACTGGACGGACTCGCCGAGAACTCCCAGATGGTATTATACCTCACGTCAGATGGCAGTTCTCTGGTGACACTGGTACAGAGTAGTCTGTTGACCCGAGATCGTCATAGAGTCTTGTGTGGTTCCCACTGTGCTTTGATTTCCATCTTACCACGTCCAAGAGGGCGTGCAAAACGGTGGTTTTTGGGTACAGTCCCGAGTCACATGGAGGCAATGAGCGATAGGAGGGGATTCGTCTCTCCCGGTATATGGGAGTTGATGTTGCGCTGTGTTCGATTGGCTATAACAGGAAATCCCTGGCCAGGGTTGCTGAGATTTACTGGTAAGTGTTACCAGTAGTTTCTCGAACAGTTATAGACCTCATATCGACACGACTTATTGAGCTATTGGGGTCTGACGTATACCACCCCTAGGCGAGATATGCGACATATCAGACGATCAGACCGGACTGTACGGTAGTGTTACTGGTCGGATTCACTGGAGTGTGAGCGGGCTTGCTCGTCGATCTTCAGATCGCTCAATACCCGGGTGGCCGTTACGTTTAGCAGACCGCTTGCGGCTTGTGGATGTTTGATATGATCATCATCCGCTGCCGGCGTATTGACGAGTCTTTAGAGTCCTACACAGAGGTTTCCTGGGTCAAGCGAAACGAAATAGGAGCGCATATGAGATATGTGCGGGACCGAGAATAATGCGTGTATGTGATACCGTATTCTATTCTCGCGATAAATATATCGAAAGGTTGTATGCGATATAACCTAGTTATCGATTCAAGCGTTGATTCGATAAGCCGATATATTAGATACCAGTCGGTTATGTGCGCATGACCGGATCATTGAATCAAATGTTGATTTAATGATTTAATGCATATTTATATATTTGATATATTGCTTTGCATTAACTAGTATTGGTTCACTTTATATGGATTTTCTCACTTGTTATGTGCATATTGTATATGTGATATACATTTGTACATTTGCATGTATCATGTTTGATGATACATGATTGTTTAAGTGTAAGTTAAGAATAAACCATGGTTATTTATATGATTAGGGTTTTATTTCCTTTTCTTATTTATTTATCTATTTATTTATTTTGGAAATAAAGAAAAGGCATAAGAAGAAAATGGTGGCTATTTTTGTTTCATATTGAAGTTTCTTGAAGACTTTGACCTAGTGACCATTTTGTTCTTATCCTTAACCCTAACCATTCAATTAACCATGGTCTTTTCTCTACACTTAACTAGGGTTGAAGATATGATAAGTATTGATTTACTTATTCATTTTTCTAATAACTTATCATAACAATGATCTTCTTCTTGCTCTTCTTCTTCTTCATGAAAAGCAAGCTCCATCAATGGTGGATTGATGGAAAGAGTGAGAAATCCAATTCTAAAGTTAACCCACCTCCTATTTCTTCATCCTCTACCTCTTGCCAAGTAGTAGAGTGTGTTTCCTTCACAAGATTTTAGGGTTTGGTGAAGGTGGAGCTTGATTCATCGATGCTTCGACGTAGATCATCTTCGGCATGGACATCGACGACCTAGCTTGCCCATTCTCCGACGAAGCCGATCCTAGAGCCCAGATTCGATTTGGACAGCGGAGAGGACCTCGTTGCGGAGCTATGGAGGTGGAGCACCGGATCTACAAAGGTTGTATTTCCGTATTTTATATAGTTAACTGTTAACTAGTTCTTGTTCGCCTAGAAATCTAGCAAACGATCCATACTTTAGGGTTTGTAGGCACCATAATTTTGAAATTGCCATGGTTGATAGCTTGGGAGACCTCACTAGAGTGCCTAGGAACCCTGCAGTGGTATCAGAGCCTAGCTAGAGCCTTAGGCGAAGTCCAGACGGAAATTGAAGTCCGAACGAACCCGAAACCCCGCATCGATATTGCTCTCTGTACAATTTTTAAAAACAGGGATTTTTCCATATTAAAAATGTTCAAAAAAATCAGCAGGTAATCCTAAGAACAACTGTAAAATTCGTGCACACAATTCCTACAGTGCGCCGCGCTTCCGCGGCACGAGCTTGGCTTGTGCGGCGCAAGCGCGGCCATTTTGTCGTCTTGTGCCACTTGTATTCTACAGTAATTCCTATGGTACTGTTCTGGTATTCCTGGATATTTTTAATATATTTTCAAGAGTTGATTTTTCTGAGTTGATTTGGGGATTCGGAATTTCGATCGGGATATCAAATTTTGTCTGTGTGGCTTTCCGGATAAATTTTAGAATATGTTAAAAAGTTCGACCGGATATAAATACCCAACTTTTCCCCTGTCGGGAAATTTCCAAGTGTTGGATTTTTCCGTAGTTTAACGACGTTCTAAGTAGTGCAAGTAACGCGATGGTCCCTCTAGAAGACACAAACCTTAACTCGATTATGTGACCGTCTTGAACTGCCCTTTGAACCTTCGGGTTTGGGGCAGTACGGCGTGCCACATGTGAGGCGTTGGCTTGACCCTTCTACGGCTGGATCGTTGGTACTGAGGTACGAACGGAATGTTGTTAGACTTGTTTCATGTGTTGATCAGTTTCGGGAAAACTTGGGTGTTCGATTGTTCAATCGAAAAGTTTAACATTTTCTGTTTATCCGGAATGGGATACAATAATTGGAATTCACAATGAGTTATATGATAACTAAATGAATGTTATAAACGTAGCAATTTAGTCTCACTTGATCGGTTGCCACGGAATTTTGATGTGATCAAAAGTCCGTCGCAATCACGTAGCGTACGCGGATACTCGCCGGGTAAACTTAATAGACAGCCTCACTCCATAGCCCCGACCAAGTGACTGTAGGAGAACCCCGTCGCCGAAAGCATCCCTCCGGGTGCTCGCGGTAGCGGTGTTCCGCCTTGGTGCACTTCGTCGCCGGTATCGTGGGTGCGGCCGCCTACTTAAGTTTGCGACGAGCATTCGATCAGGCTGTCGGGAATCTTGTTGAATTGCCCGACTTGATATTGAAAAGTGTTTTCAATAATGAGACTAAAATGCGGGGTTTATAATTGTTAGGCATGCGATGTCTAAGTAATTCATTTGGTCAGGCATGCGATGTCTGAGGTGGTTGCGGATTCCAACTGTTGTAGTTTTACACTTTCTTTTCTGTGACCGTAAGTGTAATATGTGATATCGCCGGTTTCGTTGCTATATGTCAACGACAATTGGGATGCGCATATTTACTTACGTTGATGACATGTGATGTTATGTGTTGCTGGATATGTTATATTGGATCGTCGTGTTTGAATAGCCGGGGGTTTTTATGTGAGATGAGTGTTTTTCATTTTCATTCATGTAAAAACTTGTATGTAATATTCTTTTATTGGGGCGCTTCCAGGTTGCGGGAGTTGTCACCTGTTGTATATTATTTACTTTTCCGCACTAGGATAGACCCAAGGAGGAGGGCACAAGTAACCGGGTTCTGGAGTCCAGTGGGAGACCAACTCGAGGAGTCGAGTCCGGGTCTCCTAACTCCAGAATTGGCAGGGTTGCTTGCCGCTCTCGTAGGGGTCTAGGGGTGTGGGTTTGGCTATTCATCACGACCGTGGAATCCGTGTTTTATACTGGCTCGTATTGAAAACACGGACGTCCTAGTATATCCAATATTTCATATGATTCTTCTGCTGCGATATCTGTGATGAGATCATGTGATGTTTCTGTGATGGATATAGTATATAGTATATATGATATATTATATAGACGTTACTTATGTTTTACACCCGCGCTAGCCCTGCCCTGCTCTGCCGTTAGTTACCTAACCTAACGGTGCACGAGGGGACATCGAGGCGAATACGGATGGCATAAGTGTACGTCATATCTATCTGTGATGTTTAGGTACTTAAATGATGGGATTTCATTAATGTGATTAATGAAAATAAAAGAAACCTAAGATGTTGTAGAATCGAATTTCAAAATAAAACAGGTAGCTACAGTTCTTGCTTTGCACAGCGGTATATGTGATATATCCTGCACCTTATTCGATGAGGAAAGGACCGAGATCCCTTCACCGGGAGTGATTCCTTTAGCAATAACTGGCAGATGCTACACATTCGGTTTGTCTTTTGATTGCTTTTAAGTGTTTTTGCTTTGCACAGTGATATATGTGATATATCCCGCACCTCATTCGACGAGGAAAGGACCGACGATCCCTTCACCGGGAGTGACTCCTTTAGCAAAACTAGAAAAGCCTCAAAAACACTCCATTTCAAAAATTCATTCGATCCTACAACGATATCAAGTTCATTACGCAATAGGTTTTCAGAAAAACCTGTCGTAGCCCTCCGTCATTTCAGATAAATCCTGTTTAGTATTCGTGCTGCGTTTGTTGACCTTGTCAAGGCGCAGTGTGCGGTAGCTAACCAGTATTTATCTGCTTATGCATATGATGCAGATTGGGTTAGGGTAGTCGTGCGGCCTTGTTGACCTTGTCAAGGGTCGTGCGGGTGGGTTTGATTCAATCAAGAAATGACGGGTAGAACTTGACTTGCGATCTATGGTTTGTTGACCTTGTCAAGGTCATAGATCGTTCGGGGCAAAACATTATCGGGAATTTCAAGTGTTGAAATTTGCAATGAGATTGCATACCTTCTATGAGATAGTTGGATCCCGATACCCGCTGCGAGTAAGTGTTACTCCTGGGAGAGTTTTATACATTGCAATTAGCCGATCAAGTAGGTGTCTAGAAAGGTGTCAACGAGGTTACGCCTCTGGGAAAACGAGGTTTACAGTAATTAGGTTCGTGCGAAAGCACGGGGGACCTCCCTCAAAGTACCGACACTGGCCTGGCTGAAAGATTGGCGAACTTGTAGTGTGTAATTAATCCCGGCTAGTCTTTCCTTTTAGGGTTTGAAGGAAGATTTGATAAAAAGCAGTGGGAGCCATCCTGATTAGATAAAATAAAAACCAATCTATTCTTGACAGAGCGCACGCTGAGTGTTTTCTTCTCTCTCTCTCCAGGTAGCGACCATATCACGCCTTAATCAAGATAATAATACGGATTATTGACCGAACCCGCTTGTTATACTGAGCTGGGGAACGTTGGTCCCGCTCCAACTTATAATTGTTATAAGACAGAGCAGGAAATTGGGGATTACCAGAATTCCTGTACCGCCCAAACGAAGAGAGTGCATGCTGATGCATCATCTTCGGGTGTGTTCGTTATACAGAACTGTTTCTCAGTATCCTTTACGTCCTGGGTATGTGATACCAGATCAGGATCCCAGATATGTAATCAGTTACATAGGGCTACAGAAAGGTAGAGAACTGAGAACAGGTGATAAGTTTCATGAGGCAGAAAACGGGGCAAATGTTGCAGCCAAGTCTGTTGGTCACTGTCACCCTGTATTACAGTACATTGATTCTGAACGAATGTTATTAGATACCGAACCTGATATACAAAATCATATCAATCTCTTTATCAGTAAAGAAATGATATAATTTTGTATTGTTGGATAATGTTTTGAACATTTCCTATATCAAAAGTTGATCGGTTCAGGCACGTTATCTAAAAGCATTAATGTTCTAAATCAAACTACAGTTCTTGGTATACAGAACACACACAAGAGGAAGAGTTCAGAAATGAACGAATTCTTCTTGAGGCATTGTAGACTAGGTCAGATCAATGTGACCCGACTAGCTAGAGTTACATATAGATGTATATTTAAATCAGTTTGAATTTATATCTTGTGAAACTCGCCAGTCATGTCACAAAGATAAGATGACCATAGCTCCGTTTACTGGAAACAGAGAAAGAGTTAGTAAACTCTTGGGATGATACATGTTGATGTATGTGAGGTCCCCTGTCTACACATGCCAGGACTGGTTCTTTATACTTCATTACGTTCTCTGATAATCTCTCAAGATTCAGTCATATGTTCCTGTTGAAACACAAGTCCGAACCTTTTGAGATATTCACGGAATATAAGTTAGAAGTAGAGAACCAGAATACGGGTATAAGTATTATGTCCTATGATGAGATCAAGGAGAAGAATACTTGAGCACGGGAATCCTGGACTATTCTAAAGGAGAATGAGATTCTCTCTCAGCATTACTCCTCCGAATACACCATAGCACGATGGTATATCGGGGCGGAGCAATCTCACCCTATATGATAAGGTGTGCTCTATGATGAGTAATACTGAGTTACCTGTTTCCTTTTTGGGAGTTATGCACTTGAGAAGCTGCATACCTATTGAAAAAGGTTCGAATCAAATCAGTTGCCTACCACTCCATATGAGATATGGAAAGGGAAGAGCCCATGTCTTAAGCCAGTTAAGATTTGGATTTGTCCGGCCTATGTCTAAAAGCAAAATCCGGACAAGCTCGAGGCAAGGTCAGTTATGTACAACTGGAAAGGTTCCAGCTATACAAACTACAGCTGATGATTTGATAGAACCAAAGTATTCAGTAGAAACCAACGAACCTCAGCCTCTCCGCCGATCTAGTAGGGTTCCTCACCCACCTGAGAGATACTTCGGTTTCTCTATGACAGTGGGAGCGAGGATTGCATCATGAGATGATGACCCAACTAGTTTCGAGCTGGCCATCGAGAGTAAGACTCTGTAAGAATGGCTGGATGCTTAGCGATCTGAGATGGAATCCTTATACACCAACAAAGTATGGACTTTGGTTGCTATATCTGAAGGGTTAAATCCCCATCAGGAGCAAGTATATCTTGAGAAGATTACCTGGTGTAGATGGAAAAGTTGAGACTTTCAAAGCTAGACTTGATAAAGCTTTTCGTCATCGACCAGGCGTGGATCATGATGAAACCTTTTCAAGTGACTATGCTTAAGTCCATCCAGATCCTACTTACCACGGCTGCATACCATGACTACGATCTCTGGTGGTTGGGTGTCTTGACTGCTTTTCTAAATGATGATTTAGAAGAGTGCTTCTATAAGTACACAGCCAGAGGGCTTCGTAGACAGTGGGAGCAGCAGAAACGTGTGCAAGATGCTTTATAGGATAAAGCAGGCATCGCGGAGTTGGAACATCTGTTTTGATGCAGTAGTCAAAGAGTTTGACATCATCAAAATGGTAGATGAACCTTGTATAAACAAAAAGGTAGTAGAGAGTATGGTGGTGATCCTCGTAGAGTACGTGGATGACATACTTTTGATAGGGAAGGAGTTTCCTATGCTACGCTCGATCAATCTCCGCTTATCACTATGATTCTCCACATAAGATTAAAGTGATACCTACTAAATCCTGGATTTTGGATGTTAGGATACTCACTAGATGTGGTGAGATGGTGTCAATCGATCCTAAGGAGAATCACTGGAAGTGTTCCAGGGTGATAAAGACGACTGAGTGTCAGTCACAGGCATTGTCTTTACCCTCAGTAAAGGGACGGTATGTTGGAAGAGTTCCAAGCTAGATACCGTGACATACTAGACGATAAAGGCTGGATACATCGCTACTTAAGATGCTACCAAAGAGGCTGTTTGGGTGTATATTGGTTCATGAGATGAACTATGTTCCTCCCATTGTGTGACAATGGAGTTGTGGCTTATGCCAAGGAACGCCCGTCCCATCAGTGATCCAGACATATTCTAAGGCAGCATCGCCTGATCATGGAGATAGTTGATCTCCAGGGTGATCGAGGTAAGGAGAGCAGACTCAGAGGACAACACAGCGGATCCACTCACAAAGGCCTGTTCCCAGAGAGAGACTTTCATGGGATGGTTGAGTATGAGATACTGCAACCACTGCTACAGATGGCCCTAGTGCAAGTGGGAGATTGTTAGTTATATGTATGCCCTAGAGGCCATTACTGTACATAGGATGTATATTGTAGTGGATGCTGGGACATATATAGGGAGGACTTTCTTGCTCGACATGATAGTATGCTATCTGGTTAACCTTTACCTTAACGTGTATGCTGATTGTCTCTCTGTTACATGTTGGTAAAGCCCTTAGGATCTGTACTTGACTACCTGGACTATGATGCGGATCATACTAGTGGGGACATGGTAGTCCATAAGTACATCCTTCACAGTCCCTAGTCGTGGGTGTATCGAGATGGGGCATCGATAATACCAGAGTAGACTAGCGTGTACCTTCTCGACCCATACAGATGGGCGATGGATGATCCCATATCCATCGGTGTTTGACATCAGAGATGATATACGGGTGCTCAGTAGAGACTGGGTACACTGGACGGACTCGCCGAGAACTCCCAGATGGTATTATACCTCACGTCAGATGGCAGTTCTCTGGTGACACTGGTACAGAGTAGTCTGTTGACCCGAGATCGTCATAGAGTCTTGTGTGGTTCCCACTGTGCTTTGATTTCCATCTTACCACGTCCAAGAGGGCGTGCAAAACGGTGGTTTTTGGGTACAGTCCCGAGTCACATGGAGGCAATGAGCGATAGGAGGGGATTCGTCTCTCCCGGTATATGGGAGTTGATGTTGCGCTGTGTTCGATTGGCTATAACAGGAAATCCCTGGCCAGGGTTGCTGAGATTTACTGGTAAGTGTTACCAGTAGTTTCTCGAACAGTTATAGACCTCATATCGACACGACTTATTGAGCTATTGGGGTCTGACGTATACCACCCCTAGGCGAGATATGCGACATATCAGACGATCAGACCGGACTGTACGGTAGTGTTACTGGTCGGATTCACTGGAGTGTGAGCGGGCTTGCTCGTCGATCTTCAGATCGCTCAATACCCGGGTGGCCGTTACGTTTAGCAGACCGCTTGCGGCTTGTGGATGTTTGATATGATCATCATCCGCTGCCGGCGTATTGACGAGTCTTTAGAGTCCTACACAGAGGTTTCCTGGGTCAAGCGAAACGAAATAGGAGCGCATATGAGATATGTGCGGGACCGAGAATAATGCGTGTATGTGATACCGTATTCTATTCTCGCGATAAATATATCGAAAGGTTGTATGCGATATAACCTAGTTATCGATTCAAGCGTTGATTCGATAAGCCGATATATTAGATACCAGTCGGTTATGTGCGCATGACCGGATCATTGAATCAAATGTTGATTTAATGATTTAATGCATATTTATATATTTGATATATTGCTTTGCATTAACTAGTATTGGTTCACTTTATATGGATTTTCTCACTTGTTATGTGCATATTGTATATGTGATATACATTTGTACATTTGCATGTATCATGTTTGATGATACATGATTGTTTAAGTGTAAGTTAAGAATAAACCATGGTTATTTATATGATTAGGGTTTTATTTCCTTTTCTTATTTATTTATCTATTTATTTATTTTGGAAATAAAGAAAAGGCATAAGAAGAAAATGGTGGCTATTTTTGTTTCATATTGAAGTTTCTTGAAGACTTTGACCTAGTGACCATTTTGTTCTTATCCTTAACCCTAACCATTCAATTAACCATGGTCTTTTCTCTACACTTAACTAGGGTTGAAGATATGATAAGTATTGATTTACTTATTCATTTTTCTAATAACTTATCATAACAATGATCTTCTTCTTGCTCTTCTTCTTCTTCATGAAAAGCAAGCTCCATCAATGGTGGATTGATGGAAAGAGTGAGAAATCCAATTCTAAAGTTAACCCACCTCCTATTTCTTCATCCTCTACCTCTTGCCAAGTAGTAGAGTGTGTTTCCTTCACAAGATTTTAGGGTTTGGTGAAGGTGGAGCTTGATTCATCGATGCTTCGACGTAGATCATCTTCGGCATGGACATCGACGACCTAGCTTGCCCATTCTCCGACGAAGCCGATCCTAGAGCCCAGATTCGATTTGGACAGCGGAGAGGACCTCGTTGCGGAGCTATGGAGGTGGAGCACCGGATCTACAAAGGTTGTATTTCCGTATTTTATATAGTTAACTGTTAACTAGTTCTTGTTCGCCTAGAAATCTAGCAAACGATCCGTACTTTAGGGTTTGTAGGCACCATAATTTTGAAATTGCCATGGTTGATGGCTTGGGAGACCTCACTAGAGTGCCTAGGAACCCTGCAGGTAGTTCCTTGGCTAAAGCCATAACTCCATTGTCACACAATGGTAGGAACGAAGTTCATCTTATGAATTTATATATATCCAGACTGCCTCTTTGGTAGTATCCTTGGTAACGATGTATCTTGCCTTTAATCGTCTAGTATGTTACGGTATCTAGCTTGGAACTCTTCCAACATACCGTCCCTCCACTGAGGGTATAGACAAGCCTGCGACTGACATTCAGTCGTCCTTATCACCCTGGAACCATTCCAGTGATTCTCCCCAGGATCGATTGATACCATCTCACTACAACTAGTGAGTATCCTAACATCCAATTTGATCTATCTCATAGATCCAAAAACCCAGGATTTAGGAGGTATCACCTTGATCCTATATGGAGAATCCTTATGATAAGCGGAGATTGACCGTGCGTAGCATAGGAAACTTCTTCCCTATCAAGAGTATGTCATCCACGTACTCTACGAGGATCTCCACCATACTCTCTACTACCTTTTTGTATATACAAGGTTCATCTACCATATTGATGAAGTCAAACTCTTTGACTACCACATCAAAACAGATGTTCCAACTCCCCGATGCCTGTTTTATCATATAAAACATCTTGCACACGTTTCCGCTGCTCCCACTGTCTATGAAGCCCTCTGGCTGTGTACTTATAGACGTTCTCTTTTAAAACATCACTTATAAAAGCAGTCATGACACCCAACCACCAGATATCGTAGTCATGGTATGTAGCCGTGGCAAGTAGGATCTGGATGGACTTAATCATAGATCTTTAGAAAAGGTTTCAACATAATCCATACCTGGTCTATGATGCAAACCTTTAACAAGTCTAGCTTTGAAAGTCTCAACTTTTCCATGTACACCAAGTAATCTTCTCAAGATATACTTGCTCCTGATGGGGATTTAACCCTTCAGATAAAGCAACCAAAGTCCATACTTTGTTGGTGTATAAGGATTCCATCTCAGATCGATAAGCATCCAGCCATTCTTACAGAGTCCCACTCCTGATGGCCAGCTCGAAACTAGTTGGGTCATCATCTCATGATGCAATCCTCGCTCCCACTGTCATAGAGAAACCGAAGTATCTCTCAGGTGGGTGAGGAACCCTACTAGATCAGCGGAGAGGCTGAGGTTCGTTGGAAACTATTGAATCCTTTGGTTCTATCAAATCATCAGCTGCAATTTGTATAGCTGGAACATTTCCAGTTCTACATAACAGTCTTTTCCTCGAGCTTGCCCGGATTTTGTTTTTAGACATAGGCCGGACAACCCCAAATCTTAACAAGCTTAAGATATGGGCTCTTCCCTTTCCATATCATATATGAAGTGGTAGGCAACTGATTTGATTTGAACCCTATTCAATAGGTATGCAACTTCACAAGTGCATAACTCCCAAAAAGGAAATAGGAAACTCAGTAGTACTCATCATAGAGCACACCATATCACATAGGGTGCTATTGCTCCGCCCCGATATACCATCGTTCTATGGTGTATACGGAGGAGTAATGCTGAGAGAGAATCTCATTCTCCTTTAGAATAGTCCAGGAATTCCGTGCTTAAGTATTCTCCTCCTTGATCACATCATAGGACATAATACTTTTACCCGTATTTTGTTGGTTCTCTACTTCTAACTTATATTCTGTGAATATCTCAAAAGTTTCGGACCTGTGTTTCAACAGAAACATATGTCTGAATCTTGAGAGATTATCAGAGAATGCAATGAAGTAGAAAGAACCGATCTTGGCATGTGTAGACAGGGGACCTTACATACATTAACATGTATCAATCACAAGAGTTCACTAACTCTTTCTCTGTTTCCAATAAACAGAGCTATGGTCATCTTATCTTTGTGACATGACTGGCAAGTTTCATAATATGTAAATTCAAACTAATTTAAATATGCATCTAAATATAACTTTAGCCAGTCGGGTCGCATTGATATGACCTAGTCTACAATGCCTCAAGAAGGATTTGTTCATTTCTGAACTCTTCCTCTTGTGTGTGTTCCGTATTCTAAGAACTGTAGTTTGATTTAGAACGACAATGCTTTTAGATAACGTGCCTGAACCGATCAACTCTTGATATAGGAAATGTTCAAAACATTATCCAACAATACAAAATTATATCCTTTCTTTACTAATAAAGAGACTGATATGATTTTGTATATCAGGTTCGGTATCTAATAACATTTGTTCAGAATCAATGTATTCCGGTAATACAGGGTGACAGTGACCAACAGACTTGGCTGCAACACTTGCACCGTTTTCTGTCTCATGAAACTTATCACCCGTTCTCAGTTCTCTACCTATCTATAGCCCATGTAACAGATTACATATGCGGGATCCTGATCCGGTATCACATACCCAGGACGTAAAGGATACTGAGAAACAGTTCTGTGTAATGAACACACCCGAAGATGATGCATCAGCATGCACTTTCTTCGTTTGGGCGGCACGGGAAATCTGGTATTCCCCAATTTCCTGCTCTGTCCTATAACAATTATAAGTTGGAGCGGGACCAACGTTCCCCAGTTCAGTATAACAAGCGAGTTCGGTCAAATATATCCGTATTATTATCTTGATTAAGGCGTGATATGGTCGCTACCTGGAGAGAGAGAGAAGAAAACACTCAGCGTATGCTCTTGCAAGATTAGATTGGTTATCTAATATATCTAATCAGGATGTCTCCCACTGTTTTAGTCAAATCTTCCTTCAAACCCTAAAAGGAAAGACTAGCCGGGATTAATTACACGCTACAAGTTCGCCAATCTTTCAGCCAGGCCAGTGTCGGTACTTTGAGGGAGGTCCCCCGTGCTTTCGCACGAACCTAATTAATGTAAACCTCGTTTTCCCAGAGGCGTAACCCCGTTAACACCTTTCTAGACACCTACTTGATCGGCTAATTGTAATATGTAAAACTCTCCCAGGAGTAACTCTTACTCGCAGCGGGTATCGGGATCCAACTATCTTATAGAAGGTATGCAATCTCATTGCAAATTTCAACACTTGAAATTCCCAATAATATTTTGCCCCAAGCGTCCTATGACCTTGACAGAGGTCAACAAACCATAGGCTGCTAGTCAAGTTCAACCCGTCATTTCCTGATTGAAGTAAACCCACCCGCACGACCCTTGACAGAGGTCAACAAGGTCGCACGACTACCCTAAATCAATCACATCATATGCTTATACAGATAAGCACTAATCAGCTACCGCACACTACGCCTTGACAGAGGTCAACAAACGCAGCACGAATACTAACCAGTACTTATCTGAAATGACGGAGGGCTACGACAGGTTTTTAAGAAAACCCTTTGCGTAATGAACTTGATATTGTTGTAGAATCGAGTGATTTTAAATGGAGTGCTTTTGAGGCTTTTCTAGTTTTGCTAAAGGGGTCACTCCCGGTGAAGGGATCGTCGGCCCTTTCCTTATCGAATAAGGTGCAGGATATATCATATATACCACTGTGCAAAGCAGAAACTATAGAAGCAATCAAAAGACAAACCGAGTTTGTATCATGTGCCAGTTATTACTAAAGGAGTCACTCCCGGTGAAGGGATCTCGGTCCTTTCCTTATCGAATAAGGTGCAGGATATATCATATATACCACTGTGCAAAGCAGAAACTATAGAAGCAATCAAAAGACAAACCGAGTTTGTAGCATGTGCCAGTTATTGCTAAAGGAGTCACTCCCGGTAAAGGGATCTCGGTCCTTTCCTTATCGAATAAGGTGCTGGATGTTCTATAAGGAACACCGCTACGCAAAGCAAGAACTAGAGCTACCAGTTTTTATAAACAAGTTTCTACAACATCTTAGGTTTCTTTTATTTCATTAATCTCATTAATGAAGTCCCATTTTAATATGCTTCACAAGCATCTCTTTTGAAACGAAATCTGCAATATAACATATATCTCATATATATAAAATATAAACATTTGTCTCAGACAGTAATATGATCTCAACACAGAACATTGCAGCAGAAGAACATATATGAAATATTGGATATACTAGGACGTCCGTGTTTTCAATACGAGCCTGTATAAAACACGGATTCCACGGTCGCGATGAATAGCCAAACCCACATCCCCAGACCCCTACGAGAGCGGCAAGTAACACTGCCAATTCTAGGGTTAGGAGACCCGGTCTCGACTCCTCGAAATGGTCTCCCACTGGACCCTAGAACCCGGTTACTTGTGCTCCCCGCCTTGGGTCTACCTAATGCGGAAAAGTAAATAATATACAACGGTGACATCTTCCGCTACCTGGAAGTGCCCCAATAAAAGAATATTACATACAAATGAATTTTACATGAATGAAAAAGAAAAACTCTCATCTCACATAAAACCCCCGGCTATTCAAACGCGACGATCCAATACAACATATCACAGCAACACATAATATCTCATATCATCAACGTAAGCAAGTATGCGTATCCCGATTGTCGTTGATGTATAGCAACGAAGCCGGCGATACACCACATACTACGCTTACGGTCACAGAAAAGAAAGTGTAAAACTACAACAGTTGGAATCCGCAACCTCCTTAGACATCGCATGCCTAACCAAATGAATTCCTTAGACATCGTATGCCTAACAATTATAAACCCCGCATTTTAGTCTCATTATCGAAAACTCTTTTTAATATCAAGTCGGGCAATTCAACAAGATTCCCGATATACAGATCGAATGCTCGTCGCAAACTTTAGTAGGCGGCCGCACCCCCGATACCGTCGACGAAGTGCACCAAGGCGGAAGACCGCTACCGCGAGCACCCGAATGGATGCTTTCGGCGACGAGGTTCTCCTACAGTCAGTTGGTCGGGGCTATGGGACATGGCTGTCTGTTAAGTTTACCCGGCGAGTATCCGCGTACACTACGTGATTGCGACGGACTTTTGATCACATCAAAATTCCGTGGCAACCGATCAATTGAGACTAAACTGCTATGTTTATAATATTCAAATTAGTTATCTCATAACTACCTGTGGATTCCAAATATTGTATCACATTCCAGATAAATAGACAAAGTTAAACTTTCCGATCGAATCATCAAACACCCAAGATTTCTCCAATATATCTCAACACTTGAAATTAGTTTAAAAACATACATCGCATGCCACAGTACCAATGGTCCAGCCGTAGAAGGGTCAAGCCAACGACTCACATGTGGCACGCCGTACTGCCCCAAACCCTAAGGTTCAAAAGGCAGTTCAAGACGGTCACATAATCGAGTTAAGGTTTGTTGTCTTCTAGAGGGTCCACCGAGTTACTTGCACGACTTAGAACATTCTTAAACACGAGAAAAAATCCAACTTTTGAAAAATTTTCCGACAGGGGAAAAAGTGAGTTATTGATATCCGTTCGAAATTTTTAACAGTTCTAAAAATTATCCGGAAAACACATAGACAAAATCTGATAATCCGATCGAATCATCGAATCCCTAAACAACCCCAGAAAATTCAGCTTTTTAATAAATATTAAAAATTCCCAGAAAATCCAGCATAATTAAATAGGAGTTACTGTGCAAACAGGAGAAGCTGACGTCATAATTTCGCCGCGGAACCGCCGCAGAAGGCATGCTTCTGCCGCGGTTCCGCCGCGCTTTATACTGTTCATCGAAAACTTTTTGCACCGTAATTCATATAATTCCCTGCTGAATTTTTTAAGCATTTTTAATGTGGAAAAATCCCAGTTTTTAGAAAAAGTCCAGAGAGCGGGTTTTATCGGGGTTTCGGGTTTCGATCGGACTTTAAACTTCGTCTAGACTTCGCCTAAAGCTCTAGCTTGGCTCTGATACCACTGTAGGGTTGCTGGGCACGCGCACAAGGGTCTACGAGGCATCAACCATGCCCGATTAAAAATTTAGCCATGCCGAACAACCCGAATACGGATCTTTAAACTAGAGATTAGGCGAAAACAAGCATGCTAACAACTTTAACACTAAGTGAGAGAGATTACAACCTTTGTAGATCCGGTCCTTCACTTTATATGCTCCGTGTTGTAGTCCCTTTGCTGCGATCATCGGGATCCGGACTCTCGAGAGGTTCCACGAAGAGAAAAGACGCAACCTTTGCTTCCGATCTTCGATACTAAGATGATCTACCTTGAAGTTTCTTTAACACAAGCTAACACTCATGAAATGATGTGAACACCCTCATCTAAATGGCAAGGGAAGATGAGGATGATGAAGTAGGATTTTTGCTCTCTTTATTTATCTTTTTCTCATATTTATTCATCACACTAAAAAAGGCAAGCAAGCTTTTTCATGAAGAAAGATGAAGGAAGAAGATGAACAATGATAGAATTGTTTTGTGATGAATAGAAAATGAAATGATATGATGAATAATGTAACCATAGTCAAACTAACCCTTATAGAGATTTGACTAAGGTTAAAGGTTTGGTTAGGTAAAGGAAATATCTAGCATGTTAGTGTATATGCCCTAGAGGCCATTACTGTATCATACTAGTTTGTATATTACTTAATGGAAGCTTGGGATATTCACCTTGTATAAACAATCTTGCTCAATATAGTAGTATGCTACTTGGTTTGTTTCTATTTCAATGTGTACATGTATTTATTTTATTATATCACCTATACGCATTAGTGGAGCCCTTAGGATCTTTGCTTGATTACTAGCGTTGTGATGGCAGTCACATTAGTGGGGCTGGGTAATCTACAAGCACATCCTTATACAGGTCCCTAGTCGCAGGACTATCGAGACAGGGCATCGATACTCTGGAGTAGACTAGCATATGCGCTTCTCATCCCAGTATGGGAGATGGTCTGTCCCACAGCCATCAGTACGTCGTACTGGAGATAGTATACGGGTGCTCGTTGGGTTACGAGTACACTGGACAGGACTCGTCGGGAACTGACAGGTTGGTATTATACCTATCGTCAGTTATCAGTTCCCAGGTGACATGAGTACAGCTTAGTCCGCTGACTTGACACTGGCACTTCGCCTCGAGTGTGTTCCCACTGCATTTTGATCACTACCTACCGCGGCTCAAAGGAGTCGTGCAAACAGGTAATGGTTGGGCGCAGTCCCGAAGCACTTGGAGGCAGTGACGGTTAGACAGGATTCGTCTCTCCCGGTATTGGGGGTTGACATCGCGCTGTGTCTAGGAGAGCCATTACACGAGTAGTCCCTGGCCAGGGCAAGCGAGATATACTGGTAGGCTTCCAGTGTTATCTCAGGGTGTTTTGGGCTTCACTCCGACACGACTTATACCGCTATTAGGGGACTGACGTTTTACCGCCCCCTAGGCCCGACATGCGATGTATTAGACGAACAGACCGGACTGTACGGAGACTGTCACATTCAGACTCAGTAGGAGTTCAGATGGGGTTCACCTCGTCAGCCTTCTTGTCGGCATCTACCTGGGGACCGTTACGCACAGCTAGTGCCGCTTGCGGTCTGTGGTTAAACCCACTGCCAGCGTAGTGTCGAGTCTTTAGAGTCCCACACAGAGGGTATTCGCCTCTGGGCAAAACAGAGTAGAGGTCGCATGGCTTTGCGACAGGGTTCGTTCTCATCCGCGCACTTGTGCACGTTTGGAGTCCGGACGGATATTACTGGTAGGCGCTGGTTTGAGCCAGATACTGGTATACGTTTTGGGGTTGATTTTATCTCTTGGTATTCATGTTCCTCGGAACAAGAATGCGGGTGTGTATGCACAGTTGATTGAGGCGGAGGAAGAGGATTTTCATTAGGGTTTCGGAACGGGTGCGTATGCACAGTTGACAGTCGTCTTTTTCCAAACCCTAATGGAATTATGATATATCAATTAATAATATTAATTAAATGAAATTGTGTCATGGTTGGATTTTGTTGACTTGTTGACCATGGTTGACTTGTTGACCATGGTTGAATGTTTGACCATCATCATTACTTTGCAAAGATGCTCTTTGATTCTAGCAAAATTCATTTAATGAATGTAATGATAATGGTCATTCAAAACCATCCATCAACTATTTCATTTTATTATTATTGTTAATTGATAATTCTTTTCATTTGTGATATGGTTGTAAAATGAAAAGAATAAGCTCATTCTATCATAACCATTCTCTCTCCTCACTTGTTCTTCTTCCTCCTCTAGTTCAAGGAGAATCCTTCTCATGAGTTGAGAATCCCTCTCCTTGAGATTAAAACACCCCAAAGACACTCTCTACTCACTCTAGGGTCAAAGGTTTAGCAAGCCGAAGATTCTAGTTCTCTCAAAGTTCGAGAAAGAGCCCGAAGGTTGAACCCTCAGGTGGATCCATCTTTGACGGAAGAAGGCAACAAGGAAAGAACCATCAACCCCTACAAAAGTTTCAAGAAGAAGGAGTTCAAGTTAGGTATAACCTTTTATCCGAGTAGCTAACTCTCTTTAGCATGATAGCTAGTTTAGTTTAGAAAAGATCCCGACTTTGTTAGTCCATGTTGCCCCATGCGCTAAAAATTTGTTTTTTATACCGTTTCCGCCTCCCCGTAAGAACCGGGGGTCGCAACGTGGACTTACAGTGGTATCAGAGCCTAACTAAACTTAAACTAGCTTGGTAGCGAAGTGTATGGAAGTTCGAAACGGAAAAATCACAAAAACCGGAAATCAAAAACCCTAAGTTTCTGTTGAAATTTTTTGTGCTCTAAAAGTAAAAAGTTTTACTCCTAAAATCGGCTCAGGGTTTTGTCAGAACACCCACCAAAAACGATCCCATGAATCCTTCAAACCGCCGCGGATCCGCGGCCTCAGGTATTTTTCTCGCCGCGGATCCGCCGCCATTTGGGCTCTTCATGTGATCGTGTTTTGTGCAGTGTTCTTCTGGTAGGGTTTTGGGATTTTTCAAATATGTTATATGTGCCCATATTTTCCAGAAAAGAAATTTACTTTTGGGGTCCTATAAATCCGTATTTTTTTCGAACTTCGCTACACTTTGGCTATATTGGTTATATCTGTGATGTTTGTATGTATTGAACGTCGGCTAATCGCTATAAGTCGATTAGTCGGGGTTATACATCTCTGTGATCTGTGTTTGATATTGGAATGTGTATATGAATGTGTTGGACTGTCGCGGGTGAATAGCCGGGGTGGATGTGAGATGAGCTTTTGTTTTTCTTTCATTCATTTGTAATATGTAAATTGATGTAATATTATTATTTGTATGGCCGCACAACCGGGTCGGGGTTGTAGCCGTCATTGTATAATTCTTTTTACTGTTTTTGCTCCTAGGATAGACCCATGGAGGGGTGCACAAACTGCCGGGTACTTGGCGGGTAGTTTGCCGCACCCGTAGGGGTCTTGGGTGGGGTATTGGCTATTCACCGCGACCGTGTAATCCGCTTTTCGTTGCAGGCTCGAACGGATTGCGGATTCCTAGTATATCCAATGTATTCATCTGTGATCTGTAATGTCTATCATTGCTATATTTATAACTATTTAGGCGTTGCTTATGTTTTACAGCCGCGCTAGCCCAGCCCCCGCTCTGTCGTTAGTTAAGTAACCTAACGGGTGATGACGGGGCCCGTGGCGAATGCGAATGGCATAAGCGTACGTCATATTTTGGTTGTTTTCTGCAATGGTAGGATTAAATGATGGGACGCATTAAAAGAACTAATGCAAGAATATCACGCATTAAAAGAACTAATGCAAGATAATAAACCAAGCTAAAGTCGTTGGAACACTTTCGAAAAACCACTCGGTTCTTTTCAAAACTAACTTTTAAATGCGGAGCTTGAGCCACTCCTTTTAAAAGCTATCTCGTTCCATCGATTATATCAAGTTCACTACGTTCACGGTTTCGCCAAAACCATTCGTAGCCCTCCATCATTTCAGTTAAATATTCGGTAGTATTCAAGCTATGTATTTTGACCTCACGCCAAGACATAGTGATTGGTAGCTACCAGATATTTATCTGTTGCATAGATAGAATGCGTTGTTTTGGGACAACCGTATCACCATTTTGGCCTACGTCAAGGGTAGGTACGGGTGGGTTCAAATCAACCGGGATAATGATGGGAAGAACTTGACATGTGACTTATGACATTTTGACCTCACGCCAAGGTCATAAGAGCATGGGGAAAAAATCCACATCGGGAGTTTCATAAGTACTGAAACTTGCTAGATTTGCATACCATTTGGAGTGTGGTGATTCTGGTAGGATTCCTTCAGTTCGTCACGCGATGATATTTGGATCCCGATCCTACTGTAAGTATATGCTACTCCTCGGGAAATTTCTCGCTAAACGATCAATGCTATAAACCTAGTAGGTGCCTAGAAAGGTGTTAGCGGGGCTACGCCCCCAGGGAAAAGAGGTTCTTAAATTAAGGAACTTCGCGAAAGCGTTGGAAAACCTCCCTCGAAGTACCGACACTGGCCTGGCTGAACGGTTAAGCAAGTATTGTGCGGTGGGATTGATCCCGACTGATTCTTCCTTTATGGTTTGAGGAGGGATTCGAGAGACAGTGGGAGCCATCCTGTTAGACAAATTAAAAACCACTCTAAACTTGCAAGAGCATCATGCTAAAGGGTTTCTTCTCTCTCCCCCTGCAGCGACCAAATCGAAATGACTGGACTTAAGTTACTTCTAGATAAAAACATACTGATAGGGCCAAACTACAAAGATTGGCTCAGGAATGTCAAAATGGCAATCACTTACGACAAGCTGGGGTATCTTCTTACCACCAAAGCTCCCCCCGTCCCAGGTCCCACCTCCAGCGTCACGGATAAGGAAATCCGTAAGACTTGGGAGATTGATTGCGCGAAGGCCAGGTGCCTCGTGCTTGCCTCTATGGACAACGAACATCAGAGGAGGCACGAGAATATGGACTTGGAATCCATATTTCTTCATACAAAAGAACTGTATGGAGAGCAGTCTCATATCGCAAGATACGAAGTGTCGAAGAAGTTATTTTCGGCAAAATTGGCCGTCGGATCATCGGTAGCGGACCACGTGCTTAAGATGATTGGCTACATTGAGGAGCTCGCGGAACTTGGGACCACGTTGGAAAGTGAACTCTATACGGATTTAATTCTCCAGTCCCTTCCATCCACTTACGCCCAGTTCATACTGAATTTCAACTTGCAAGAAAAGGAAGTTGAACTTTCAGAACTCCTCAACATGCTGAGGAGCGCAGAGGGCACCCTACAGAAAGGTAGGGAAACACCCGCTTTGTTTGTAGGAGGATCTTCTTCTTCTAGGTCCAAGGCGAAAGCCAAGGGAAAGAGGAAGAAAGCCCCCGCCAAACCAAGGGGCGGTGTTAGTAAAGTGGGTACGAAGGAAAAGGAAAAGGCAACAAAGATAGCGGGGAAGCTTGTGGGAAAGGAAGAATGCTTCTATTGTCATAAGAGCGGACACTGGAAGAAAGATTGCAGGGCTTGGAAGGCCAGGACACAGGAACTGAAGCAGGTTGCGGCTTCAGCTTCAGGTGTGTATGTTATTGAAAACTGTCTTTCTATAAACTCTACTTCCTGGGTATTGGATACCGGATCAGGATCTCATATCTGTAATTCTTTGCAAGCGTTGAGAAACCGTAGGGTTTTGAAGGCAGGTGACTTGACCCTCAGAGTTGCGAACGGAGCTAGCATGGATGCTAAAGCCGTGGGGGACTATCACCTGGGAATGTCAGATGGACATGTTTTGGTTTTGCGTAATTGTTTTTTTGTACCCAACGCAACTTATAATATCATTTCTGTATCTTTGGTTTCTAAAGAAGGTTATGAATTTGCGTTTGTAAGTAATGTTGTAAATATTCACCTTAATCAAGTTCTGATTGGGTCAGGTACACTGATGGTATATACGTATTAAACCAACCACAGATTTTCAATGTCCAGAATACACACAAAAGAAAGTCTCCAGATATCAATCAGGCTTTCTTGTGGCATTGTAGACTGGGTCACATAAATGAGAGAAGGTTGACTAGGTTACATACAGAAGGGTATTTGAATCCGTTCGAATATCAATCGTATGCCACTTGTCAATCATGTCTCAAAGGAAAGATGACAAAGACTCCGTTTACTGGACACGGAGTAAGAGTGAGCGAGCTCTTGGGGCTCGTACACAGCGATGTGTGCGGTCCAATGTCTACACTTGCGCGAAGCGGTTTTTCTTACTTCATTACTTTTACGGATGATTTTTCAAGGTTCGGACATGTCTTCTTAATGAAACATAAATCCGAAGCCTTTGGAAAATTCCAGGAATATAAGAATGAGGTAGAAAAACAAACCGGCAAAAGTATCAAGATTCTAAGATCGGATCGAGGTGGAGAATACTTGAGTGCCGAGTTCCTGAACTACTTAAAAGAGAATGGAATTCTCTCTCAGTTTACTCCTCCATACACTCCGCAACATAACGGTGTATCGGAGAGACGGAACCGCACCCTATTGGATATGGTACGGTCCATGATGAGTAACGCTGAGTTACCGCGATCATTCTGGGGATATGCGCTAGAATCAGCCGCATACCTTTTGAACCGAGTTCCCACTAAGACTGTGCCTACCACACTATATGAGTTATGGAGTGTGAAGAAACCCTATCTTCAATATCTGAGGATCTGGGGATGTCCGGCTTTTGTCAAAAAGCAGCATGCGGACAAACTCGAGGCACGCTTAGTACTGTGCAAGTTTGTGGGATACCCAAAGAACACCAGGGGGTATCTTTTCTACTACGCAGAAGAACAAAAAGTCCTTGTTTCTCGCAATGCCCACTTTCTAGAACACCGGTTCTTAGAAAAGGAAATTAGTGGGAGCGCAGTAGAACTAGAAGAAATTCCAGAACCACAGACTATTACTGAAAGCTTAATGGAACCAGAGGGTTCAAAAGAACAGGACATTCCTACGCCGCTCCGCAGGAGTAGTAGGCAGTCTCATCCGCCCGAGAGATACTACGGTTTTCTCATAGACGAGGATAGAGAGGATTGCATCATAGATTATGATGAGCCTACTAGCTTCCAGCAGGCCGTTCAGAGCGTTGACTCGGTAAAATGGCTGGATGCAATGCGGACCGAAATGGAGTCTATGTACACCAGCAAAGTATGGACGTTGGACATTTCTCCAGACGGGGTAAAACCCGTAGGATGCAAGTAGATCTTCAAAAGGAAGATTGGTGTAGATGGACAGGTTGAGACCTATAAAGCTAGACTTGTAGCAAAGGGTTTCCGTCAAAGACCTGGTTTGGAATATGACGAAACCTTTTCTCCAGTGGCTATGCTGAAATCCATTTGGATCCTTCTTGCCATTGCTGCCTTCCACGATTATGAGATTTGGCAGATGGACGTAAAAACCGCTTTTCTAAATGGAAATTTAGAGGAGTGTGTCTATATGGATCAGCCAGAGGGTTTCATTCAGAGTGGGAGCAGCGGAAAGGTGTGCAAGTTGCTTAAGTCCATCTATGGACTAAAGCAGGCATCGCGGAGTTGGAACATCTGTTTTGATGAGACGGTCAAGGAATTTGGCTTTATCAAAAATCCAGATGAACCATGCATCTATAGTAGATTTGTAGCGAGAACTGTAGTATTCCTCGTTTTATACGTGGATGACATTCTCTTAATAGGAAATGACATTCCTATGCTACAATCTATCAAGGGGTTCTTGTCACACAGGTTCTCCATGAAAGACCTGGGTGATGCCTCATACATCCTGGGGATCCGGATCTATCGTGATAGATCCAAGAGGATATTAGGACTTTCTCAGTCCAGGTACATCGACACCATACTGAAAAGGTTCAGTATGGAAGATTCCAAGCGCGGTAACCTACCGGCTTGTCACGGGATCACCCTCTCTAAAGAGATGTCCCCCAAGACTGATTTGGAGAGGGATCGCATGTCTATTATACCCTACGCTTCTGCGGTAGGCTCTATAATGTATGCGATGTTGTGTACCAGACCGGATGTAGCTTATGCACTGAGTGTGGTAAGCCGGTATCAGTCAAACCCTGGGGAGAAACACTGGATAGCGGTAAAGAACATTCTCAAGCACCTGAGAAGGACTAAGGAGATGTTCTTGGTGTATGGCGGAAAAGACCTCCAGATTGAGGCCTTTGCTGACTCCAGCTTCCAGAGTGACAAGGATGATTCCAAGTCCATGTCGAGTTTTGTCTTTACCCTCAATGGAGGGGCGGTGTGTTGGAAGAGTTCCAAACAGGAAACCGTTGCAGACTCAACGATGGAAGCGGAATACATCGCTGCATCTGATGCCGCAAAAGAAACTGTCTGGATGAGGAAGTTCTTGAAAGAACTTCAGGTGGTTCCGTCCATTGTTGACCCAATACCTCTGTATTGCGATAACAACAGGGCTATAGCTTTAGCGAAGGAACCCAGGTCCCATCAGAGATCCAGGCACATCTTGAGGCGGTATCACCTGATCAGGGAGATCGTGGATCGTAAGGAAATCGAGGTTCGGAGGGTTGCTTTAGAAGAAAACACTGCAGATCCATTCACCAAGGCACTGCCCCAGACTCAGTTCGAGAGGCTGATCGAGATGATAGGTCTTCGATACGCCAGTACATGGCCTTAGTGCAAGTGGGAGATTGTCAGTGTATATGCCCTAGAGGCCATTACTGTATCATACTAGTTTGTATATTACTTAATGGAAGCTTGGGATATTCACCTTGTATAAACAATCTTGCTCAATATAGTAGTATGCTACTTGGTTTGTTTCTACTTCAATGTGTACATGTATTTATTTTAGTATATCACCTATACGCATTAGTGGAGCCCTTAGGATCTTTGCTTGATTACCAGCGTTGTGATGGCAGTCACATTAGTGGGGCTGGGTAATCTACAAGCACATCCTTATACAGGTCCCTAGTCGCAGGACTATCGAGACAGGGCATCGATACTCCGGAGTAGACTAGCGTATGCGCTTCTCATCCCAGTGTGGGAGATGGTCTGTCCCACAGCCATCAGTACGTCGTACTGAAGATAGTATACGGGTGCTCGTTGGGTTACGAGTACACTGGACAGGACTCGTCGGGAACTGACAGGTTGGTATTATACCTATCGTCAGTTATCAGTTCCCAGGTGACATGAGTACAGCTTAGTCCGCTGACTTGACACTGGCACTTCGCCTCGAGTGTGTTCCCACTTCATTTTGATCACTACCTACCGCGGCTCAAAGGAGTCGTGCAAACAGGTAATGGTTGGGCGCAGTCCCGAAGCACTTGGAGGCAGTGACGGATAGACAGGATTCGTCTCTCCCGGTATTGGGGGTTGACATCGCGCTGTGTCTAGGAGAGCCATTACACGAGTAGTCCCTGGCTAGGGCAAGCGAGATATACTGGTAGGCTTCCAGTGTTATCTCAGGGTGTTTTGGGCTTCACTCCGACACGACTTGTACCGCTATTAGGGGACTGACGTTTTACCGCCCCCTAGGCCCGACATGCGATGTATTAGACGAACAGACCGGACTGTACGGAGACTGTCACATTCAGACTCAGTAGGAGTTCAGATGGGGTTCACCTCGTCAGCCTTCTTGTCGGCATCTACCTGGGGACCGTTACGCACAGCTAGTGCCGCTTGCGGTCTGTGGTTAAACCCACTGCCAGCGTAGTGTCGAGTCTTTAGAGTCCCACACAGAGGGTATTCGCCTCTGGGCAAAACAGAGTAGAGGTCGCATGGCTTTGCGACAGGGTTAGTTCTCATCCGCGCACTTGTGCACGTTTGGAGTCCGGACGGATATTACTGGTAGGCTCTGGTTTGAGCCAGATACTGGTATACGTTTTGGGGTTGATTTTATCTCTTGGTATTCATGTTCCTCGGAACTAGAATGCGGGTGTGTATGCACAGTTGATTGAGGCGGAGGAAGAGGATTTTCATTAGGGTTTCGGAACGGGTGCGTATGCACAGTTGACAGTCGTCTTTTTCCAAACCCTAATGGAATTATGATATATCAATTAATAATATTAATTAAATGAAATTGTGTCATGATTGGATTTTGTTGACTTGTTGACCATGGTTGACTTGTTGACCATGGTTGAATGTTTGACCATCATCATTACTTTGCAAAGATGCTCTTTGATTCTAGCAAAATTCATTTAATGAATGTAATGATAATGGTCATTCCAAACCATCCATCAACTATTTCATTTTATTATTATTGTTAATTGATAATTCTTTTCATTTGTGATATGGTTGTAAAATGAAAAGAATAAGCTCATTCTATCATAACCATTCTCTCTCCTCACTTGTTCTTCTTCCTCCTCTAGTTCAAGGAGAATCCTTCTCATGAGTTGAGAATCCCTCTCCTTGAGATTAAAACACCCCAAAGACACTCTCTACTCACTCTAGGGTCAAAGGTTTAGCAAGCCGAAGATTCTAGTTCTCTCAAAGTTCGAGAAAGAGCCCGAAGGTTGAACCCTCAGGTGGATCCATCTTTGACAGAAGAAGGCAACAAGGAAAGAACCATCAACCCCTACAAAAGTTTCAAGAAGAAGGAGTTCAAGTTAGGTATAACCTTTTATCCGAGTAGCTAACTCTCTTTAGCATGATAGCTAGTTTAGTTTAGAAAAGATCCCGACTTTGTTAGCCCATATTGCCCCATGCGCTAAAAATTTGTTTTTTATACCGTTTCCGCCTCCCCGTAAGAACCGGGGGTCGCAACGTGGACTTACATAGCAAAATATCTTTTCCAAAACAAAAAAAGAAAGCTTCTAGAAACTTCTAGAAAACCTTAACCCTAATCAAACCCTAACCATGTTTAATCTCCACTAAACTAGTTGCATTAGTTATCATATCATGTTACAATATTATATATCACATATATAATATTTATCGTAACAATATAAAATAATACAATTAACATATATAGCATATATATCAATGTATTACCCGAGTGAGAAAAAGAATCTTTTAGTGAGCAAATATTAGTTAATGTAATTTAATATATCATATATATTATTATACATTAAATTATCGAATCAACACTTGATCCGACAATCCGGCTATATCGCATATAACCGACTAATATTTATCCGTACCGATTCATCGAATCAACACTTGATCCGATGATCCGGCCGATATCAAATATCGCGAGAATACAATACGGTATCTCATATCGCATTATCCTCGGTCCCACACATATCACATATGTGCTCCTACTCCGTTTTGCCTGAGCCAAGAAACCTCTGTGTAGGACTCTAAAGAATCGTCAATACGCCGGCAGTAGGTGATGATCATATCAAACACCCACAAGCTGCAAGCGGTCAGCTAAACATAACAGCTACCCAGGTATTGAGCGCTCAGAAGATCAACAAGTAAGCCTGTACATTCTCCTGTGAATCCAAACAGTAACACTCCTGTACAGTCCGGTCTCGTCGTCTGATATGTCGCATATCTCGCCTAGGGGTGGTAAATGTCAGACCCCAGTAGCTCGATAAGTCGTGTCGATATGAGGTCTATAACAGTTCGAGAAACTACTGATAACACTTACCAGTAAATCTCAGCAACCCTGGCCAGGGATTTCCGGTTATAGCCAATCGAACACAGCATAACATCAACTCCCTATACCGGGAGAGACGAATCCCCTCCTATCGCTCATTGCCTCCATGTGATTCGGGACTGTACCCAAAAGCCACCTTTTTGCATGCCCTCTTGGATGTGGTATGATGGAAATCAAAGCACAGTGGGAATCACACAAGACTCTATGACGATCTCGGGTCAACAGACTACTCTGTACCAGTGTCACCGGAGAACTGCCATCTGACGTATGGTATAATACCATCTGGGAGTTCTCGGCGAGTCCGTCTAGTGTACCCAGTCTCTACTGAGCACCCGTACACCATCCTTGATGTCAAACACCGATGGATATGGGATCATCCATCGCCCATCATATGGGTCAAGATGCGTATACGCTAGTCTACTCTGGTGTATCGATGCCCTGTCTCGATACACCCTCGACTAGGAACAGTTATAGGATGTACTCGTCGACTACCGTGGCCCCACTAGTATGATCTCATCATAGTCCCAGTAGTCGAGTACATATCCTAAGGGCTTTATCAACATGTAACATAGAGACAATCAGAGTACATGTTAAGATAAAGTACAACCAGATAGCATACTATCATGTCGAGCAAGAAAGTCCTCCCTATATATGTCCTAGCATCCACTACAATATACATCGTATGTACAGTAATGGCCTCTAGGGCATACATATAACTAACACTAATCAGTCGTTATTAGCCTTATGGTTGTTCTATACTTTGAGATATTAAAAACTACCTGCGGAGTCAACGACAACCTAATTGTCGCTAAGGATTTCCTAACGAAAAGGTTCCACGCCTCATCAGCCATCTTCTCAGGCTTCTCGCCTATCAATGGAAGATACAGGTTCTTTTGATATAGGTAGTCCTCCATCTGCATCTACCACTAACCATAATTATGACCATTAAATTTTTCGATCCTTATCTTATCCTCCGCCATCTTTCGCTCTACTGTCGTAGCAAACACAACTTTTCCGTTAGATCCGAACCAACGCCTTCAAAACGACGATCTAAGAAAGTGGGAAAGAGAACCCTAGATGTTATCTACCGCTAACCTAGATCGTAAAATTGAAAAACCCTAGGTTCCTTAACCATGCTCTGATATTAGTTGTTGGGAACAAGTTGATCCACGGAATAATGCTCGTGACATACCAATCACGCAATAATCAACAACCACACAATTAACGAAAGACAAATTAATAAGTGCGATAATAAATAAGAAATCAAAACGCAAATAAGAGAGGATTTGTTAACGAGGTTCATCCACTGTATGGCTAGTTCCCAGCAGAGCGGAATCTGCAAACGTCTACTAGAATTCTTGAATTAATTACAAGCATGAGCAACCTTAGGAGATTTCTCTTAAATATCTCTGGATCTCATAAACCCTAGCCGTCACTCTCTCAATACAATGATCTATCTCTACTAATTAATTTTAGCAGCATAGAATACATATGAGAGGTCCTCGTTTATAGGTAAGCCCTAATCCTATAAAAAAAACAAGAGATTAATCTAAATTTTCCAAAAAAGATTCGTTGCAGATTTGCGGTTTGCAAACGTCGGACCCACACTTGGGTAAATATCTGTCTCTAATCTGTATCCCTGTGTTTTCCTTGTTCAGACGTCTGTCGTGTCCCTATGTGTTTGTTCTAAAGTCTCGGGTTGGGCTTCATTTGCTTCACCAGACGTTTGAACCACACTTAGTCAGACATCTGGCCTTCAGTCACGGGTTGGAGTTTGATTTTCTACAGACGTCTGCTGTGTTGGCTTTCAGATGCTTGTTTCTGACATGTTATGTCCATACGTCAGCCTTTGTCTTTGGCAGACGTCTGACCTGATGCATTCTTCATAATTTCTAACAAAGGGATGGCCCCGCCCTCATGACGTGGCACTTAGTTCCGCATACAATAGTATTTACCGCCTTCTCGATATATATGACTCTATTCCTTTCCCAACTCCCCCATTACCCCATATCAAAAATGGTTTACTATATCAAGCATGAATTTTCTATAAATAAGAGTACACAGTAATATAAATCAAGTATCAATCACATATAAAGTAGTAATCACGTATCAAATATCTCATGCGAAAAGTAAACTGACATAACTTGTAAAATCTCATAAAACATGAATAAATATTTAAGAAAACTATATGATGAAATATGCAATAGTCACATAATTTCAGTAGGAAAATATAGAGTTTCCCGAAAATATAAATATACGGACAAGGGAAATTTACAGAAGTGTGCAAATCGATATAACAATCAATTTGCCGAAATCCTAACTTATAAATCGAGACCCTGATCGACATGAAATTCCTACAGCGCCTTATGAAAGACCTTTTGTTTTGACGAAAAATTAAAAGAGAGGGGAAAAGATTTATTTATAGGATTAGAAATTAGGGTTTTGAGATGAAGGGCTGTTTACCGCCGAGAACCGGACTAAGGTACGGGGAGCACATCTAGCCTGAATACGAGGGCGGATGCAATATGGAACATATCCATCCACCCCTCCAAAGATACTAAGTTGATTTATGACACCGTATATCGGAGGTTTGGATGGATGCGACCGTTATAACTGAACTTTTCATATTTCCCCTCAATGATGGGTTGTTTTAATTGTGGGGACATTTTTTCCTGCAAGCACAATCCCCTGTAATTAATTACGTTATTACCAAGAGATAATAATTTTCTCTACTCCAGATATATCATTTCGTAGCGTGTTATGATTTGTTAATTTTTGGGTTGCCTTTGGATTGTATCCGAAGACTAATATTTTCGTCGTCCGTAGAGCGTTGATTAGTCCAAATCCATATATATTAGATTTGGGCTTGAACCTAGGTTTCATATCTCATATAAATGAGGTCCATCAGTTCACAGGATGCTTGAGTTTAATCTATGAATCGTTACTCGTATATGAGATTAAGATCAACCTAGAAAATATGGTATAAAGATCATTAGTCGTATATGAGATTAAGATCAACTTAGAAGATATAGCTAAGGATTGTTAGTGAAGGGTTATGCTAGCGCCCCGACCAACTTCCGTGGCCAAATGTGGAACAAAAATTTTATAACGATATGAAACTTGGCGTTAGAATAAACCTAAACCGGATCTTTAACCATAAACCTAACTAGCATATAATGATTCCATCTACTATGATAGAATGTATACCTAAAGAAAACAAGTCCTTCGGGTCTTCGATCCTCTCCTTAAGCTCCTCGATGGAAGTATGGATCGTGCTTGAACTTCGGCCTCCTTGTGTCAACGAAAATCCACCCGAGAGCTCCAACCTTGAGCTAAACCTCTAATTTGAGGTAACTAGAATACTTAGCTTGTTGATCTAAGTAGACTAGAGTGAGTAGAGTGTGATTTGAGTGGTTTAGTCTCACTAACCCTTGATTATCAACACATGATACACTAAGGTTTGAGAGAGGAAGAAGGAGAGAGCTAACTTGAAGAAAGAGAAAGTATTTGTGATAATGATAATAAAAAATGGAATGGCTATCTTTTATATGACCTCAAAACATGGCATGAAAATATCTCACCAAAATATCTAGATAAAAAATATCTCATCAAAATATCTATGGTCAATAAGTCAAGCCAAGTCAAAAGGTCAACCCAAGTAGCCATGCCAAATACAATTATCATTTATCAAAAATAACAAAGTCTTTTCTTTTTCTCATATGTGTTTAGACCAAGTCAATGGTCAAAACCCTAATGAGGTATCTTCTTCTATACCCCCTCTCATCCGTATATACATACTTGCATCCGTGTTCCAAGAAACACGAATACTATAAGACGAAGCTAATCCAATAATCAAATACTAGGATTCGGCTTAAACCAAAGCCCACTAGTATTGTCCGCTCGAACACCACACGCGCATAAGTACACGTATGTGATCGAACCCTGTCGTAAAACCATACGACCTCTACTCGTTTCGCCCGAAGTTGGGAAACCCTCTGTGTGGGACTCTAAAAACTCGACAGTACTCTGGCAGTGGGTTTAACCATAAGCACGTCAGCGGCACTAGCTGTACGTAACGGCTACCCAGGTACCTTTCAAAAAGGAAGGCCGACGAGCAAACTCGTCCGAACTCCTACTGAGCCTATCCGTGACAATATCCTTACAGTCTGGTCTCTTCTTCAAAGATTATTGCATACCGGGTCTAGGGATGGTGAACGTTAGACCCTAATAACCTGATAAGTAGTGCTGATGTGGCTCAGGACCAATCTGAAAAACTACTGATCAACCTATCAGCAAATCCCATCTGCCTTGGCCAAGGTCTTATGGTCCTGACCAATCGATCACTGTGCGATATCAACTTACAATACCAAAAGAGACGAATCCCCAACAATCGCTCACTGCCTCCATGTGGCTCGGGACTGTACCCATCCAAAACCTGTTTGCACGACTCAGTAGAGCCATGGTAGGGTAGTGATCAAAGCTCAGTGGGAACTCATACGAGACAAATGCTGATCTCAGGTCCAAAGACTAACCTGTACACATGTCACTTGAGAACTTCCATCCGACGATAGGTATAGTACTATCTGAAAGTTCTCGGCGAGTCCGTCCAGTGTACTCACACCCAGTGAGCACCTGTATACGATCTTAGGTGCATCAGACCAATGGCTGCAGGACCAACCATCCCCCGACGGGGCTAAAAACGTTTACACTAGTCTACTCTGGAGTATTAATGCCCAGTCTCGATACTCACGCGA
Source organism: Agapanthus africanus (assembly GCA_030015575.1). NCBI lineage: Eukaryota > Viridiplantae > Streptophyta > Magnoliopsida > Asparagales > Amaryllidaceae > Agapanthus > Agapanthus africanus. Next base: position 133,503,137 of record CM057344.1, on the reverse strand, counting down.
CTAGGGACCATTTAAGGATGTGCTTATGGACTACCCTGCTCCCACAGGTATGATCGCCATCACAACGCAGGCAGTCAAGCAAGATCCTACGGTCTTTATCAACATGTAACCACAATATGTAATAACGAGTATGACATATGCCATGTTAAGATAAAGACAAACCATAATAGTATACTACCGTATCGATTCTTTATCAATATGTGCAAGCTAGATATAACAACAATAGAAATAAATACACATATCCTGACAAAGACAAGTCAAATAATATACTATAAAACTGAGCAAGATTGTCCTGTACATACATATCCCTAGCATCCATATGTATATATATATATATAATACTGGCCTCCAGGGCATATATATCCAACAATCTCCCACTTGCACTAAAGGCCAGTAATTAGCGTACCGAATACCCAACGTCTGCATTAAGGCCAGCTGCTGGCGTACGGCATACCCAACATCTCAAAAAGTCGCTCGAACTGCGCTTGATGGAGGACCTTTGTAAATGGATCCGTCGTGTTCTCTTTTGTATCCACTCTCCGGACCTTGATCTCCTGGCGATCTACGATCTCCCTGATCAGGTGATACCACCTTAAGATGTGTCTCGATTTCTGATGGGACCGTGGTTCCTTCGCTAAAACTATAGACCATTGTTATCGCAATACAAAGGTATTGGGTCAAAAATGGACGGAACTACCTGAAGTTCAGCTATGAACTTCTTCATCCAGACCGCTTCTTTTGCGACATCGCTATCAGCAATGTATTCAGCCTCCACCGTCGAGTCTATGACGGTGTCCTGTTTGGAACTCTTCCAACACACCGCCCCTCCATTGAGGGTAAACACAAAACCCGAGACAGACTTGTTGTCATCCTTATCTTTCTGGAAGCTTGTGTCGGTAAAGGACTCGACCATGAGGTCTCCATTATCGTAAACCAGGAACATCTCCGTAGTCCTTCTCAGGTACTTGAGAATGTTCTTTACTGCTGTCCAGTGGTTCTCACCTGGGTCTGAATGATACCGGTTCACCACGCTTAGCGTGTAAGCTACATCTGGTCTTGTACATAGCATCGCATACATTATAGATCCTACCGCCGAAGCATAGGGTATAGTGCTCATGCAAACCCTCTCCTCGTCAGACTTGGGAGACATCTCCTTGGAGAGGGTGATTCCGTGAAATGCGGGTATGTTACCACGCTTGGAATCTTCCATACTAAATCTCTTTAGTACGGTCTCTACGTACATGGACTGCGAAAGTCCCAATAATCTCTTAGATCTATCTCTGTAGATCTTGATCCCCAGAATGTACGAAGCATCATCTAGGTCTTTCATGGAGAACCTTTGTGATAAGAATAGCTTGACCGATTGTAGCATAAGAATGTCATTTCCTATCAAAAGAATGTCGTCCACGTACAAGACTAGGAACACGACAGTTCGTCCTACAATCTTCTTATAAATACAAGGCTTGTCCTCGTTCTTGATGAAGTCAAAATCCTTGACCATTTCATCAAAACAGATGTTCCAGCTCCGCGGTGCCTGCTTTCCATAAATGGATTTAAGCAACTTGCACACCTTCCTGCTGCTCTCACTGTCTACGAAACCTTCCGGCTGATCCATATAAATGCACTCTTCTAAACTTCCATTTAGAAAAGCCGTTTTTACGTCCATCTGCTAGATCTCATAGTCATAGAAGGTGGTAATGGCAAGTAGGATCCGAATGGATTTGACCATAGCCACTGGAGAAAAGGTTTCGTCATAATCCATACCTGGTCTTTGACGAAAACCTTTTGCAACGAGTCTAGCCTTATAGGTTTCAACCTGCCCATCTACACCAAGTTTCCTTTTATAGATCCATTTGCATCCAATGGGTTTTACCCCAGGTGGAGAAATATCCAAGGTCCACACTTTATTGGTGTACATGGACTCCATTTCGGATCGCATAGCATTCATCCACTTATTAGAGTCCCTACTGATAATGGCCTGCCTGAAACTGGTAGGGTCATCTTCTTCCAAGATACAATCTTCTCGATCCCCGTCTATGAGAAAACCATAGTATCTCTCAGGCGGATGAAAAATCCTACTAGATCTGCGGAGTGGCTGAGGTTCATCTGGGGCTATTGAATTCTCTGGTTCTACCAAACCTTCAGTTACAGTTTGTTCTTCTGGAATTTCTTCCAGTTCTACCGTGCTCCTACAAATTTCTTTCGCAAGAAATTCCTTCTTTAAGAAGACGGCATGGTGAGCTACAAACACCTTCTGTTCCTCAGTGTGGTAGAACAGATACCCTTGCGAATGCTTAGGATATCCTACAAACTTACACAAAACTGACCGTGCCTCAAGTTTGTCCGGATTCTGCTTCTTTACATAAGCTGGAAAACCCCATATCTTAATAAAATTAAGGTATGGTCTCTTCCGCTCCTACAGTGCATGTGGAGTGGTAGGCATAGCTTTGGTAGGAACCCTATTCAATACATATATTGCCGTTTCAAGGGCATATCCCCAGAATGAAAGAGGCAACTCGGCATTACTCATCATGGAGCAAACCATATCCAATAGGGTACGGTTCCTTCGCTCCGATGCACCGTTGTGCTATGGTGTATACGGAGGAGTAAGTTGAGAGAGAATTCCATTCTCTTTTAGGTATTCTAGAAATTCCGTGCTTAAATACTCCCCTCCTCTATCAGATCGGAGGATCTTAATACTTTTGCCAGTCTGGTTTTCTACTTCGTTTCTGAATTCTTTGAATTTCTTAAAAGCTTCAGATTTGTGTTTCATAAGGTACACATATCCGAACCTAAAGAGATCGTCAGTGATTAAGATGAAGTACGAGAACCCACCCCTTGCATGTATAGACATTGGACCACATACATCATTGTGTATGAGTCCCAAGAGCTCTGATGCTCTTTCTCTGTGTCCGGTGAACAGAAATTTGGTCATCTTTCCTTTGAGACAAGATTGATAAGTTTCATAAGATGAAAATTCGAGCGTCTCCAAAAGTCCATCTTTACGCAACTTACTCAGTCTTTTCTCTCCGATATGACTAAGTCTACAATGCCACAAGTAAGATTCGTTCATATCTAAACTCCTCCTCTTGCGTGTGTTTTATATACTGAAAACTGTGTTTTGATTAAGAACATAGATACCATTACACATTGTACATTCTGCAACCAATACCTGATTAAGGTAAATGTTCATGATATTTCTATCAAGAACAAACTTATATCTATTTTTATCAAGTAAAGAAACTGATATGATGTTGCAAACCATGGAAGGTACATAGTAGCAGTTGTTCAAAATCATAGTATTGCCATTTGGCAATGCTAGATGATATTCACCGACGACAGAAGCATCAACCTGTGCTCTGTTCCCTACTCTGAGGGACATATCATCAGATCCAACCATCCTACTTTTTCTCAGTCTCCGTAATAAATTACAGATATGAGATCCTGATCCGGTATCGAATACCCAGGAGGTAGGACTGACCGAAAAACAGTTCTCAATAACAAGAACACCTGAAGAAGACGCAATAGTATGTTTCTTCTTCGATGGGGTCATCAAAGAATTCAAAAAATTCTCTTTCTCTTGCTTATACTCATGACTATTGTCATAGGTCAGAGTCGAACCGACGTTCCCCAGCCCCGAATAAGAATTCAGATCGGTCAAGCGATATATTTTATTATCTTGATTAGGGCGTGAAATGGTTTCTACCTGGAGAGAGAGAAAGAAAACACTCAGCGTGCGCTCTTGTAAGATTAGATTGGTTATTAATTTATCTAATCAGGATGGCTCCCACTGTTTCCTCAAATTCTCCTTCAAACCTTAAAAGGAGAACGAGTCAGGATAATTGCACGTCATAATACTTGCTTAACCTTTCAGCCAGGCAAGTGTCAGTACTTCGAGGGAGGTTTTTCAACGCTTTCGCGAAGTTCTTTAATTACATAACCTTTTTTCCGTGGAGGCTTAGCCCCGCTAACACTGTTCTAGACACCTACTTGGTTTATAGCATTGATTGTTAAGTGAAATAATCTCCCAAGAGTAATCCTACTCATCAGTGGGATCAGGATCCAACTATCATTGTGTGATGCACTAGATGGAATCCACTCTAGTCACCACACTTCAGAAGGTATACTAAATCCTGCAAGTTTCTTGTATGTTTAAAACTCCCGATGTGATTTTTGCCCCTAACGACCTATAACCTTGACGCTTGCCAACAAGTCATAGGCCACTAGTCAAGTTCAACCCGTCATTGTCCTGAATTAACTCGAACCCACCCGCACAAACTCTTGACGCTTTCCAACAAAGCTGTACGACTGTCTCAATTAATCGCACATCCATGTAACAGATAAATATCACTCAGCTACCGTTCACTGTGTCTTGACGCTTGCCAACAAACACAGCACGAATACTAGGTGGTACCCATATGAAATGACGGAGGGCTACGACTGGGTTTTTAGGGAAAAACCCGTTAACATAATGAAATTGATATCGTTGAAGGAATCCAGGTGGTTTTATAAATATATATAGTGGCGGAAACTTTTGCTAAAGTGGTCACTCCCTGTGAAGGGATCTTGGCTCTTTCCTCGTCGAATGAGGTACAGGATATTCCAAAATGAATACCACGATGCAAAGCAAAAAATAATCGACTATAGTGAAGTTATTACGTTGACGCAAACTTTTACTCAAGGGGTCACCCCCGATGAAGGGATCTCGGACCTTGCCTCGTCGAATGAGGTGCTGGATATTCATAACCGAATACCACTGTGCAAAGCAAAAGAGAACGTCTGTAATGTTATTTTTTCGAAATCTGTTCCAACAACATATTTTAGGTTTCTTTTCTGCATTAATCAAAATTAATGCGGTCCCATCATTTTAATCCTATTACACCAGAAAAGAACGAAAATACAATGTATGTATATGCCATTCGCATTCGCCACTGGGCCCCATCATCACCCGTTTGGTTACTTAACTAACGACAGAGCGGGGGCTGGACTAGCGTGAGTGCAAAACATATACAACATCTACTAGTATATATATATATATATATATATATATATAAATATATATATATATATAAGTATATACAACATTCGTCTCAGGCATGATAATAATCAATATCACAGAATTTCAGCCAACAATACAGAATGGTGGATAATCTTGGAGCTCCGAGTTTCATTTGAGCCGCAAATAAAACCCGACATTCCCTGTCGTGCGGATAGCCTGTGTAATGAAAACCTGGACCATTACGAGCACGGCAAGTTACCCGCCAATCCCAGAAGTGAGACAGCCCCCTTCAACAAAGTGAATGGGCCACCCAGCACTTCATAGAATCCGGTAACTTAGGCGCCCCTCTGTGGGTCAAACTATACCCCCTACGAGTGCGGCGAATAGCCCGCCAATTCTAGAACGAAGCCCCCTACGTCTCAACTCCATGAGATGCGGACTTGTTGCCTTCTAAAACCTGGCTATCCGTGCACTCCACCGTGGGGTAATCCTAGTACAGGAAAAAATATATACAAATGGTGACATCGACCTTAACCCGGCCGTGCCCCAAAATAATATACAACCCGGCAAATACGGTAGTCCACATGTCGGACGCTCGCCCCGCAATATCAAATATACAAATGAATATAAACTGTACTACTAACATTGCACCACTTGCTATCCACCACGACTATCCAACCGCAATCACATCACAAGCACAAAACATCAACGCGAATGTCACGTTCGCAAACCTGTCTAAAAGAACATATAGCAATCAGACGAGTTTACCGATCAAATGACATTCACGGTAGCAAATAAAAGTGAATGTACTGTAAACTATTAAACAGTGTCAAATATAACGACTTCGAAATTTTCCAAGTTGCCCCGTACAGTAAACAACAGAGAATCAAACTTGGGCAAAAAAACAAATAATACCAGAAACCCAAACTGCAAGAGACAAGAACACAGACTAAAGCACGACGCAATCTGCCATGATAAAACCGAGGAGGCCGGTTTTAGGAGGTGTGTGGTAGGCCAAAACTTGGTGAAATTGCGTCGTTTTTGTTCTGGGTACATCTCACAGCGTAAATATCACTCTGCAGTTGTTTAAAATTTTTTTTGAATCCTTTTAAAAATCAACAGAAACTGCAGTTTGGGTTTTGATGTTTCGGAGTCGTTTCAGTTTCGTTGTTTTAACATTGTTTAAACTTGCTAATCTAGGGTTTATGGGCTGACTCTGATACCATGAAGGGTTACGTTAGCGTCCCGGCCAACTTCCGTGGCTAAATGCGGAACAAAAATTTTATAACGATACGAAACTTGGCGCTAGAATAAAGCTAAACCGGATCTTTAACCATAAACCTAACTAGCATATAATGGTTCTATTTACTATGATAGAATGTATACCTAAAGAAAACAAGTCCTTCAGGTCTTCGATCATCTCCTTAAGCTCCTCGATGGAAGTATGAATCGTTCTTGAACTTCGACCTCCTTGTGTCAACGATGATCCACCCGAGAGCTCCAACCTTGAGCTAAACCTCTAACTTGAGGTAACTAGAATACTTAGCTTGCTAATCTAAGTAGACTAGAGTGAGTAGAGTGTGATTTGAGTAGCTTAGTATCACTAACCCTTGATTATCAACACATGATACACTAGGGTTTGAGAGAGGAAGAAGGAGAGAGCTAGCTTGAAGAAAGAGAAAGTATTTGTGAAAATGATAATAAAAAATGGAATGGCTATCTTTTATATGACCTCAAGCATGGCATGAAAATATCTCACCAAAATATCTAGATAAAAAATATCTCATCAAAATATCTATGGTCAATAAGTCAAGCCAAATCAAAAGGTCAACCCAAGTAGCCATGCCAAATACAATTATCATTTATCAAAAATAACAAAGTCTTTTCTTTTTCTCATATGTGTTTTGACCAAGTCAATGGTCAAAACCCTAATGAGGTATCTCCTTCTATACCCCCTCTCTCGGTATATACATACCCGCATCCGTGTTCCGAGAAACACGAATACTATGAGATGAAGCTAATCCAATAATCAAATACTAGGATTTGGCTTAAACCAAAGCGCACTAGTATTGTCCGCTCGAACACCACACGCGCACAAGTACATGTATGTGATCGAACCCTGTCGTAAAACCATACGACCTCTACTCGTTTCGCCCGAAGCTGGGAAACCCTCTGTGTGGGACTCTAAAGACTCGATAGTACTCTGGCAGTGGGTTTAACCACAAGCACGTCAGCGGCACTAGCTGTACGTAATGGCTACCCAGGTACCTGTCGAAAAGGAAAGCCAATGAGCAAACTCGTCCGAACTCCTACTGAGCCTATCCGTGACAATATCCGTACAGTCCGGTCTCTTCGTCAAAGAGTATCGCATACCGGGTCTAGGGGGTGGTGAATGTCAGACCCTAATAACCTGATAAGTCGTGCTGATGTGGCTCAGGACCAATCCAAGAAACTACTGATCAACCTATCAGCAAATCCCATCTGCCTTGGCCAAGGTCTTATGGTCCTGACCAATCGATCACTGTGCGATATCAACTCCCAATACCAGGAGAGATGAATCCCCAACAATCGCTTACTGCCTCCATATGGCTCGGGACTGTACCCAACCAAAACCTGTTTGCACGCCTCAGTAGAGCCGTGGTAGGCAAGTGATCAAAGCTCAGTGAGAACTCACACGAGACAAATGCCATCTCAGGTCCAAAGACTAACCTGTACACATGTCACCTGAGAACTTCCATCTGACGATAGGTATAGTACCATCTGGAAGTTCTCGACGAGTCCGTCCAGTGTACTCACACCCAGTGAGCACCTGTATACGATCTTAGTTGCATCAGACCAATGGTTGCGGGATCAACCATCCCCCGACGGGGCTAGAAACGTATACACTAGTCTACTCTGGAGTATCAATGCCCAATCTCGATACTCACATGACTAGGGACCATTTAAGGATGTGCTTATGGACTACCCCGCTCCCACAAGTATGATCGCCATCACAACGCAGGTAGTCAAGCAAGATCCTACGGGCTTTATCAACATGTAACCGCAATATGTAATAACGTGTATGACACATGCTATGTTAAGATAAAGACAAATAATAATAGTATACTGCTGTATCGAGTCTTTATCAATATGTGCAAGCTAGATATAACAACAATAGAAATAAATACACATATCCTGACAAAGACAAGTCAAATAATATACTATAAAACTGAGCAAGATTGTTCTATACATACATCTTCCTAGCATCCATATTTATACATATACAATACTGGCCTCTAGGGCATATATATCCAACAGTTAGTCGTATATGAAACTAAGATCAATTTAGATAATATGGTATAAGGATCATTAGTCGTATATGAGACTAAGATCAACTTAGAAGATATAGCTAAGGATTGTTAGTCGTATATGAGACTAAGATCAACTTAGATAATATGGTATAAGGATCATTAGTCGTATATAGGACTAACATCAACTTAGATAATATGGTATAATGTTCATTTGTCGTATATAGAACTAAGATCAACTTAGAAACAATGAGCATATGACCTCAATTGATCATTTGATCGCATATGAAGTATAGGCTTCTATACTTAGTATATATTGGCTAAATTCGAAGCATTGGCTTGTCATTAGGTGCGCTTTACTATGGGTAGCCTATCAATAGTATACAGTAGTCAGTATAGAGACAGTTCGCAGGGCAGAATATCACTTTAAGGACATAGCGGTCCATCTTTCTGCTTGCGCACACATGTATATCACGCGGCGAAGCGCATGATGTGAACATCTAAATGGAATGCACCCAATATTGGAGTGAGATCCAATTTGAAAGCATTTATATTTCCTCCAAAAATATACATATTCATATATGTATGCTTTCATAAAGTTAGGGCTCGTTAGTTGTTGGGATCCGCCACCTCTCTGAAGACGCTGAGAAATTACAATGTCGTATATCAAAGGTGTGGAAAGATATATCCTTGAACCAAATCCCGTTTATGAGGAAAGATAACATATTGGAACTTGGCTTCTTGGCGGACTCATATTTTATTTAATGATTGTTAGTCTTATATGAGACTAAGATCAATTTAGATGATATGGTTAAGGGCCGTTAGTCGTATTTGGGACTAAGGCCAGCTTAGAAATATGGACTAAAAATTGTTAATTTTGTTTTAGATTAAGATCAACTTAGATAAAATTGTTTGTTTGATCATAAGATCACAAATGAGAAACACATATTTCTATACTTAGTTTATTTTAACTAAATAGTCAAGCAATGGCTTAGTGTTGAGATGCGCATGCGATTCTTAAGGTGTGCATTGCTTTGCATATGATGCACACTCGCTTGCAGTCATAGGGGTTTGCGCACGTGCATATCACTTGGTTGCATACTTCTTCATAAGGCTAAATTTCCATCTGCGCATGTGTTCAAAAGTCCATATTTTTAATTTGCGCACACGTGCATGTCACGTGATACACACATCTCCAGGGACATTACTTCCCCCCATGCACACACATGCATATCACGTGATGCGCTAGCCTACATAGACAATTTTTTTATCAAGTGTGCACTAGGGTTGGATGCACATGGATCTCCTTCACATTTTTTCATAAACAACATTCTTCACCTGTGCACATGTGTTTGGCACGCGATGCACATGGTCAAACAGAAATTTTTAACTTTCAAAAAGAAACATAAGTTTCTGTGTATTGATTTCTGAGTGCATCTATGGTGCACATCTATTTCCTTATGAAAATCATGGTTTTCAAGAAAGATCAAAATAAAAAAAAGCAAAAGTTTCTGTCGAAGCACTTATTTTTATTTTATGGGTATTCTTTTCTTCAAGTCTTGGATCTCGTGATCGATCTCTCATAAAAATTTGAAATTTTTATCTTGAAGAGAGATCGGCCATAAGAGCTTTTGATCTTGTTTAGTGAATCAATAGATTCAACAAAAATCCAACGCTTTTATATAAAGCAAAAGCTTTTTATCATCAACAGATGAAGTTTTCTTCTTGATTGAGGATGTCCGCACTTTATTGCTGGCCGCTTGATTTAAAAGTCTCTCCCTCTTTCTTTTTTTTTGTGAAGGAGACTCCTATTTATAAGAGATGTGCTTGTTAGGGTAAATCCTAAACAAAAAAAATCTAAATTGATGCATATCAATTTAGAACGCGCACGCACCATTGGATCAGACACCAAGTCAATCTCTTTGTTAAGAAATATATTTTTAAATTAATAAAGAAGATTTTTCTTCTTTATCAGAAGCGCAAGCTTCGTTGTGCGCTGCAAGGATGTGCGCACATGCTATGCACATGTCGCGGCTTATCTCATGTATCAGTTTACGCATGCGCATATATATTGATGCACATGTCATCAAAATGGCTTTTCGCCATGTACGCACTTGATACTTGCATAAGTTTCTTGGCCTCTTTATTATAAGTGTGCACCTAACATGTTTGCGTTTCAAAATTCGTGCGAACAAGGGCTATGATTAAAAAAAATAGATCTAATAGTTTAAAGAGAGGTTTTCATAAAAATATGTGTGTTTTAAAAAAATATTTTTAATTAAGATGAAATTTAATTAAACTCTTAAAAATATTTAATAAATAATCTTATCTTTTCAAAAACTTTTTAATAAATATCTTAATCATTTCTTGTCTTTTAAAATACCTAAAAATGATTTTAGAAATTATTTTCTCTAACAAAAGATATTTTAAATTAAAGATAAACAAAATCTTTTCTTTTAAAATACGAATAATTTTTTTATATTAAAAATCATTTTCTAAATATTCTCTTTTCAAAAATCCCCTTTATTAAAATCTAATAAAATTTAAAATCATGATTATTTTTTTAAAAAATAAATTCCTTCTCTTCTTTTTTAAAACACGAGTAAATCAATTTTATCTTTTAAAAAATTAAAAATTATCTTTTATTAATTAAGAAACAGAAAGAACAAGGTTAAATTCAAACATGAAATTTTATATTTCAAAACGGACGCGGTCATTACATGATGTGGCTTTTTCTCAAATTTAGGAATTATTTTTTAAAAAAAGTAAAAGGACATCCGTACCCCGAATTCTAGTTATAGCAAGAGATAAATTTAATTTAGCTCCAAATTATCATAGTTTAGAATAGAAATCGAGTCTTTCTTTTTACGGGTTTTATTCGATGGGCCTCTTGCACTAATAAGTCTCTTTGAAGGTACAAGTGCCATACGGGATAAACTATAAGGTTATTTTGTGCAATTGATGCTACTATGTTTTGTGGATGTTTTTTTCCCAAAGAGGACGCATTAGTCATCCTTCAACTCGTTCATTAAAAAATGATATTAGGGAAGCCTCAACTTTTTGTCAGCAGTGATTAAATTTTCAGCTTATATCGGTAAATCTACAACAAACCGAGTGATTTCTCTTTTAATATTCATACTCCATCAATGAAAAACAAAATCATTCTATAAGTATCCTAATAATGGCTTGTTTGGCAAAAGAAAAATGGTGGAAAGCAGGGATAGTAGACAAGCCAAAAAAATTTACTTTCTATTCGCTTTCCATAGAAAGAATTTGTTTGGTTTGAAATAAGAAATCATAAAGAAAGTTTCGGTAAATAATGATGTGGCGCATAATTTATTAATTAATAATAAAAATTGGTCAGAGACAAAAGATTAGTTTAGATATCTGTTCTTGAATTTATTACTTTCCCATGGCCCTAGTTTTTCTATCTGTTCTTGAATTTGATGTTTTTTTTCCCAATGCAAGCCCCCTTCGAGATTCTGTCAAGGTACTCTCTTCTCCTTGTAAATTGTATTCATTTGAGGAATTCTGAAGACAAGGAATTGAAATATTTAGAATTTTACAACCAATTTTAGAGGAAAAGAAGGGGCATGAAAAGAAAGTTATAATAGCTGATTACATCCATATTTAAGTGTCAAATGTTATGGTATAATTTTATGGATAGCTTATGTAGCCATTGATCTTTTCGATTTTTTTGAGTAAATAGCCTAAGCGCGAATTGGACGGTATTAAAAGAGCAACAATCTGCAAAAAATGCCGACGAGAAGTCGTAGTACTTTAAGATTAATTTGCACTTGCTTTATTTGTAGCATGTAGCTATTGCTTTGGGAAAGGTCCCAAAGTGCTGATATAGCTTTAGAATGTTTGGATTTGTTAAGTGGTGCAGAGAATTTAAGCGAACTTGATTGAAGCAGAGATTATTAGATTGCTAAGATGAGTGTGGTGAATCTATTGTTGCCAAATGAGAATATTAGAGGTTTCATGTTGCGCTAATTGAAGCCTAGGTGATAGCGAATTGGTTACAATGTAGAGGAAAGCTTTGAGGAACCAAGTGCACATGAAAGAAAGTGGATTCTGTCCATCCTTACTAAAAAAAATCACTAGATCACTGAATTCTTGACATTCGATATAAAATTGGATATAGAGAGAGTATTTTTGGAAAATCGATCTGGAATAGTCTTTGCCTTTTCTTCCTCATTGGTACCACCTATTGTTGGAATATTTTATCGCATGAGTAGTACTAATTGCACACTGATGGTGTTTCTCCCCTTCCACCCTTGACAATAGTGGGTAGGTTGAACAAAGCATTAATGCTTCGAGGACCAACAAACTATGATCTCTGATACTGCTTGTTAGAGATTTAGCTATGGCCAATTGGGAGATGATACTTTGATTAGTAAGCCTGGAATCCAATTTGTCCTAAAAATGTAAATCCCTTATAGTGGAATTTTGGGTCTGAACTCTGTTTATTCGATATGCCATATGAGATGAATTATAGACTACCCAGACTTGCCTTATTAAGCTATTTCAACTATATTCTTAATCCTTCATAACATCATCAATCTGGGGCCTAAGAGGCTTCAACAAAGTTTAACCACTGAATGCTCTAAAGGAACTCTTAAGTCATGAAAATGAATTATGGGAAACGGTTCATAATTACAGCAGAGATATGGTATTGTTTATTGACTTGGTTTCTTTTAGTTGATCGTTGGACATAGGTGATGTTATACAATCAGCTATAACATTGCACTTTACCTGAGCCAAAAAAAAAAATACTATTAAAATTCTGTCTTGAAAATACTGTCTAACAAATTGGATGGTTGCATACATTCATTTAAAATTGCTGACTGTTATGAAAAATAAGATTTTTGTTGGCCCCATATATGGAAGGTCTTTGCGAAGGGTGTGCCACAGTTGGTCCCTTAACAAAATCCAAAAGCATGCATTAATTTCCAGGTTCTTACATTTATTCACACATTGTTCCATATTTTCTGTGCATACATTTGTACGTTATTAGCATAGTCGGTAAATAAATAAAATTAGGAAACATTTAATCACAATTTCACTCCTCCATTATGCTTTGCAGTCTAGGTTGCCATGTCGGTGGAGTGTTCTTCATTTTCGATGTCGGAGAACCTTTGATGTCTTCCTTCTCCTTTCTTGATTCTGCCTTTGATTTAACAAGGCAGAATTTCAAGCATCCATCTCCTAACTTGCGTGCTCCTCTCACCACCTCATTTGTATACGACCCACCGCTTCCACTGAAATAACTGCCATCTGACTTATCATCCGAATTCTTCGCACCATTGAAAGATCTATTAGGGATGCTTCTCTTCCTTTTGTAGTAAAGCTCAACATAGGGCGAGCGTGGATTCTTTGGGCCAAGCCTTCGGAGCTTTTTAATGGTGCTTTTGGGGACGACATAGAACTTTTGGCCTAGCATGAGCACGGTCTCTGATGACACCACCGCTGATGGATCTCGAAACACATTTGGGTGCGTAACACAGCATTTAGGGTTTCGTTGCATGATATCATAGGCGAGGATTGGCTTATCATGAAGCTCGACTTGACCGCCAGGGTAAATGATCTTGACGACCATCTTCTTTGAATTGTTAGTGCATAGCCAATTTGCTAGAGCCATGGTTTTTTTGTTAAGGTGAAATTAGGAAGTTTGGCTTCAGCTTTATAAGTTTTGTCTTGGGTTTTCTGCATATACATCCTAAGTTCTTTTATATTTTATATACCCTCGCATCTCCTTGTATTGGTGTATACATCTTTTGATATCCATTAATTTGTTGTAAGAAATCTTTGTTTCAAATATGATGGTTTAGAGTTGTGATGATAAATCATTCGTGAATTTCTCATCATTTTTTTTTGCTATTAGGGCTTAAACTATGAAAATTTTGAGAGATGGGTATATGAAGCAAGATAAAGTGTAAATAGTTATTAGTGAAATAATTGGAAGATTGGATTTAAGAAAAAAACTTATATTTAATTAACCTTTAGTAAGGTAAAAGACTATATTTACATCACAAGGTGTTATTTTGAAACCATTTTAAAAGGTTTTAGGAGGGCATACACAAATGTAAATAATTCAAGGGGATACATATAAATATGAAAGATTCCAGGAGGTTATATATAAAGGTCCTATATTTTGGGAATAAATAGCATTTCATCATATATTATTAGTTCGCTTCTTGGTTTTTTCCCTGCGGATGGCCTGCATCTTTTGTAGTTATCTATCCATCAAAACCACCAAATTACTAGGCAAAAGTGTTCCTTTTAGATGGAGACTTAATTGGAGAGTAGCCAAATTCCACTCAGAAAACATATACATGATTCTTCTGAAATATCTTCATACTTGTCCTGGACAAGATTCAAATTGCAAATGAACAAAATGAATGAATGTGACCATATTATTGTTGTTACACTGAACTGGGGAGTGTAAAAAACATGCAAGTAGTTGTTTTTAATTTAGGAATAGATAAATGGTGATATTGACTATGTATAGATGACGAGTGATTATTTCTAGATATTTAGTAGGTGATTTGATGTTTTGTTGTATTATACTTGTAGCTTAGGACCATGGCTAATAGGAAAAGGGACTTGCATGTGTAATCCAATATTTTCCATAAGGCGTGGAAAAGAAAATACCTGAAATTCTATTAAAATAAATAAATAAATAATGAATGATAATCTTTAACAAAATAAAGCTCTTGAGCTGAGACATCCTAGACGTCTGAATTCATATATAAAATGGTTATCATTATATATTTTCAGAAATTAGAAGGATTACCAATTCAAGGTAGTACAATCATAACCATGGCTTGAATTTCCTAACAACTTAACTTCAAATATCTTACTTGAAGGATTACTAATTCAAGGGGTTTTACACAAGTTTGAAGCGGGCCAAGGGCCTTTTGACAATTTACCCATTTATAAACAGCAGCTTATCATTGACTTAACCATTATTGGATTTTCCGAAAGCCAACACATGTTCTGTTACTATACCAAAACAAGCTCTAATTAACTTGAAAAGATTTCCTACAATTTAGCCAACGCAATTGTTTTATTGCCTCCTCCCACGCCGCTCTCTCTCAAACTCCTTGCCACCTGACCTCACACCCTAATCCAAACCTACCTAAGGAAAAAGTCGAAAGAAAAATTATGGGTACTCTGGTACGATAACATACCACATGCTAGAAGCTTGTTGGGTTCTTGCACACAAAACCTAATAAAAACCGAAGGGTGTCCTGGATCTGGGTCAGAACATACATGGTGTTTTCGTACATTTTTCCTTTCGGATTTTGTTAATTACGGCCCACCTGGGCTGGACCAACAAATTAAAAAAATAAAAATTTATTGACAATTGAGTGAAAATAATCCTTATCAAACAAGTTCATATTAAAAATTGCAATTGGGTATTAATCAAAGGCCATTTCTTTGTATAATCCGTAATTATTTAAAAAATATTTCAAGATCTTGATTGGATTTGCAGCTCTTGCAATTACCTACCTTTGGGATCAAAAATATCCCTCGATCCCAAAATGAGAAGGCTGATTCATTAGCAAAGCTAGCCAAAGAGCTAGCCGATCCTACTATAAGTGAGATCCATGTCATAGTACTGAACCGCTTAAGTGTATGTCCTGCAGTCCTTGATGACGGAGGGATGCGTGCACAAACTCTCCACATCCAAAACAACGAAGAAATTATAAAAAAGCTCGACTGGCGGCAACCATTTCTAGATTTCTTCTACAACGATATATTGCCCGAAGACAAGTCCGCTTGATTCGCTTTGAGAAAACAAGCAATGCGATATGTGTTCTTTAATAACGCACTATATTTATATTGTCAGACCTTCGACAAACTCCTTTTACGATGCTTGTCCTTAGATGAGACAGCTCAGGTAATATGGAAGTTCGTTCAAGTATTTGTGGAGCCCATCAAGCGGGTCCCAAATTGAAGATAAAAAATCAAAGGAATGGGTTATTATTGGCCAAACGCGACACAAGATTGCATAGAACATGCAAGGGAAATGCCATATGTACCAAATACATGATAACTTCATTCGCATGCATCCAAATCCATTGCATCCTACTGTGGCGTCATGGCCTTTTGAGATGTGGGGAACAAATATCGTCGGTCCAATTTAACCATCGTCATCCAACGAACACAGATTTATTTTAGCAGTCACCGATTATTTCTCTAGATGATCTAAAGCTAGCTTCAAGGAAATTACGGCAGAAACCATCATCAATTTCTTCCAAAACAATCTGCTATATAGATTTGGCATACCAAGACGTATCATATCATATAACGGGCCTGCCTATAGAAGCAACAAAATTATAAAGTTCGCCAAAACCCATAAGATCGGTTGGCGCTATTCTAACATATATAACCCTAGAGCCAATAGTCTAGCAGAAGCCTTCAACAAGACCTTGACCAAACTGCTAAAAAAGATAGTCCTCAAGAATAAAAAGAACCGGCATAATAAAATGACAGAAGCACTGTGGGCCTATCGAACCACGTACAAGACTCCTACCAAATCTACACCATACCAGTTAGTATTTAGGACAGAAGTTCAGCTTCATCTCGAAATTGAGATACCATCCCTTCGAGTCCACGAAGGATTGACAACATAAGAAAACACCGTACTAAGGCTCGAAGAGCTCGAGACCTTAGATGATACTCGACTCAGAGCCCAGCAAAACGTGGAACTCTATAGAGCAAGAATGTCGCATGCTTACAACAAACTACTCAGACCAAGATCCTTCATTGTAGATGAATTGGTCCTGGTTCTACGACGACCAATAATCCTAAATCGAAAAGCTTAACGAAAATTCGAGCCAAATTGGAAAGGTCCCTATGTAATAGAAACTAGCTAGTAGATACACATGGGGAACGTCACATGCCACCCATTAATGATAGGTATTTAAAGAAATACTATGCCTAGGCCCCCTTATGCTGGTCCAAAGGAGACATAAGTCACGTTAATGCTTACAGGATTCTGGCATTACTGGTGCTAATTTTCTTCTTAGCATCCTTGTTCGTAAGGCTTGAGCCAAGAAAGCCTCATTGTCCATTCTCCTGTAAGTCTACGGTAGCGCTCCGGCCGTCTTTCAGACGCCAAATGCGGAACAGAAACTTTTATACTGGCGCTATCGCATACTATAACCCGGATCTGCCATTAACGCTAAACTAACAAATTACAAAGTGGGTAGAAAGGTTATACCGAACGATCCGAGTCCTTCGTTCTTTAACTATCATCCCACGCTCCGTTGTGGCTGCTCCGATCTCCTGGCTCCTTGTCGAGATGGCACCACATCTACGAATCTTTAAACGGGCTCCCGCCTCTGACCCGAAACAACTCGGTCATCAAGTTTGCCAAAAGAGATGACCAAGATTGATGTAGAGAATGAGTAGAACACTTTGTCTCGTTACATCCAAAACTATGGATGAACGGTTAATGAAGTTGCCTTTTGGAATCGGGTAAATGAGAAATGAAATTTCCATGAACCAAGAACTATCATCTTTATTTTTCCAATCCTTTTTTTTTTAAGCAAACATAATCAATCCTCAAATGAGGGGCCGGCCACTTAACAAGAGGGGGTAAGTGTAGGAAAGGGGGGAGGGTGACCATAATGATAAATGAAGAGAATGAGTTATAATACACCTAGCATAAACATTAATTGCATACAATGAATCATAAACCTAGTCATCATCCATCATTTAATGCACTAATGAGTCACTAGCCTAGTCACCATTTAGAAGCTTTCATACTCATGACTCACCCCACGAAAAGATAAATCCGTATTAAACCGAATGTTTAAGACGGGTGATAGAAAACTGGCAACTTCCAAAAGCGACCCCGAAACGAATTTCAGGATTGTTAGTTATATGTATGCCCTAGAGGCCATTATTGTACATAGGATGTATATTGTAGTGGATGCTGGGACATATATAGGGAGGACTTTCTTGCTCAACATGATAGTATGCTATCTGGTTGCTCTTTATCTTAACGTGTACACTGATTGTCTCTCTGTTACATGTTGGTAAAGCCCTTAGGATGTGTACTTGACTACCTGGACTATGATGCGGATCATACTAGTAGGGACATGGTAGTCCATAAGTACATCCTTTAAGGTCCCTAGTCGTAGGTGTATCGAGACGGGGTATCGATATACCAGTGTAGACTAGCATATACCTTCTCGACCCATACAGATGGGCGATGGATGATCCCATATCCATTGGTGTTTGACATCAGAGATGATATACGGGTGCTCAGTGGAGACTGGGTATACTGGACGGACTCGCCGAGAACTCCCAGATGGTATTATACCTTACGTCATATGGCAGTTCTCTGGTGACACTGGTACAGGTTAGTCTGTAGACCCGAGATCGTTATAGAGTCTTATGTGATTCCCACTGTGCTTTGATTTCCACCTTACCACGTCCAAGAGGGCGTGCAAAACGGTGGTTTTTGGGTACAGTCCCGAATCACATGGAGGCAATGAGCGATAGGAGGGGATTCGTCTCTCCCGGTATAGGGAGTTGATGTTGCGCTGTGTTCGATTGGCTATAACCGGAAATCCCTGGCCAGGGTTGCTGAGATTTACTGGTAAGTGTTACCTGTAGTTTCTCGAACTATTATAGACCTCATATCGACACGACTTATCGAGCTATTGGGGTCTGACGTTTACCACCCCTAGGCGAGATATGCGACATATCAGACGAACAGACCGGACTGTACGGTAAGTGTTACTGGTTGGATTCACAGGAGTGTGAGCGGGCTTGCTCGTTGATCTTCTGATCGCTCAATACCCAGGTGGCCGTTACGTTTAGCAGACCGCTTGCGGCTTGTGGGTGTTTGATATGATCATCACCTGCTGCCGGCATATTGACGAGTCTTTAGAGTCCTACACAGAGGTTTCCTGGCTCAAGCGAAATGAAATAGGAGCGCATATGAGATATGTATGGGACCGAGAATAATGCGTGTATGTGATACCGTATTCTATTCTCGCGATGAATGTATCGATTGGTTGTATGCGATATAACCTAGTTATCGAATCGAGAATTGATTCGATAAGTCGATACATTAGATATTAGTCGGTCATATGCGATGTGACCGGATCGTTAAATCAAGTGTTGATTTAATGATTTAATGTATAATTATATATTTGATATATTACTTTACATTAACTAGTATTTGTTCACTTAAGATTATTTTCTCACTTGAATGTGTACATTGTATATATGATATATTTTTGTGCACTTGATTGTATCATGTTTGATGATACATGCAAACTTGGGTGTGTGTATGTTATACACCATGTTTAGTAAATGGTTAGGGTTTTAAATTATTTATTTATTTTATGAAAAAAAATGAAATGGTGGCTTTCTTTTCTTTCTTTGCTTAAAGCTTCTTGAAGCTTCAAAGCATCTTTGAAAAAGTCTTCCATTTTGTTTTATCCTTAACCTAACCATTTAACTAAACCCTAGTTTATTCTCTACATGAGTTAGCCTCACCCATGGTTGCTAAATGATAAGCATCACTTGAATTTTCTAATTAGATAATTCATTCTTTTCTTTTCTTCTTCATCTTCTTCATGAGTTGAAGAAAGCTTACTAGAAAATTCCAAGTGATGATTCCAAGTGAGAAATCCAAATCCAAAGTGAACCCACTTCCTATTTCTTCATCCTCTACCACTTGCCATATAGTAGAGTGTGTTATCTTCACAAGTTTCATGACCTAGTGAAGGTGGAGCTTGAGTTTGAATCGCCTCGACGTAGATCATCTTCGGCATCGAAGTCAATGACCTAGCCCGCCCATTTCTCCGACGAAACCATCGCTAGAGTCCGGGATTCCGATGATCGCAGCGGAGGGACGTCAACACGGAGCTAAAGAAGTGGTGGACCGGATCTACAAAGGTTGTATTTCCATTCACTTTAGAGTAAAGTTGTTTGCTTGCAGTTGTTTTCGCCTAAACTCTAGTTAACGATCGCATTAGGGTCTCTCGGCACCGGAAAAATTTTAATTTGGCATGGTAGATGCCTTGTGGAACCTCTTGAGTGTGCCTAGGAACCCTACAAGGATAACCCCGTAACAGTATAAACATACCCGCATTTGTATTACGACCTAATACAAATGCAATTGAGACAAAAATATTATATCTACAAAGTATAATACATGGATTCGGCTTAAACCAAAGCCCACCAGTATTATCTGCCCGAAATATGACACGTGCGTAAACGCACGTGCATTTTCCGAACCCTTCCATAAAACCATACGGCCTCTACAACGTTTCGCCCGAACTTGGGAAACTATCTGTGGGGGACTCTAATGACTCCTCAGTACTCTGGCAGTGGGTTTAACCACAAGCCGTCAGTGGCACTAGCTGTGCGTAACGGCTGTTTATGTACTGACTTCAAGGGAAGCCGATGAGCGAACTCATCATGGAACCTTACTGAGCCTAACAGTGACAATATACATACAGTCCGGTCCGTTCGTCTATGAGTATCGCATATCGGCCTAAGGGGCTGGTAACGTCAGACCCCCAATAGCGGTATAAGTCGTGTCAGAGTGAAGCCCAGAACACCCTGAGATACTACTGAAGTACCTACCAGTAAATCTCCTAGTTCGGCCAAGGGTTTTGTGTAATGGCTCTCCTAAACACAGCGCGATCTCACCCCCAATACCGGGAGAGACGAATCCCCTGCCGATCCGCTCACTTGCCTCCATGTGGCTCGGGACTGTACCCAAAAAAGACATGTTTGCACGACTCCTTTAAGCCGTGGTAGGATAGAAATCAAAGCACAGTGGGAACTCACACGAGACAAATGACGACCTCAGGTCGATGAACTAACCTGTACACATGTCACCAGGGAACTGCTATCTGACGCTAGGTATAATACCAACTAGCAGGTTCCCGGCGAGTCCTGTCCGGTGTACTCATAACCCAATGAGCACTTGTATACATCTTAGGTGATCCAACCGACACCAGTGGCTTGTGAGACCGGCCACCGCCCCTCGTCGGGGTCTCGACGTCTACACTAGTCTACTCCGGAGAATCGATGCCCAACTCTCACGTATATGATCGCCATCATACTGTTGGTAGTCAAGCAAGATCCTAAGGGCTCTATCAACGTGTAACAGTGATCAGTCATCTGAACCTGTACACGACTGATAAAGGCATATCAGATAGCATACTATCATCTTGAGTAAGACTGTACTACCGGTATAGGTCCTCCTCAATCATTGCAATCACGTGCTTGCAATCCAATAATTGATTTTGAGGGCACTATATCCAACAATCTCCCACTTGCACTTAAGGCTAATTATTGCGATGTCACATACTCACAGCCCGTGTGATACCGAACATCCAACTCCTCTACTAATCAGTTTCACAAAACCCGTTTGTAAAACTATTGTGTTCAAGAAATAGCCTCAGCGAGCGGATCCGCCTCGATGTTTCTTTCTATGTCTCTCTTAATCTCAAGTTCGTGGAGAAAGCCATCTCCCGAATTGAGTAATACCTGTCTTAGAATATGTCTGGATATCTGATGGGACCTAGTTCATAAATGAACTCTAAATCCAAACTTCTTAGACTGTATCAATCACTGAAACTAATCAGTGTCCAGCACCATGCCTCCCACAGTATCCTCTTGGACCACCTGTCCATAATACTGTCCCTCGTCAGAGGGAAAACTATAACTCTGACAATCACTCTGTCATCCATGTCACCTTTGAAGCCTGGAATGCTAACCTTCTCCCGAAGGAGGCTGCCGTCATCAAATCCGTAGAACATGCACTTATGTCCTAAAACTTCTTCCTTATGTTTCTTCAGGATTGGATTAATATAAACTTATCGCATCTAGTGCAAAAACAACATCTGGTGTGGTACTTGACATCTCATGATTGACCCAATTGCCTAAGCAAGTGATCTGCCAATCATGCACATCCCTCTCCCCTTTAGTCTGTAAGACACCTTTAGAGAGGGTGACTCCATCACTTGCAGGTACACCACCATGCCAGGAGTCATCTATTCTAATTACTTTTAGAATACTGTCAAAGTACCCACATTGGGAAACTACCCAAATCTAGATCTAAAACCATAGATCTAGAAACCGGAATGTCTGATATTATATCCATATCCTGTCTGGAGAAACAACTGTGTGACGACCACAATACAACCGATCGTAGTATAGGAATTTTACTTCCTACTCTGTGTATGTCATCCAAATACCAGGACATCACACCCTACTACCTTCTTAACAGATCCATCCCCTATTCTGATGAAGTCAAACCCATGACTGTATCATCAAAATTAGATGATCTATCTCCGCTATAACTGCTCAAGTCTATAAATAGACATAAGCTACTTGCCCACTATGCTTCCGCTGCTCCCACTGACCACAACAACCCTCTGGCAGAATAATATATACGTGCACTTCTAAACCTAGTTTAGAACGACGCTATACTTAACTTCATGCCGGGTCTCATAGCCTGGAACAACAGTAGTGTCAATTCTGGGTAAACAAGAATCTCCCTATCACCGTCCTTGAGGCTACCGGAGTACCTCTCGGGTGTCTGAGGTTACCCATCATATCTGCGGAGTGGCTAATGGAATGTCAAACCTGATTAAATCTGTAGGTCCTATTAAATTTTCCGTAATCGTTTGCGGTTCTGGAATCACTTCCAGTTCTACCATACTCCCACTACTGTTTTCTGAAAAAATCCATTTTACTAAAACTGTGGCGAGTCAAGAATAATATCACTATTGATCTTCCAGATGGTAGAAAATCAACCCTCGTCATAGCCTGGGCCAACCCACAAACAGCCATTACAGAAACGTGCCCTGGGTTATCCAGAGTCTGGTTTTAAGCATAAGCCGGACAACTCCCCGTACCTTAACATCGTTAAGATATGAACCATTCTATATCCAATATAGAAACTTTGGCACTTATTTAATTGGAACCAGATTCTAATCATGCAGCTGTCTTCAGTGCATATCAACTTAATGGAGAGAGGCTAATCAGCATTACTCAACTTAGGAATCCATCCATTTATGAGTAATCTGAAAAAGAAACAAGTTTCTCAAAACCATTACTATCAACTGAATACCAATCACAAGAATCTATATCTTCGATCTCTTTGAAGAATCCCGATACTTGCGATACCTGGTTCTCTACTTTATTCTTATACCCACAACTTCTCAAAACTTAGACCTTGTATTTCTACGAAACACTTGTCTAAAAACTAGAGAAGTCACAAGTAAATAGAACATAGTACGAGGACCAACCCCTTTGTCCTGACGGACACTGGACAACATACAATACTCTGTATAAGTCCGCTGAGTTGAATAACTCAAAACCTGTACGTCGTAGGTTGAAAACTGTACCCAGGAGATTTCCTCAAATATCACCAATTACAACGAATTCCGATATAATGAGGATGATCACCTAATTCCCAATAACTTACTCCCACTCATCATCTGTAAAACCATACAGATATGAGAATGAAACCTGGTAAATACATACCCTGGAGTAAGTATCTAATCGGGAAAACAGTTTTCCTTTAACAATGCACTAAAACATGAAAATGTTTCGTAGGGGTATCCTGGTATTCATAGTAATGCCTCTTCCATAATCCAATTCATGACTATAACCGTATATTTGTTTGCCATCTCTCCAAATCCTTTTATTTGTCTTTATTCATTACCTTCTGTACACCCCTTTAGGCTTAGTGGTTTTCTTCCTTCCCTACCGTTCGGCACCAGCCTATGGTTTGGAAGAAGACTATCCAGTAAGCATAATAGGTGTACCCTCCTAAACCAAGGAGTACTCGCAACTTGAGAGAAGCTGATGATAAAAGACAACTGAATAATACCTTATTCTATTTGTCCCGAACTGGGGAAAAAAGCAAAGGTGAAATAGGAATAGCGATGAAGTACGCGGTTTGGTCGTGAATGATAACAGTCGCAATTTACTTTGCCCTCTTTCTAATCCCTTTATTTTGTCTTTAGTTATTACCTTCTGTACACCCTACTTAGGCTAATTGGTTTTCTTCATTCCCTACCTTTCGGCACCTGCCTATGGTTTGGAAGAAGACTATCCAATAAGCGTAATGGGTGTACTCTCCTAAACTAAGGAGCCCTCGCAACCTGAGAGAGGGTGATAATAAAAGACAACTGAATAAACTAATTCTATTTCTCCTGAACCTGGATCCATTCTCAAAGAAGTCCCTCCGAGTTCGTATATAACCATACGATGAATCTATCCAATGTAAGTGGATATCCGTAGTAATATTGGGTGTTCTGAGAAATGCAAAGGGTAAAAAGAAGGAGCGGCAATGACTTATGCAACTCGGACAATCCAAAAGCCAGTATTTTAAGAAGGTTCGGTCAACTTGGGCACTGAGTCATAGTCTAGGGTCGGTCAAAGGTCGCTGTCAAAAAGAGAGAGAAAAGAAACACTCTGCGTACACTCTAACCTAAATCAGAATGGTTATCACTTTATCTAATCAGGAAACCTCTCATTGTACTGTCAAATTCTCCTCCAAACCTGAAAGAAGAATCAATCGGGATCACCCGAAGAGTAAACCAACTCATCAGTGGGAATCGGGATCCAACTCTCATCGCATGATAACGTGACGGAATCCACTCACGTTATCACACTCCAGAAGGTATACGCATGCCTGGCGAGTTTCAGTTTCTTTAGAAACTCCCGATATGATTTTTGCCCCATGCTCTTATGACTTTGCCTTTGGTCAAAATATCATAAGTCACATGCCAAGTTCTACCCATCATTATCTTGTCAATTTGAACCCACCCGCACATGCCCTTGACGTTTGGCCAAAATGGCAGAACGACTGTCCCAAACCAACTCATCTATCTATGCAACAAATGAATACCCAGCAGCTACCAAACACTATGCCTTGGCGTTAGGTCAAAATACATAGCTTGAATACTACTGAATACCCAAAAGAAATCACAGAGGGCTATGGCTGGTTTTTGGCGAAAAACTTTTAACGTAATGAACTTGATATCGCTGAAGGAACCTGATAGCTTTTTATAAAAATATAGTGACGAAAACCTTTGCTAAAGAGGTCACTCACGGTGAAGGGATCTCGTCTCTTTCCTCGTGAAATGAGGTGTAGGATATTCCAACTGAATACCGCGATGCAAAGCAACTTGTAATCGACTATAGTGAAGTTATTACCCTGATGCAAACTTCTGCCTAAGGGGTCACTCCCGGTGAAGGGATATCGGCTCTTTCCTCGTGGAATGAGGTGCAGGATATTCCAACTGAATACCGCGATGCAAAGCAACTTGTAATTGACTATAGTGAAGTTATTACCCTGATGCAAACTTCTGCCCAAGGGGTCACTCCCGGTGAAGGGATATCGGCCCTTGCCTCGTCGAATGAGGTGCAGGATATTCCAACCGAATACCACTATGCAAAACAAAAGGAAACGTCTTTGTAATAACACTTTTTAAAACTGTTCCAACAACTGCCAAATAAGTTTGTTTTCCTTTGCATTGATCAGAATCAACGCAGTCCCATCATTTAATCACACCAGAAAAGAACGAAAATAAAATGTACGTATATACCATCCTCATTCGTCACTGGGTCCCGTCATCACCCGTTAGGTTACTTAACTAACGACAGAGCGGGGACTGGACTAGCGCGGGTGTAAAACATATACAACATCTAATAGTATATATACCAATATACAATAATCGCTCCATGCGTGATAATATGCAACATTACAGAAAAGTAATAAGCATCACAGAACAATACAGATAATCTAGGATCCCCGGGTTTCACAGAGCCGCTACTGAAACCCGACGTTCCCCTGGTCGTGTGGATAGCCTGTGCAATGAAACCTAGACCCCTACGGGTGCGGCAAGTTACCCGCCAAAACCTGAAGCGAGGCAGCCCCCTACAGCATAGTGAATGGACCACCCAGCACTTCACGGAATCCGGTAACTTGAGCACCCCTCCTTGGGTCAACCTGTACCCCCTACGAGTGCGGCGAATAGTCTGCCAATTCTAGAGTGAGGCCCCTCTACCTCTCAAAGCCATGAGATGCAGACCCGTTGCCCTCCAGAACCCGGCTATCCATGCACTCCGTCGCGGGGTAAACCTAGTACAGAAATGAAAAATATGTACAACGGGTACATCGACCTCAGCCCGGTCGTGCCCCAAAAGAATATTATACAAACTGGCAGTGACGGCAGTCCACATGTTGGACGCTCGCCCCGCAATAACAAATGTACAAATAAATTCAAACTGCACTACCATTGCACACTGCTATCCACCATGACAAATCCGAAATATCACAGCACAACACAGAACATCAACGCGAATGTCACGTTCGCAAATCCGTCTAAAAGGACTATAGCAATTAGACGCAATTTACCGCTCAAATGACATTCCCGGTCGGAGATATAATGTAAGTACTGTAAACTAACACGTTTAAATTTCGATCGACAAAATTTCCCGAAGTGGGCCCCACGTACATCTGCTATACAGTAACAAAATCTGGGCCCAAAAGAAATATTCCAGAAACCACAATTCACTGTGTAGAAACCCCAGAAGAAATTTGACCCTCTGAAGCTCCAAAACGGCCGCGGATCCGCGGCCGTACGGACGAGTCAGAGGATCGGATTTCTGTTGTGTTCTTAAAAAACCCTGCTCGTTTTTCTGTGATGCTCAAAATAATTTTTAGACCAAATTAAAAATCGACAGAAACTTTTGCACTGAAAATTGTAGTTTTCGAAATTCCGTTTGATCCATATTTTAAACACGTTAGCACAAGTTAGTAAAGCTTAATGGTGAGGCTCTGATACCACTGTAAGTCTATGGTAGCGCCCCGGCCGTCTTTCAGACGCCAAATACGGAACAAAAACTTTTATACTGGTGCTATCGCATACTATAACCCGGATCTGCCATTAACGCTAAACTAACAAACAATAAAGTGGGTAGAAAGGTTATACCGAACGATCCGAGTCCTTCATTCTTTAACCATCATCCCACGCTCCGTTGCGGCTGCTCTGATCTCCTGGCTTCTCGTCGAGGTGGCACCACATCTACGGATCTTTAAACGGGCTCCCGCCTCTGATCCGAGGCAACTCGGTCATCAAGTTTGCCAAAAGAGATGACCAAGATTGATGTAGAGAATGAGTAGAACACTTTGTCTCGTTACATCCAAAGTTATGGATGAACGGTTAATGAAGCTGCCTTTTGGAATCGGGTAAATGAGAAATGAAATTTCCATGAACCAAGAACTATCATCTTTATTTTTCCAATCCTTTTTTTAAGCAAACATAATCAATCCTCAAATGAGGGGCCAGCCACTTAACAAGAGGGGGGTGAGTGTAGGAAAAGGGGGAGGGTGACCATAATGATAAATGAAGAGAATGAGTCATAATACACCTAGCATAAACATTAATTACATACAATGAATCATAAACCTAGTCATCATCCATCATTTAATGCACTAATGAGTCACTAGCCTAGTCACCATCTAGAAGCTTCCACACTCATTACTCACCCCAAGAAAAGATAAATCCGTCTTAAACCGAATGTTTAAGACGGGTGATAGAAAACTGGCAACTTCCAAAAGCGACCCCGAAACGAATTTCAGGATAACCCCGTAACAGTATAAACATACCCGCATTTGTATTACGACCGAATACAAATGCAACTGAGACAAAAATATTATATCTACAAAGTATAATACATGGATCCGGCTTAAACCAAAGCCCACCAGTATTATCTGCCCGAAATATGACTCGTGCATAAACGCACGTGCATTTTCCGAACCCTGCCATAAAACCATACGGCCTCTATAACGTTTCGCCCGAACTTGGGAAACTATCTATGGGGGACTCTAATGACTCCTCAGTATCCTGGCAGTGGGTTTAACCACAAGCCGTCAGTGGCACTAGCTATGCGTAACGGCTGTTTATGTACTGACCTCAAGGGAAGCCGATGAGCGAACTCATCCTGGAACCCTACTGAGCCTAACAGTGACAATATACATACCGTTCGTCTATGAGTATCGCATATTGGCCTAGGGGGCTGGTAACGTCAGACCCCCAATAGCGGTATAAGTCGTGTCGGAGTGAAGCCCAGAACACTCTGAGATACTACTGGAGTACCTACCAGTAAATCTCCTATCTCGGCCGAGGGTTTTGTGTAATGGCTCTGGTCGCACGCTTTTGGCGTGTCGAATGTTCAAAGTTCTAAAGTTATAACCGCGATCAGGACGGTGTCGCTTTGCAGCTAGCCGGTTGAGCACGGGTCGATCCACAGGGAGATGGTTGTATGTCCATTCGAGTTTTAGACGAGTCAATGAAGAATTTGTATATGTTTGTTCAGTTCTATCCTAAGTGTTATATGCAAGTATAAAGTTGTTAAGAAAAAGATACGAAAGTGTAAGCTAAGGAAATCCGCACTCAAGACCTTTGAGCCGAGTCTTGACCAATTGAAGCTAGAGCAATCGGCAATAACGTGGATTAGGGTACTTAAGCATAGTATTTGTGGAATCCGGCTTATTGACCCTTGTCCGTCCGTTCTTGTCTCTTGCTTTCGCCTCCGGCCAAACCGAACGCAACCGGTCGCGGTTAGGAATCACCGTTACCTTGGTAGGGTAGGGTGCCTAACGGAACGCTTGCGTAATATTTGGGCGGAGTTCAAACGAAAATAACGGGAAAAGGAAATGAGGAATGAAACCTTAACTTACAATATTGTATTTATTCTTAACAACAACATATTACAACCATTCACAAAACGAACCAAAAAGAGCAAAAGAAAAGGTAAACAAAGAAAAGAAAAGATTACAAGCAAGTAATTAAAAGTGCATGGAGTTTAAGTGCAAGAAAGTAAAGAAAGTATTAAAGTGCAAGAAAGTAAATGAGCAAGAAATGAAACTAGGAACCATAGAACCCAAAACAAGACATGGGTTCAATAACCAAATCTTAAACTTGCAAGCTCAATTAAGAGATTGCAAGATCAAGAAAAGGTAAAGAACTTATGGAGAATGAAGCACAAAAGAGAGAACATTATTGATTCCAAAATGATACAACCCCTTGAGATCAATGACCAATGCTTAAACTTGCAAGCTCACTTAAGAGGTTGCAACATCAAGTTAAGGTAGAGAGCTCAAGGGGGAAGCTAAGTAAAAAGAATGATACAAAATAACCCTCATCTTCATTTAATATCCACTCAAAAGCTCTCACAACAATTTAATGGAGGGAAGATGAAGAAGAAGAAGAAGAAGAAAACTAAAAACTAACAAAAAGAGAGCATGAAAAGAATACTATTGCTTGGCAAGTTCTGGGCAATTTATAGGCAGGAAACAGGGAACTTAGGACAACATTCTGGCACCACATGCAATTACCAAACTACCCCTAAAATAATGTCCACTGCCAAGCCTATACGGCCGCGGATCCGCGGCCTAAGCATGCTTATGCCACGGAACCGCGGCTATAAGGAGGAGATGGGCCTTCAAGTTTTGTCGTGTTCCCTGGTCTTCTGTACTCTTCAGTGTGGTATATGTTGTTTCTCAGAATCTCTTCACAATGTTTCCAGAATTTCAGCATATCAAAAAGGTGATGTGATGTGGATCTTTTGCCATGATTTCCTTGAGCTCCGCATAGATTTCTTGGATTTTGTGTTGACATTGAGCTTTGTGCATGAAAATGACATCGATTTTCTATTTTGTCCCTTAAACTGGTGTGCGGAAACACGGATAGAGAGCGGAGACCCGTGTTTTATCTGTGGTTGGCAGTAATCTGGAATTTGTAGTGTTTTTCCATGAATTTCACTGTTTAGAGCTGAGAACCAGTATCCTGCATTTAACTCGCAAACACGGCTCAAAAGTACCTACCGATAAACAAACGAGCGTAAGAATGGGCGGTATAAAATGCAATATTCTGGTATGAACAGGCTCTCCTAGACACAGCGCGATCTCACCCCCAATACCGGGAGAGACGAATCCCATGCCGATCCGCTCACTTGCCTCCATATGGCTCGGGACTGTACCCAAAAAAGACCTGTTTGCACGACTCCTTTAAACCGTGGTAGGGTAGAAATCAAAGCACAGTGGGAACTCACATGAGACAAATGACGACCTCAGGTCGATGAACTAACCTGTATACATATCACCGGGGAACTGCTATCTGAGGCTAGGTATAATACCAACTAGCAGGTTCCCGGCGAGTCCTGTCCGGTGTACTCATAACCCAATGAGCACCTGTATACATATTAGGTGATCCAACTGACACCAGTGGCTTGTGAGACCGGCCACCGTCCCTCGTCGGGATCTCGACTATATACACTAGTCTACTCCGGAGAATCGATGCCCTGTCTCGAAACCCCCACGACTAGGGACCACAATTAAGGATATGCTTATAGACCACCCAACTCTCACGTATATGATCGCTATCATACTTTTGGTAGTCAAGCAAGATCCTAAGGGCTCTATCAACGTGTAACAGTGATCAGTCACCTGAACCTGTACACGACTGATAAAGGCAAACCAGATAGCATACTATCATCTCGAGTAAGACTGTACTATCGGTATAGGTCCTCCTCAATCATTGTAATCACGTGCCTGCGATCCAATAATTGACTTTGAGGGCACTATATCCAACATCTCCGAGCCGCACGGCCTGTTTGGCCGCCGCTCTTTGGGTGAAATATCTTGGCATTTCTGCCATATAATCTCTTAGAGCTTCTTATCAACCAGATGATAGTAAGAACCTTTGGATACAGGTCAAAGGACCTCCCTTCCCGGCTATTCATCGAGCCGCGCTCCTTTTTCGGTCGCCGCTTGTCAAGCCAGGTATCTTGGCATTTATTTCATACAATGTTCTTGAACTTCTTATCAACCAAATGGTGATAAGAACCTCTGGGTATAGGTCAAATGACCTTTCTTCTCGGTTATTTATTGAGCCGTGCGTCTTGTCTGGCCGCTGCTCGTCAAGCTAGGTATCTTGGCATTTTTGCTATATAACCTCTTTGAGTTTCTTATTAACCAGATGGTGGTAAGAATCTCTGGGTACAGGTCAAAGGACCTCCTTTCCTTTGCCTTGTCCGACCGCCGCTCATCAAGCCAGGTATCTTGGCATTTCTGCTATACAATCACCTTGAGCTTGTTATCAACCAGATGGTGCTAAGAACCTCTGAGTATAAGTCAAGGACCCCCTTCTCGGCTATTCACCGAGCTGCGTTCCTTGTCCGGCCACCATTCGTCAAGCCAGGTATCTTGGCATTTCTGCCATACAATCACTTTGAGCTTCTTATCAACCAGATGGTGGTAAGAACCTCTGGGTACATGCCAAAGGACTTCCCTTCCTGGCTATTCATCGAGCCGTGTGTCTTGTCCTGCCGCCTCTCATCAAGTCAGGTATTTTGGCGTTTCTGCCCTACAATCTCCTTGAGCTTCTTATCAACCAGATGGTGATAAGAGCACCTACATTTAGGTCAAAGGACCTACTTATTTGGCTGCTCACCAAGCCGTGAGACTTACATGACTGCCACTCATCGAGTTGAACACCTTTGCATTACTGTTGCTCATCTTCTTCTTAGCATCTTTGTCTACCACATTGTGACAAGAGCCTTTATATATATATATATGAGGTCAAAGGACCTCCTATTCGATTGTTCATCGAGCCCTCAGCCTTGATATATAAGGTCGAGGTCCAGCCCATACTCACAAGAGCTCGAACATATAAAGTCGGGGCTCAGATCATCGGATTTTGGATCTGATTCGGTATAAATTGAGTATGCCCTGACAAGGGAGCTCATCGTAATTTATCCCAAGTCACCATGGATATGCTTATAAAATAAGCAAGACCTAATGATAAGACTGAGATTGATCTGAAAAGGAAACTCACAACAAAGTCCTAACTAAGCAGGTCCTACGGTAGCATATTCACATTGCGTTAACACTAAGAGAAGGCTGAGATTGATCCCAAAAGGAAACTCGCCCAAAGTCTTACCTCAATGGTCTCACAATACGATCCACGCTGTGGATATATCCTAAACGGAAACGTCCAAACATATCTGAGATCTATCCTCACGGCGCTCTCCAAAAGATCATCGTTCAGGCCTGTAGTAAAATAAAATTTATCGCGGATAAGCTACGAAGGAGCGGTATCAGGGATAATCCTATGAATATTATAAAAATACTTGTTCGGAGTTGTCCTTCAGGTCCCGCAATAACATATAACATCTGGAGTGCTCGCACTCAGGTAGTAATCTTAAAATACAAATACCACACATGCTGAACCCCAACATCTTACAGGATGAATCCAAAAAGTCAAGTGACCCAGCCTAATATTTATGTTCGAAATGACTTTAAAACCAATGTTTGTAACAACTTTAAACGAATATTCATGTCCGAAATGACTTTAAACTAATACTAAACTAATATTCATGTCTTAAACGACTTTAAAACTAATGTCCGTAAAGACTTTAAACTAATATCCATGTCCAAGATGACTTTAAACTATCACTTAACTGATATTCATGTCCTAAAAGAGTGTAAACTAAATATTTATCAGCTCAAGCATTCATTCATAAAGATTGCAAACTGGAATATAACAAACATATTCAATGAACAAAACTGAAATGAGAGATAAAACAAAATTTTATTTCCATTTCTGGACAAAAAGCTAATAAATTAAGTTTATTACAAGCTAAGAAAAAAAATGATGACAAAAATTCCTTCATAAATTAGACCATCGTAAAATGGTATTTGGCCGGGTCTTGGAAGGTTTGCATGCATTCTTTCTGAGTCGCAGTCAAGGCAGTAAGGGCCTACTGACGAGAAGACACCCTTTGAGCGAGACGACCATGCTCCATATCTACTTTAGTGAGCTCTTGCGGAATCCTAATCTCTTTCTCCTTAAGGCTCAACATCGAGCCCGTAAGCGTCTCCATGGTCCTCTGGGACTCAGCAAGTTTTGCCTGCGCCTCCTCGAGTTAAGCGTTGATCCGGTCAACAAGCTCCTGCCACTATTGAACAATATGCCGCGTGAGAATTTGATTCTCGGTTACCTGCAAGAACGCCTTGAGATTCTTCTCTTTGGCATTTCGACCAGCCTTCCTCTTAATAGCTAAAGCAGTAAAAGCGGCCTCCTCAGTGGCAGGTTCAATGGCTTGGATAGGGTAGCAGCCCGGCGCAACCAGTAGAGATCCATTAAGGTTGCTTTTATCTGGGCTCGGAGAGGACTCATGTCAATCTCCAAGTTGGCCAGAGTCGTGAGGGTGGGGCTGATATGCGTCACAAACTCGTCGGGGTTCAGCGGATTAGACCGATGCAGGAAGGCATTTATACCCATGTAAATTCCACTAAGTATGCTCCGATGGCTCTCCCGCGGGATGAACTGAGCACACGCTGGAATCTCCAGATTAGGAAGAAGCGTCATCAGTTGACCTACTTCAGCTTTCACACCTTCGTTAGCCTTGTCTATCAAGTCTACTGGGAGGATGACTGATATAACAAATAAAATGGAATCAGTCAACAAATATAAATTTCGGCTAAAGACATATCTCAAAACAATTCATACCTTCTGGTTGAATCGGCACAAGTGGCCGGATGACCTTGAGAGGGGGAGTAATCAAGAATCTCCCCAGCCTCGGCATTAGTCTCCATAAGTTCAGCAGTTTCCCCCAACGGTGCCTCAGTCTCATGGATTTCCTTGGCGGTCTCCCACCCAAGCATATCCGACGAGGACGGTTCAACCGCTAGATCAGATGGAACTGGACCTACGTCACCACCGGCCCGACAGTAGAAGTGCTTGCTGGGAGTGGAGAAACATCATCCAAGAGCCGCCCAGTACTAAGCTTCGGAACCGATGAACTTGCATCAGTGCCACTGGAACTTGGCTTGTCGACATGTGCACTAGGGACAGTGGTATCAATACCACTCAAGCCCACTCCGTCAACATGGGCGCCATAATCCACACCAGTACTGGTCCCAACACTGCTCGGACCTGGACGGCTTAAGCTTGTCTCAGCTTCAACCGCACTGGGACCTGATTCAGCATCCTCGCCCAGATTTAGCGCTCCTGTTGGCACCCTTAGCTCCTCAACAAGCGTCAATTTAGAATCTGCAATAGCCTTGGCAATATGCCGGGCCACTTGCTCTTTATGGGCTAATGAAAGCCTATTTCCTTTCTTCTTAATCCTCATTTCGGCTCGGGACAAAAGAAGAGCTGCCTGTAGCTCAGGATTTATCTCAGGCCCCGTAGATCGTGAAGGTGGATGAGAGCCCTAATAACCAAGAGACAACCATTCTGACGAAACTGACGGCGTCACGGTCACAGATCTTTCCCATGGAGCGGGGCAGGAGTCTTCTTCTTGGACTTTATAGGGGCTAAGCCTTTGCCCTTATCAGTGTTCTTAGTGATGGTGCCTGCAGAGGTACCACCTGTTCTTGCATCCCCTCCAGTCTGTTCGACTCACATCGGGAAGAAATAATAGGCTTATTATCATAAACAAAGCCTTTGCCAGCAGCCTCCTCGGCTTGCTCAACTCGAACTCGGGCACCGGCTTGTGTCAGTCTCTTACGATCTACAAATTTTAAATAAAAAAATCATTCGGTATGATCATACTCATTTGGTATACCCCTAAAAAGTTATGAAATATAAAGAGCCGACGAATACTTACGACCGGCAGGGTCGGAAGGCTCTGGCGGTGCTGAAACGACCGGCAGGGTCGGAAGGCTCTGGCGGTGTTGAAGGTGTGGATCTTCCTGAAGATTCAGGAGTCTTCATGAGGGGTGGCCTCTTCTCCCTAGCGCGCTCTTCACCCATGCCTAAAATATCGTCTAACAAAATAGACTTCCGTTACTTCGAGTCAGAGCGATGAAATGGCATCTTGGCTTTGGGAAGCGATGGCCCCTTTGAAGACCGTCCTCGGGTGACCACAACCTCTTCTGTGTTCGACCAATATTAGCCTTGCTAGAGGACGGTGTAGACCCCAGCGGCAGGTTCCCTCACTGCTCCCGAAGGTCTTACATCTGGAATACAACAATAAACATCATAATCAAATAACACATTTAATGACATGATGCAAATATAAGAAATGAAAGGGGGAGAATATATATATATATATATATATATATATATATATATATATGAGCTTCAATGGGCCCCTCATGTTGTTCGGCTTCCGCTTTAGCTTCGACTTGCTCGTATATAACCCGGGCAGTAGGAACGGCATCCGCTCCCCACCATTGAGTGGCATTTTCAAGCCTTTCATACAATACTCGCTTAGCATCACTAACATCAACACGTAACTGTTGGCATTGACACTCTTGAGCCTCAAACCTCACCTTCTCTTGATAAACTTGGTTCTGCGAAGAGATCCTGTCATAGGTTGAAAGGACACGACTGGTTTGAGCGAATTCCACTTTTTCGAGAGCAGGCTCTAAAAGACCCACCGCCTGGTGCTGCACGAACACACGAGCGTCCACGGGAACAACTCGTGGAAAGATCTCCACATCCTTATCCATCCGAATCAGCTTGGCGAGCTTAGTAGAAAAGTAGGCATGGTAATTCATTTTCAACGGCCGTAGGTAGTTGTGTGATATGATGTCACGGCGACGAGACGCGAGGATAAGAAAGAGAACGTTCCTAGGATAATACCTGAGCTCATACCAGCACTGACCTAAGAGCTCTAGACTGGGGGGTCTCGTAATGAGGGCAAACTCAACAGGGGTTTGCTGGTCTAGCCCTGACTGACACCCAAGGCGGTTCGAAAAATAAGGCTCGAGGCTCAGCTTGCCTTTACATCTATATGGAATCGGTCTATTCCTGAGGAAAGTCATGATATAGCAAACCGCTTTAAAAGGCCTAAGGCTTTTCAATTACGCCTTGTTCGCTGTAAATTCTACATCATCGCGGAAATCTCGCTCGACGTGTCTATGCTCGAACAGTCGCATGGCAGACTGCTGTAAAAAAGCGCACTAGCTAAACTAGAGAGGGGATGAATAGGATTTGTATGAAAATATCTTAGTTTTAAAACTTATAGCAATATATGAGCGATTGCACAGTTAATTTAATATCAAGCAAAACGATAAAGTAGAGTGATAAAGAAGTGCAAACTTTAACACGGTCGATTTTAGAGTGGTTCGACGCTCTCCGTTTAGTCCACTATCTAAAGGCTCTCCTGCATTTAGGACTTTCCCTTTCACCAACTCTCTTTCAGCCGGACGGAGAAACCTTTACGAACATCTCGTTTCCACGATAATGGAACATCCTTACACTTTCTTTTCACGGGTAGTGAATCACTCTTACAATATTTCGATTCTTCTATCTAAATAAGTGAGAGACAATGAAGCGCGTACAAATATTCTTTAGGGTATTTTAAAATGATTTGAGCAAGTGATGTTTGGGTCTTTGAATGAGAATAATATTGTAGTATATACAGATGACTTAGTAAAAATTTGTATTTGAGAAACATGCAAAAATCTTTCTTTGGTTTGGCCCCAACGACTATTTGATTTGGTTAAAATAAATTTCCAACGGTCGAATATAATCCCAAATATTAGCCACAATCAAATTATAAATATGCTATCCCTTTAATTAAGCATATCAAAAGAAGAAAGAGACGACGATTATATAAGATTTTGAATTAAATGGCTAAACAATATATGTGGCAAGGAAATATGGTAATATAGTGTGCTTAACATTAATTGCATAATATAGTATACTTCAACACATGAGGATAGTAACCTATGAAAGGGAAAGAAAAATCAATCATCAGATCGTGTATGCATGCATGGGCAAAAAGCATGGCCCAAATTTTGCAACCGTAAAGATGTTTGACCCACCGTGGTCAAATTGAGCATATAGACAAGTATAAGCTACATAAAAATATTGACACTGTAATGGTGTATGCAGAGATGTTTTTAGATATGTATTAAAGTAACCCTTTTATTTAATACTAAAACTTGTTGAAAATTATATTTTAGACTTTAAAAATATTTTTTCGGGATATGAAGCAATATATGAAAATCTAAGTGCATATGTTCTCAAGCTCATTAGATCCTAACCTTTTAATATTAATGTCCTTAAAAAGAAATGAATAAAAAAAATAAACCCAATGAGTCAATCATTGCCTGTTGTTGATTGTTGGCTTCAAACTCGATGTTGAAAATTTTGGTCTCGTGAAGTCCAAACAGTAATCTCCAACCTCTATTAGATTTGATATTTATAGTTTAGTCCTCCGACCTTCATTAATTATTCCATGATACACAAAAGTCCTACAAAATTGTTAGTTCAATACATGGAATGAGTTGTTTGGCAATAATCAAAACCATACCGGGTGAGTCCAACAGCGGAGCAATAGTGAGCATTGTCGGCCAAGAGTGATCCTGGAAAACTGAGGGAGTATTGGGCGCGTACATTCCTCGAATATGCGTCCCCAAGAAAGCGCGCGCGTGTGTGTGTGTATTGCATGGGATGTAAACCGCCATGAGTCCCGGCCGACTAGCACTTAAGAATGCGCATATACTTATGTGAACTTGAGCGCATACGTGCACCCCTACTGCATGCTTGATGCCTTGCGCCATCTGATAGGCCATCAAGAAAACTTCAGGCTGCATGACGAGCTCAGACGGCACAGCAAAGTAGCATAGCCAAAGTGCAATGAAGGCACTCAGGAATGTCTCCATGCTGATCTCCTTCTTCGGGCAAAGTTTACGCATGGCTTCTTCGCTGAAAGGATTCCCATTCGGTAGGTAATCCTTATTCGAAAGTGGCTCATGTCTCTTACTCGTCCCAGCAACTTCGGCTTTGCTAGATGAGCCATCTTTGTGCCCTTTCTTGGTACGCTTCATCCTACCAAGGGATATTCCTATTGGGAAAAGGACACCGGATACTCAAGAAATCGTCCGTAGGATCCATCGATCCTAAATCCAAGAAGTGCTCAATCCACAGCTTGAACCTTACCGCGCTAACCGGGTATTGAGAGCTGCCACAGGCAAAGCCGTAGTAAGCATTATACAAGTCTACACAAGAAGAATGGACGTAACGCTGGTAGCTAGGGTCTCGCCCAAACAAGAGCTCCTCGGGGGTTACACTCATCATATATTTCCCTAGCAGCCGGCTTAGCCGAAGCAACCCCAGACATCCATCAGCGTGGTGCCTATTTCACCCATCATCGAGTACACTATGTTGGTCTGGGTGTTGAAATTCTCAAGAAAGGCTCTTAAATAATCAGCAGCAGGGGCATACGAGAAAGAGCACTAGACGCTTCATAGAAGCCAGTTGAGCGGAGATTCTCATACTCATAATGCGGGATGTACTTGGCCCATTCCGCATACCCCGAAAGAAAATCGGGGACATTGTAGAATTTAAAAATTGAGGGCCAACGCTCCTGTTCTCCGCTTACCATAAGATTCTCCAACAATTCCAAATAAAAGCCCTGCGATTGCGTGTCCTAGGAGCCACAACACGAAAATAATCCTTGTAATCCCGGCGCTGCAGCAACACGCCATTATCATCCACCCGAGCAGGGTAGAAACACGTTTCGGGGCATAAATCTGGCAAATCCTTGAAAACATGAGCCTTGGTGACAATATGCACTTCATAAAGCTTAAGAATTGGTTGACGTTTGAAGAAGCCTCCCCATGTGTGGCGCCCCACTAATAGATGGTTGTGAAGCTTGGCCCTCTTCTGCAAATCAGGCTCCACCCTGCGGCAATGCGCCTCCACCATGGCCTCGTTGGGTTCATGGAGAGGGAGAGCCCCACTACGCTCTCATAGATAGGGATCGGTAGGAAGAGGCTCATCCCCAACAAGCCCGGTGTCTATCAGAGTCTCTTATTCTCCGTCTGCCCAAGCAACGGAAGCTTCATCCATCAGCCGTTCCTTTTCAGAAATAGTTCCCTCCGTCTCAGGAGCTTGCTCGGAATCGGCCTCCGTTAGATTGACCCCTCGTCATCTGAATGGTTATAGTTAACCAACTCCTCTTCCTCCACGACCTTCATAGGAGACGAGCTTCATGGGAGAGGAAGAAGCTCTAATACCCACGGAGTAGAAGACGGGAACTCTTTTCCTTGAACAGTAGCCCCTTGTACATCCATTGGAGCAGCCGCGTCATTACCCAGAGCGGGGACTGAATCGTTTTCAGCCTCTATTTGGGCGGCCCCATCATCACCTTGAATAGGAGATCCATCTCCCTTGAGAGTAGTATTTGGGTCTTGCAGAGTAGGGAAAGGAAATTCTTCACCCCGAGCAACCATTGTTTGGGTCTCCGCTTGGGAAGCCACATCTTGACCAGGATTGGTGCCAGAAGCGTTGTTGGAAGGCATTTTAACTGTACAAATTTGGAGTTCATATGTTAGCACATAATCGAAACTCGCATACGCAAAACGCACAAGAGAATTTTGTCTAAAAGCCTATAAACCCTATTTAAATCAAAGTTAAAGGGATTTCCAACATTAATTAAACCCACTAACAAAGGAGATAATTTATTTTGACATTTATGTTAACACTTAACAAAATCTAGCTATGTATTAGACCTAAAATTGGGTCTCGACCAAGTAAAACTTGGTCGGAAGGGATCGGACAAAGACTCCCATCAAAAGGCTCCTGGATCACAAAGCGATCCTACAAGACTTAGCCAAATTTGGCTAAGTTTGGACCCAAAAACATGAGGTCTCGACCAAGTAAAACTTGGTCAGGAGGAGTCCTAAGGCCTGCAGATCAAAAGCCTATGCCGGGAAGCCTGCCAAAGCTATCGGGAGGCCTCCCGAGGAAAGGGGCCCTCTTCAAGGCACTTGCACATGAAATTTCAAAGAAATTTCGACATAATCCCTTTTGCATTTGGCTATTTTCCAAAGAACTAGGGGAAAACCCCAATTCTTATAAGAACTAGGAAAAAATCATAATTCCATGAAAAGAAATAGCTAGTCATTATTTCCATGGAGTAAGAATAAGGATTTCTCTTTCTTGATTCTGGCTAGATGAACCTATAAAGGTTTGTCACCCCTGCCGAATCGATCTCAAAAGAGATCAATGGAGGGTTGCCAGAGAAGCCTAAAAGGCTAATCTTTGTTCAAAAGAAGTCCATGAAGCCCACCTTGATGACGACGACAGTGGCGGTAGATCTCAAAGAGATCAAAGAAAATGATGATCTTCGAAGAAAAAGAGAAACCCTAAAGAATTCTTTCGAATTCTCTCGCTGCAGAGGAAAATAGAAACTCAATGAGTTTCTCTTTCCTTCCCCCCGGTTTAAATATGAGGAGGCGAAAGGGTGATCCAGCAATGGCTGGAGCACCGCCATGTGTACTCACATAGCCTTCATGTGCCTGTGCTTGGCCCAACAAATGCTTGGGCCGGTAGGCCTGAACTAGAAATCTACTTCCTGTTTATATATATATATATATATATATATATATATATATATATATAAAATTAAAAAAATCATCAATCAATCAACACAAAAATAGAACAAAATTTTATTTTATTCATTCGCTCATCAAATTACATCTCATGGAGATAGGGCTACACAAGTTTGTTATTCCACTCGACCAACTGGGATTCAACTTTGGCCGCAATCTCAAAATGTTTCTCTTCCTTATGCGACTGGTTCCGCCTATTGGCACCGCACCCGCCGGCAAATGCCGACACGATAGCCCGTTGAACGTAGATGCAATTTAGAAGTCTAAAGGAATGGTCCTGAACTCGGAGACTAACCAAACTCGCTGCATAGACCGATGTTACTTTGTCCTTGGCATCATCCAAGTCACGAAGGGTCATGATGGTAAGGATGTCCGGAATGGCATCAAGGATCGCCAGAAAAATTACATGAAGAAGAGGGGAGCACAAACCAAGGGCCAATCCCACATGCCTCTCCAGACGAGTCACAAAGGCTTCACATTAATCGTCGTCGTAGCTGACATACAAAAAGGCGAGCGGCGGTCGAAGGCCGATCTCTCTTAAAGGAATTATTCGGGGATTATGAGCCATTTCTCTCACTCTATCTTTATCTCTTGCTAGAAGAATGATGTGAAGGAAAGGGAAACCTTTTCCCCTCAATTTATGGTAGAGAAGGCCACTTAATGGTGACCCTTGGAAACCGGCATGCAATTTATTGCATGCAAGAGTGGACTTTCAAAATATTGACTAAAAGAAACTATAGAATTCTCTTTGAATTCTTTCTAAAAGCCCTAGGCCGGTGGGCTTGAACTAGAAAATCTAGTTCAGAATATTTTTAACAACAATAAGATATGCACCAAATCGTGCATATCCATTGTTGAGGGGCATTATTAGAGTTAAAATTTTAATTCTCAAATATTAAAAATACTTATATAAGTATTTTTATAAAATACATCTCAGTAATCAAGTTTTGATCAAAATATGATCAAGAGTAGGCCAAAAGCTTGTTCATCACTGGTGGAACCCCTGTCTAAGGAGGCCCCCCTTAATACAACACAAAAATGAGTTGTTTCGTGGCATCTCTTATGTTGGATATAGCGCCCTCAAGGTGTTCCCCTCCGAACGGCGGCCTAGACTTTGCGTCTCGCCTGAGATTCGGGGCAGATGCTATATGGTTTTATCCGTCTACCTCTCCGAAGATGCCAAGTTGATTTATGGCGCCGTATATCGGAGGTTTAGACGGATGCGGCCGATGTA
Organism: Agapanthus africanus; assembly: GCA_030015575.1. NCBI lineage: Eukaryota > Viridiplantae > Streptophyta > Magnoliopsida > Asparagales > Amaryllidaceae > Agapanthus > Agapanthus africanus. The sequence continues at coordinate 133,461,186 of CM057344.1, read as the reverse complement.
GCAGACTTCGTCAGATTCCCCCTCAGGGTGAGGGGTTTTTGATTGTGGGGACGCTCTTCCCTGCAGGCGCAAGCCCCTGCAGTTAATTACGCTACCGCATCGCGGCAACAACTTTCTCCTTCTCCAGAATTTCACTTCGTGTCGTGTGTGTTCGTTTTATTTGTGGTTGCCCGTGGATTGTATACGGAGACTGAGTAATGCCGTCGCCCGTAGGACGTGGATTAGTCCAAATCCGTATTTACTTAGATTTGGGTTTGGTGTTTTTAGTTTAAGGATACGTTAGCCGCATTTGAGACTAAGATCAACTTAAACGTTCGTTAAGGATACGTTAGTCTGATTTGAGACTAAGATCAACTTAACGGGATCGTCTAGATCCATTTCCAGTTTAAGGACGTAGTGGTCCATTTAATATATGGCCGTCGGGACCCGTCACCTCTCTGACGACGTTGAAGAATTACAACGACATGTGTCAGAGGAGTTCGGAGATGTACCCTTGAACCAAAGTTGATTTGGGGTTTTACCATTCATTTAAATGTCTAAGGATGCGTTAGCCGTATTTGGGGCTAAGATCAACTTAAACGGGACCGTTTAGATCCGGCAAAAGAGCATTTGGAGGCTCTATCGTTCCAGTTTAGGGACGTAGTGGTCCATTTTCCAGTTTAGGGACGTGGTGGTCCGATATTAGTTTAGGGACGTCTCGGTCCGATATTAGTTTAGGGACGTCTCGGTCCACGAGTTTGAGGACCCCGCAGTCCATATGGGTGTGTGGTCGTTAGGACCCGTCACCTCTTTGACGTCGTTGAGGAATTACAACGATGGATGTCAAAGGAGTTCGGAGATGTACCCTCGAACCGGATGTAGATTGATTTAGGAGAGCCATTTTGCTCAGTCAATTTAATTTAAGGACTTATGGCCATGATTGGGCTAAGTCCAGTTGAAAATATCCAACATTTATTTGCTTTTGCATTGCATTTATTTTTATTTTTATTTGAGCTTTGACCAAAAAAAAAAAAGATGCAGAGCATCAATTTGTTTTGGGCTCTGCCTTTTATAAATGATGCAAAGCATCAATTTCATTTGGGCTCTGCCCTTCTTATTGCTTTGCAATTTATTTTGGCCTGCTAGGTCTTTTTGATTTGGGCCTGGCCCTTCAAGTAATGCATTGCATTTGTGCAAAGCACCAAGAATCTTTTAGATTCAAGAACAGAAGTGCAAAGCACTTTTTATCCCTTGATCTAAATTTGGATCAAAGAAAAACAAGTTTTTCCTTGTTTCAGAGAACCAAAGGTTCATAGCAAGTACAAGGCACTATTTTTATTATTTTTATTTATTTATTTATTTGTTGAAGATCACTGATCTTGTTCTTAGATCAATGATCTATTCCTAAGAGAATTTTCTCTTGTTTTAAAGGTTTTTACCTTCTTTTTTGTGTTCTCAAGGAGTTCTCAAGAGTTTTCTTCTCTCTTCTTTTTTTTCTTTCTAAAACCAGATGTCTATATTTGAAATGAGGTCTGGGGTCCTTTTTATAGTGCTCAAAAATTAGTTAAATTTGTTTAAAAAATCTTTTTCTGAGTGATTTGGGGAATTTTCCCCACCGTTGGATCTTTGATCCAAAGGCCCCTGTTTTACAGAAGAAATCTTCTTGTTTTAACAAGAACAGAAAAAAATTTCCTTAAATCTTCATTCTGTTTTTTTGCGCAACTCCCCAGCGCGTGACACGTGTCGCGCAGTGAAACGCTTGCGCAACTGAGCTTGCGCAACTGCGCGGACACGTGTCGAGCAGTGAAGCGCTTGCGCAGCAGCGCTTGCGCAACTGCGCGGACACGTGTCGCGCAGCTGTGCGCTTGCGCAGCAGCGCTTGCGCAACTGCGCGGACACGTGGCGCGTTGCGGTGTACTTGCGCAGTTGTGTGTACTTGCGCAGTTGTGCTTACGCAACTGCGCAGACACGTGTCACGCAGCGATGTGCTTGCGCAGTTGTGTATGCGCAACTGCGCAGACACGTGTCACGCAGCGCAGCGCTTGCGCAACTGAGCGTTGCTTATGTTTTTTAAAGAGCCTTGCTCTGATTGGACGCACTGCCTTGGGCGTTGTGCTGCCGTGTCAACTTCTGACACGTGGCGCGTTGCGCGCAACGCATGGGATCTGAAGCGTTGCTTCAAAATTTGAATTTTTGAAATTCTAACAGAGCCTTGCTCTGATTAGGGGAACAAATTCCCCCCCACCGTTGCGCTCACGTGGCGCGCACGTGATTGCAGCGGTGGCAAGATCCTGGCCGTAGGATCAAGGGGGTCAGTTGAAAGGGCGCAGGCGCCTATAAATAGGACCCTTGGTCCTTAGTAATTCTTTACCATTTTCAAGAATTTGAATTTCAGAGCCTTGCTCTTGCTTAGGAACTTTCAGAGCCTTGCTCTTGTACTTTCCCAAGAACTTCAAAGTTCAGAACTTAGAGTTACTCTAGGTAAAAAAAATTTAAATTAAAATAAATTAAATTAACAGAGCCTTGCTCTTATAGATCTTTGATCTAAAGAAAACCCTTTTGGGGTTTCATCAACAGAGCCTTGCTCTCAAAAACTTACAGATTTACAGAGATCTGGTCAATGGGTTCTAACCCATGAACAGAGCTTTGCTCTTGGATCAAATGAATTTTTTTTTAATTTAATTTAATTTTTTTTTTTTAAGTTTTCATGGATTTTTCAAGATTCCAAAATTCTAATTTTTCTAAGTGTTAAGAAAATAAAATTGATTGATCTTTCCATTATTACCACAGGGCTATGCTCTTTTAAGGAATCTTGTTCTCCTGAGACCAGAGTTTGACAAATGTCACTCTGCGACAGAGCTTTGCTCTAAAAGAGGAGATTTTCTCCATGTCTCTAGGGATTTCCCCTCAATGAGGATATTCTCTTGGGGTCTTTTTCATTAACTGACAGTCTCATCCAATGATGGGACTGTCTTATCAAACTATGTGCGTCATCTAGATTTTGTGGGTCCCCCTTTGGTCCCCTACCCACTGCATTGCAGCGTGATATAAGATTTTAAAATGTGAAGCATTGGAACACTAACGGTTATTATTTTTTTTTTTTGCTTTTTCTACAGGAAACATGTCTGAAGATTTGTCTTTCCCTTTCGTCCGCTCGGAAGGAGGGTTCCCCCATTCGCCAGTAGACCGGGTGGCATTTGCTTTGATTAAAGACCATGATCCCAAGTGCAAGAAACTCCACCTGTGGGGAAGGTGGTACAACCAAATCATCCAAGGCCGTCGCAGCTTCAGCTCTGCTTCGCCCTCTGAGCCCATAGTTACGATCCCTTATGCGGACAAGCCTCCGGTGAAGTATGCCGTGGAGGTTAAAAATTGGAATTCCGACGACCTCCTCCAGCCTGCAATCGGTGCCATCCCAGTGCAGCCGCCGCCTGCGATAGACATCTTGGGGAGGCGAATCTGTCAGGGTGAAGCACGCCCTTGGGGACAGGCTTATAATATTGGACTGATCCCGCGACCGCTTGCCGGATATTTGCAATGGGCCCGCTACGTCTTAGCGGTGAAAAAGGCTCACCTGACGACGATTGGTTTATACTCGGCCGTCTACGTTTCGCTTTTCGAGTATCCCTCTCCTCCAACGTGGTGGATAAAGGCCTTTATTGAACAGTGGAATATCCCCACCCACACCTTCTTGATAGCGGATAGGGAAGTCTCCATATCTTTGGAAGAATTTGCTGAGATTTCAGGTCTACCAATGAGGGGGGAGCACTACGAGGAGCTGCTTCCTCCTGACGAGTACGTCTTTGCCACCAAGCAGCTGGTATTTGACTTAACTCCGGAGAATGCCATCCAGCATCAGCATCCAGGCTTGGTGAAGGTGTTGGAGATTTATGAGGAAGTCCATTTGGAATCGGGCGACCGGGGCGTCAGTTTCGCGGATATTATTGCTCGCTTTATTCGCCCGGAGTTCCTATCAGAGCAGAACGAGAAGTTCGCTCAGCTTGTTGACCCCTTTGGTTTCGGCTTGGACCGCCGACCTACATCGGAAAATGACCAGCGGGATTTTTATCTCCCCGGTACTGCCAGCGTCCCTTTCTCAGAGATCGCCGTTCCTGGCATGGACGAGGAGACTTTTTTCATAGGGTTCTTGGGTTTATGGCTATGCAGCTTCGCGCTCCCCATGCATCCACGCCTTATGCGGCCCTCTGTCTTTTACCCGGCGCATCGAATGGCGGCTGGTTTGCAGTTATCAGTAGGGATCGCCGGGCTGGCTTACCTTTACAATGGACTTAGTGTAGCGGCGGACGCTAGTGAGCCTGGGGTACAGCCTGCTAACTTCCCAATGCATTATTTCACTTCTTGGATGGAGATGCACGTGCAAGGGGTGTTTGGTACCCATAAGACTCCTCCATTCTTTGAAAGATGCAGACTTCCGAGAGTCATGCGATTGATCGGGGCTTCAATTGTGGTTGCATCCTCGCGGGATTCTAGGGGACTGCTCCTACGTCCACATCTGGTCGGAGCGAAGATTTCTTTTGTGGATAAGGTCATCACTATAGGCTCAGAGACCACTAAGTCAGTGGTGCCACTACATGATGAATTTAAGGGCGGGGCTTCTGTACTGAAGGCTCGGGAAATCCTCCACCTCTACTCCATTCGTCCGGGCTACCTAGTGTTTAGGCAGAATGAGACAGCTCTCTTTATGAGGTATAACCCGCATCGATTTGCCCGTCAATCGAGTTATAACCAAGGGATCCCGATGGAAGCTTTTCTGGAAACGCCCGTGGCCAACCAAGAGGGGATAAGGAATGTGATGCATCATTTCATCCGGCTTAATACAGGTTCCTATTTTTTTTATCAGTGAACCTAGCTGTGCCCCTAAAATACTCCATCCATATGTATCCTGGTACGCGCATGCTATGGGCCCAATCATCTTAACAGAGAAGTGCATGCTGGTTGACCGTAGGGGTGCGTCTCCTGGCGGTGATCGCAAGGCTCCCTTGCAGCCAAGGCTCCAGGTCACCCTCCCGATAAAAGGTGTCGGAGTTGACCGACCACGCGTGTTGAGCCCCCCGCGTGGATTGCCGCTGCCTACCATGGTGGATGCACCACCGGCGCCCCGTGCTCCCACAAAGACGGTTAATGTGGTATCGCCAGGGTCCGGCGTAGGAGCAGATGTCGGGACCCGCCGCCCTAAAGTAACTGCCAAGCGCAAATCTGCTCCGGGTGGATCTAAAGCTGGTGGGCAGAAGAAGAAGAAGTCCACCCTTTCCCTCGATGCGATCCTCAGCTTAAAGCCTGCGGCTCCTCCCACCGAAGCCATATGTGAATATGGCAGCAATGAGGGTTTCTTGGTAGACCCTGCGGACACCAATTTGGCTGCCGCCATTGCAGCTTCAAAGCGATCGACGAGGCTCGAAACGATGTTAAGCAAACTTGCTGAGTCCGGTAATCATTAGACGCTCTATTTGTTATTTTATTGCACTTTTTATTATTATGTTTAACTAATATTTGCTCCATTTTCAACAGGTGTCTCGACTGAAGAGGCTATTGCTGCCTCCCTGAAAACCTTCCAGGAGGAGGAGGAGAAGCGTGCCCTAGCAGGCGTTGGTATGTTTCACCCCTTTCTCTTTTATAAGGAAAGCTTGTCGTCTTTTTCTGATGGTTAACCTAACCCTCTTTTGTTTCTTTGCAGGGGTTGTATCAATTGATGCGGGGATCCCTCCCGAGCCCGTTGCTGAAGTCCCGGCTTTGTCGAAATTGCCGCAAGAGCCTCGGCTTGACAAAACGACGAGGGATGCCCTGAAAGATCTGGAGGCATCCCTATTCACGGACGAAGAAGCCTCGCTCAAAGAAGCCCTAGTAGCATCCGCCTCAACGGCCCGGGAGGAGCGAAAGCGGTTAAGACGCGAAGCGGAGGCCCGCAGAGCTGCTTTGGCCACGGGAGCGGGCCCTAGCACTATTCCTCATGCCGACACTCCTTCTGAAGAGGCCCCTGCCGCCCTGTCTACTGCTCATAGGCGAGTGGCGCGCGCAGCCCGGAGTGCAAACGATAAATCCTCTTCAGTTAACATTTCTTTCCGAACCTCGTTGTAAGAATTATAAAGCCATTGGCTCATATGCATTCCATCTTGCAGGGCCAAGTCCGACTGAGGGGGAGGCGGAGATAGTCGAACCTCGGGGAGCGGAGGAAGCGGTACTTGCCGAGCCCGAGCCGACAGTGAGCAACGTCATCGGGGCCACGGGGCCTGAAACAGAGGTTGAGGGGTCCGCCGCCGAGAGGGTCATTGATGCCGCCCCTGAAGTGGCGGCAGATGAGATGATTGTCTTAACCGAACCGAGGGCAGTAGAGGGCGAGGCGCTTGAGGCTGGAGATGTCACGGTGCCGATGGATGAGACAACCGCGACCGCAGGACCCGAGGGAGTATCGGGTGAGGCGGCCACGATTCCTGAAGAGGAGCCAAACGCTCTTTCCCAGGAATCTGGTAATACTCCAATCATAGCCCTCCCCGCGTATGGTTCCTTGCCGTCTCCAGGGCTCACGAGCACAACAACGGTTCCCATCGAGTCGGGTGATGAGGCTACGGGCGGTGGTCTCATGTCAATGGAGGAGGGGATTGCTTCAGTTTCGGCTGGCAGCTCGTCGGTTAAATTTTGAGTCACCAGCGTTCCCCTCTTTTTTATATATCTTGCGATCTCTTCTAACAAGCTTGTCTTTGCAGGTGCGGCCAGTGCCGACGCTCCATTGCTCGAGGGAGCACCGTCGACTACTGCTTTGGCGGTGGTCACCTCCCCGCCTTCCCTTGTACCATCGCGGATATTGGAAGGTATGGATTTACAACTCATGCATTAATCTTTCGAAAATGTAGCTTTTGTACTAACGTTATCCCATTATGCCCTTGCAGGAGTGCTCTTTGATCATTTATATCAAGTGTTGCTCCCACACTTCTCTTTCCCATCCGAACTCGCTTCTCCCTCTAGTGGCGCCGGTGAGTATACTTTCACTATAATGTCTTTATTTGCCTCCTTTTTCTAGCAATGGGATAATTTCTGACTTTTCCTTTTCTTTATTGCAGTGCCACACATCGAAGGAGGGGATGCAAGACCTGCCGCGCTACCGGCCCTTCCGGCTTTGCCGTCCGTTGCAGCTGGTATAGTAAATTTCCTTTTTGGTAACCCTTCAACATCTCTTGAACCATCGTTTGACCATGTTTTGTTTTGCAGCTATTGTTCCGGCTCCGGTCCCTTTTGAGTCTCGCGTCCTTTCACCGGCAGGCCCTTTCTTGAAACGCCCATCTTCAAAGGGTGCTGTGATGAGTTTGGGCATGCTGAGCGGGTACATCGAAGAGCTCAACATGGACGCTCTCCCTTCTGCCGTAGATTTCGCTGTGGAGGTTAACCCGATGTTGGCGGCACTCATAAATTTTCATAACGAAGGCGTCGTCGAATCTTGGGTTAGTCACTGCAGGGGGATTGAGGCATGTCTATATCGGCTGGAGTCGACGCGCCCTTCTCCCGAAGTTTTAGCCCTGAGCACCCAACGAACAACTTGGCTCGAGCAAAGCACTTCTCACTTCCGCCATTTGGAGCAAGAAGCAGCTTTAAAGCTAAGGGAATGCCAAAAGACCTCGAACGAAACGGCCAAACTGCGCGCTGAGGTTGAAGCAAATGCTACCCAAGTGAAGACTATCTTTGAGGGTCTCTTGGAGTGCATCTCCCATGGGCTAAACTTGAAGCGGAAGCTCGACGTAGCTGAGCGCAATACCCCAGGTCGGGAAGCTTCTTATCAGATCGTCAGGGTGCAGCTTGCGTCTGTCTTGCAGCAACGAGCCCAAGTGGAGGCAGAGCTGGCGGTGGTAGCCGATCAAGAGAAGGCGTGGAAGGAAGTATGCGAGCAATTGCTAAATCTATGCAAGACGCTTCCTTCCCAGTAATTCTCCTTGTATCATTTGTACTTGTAAAATATATGTATATTTTTTTATTCTTTAGTACAATGTATCCTGTACCCGATCAATACTTATGAATAAAAGATACACATTTTGTAATGTCCTGTGTCATTTCTTCGCCTTTTTCATTCTTTTCAGCATGATATCTTTAATGCACCTTATTGGCAGACAACTTTATTTTTCCCAGAGATAACGATGGCTTAGACTGCGGTTTTAGATCCGCTGCCTAAGACTTTTCAACTCTATGAGCCGTGAGGGTTTCATAGAGACTTTTCTCCCTGCGGATCGAGAGGATCTCGTAGGCGGATTTTCTCCTTAGGAATCGTGAGGATTCCTAAGTGTGGTTTTCTCTTACAAGTCGTAAGGATCCTGCAAGAGAATTTTTCCCTCTCACGAGTCGAGAGGATTCGTAAGCGGTTGTTTCCCTCCTCGTCGAAATTCGACTTCGGAGAGTGAGACCCGTGAATAGTATGCAAGAGACCATTTTGGATTGACTTGCAGGGCCCCATTGCTCAAGAAGCAAGCTTTTCAATCCTTACTTCTTGAGACCTCATCTTGCAAATTAAGAAGTAAGTTCAATTTGTTGAAGAAATCCCTTTTCTGAAAGATTTAGCGGGATTTCCCCCACCGTCGGATCTTTGATCCAAGGGCTTCTGTTTTACAGAAGATAATCTTCTTGTTTTAACAATAACAGAAAAGATTTCTTCAGAATCTTAATTTTTTTTAGCGCAAATGCTCCAGGGTATGACATGTGTCGCACAGCGCACAGTGCAGCGCAACTGCGCTAGCGCATCTGCGCCGACACGTGTCACGCAGCACACGGCGCATACGCCGCTGAAGCGTTGCTTCCTTTAGTTTTGCTTGAAATAGAGCTTTGCTTTGATTGGGTGTGCTGTTTTGGGCGTTGCGCTGATGCGTCTGCGTCAGACACGTGGCGTATTGCGCAGCGCAAATAATCTGAAGCGTCGCTTCATTAAATTAATTTTCAAGATAGAGGTTTGCTCTGATTGGGGGAAGACGAAGCGTTGCTTCATCTCCCGCCTCGGAATTTGAACAGAAGTTCGCTCCGATTAGGGTAAACTGCCGTGACAACTCTTGGAAGTCGAAGAGGCACTTGATGCCTATAAATAGGACCTTTGGTCCCCCCCAGATACTTATCATCTTTCCGATTTCTATTTTCGAAGACTTCAGAGCTTTGTTCTTGCCTTCAAGAACTCCGGTGCCTTGCTCCTCCTTTTTTTTTTCCAAAGTTTTTAGGAAAACTTTAGGTAAAATCGATTCTTAGATTAATCTTAACCAGCAGAGCTTTCATCCAGGGGAATTTATCCTTGAACATAGTTTCGCTCTCTAGGAATTTAGTCCTCTATGTATATTATTGCTTTTCTATTGCTGATCTTCCTGTAATATTTCCTCCAGGCATAATGGCGGCGGTGCATCTATACAGTTTGCACGAGTTTATTACCTACGACGATATCCGCGCTCAGGGTCGTCAACAAAACCAGGAGTTTACAGACGCTGAATGTGCAAAAGTCATGGGTCGTCTGAACGCAAGCGGTGATTGGCCGTTGCCTCGTCGTTCGGCCCTTTTGAAAGTCGTGTTGGGAGCCATATGGAGAGCACTTCCGGGTCTTCATGAGGCCTTACCGCTCAACGCGCTGGATGATGCCGAAGACAAGGTGCATTCAGTGTACCTGACAGGGCTGATTTCAAAGAAACGACGGAACAGCCTTATTGACATCCTACACCAAGTCTTCCAGCAGACGACGATAGTTGCTGCTTATCAAAGGCCAGGAGGGCTCGCCGATGATCTCGATACAGAGGAGCGAGAAAGACTGCGCATAAGAATAATTAGAAAGGCCAGAAGAACTCTGGATGGCCTTACTTTTGATTTCCTCAATCCGTGCCCCGGATCTGAGGTTATACCGTTGTAATAATTTGAATAATGTTTCTTATGCTTGTAAAAGAAATTTTTTTAGCAGTATGAATGGAAACCCTTCCCTTTTCTATTTCAGCTTGTCTTATTTCTCGCCCTGAGTCTTCTGCCCATGCATAAATGAATGCGTCACGCACGCCAGATCAAATATAGACCGGATATTCTTTTTGTCATCTTCTTTTTTTTTTTTTATTGTCAGCAGGCTGTCTTAATAACCATGGTTGATGGATGTCTAAAACGAGTATTCCGACTTCCTTAGGAAATAGCGATGGCTTAGGCCGCAGGTTCTGGTCTGCTGCCTAAGATTTTTCAACTCTATGAGCCGTGAGGGTCTCATAGAGGCTTTTCTCCCTACGGATCGAGAGGATCTCATAGGCGGATTTTCTCCTTAGGAATCGTGAGGATTCCTAAGTGTGGTTTTCTCTTATAAGTCATAAGGATCCTATAAGAGAATTTTCCCTCTTACGAGTCGAGAGAATTCGTAAGCGGTTGTTTCCCTCCTCGTCGAAATTCGACTTCGGAGAGTGAGACCCGTGAATAGTATGCAAGAGACCAGTTTGGATTGACTTGCAGGGCCCCATTGCTCAAAAAGCAAGCTTTTCAATCCTTGCTGTCTGAGACTTCTTCTTACAAATTGAGACGAATCGGGAATTTGCTCGCGGAGAGGGTAATGGCTCTGCGAGTTGACACGAGTCAAGAGGCTCTCGTCACGGAGTGTTTGTATCCGTGAGTCGAGGAGTTTGCTAGGGATTATTTGTTTCCCAAGCGCCAAGGATTATTTGTTTCCTTGGGGTTTGAAACGAGTCGAGGATTTCCACAGAGGCGCTGGTGGCTCTGCGGGTCGACGCGGATCAGGAGGCTCTCGTCAAGGAGTGTTTGTATCCGTGAGTCGAGGAGTTTGCTAAGGATTATTTGTTTCCCAAGCGCCAAGGATTATTTGTTTCCTTGGGGTTTGAAACGAGTCGAGAATTCCCACGGGGGCACTGGTGGCTCTGCGGGTCGACGCGGATCAGGAGGCTCTCGTCAAAGAGTGTTTGTATCCGTGAATCGAGGAGTTTGCTAGGGATTATTTGTTTCCCAAGCGCCAAGGATTATTTGTTTCCTTGGGGTTTGAAACGAGTCAAGGGTTCCCACGGGGGCTCTGGTGGCTCTGCGGATCGACGCGGATCAGGTGGCTCTCGTCAAGGAGTGTTTGTATCCGTGAGTCAAGCAATTTGCTAGGGATTATTTGTTTCCCAACCGCCAAGGATTAGGGGTTTGAAACGAGTCGAGAATTCCCACGGGGGCACTGGTGGCTCTGCGGGTCGACGCGGATCAGGAGGCTCTCGTCAAGGAGTGTTTGTATCCGTGAGTCGAGGAGTTTGCTAAGGATTATTTGTTTCCCAAGCGCCAAGGATTATTTGTTTCCTTGGGGTTTGAAACGAGTTGAAGGTTCCCACGGGAGCTCTGGTGGCTCTGCGGATCGACGCGGATCAGGAGGCTTTCGTCAAGGAGTGTTTGTATCCGTGAGTCGAGGAATTTGCTAGGGATTATTTGTTTCCCAAGCGCTAAGGATTATTTGTTTCCTTGGGGTTTGAAACGAGTCGAGGATTTCCACGGGGGCACTGGTGGCTCTGCGGGTCGACGCGGATCAGGAGGCTCTCGTCAAGGAGTGTTTGTATCCGTGAGTCGAGGAGTTTGCTAGGGATTATTTGTTTCCCAAGCGCCAAGGATTATTTGTTTCCTTGGGGTTTGAAACGAGTCGAGGATTTCCACAGAGGCGCTGGTGGCTCTGCGGATCGACGCGGATCAGAAGGCTCTCGTCAAGGAGTGTTTGTATCCGTGAGTCGAGGAATTTGTTGGGAGGGTATGGTTCCCTCTTTGTTTATGCCCTTGAATTGTATACAGGGATCGATGTGATCTTAACTGTGGGGCAAAAAGTTTCATTCTTTCATTTTTTTTCTTTCCGCGATGCTCTATCATTTCAGCTTTTATATCGCGAAGGTCGCGATTGCCCAATCATTTCGGCTATTTTTCGCGGTGCCCAATCATTTTGGCTGTTTATTTTATTTTTACTCGCTGCTTTTTATTACGAGTTGCCTAATCATTTCGGCTATTTCGCATGCATACATTTTACTTGCTGCTTTTTATTGCAAGTTGCCCTATCATTTCGGCTATTTCGTATGCATGTGCGGCCTACTGGCTTTTCGCCGTAAACCAGAAGTTGGACACCAATTTTGGCATCAGCACCGCTACAACTGGGATATTGCCAGGAGCGAATCATCATTTGCTTCTGTTGTTGTCGAACAAAGGAGGCTTAGCGACCAGGGTTAAGGTCCTGTCGACTAAGGCTTTTGACTTCATGAGCCGTAAGGGTCTCACAAAGGTATTTCTCCGTACAAGTCGTGAGGATCTTATAGGCGTATTTTCTCCTTAGGAATCGTGAGGGTTCCTAAGTGTTTTGTTCCTCTGTATGTCGTAAGGATCCTACAGGAGGGTTTTCTCCTTGTAAGTCGAGAGGATTTACAAGGGTTGTTTACCGTATGGACATATTCCTAGTCTCAGATGGGACTTAGTTAGGGAAATGTTTATTCGTGCCCGTGGATTGTATACAAGGGTCAGTGCTGAGCCACTTGTAGGGCAATATCAAAAGTTGTGGGGGTTGCTTAAGCACAGGTTTAGATCTCTGTAACTTAAGACTTTCAAATCTTACGAGCCGTGAGGGTCCCATAAGAGCGTTCTCCTTACGAGTCGTGAGGATCTCGCAAGTATATTTTCTCCTTAGGGATCGTGTGGATTCCTAAGTGTGTTGTTCCCTTGTGAATCGTAAGGATCTCACGCGGGTGGTTTCTCCTTATAGGGTCGAGAGGACCCTACAAGTGTTTCTTAACGAGGTTGCGCCCTTTCGGGTTTTCACAAACACTCGCCGGTAGTCCTGCTGTTTTTACTCACGGAGCCCTCTAGGGTTTTCATCCGTGTCCGTTTTGCTTATGGACATACCGTTTTTTTTTTATATTCTTTTTATTATTTTTTTTATCTTTTTTTTCACGAGGTCGCGCCCTTTCGGGTTTTCACGAACACTCGCCGGTAGCCCTGCTGTTTTTACTCACGGAGCCCTTTCGGGTTTTCATCCGTGCCCTTTTGCTTATGGACATACCCTTTTTTTTAATTTTATTTTTATATGTTTTTTTTTTTTATATCTCGTCAGCCTAAAAGATGCTGCGGTGGTAGTTTAAAGACGTTTCGGTCTGCTATTAGTTTAAGGACATTTCGGTCCGCTATTAGTTTAAGGACATTTCGGTCCGACATTGAGAGGTTGGCTACTGCTTATCAAACTTGAGCTTAGGAAGATAGCGAGCGGATATGGTCGTCGTCATCTATCATTGACCCAGGCTGTGGCTCATTAAGCATAGTATTTCTTCAGGAAGCGACCGTTTAACGGCCTGAAAGGCCTTTCACCGTGCATGTCCATGAGTAGATAGGCCCCATCCTGGTAAACTTTGTCTATGATGTACGGGCCTTCATAGTTTGGCTCAAATTTTTCCCGCTTGGCGCGATTGGGGATCATAGGCCTTTTGACCACTAGCACGAGTTCGCCTTGGTGGAATGTCCTCGGTCGGGTCAATCTTTCGTATGAACGCGTCATCTTTGCTTTATAAGCTTCCAGATTTTTTTGTGCTATGAGCCTAGTTTCATCAAGGGCGTCAAGCTCCTCAAGCCGAAGGTGAGCATTTTCTTCGTCCGTTAGCTCGTGGTGAACTGCCAGTCGTAGAGAGGGTAACTCTATCTCGAGAGGGAGTACTGCTTCCGTACCGAACACCAACGCGTATGGCGTTGTGTTTGTGGCTGTCTTGAACGTGGTTCGATACGCCCAAAGAGCTTCTTGCAGTCTCTCATGCCAGTCTTTCTTATTTCGGGACACTGTTTTCTTTATAATTTTCGTCAAGGTCTTGTTGAAGGCCTCAGCGAGACCGTTAGCTCGTGGATTATAGACTGAGGAATATCTCCAGTCTATGTTATGCTGCTGTGCGAAGCGGCTGATTTTATGACTTCGATAGGCTGGTCCGTTATCGGAGATGATCCGCCTCGGAGTTCCAAACCGATATATGACGTGCGTTTTGAAGAAATGGAGGATATTCTCCGTCTTCACTTCTCTCAATGGTACTGCTTCTGCCCACTTAGAGAAGTAGTCAGTCGTCGCTAGGATGAAACGATGTCCTTTAGACGATGCTGGTTCGATGGGGCCGACTATATCAGTCCCCCACATTTCGAATGGCCAGCTAGCTACCGTTGGATGCAACGGATTTGGGTGCTGGTGGATGAAGTCCCCATGAATCTGGCATGAGTGACATTGCTTCGCATATTCGATGCAGTCTTGAATCATCGTGGGCCAGTAATAGCCCATCCGTTTGATCTTCAACTTCATCTTTGGACCTGCTTGGTGAGAACCGCAGATTCCGTCATGAACCTCCTGAACGACTCTTTCCGATTCGTCCGGTCCTAAGCATCTCAGCCACAGAGAATCGAATGACCTCTTGTATAGAGTATCATTGACGAAGGCAAAAGACAGAGCTCGTTTTATGAGTTGATGTCTTGCGGACGCATCTTCGGGCATTTGGTGGGACTTGAAGTAGTCTATAAAGACTTCCCTCCAATCCTCAACCTTCTCATGATCTTTTATTTGCAAGGTCGCTTGTTCAGTCACTCCCTTCTCTTCGGGTGATTCCGAAGGTATTTCTGCGGGGGCGAGCACCCGACGACTTTGTACCATGATTCTAACGTCATCGAGGTTCTCGTCAGCCATTTCTTTAGCAAGTTTGGCCAACGCGTCCGCTTTGCTGTTATCCGCGCGTGGTATGCTCTCCAAAGTATAGGAGGGAATTTGGGTTAGCAGTTGTTGCACCTTTTCACCGTATTTTACCAATTCCGGTTTGCATGTTTGGTAATCGCCGTTTACTTGACTAACGATCAGTTGCGAATCTCCGTATATGAGGAGGTTTTCAATTCCCATGTCAATGGCGATCTCGAGGCCTGCTATCAGAGCTTCGTATTCGGCTTCGTTGTTTGTCCTCGGTTCCGTCAGGGAGAACGCGTAGCGCATTATCCCTCCTTGTGGAGTTATAAAGATGAGTCCTACCCCCGATTTGATTATAGGGGTACTTTGTTTGCGCTTCTTCACGGAAGATGCTCCATCAAAATAAAGCTCCCATCAGGTATTATCACCATCGATCGTATCAAACGCATGTTCGTCTGGAAGATCGCAGTTTAAAGGAGAGTCGGCCGGTATCGGGTGCTCAGCAAGGAAGTCGGCGATGGCCTGGCCTTTTACTGCTTTGAGTGGTCGATATGCTATCGAGAACTCCATTAAGAGCAGGGCCCATTTAGCGAGTCGTCCCGTCAATATGGCCTTTGACATTAGATATTTGAGAGGGTCCACCTTTGAAATGAGATGGACTTCATGCGCTAATGCGTAATGTCTAAGCTTTGTTATTGCGAAGATCAACGCCAGGCAGTGTTTTTCAATGGGGGAGTAATTGCTTTCTGCCCTCAGCAGCACTCGACTTAAGTAGTAAAGTGCTCTTTCTTTCCCCTGGTCATTCTCTTGTGCCCATAATGCGCCCGAAGAACCTTCAAGGGCGGCCGTGTAAAGAATGAGAGGCTTTCCCTTCACTGGAGCAGCCAACACTGGAGGGTTTTGCAAATACTGCTTGATCTCATCCAGTGCGCCTTGGCATTTGTGATCCCAAACGAATGGAGTTTCCTTCTTCATCAGGTGACTGTAAGGACGGCACTTTCCTGAAAGATTGGCTATAAATCGCCGTATGTATGCGAGCTTCCCTTGGAGAGACCGCAACTGTTTGAGAGTCCTCGGCGGAGGCATTCCCATGATTGCCTTGATCTTGGACGGATCTATCTCGATACCTCGGTGTCGAACGATGAATCCCAGGAATTTGCCCGAGGAAACCCCGAATGCACACTTCAGAGGGTTCATCTTCAAGTTGTATTGTCGAAGACGTTGAAATACGGTCTTCAGATGCTCGAGATGTTCCTCATATGATTTGCTTTTAACAACGAGGTCGTCGATATAGCATTCAACGATTTCGTGTATAAGGTCATCGAAAATCTTCGTCATGGCCCTTTGGTAAGTTGCACCGGTGTTCTTTAAACCGAAGGGCATCACCTTGTAACAAAATATTCCCAAAGGAGTCCGGAAAGCCGTATGTTTCTGGTCTTCAGGGTGCATTTTTATTTGATTATATCCTGATGAGCCGTCCATGAATGAGAAAATCTCATGCGTGGACGTATTGTCTATCATCAGTTCGGTGACTGGTACTGGGAAATCATCCTTCGGGCAGGCTTTGTTGAGATCCCGAAAGTCCACGCACATGCGCACCGTTCCATTTTTCTTCATCACTGGGACAATATTAGCAATCCATTCAGGGTATTGAACCTCCTGGATAAAGCCGGAGTCTATCAGCTTTTTGACTTCAGCGTTGATGCTCATCTCGAGCTCAAGCCGCATTCTTCTCGGCGCTTGTTTGACTGGCTTGACACTCGGGGATATTGCCAGTCTATGTACAACAACTTCTGGATCAAGTCCCGGCATCTCGGAATAGTTCCATGCGAAGCAATCTTTATGCTGTACAAGGACGTCCTTTAACGCAGCCACCTTTTCTTCAGACAGCAGCTCGCTGACGAATGTCGGTCGCGGATCGTTTATCGTCCCCAACTCAATTTTCTTGAGGTTATCTGCAGTGGTATGTATTCCGTCCTCCAGTTCTTTCGGAGCTGGGGGAAATTCTGAGATCACCTCATCATTGCTGTTTTCGAGGCACCAGGAAAGGCTGTCCATGTTCTCGGATTCTTCTTGTAGTATTGTTATCATGTGACAGGTACGAATTAGCTTCCAATCCCAATGTGGAACTGGTTTTTCTTTCGTGGCCTTAGGCTCGTGCTTTTGTGGTGGTGCTACCCTCCAGTTGTTGGACAGAGCGAATTTACCAAGCTGATATTGATCTTCGACCCAATTCTTGAAGGTGAAGCAATCTTCAAGAGGATGACCTACTACTCGATGGTAAGAGCAATAGTCCGGGTGTGAGGCTTCGCCTGCTTGTTCAGGGTGTTTAGACTCCGGCAGCGCGAGCATCTGATGTTTTAGAGCAAGCTCAAATATCCTCCTTGTCTTATCCCGAGGAAAAGAGTATGCTCGACTCATTTTCTTCATGAGGGATAGATCAATAACGCTCGACTCCCATTTGCGTGGCTTCTTAGCCCTGCTTTGTTGTTGTTGAGTGCCTTTTTGGCCTTTCGACTTATTTCTGCTTTTGAGCTGAGCCTTCTTTATAACAGGTTGACAAGGAGCGGCATTTTCATCCTTTACAGCCTGTTGGAGAAGGCGTTGCGTCTTGGCTTTCTCGTAGATGGTCGTCTCACGGTTGTGATCATCTCGGACTTTTTGACCAGCTTTCTTTATAAGTCTGTCCATTTGTTCCTCGAACGACGGACTGGGCTCTCTTGCATCTGGAACCTTCACTGGCTTAGGATTAGCGTCCTCCCATTGAGCATCCGCTTCTTCATCAAGGTCATACACGACGTAGCAGCCGGGTAGTAACTCTCGTTTCTTTGACCGGATGTATCCAAGCCCTCTCGTTTCCATTCTCCCATTAGGCAGTTTGCGTTGAGTCCCGGGAACATTCCAGACCCTGTCATAGAATTTGGCCTCTCTAACGGTCTGTTTGAAGGATATCCCCTGGCGTTTCAGCAGCTTCTTCAAACCCTCTGTATAATATCTGGGAAGACGGATAGGCTGAAGCCTGTCGAGCGCAGGGTCTGCGCCATACCAGATTTCTTTTTTCACCTTGGTTTCTTCAGAGCGGTAAAACAGAATTGCTTTCTCGTTTTCTCGCATGGGAGGGATGTAGAATGTCCACAGCTCTTCTACACTGTAGATATTAAGTGCGTCCAGTTCTTTATGATGTTTAGGCGGCACCATGGCGACTTGCAGACTTTGCTCTTCGTCAGCGGAAGCTTGTATTGAAGGTCGAGCAGAGAATACGACATGGACCTCATCCTCCGAGTCATTACCAAAGACCAATGTAGGAGTGGACGGTCCTGGCTTGTTATGTTGGGGCGGACCCGAATAAACGATCTCCTCTTCCTCCTCGGTATCACTGCCGAAGACAAGGATGGTGGCGTTAGTTTTATTTTCCGGCTTGTGACACTTCTCCGTGTCTTCGAAATCCGGCAAGAAGTATTTGGCATCTTCGTATTTGCGGACCTCGTTCACAGAGAACGGGTTCAGTTCTCCCGTCACGGTATACTCGAAACCATCCTTAAAATACTTCATACACTGAGTTGTGTAGAAGGGATGATGTTGTACTCGTGTAACCATGGTCGGCCGAGCAAAGCGTTGTAGCATGTCTTGGCGTCTATAACGTGGAACTTAATGTCCATGACGAGTGGTCCGAAGCGTAGCGTCAGTATCACAGATCCAAGAGTCTTTGACGATTGGGAGTCGAACCCGGATATGGTGATCTTGTCCCGAGCAAGGTGCTGGACGCTCATGCAGATTTCCTTCAATACCCGCACGTTGAGTAGGTTAACAGACGACCCGTTATCGATCAGGATTTTGCCTATCTTTATATCATGGCAGTATCCCGAAACATAGAGAGGGCGATTGTGTTCGCAAGTCCCAAGTAGAAGGTCTTCATCGCCAAAAGTAACATCAGCCGTGTGTACTTCCTCTAATTCATCCTTCATCTTTTCCTCGGCCAGGCATGCTTGGAATTGTTCCGGGTCTTGGAGCGCCTTAATCAACGAATCTCTCGCCTCTTTTGATAGCAAAAGGGCGTCAAGAATGCTGAGCTGTGAGGGTAGCTTCCTCAGATGCGCCAAAACGTTGTAATCCACCTTATTCTTCTTTGGTGGGTTCTTAGCGGTTAACTCTTCCGCAACTTGGTCATCGAGAGTAATATCCTCAGAGACCTTTTCTTTCCCTTTATCTTTTCTGTTCAAGGGTCCGAGGTTCTTTTCAGGCAGCGTCCGATTCCGCAGCCGGATATTTTCGCAGACCTTCGGTTCTTCTTCTTTTCCTGAAGCGGACTCTTTAAAGAGAAGGGCAAGTTCTAGCTCTTCATCAGAATCACTCCCGAATGTAGGCACTTGTGATCCACCGGTGTTAACCATGCGACAATCGCCGGCAGTTCTTTTAAGCCCTTCGGTCGTATTTCTCTGCTCCCGACGAGTTTTACGTTTTTCCCGCTTAAAGCGTTGTCGATGAGCAACGTATCCTTGCCACCATCTATCGAAAGCTTTGCACTCTTGAGTGGGGTGAGAAATCCTCTGATGATATAAGCAATACGAGGGGTGCGTTTCCACTTCACCGGCGATGTTTCCTTCAGAGGATGGTAGCTTCATGCCCATTGATATGGCTTTAGCAAACTTTTTCCTCATCCTGAGTTGGCTTTTGTCGGTAGTGGAGGTGTTTTGCTCCAGCGGGATCGTCTCAGCTCCTTCATCAAGTCACTGGCGCTTGGCCCTTTCAAATATAGCCGTCTCGTGCTCCCGATCAGCTTTACTTTTCAACCGAGCTTCATTAAGGAGTGCGTCAATTACTTCATCTGATGGCCCCAGAACTTTTGGTTCAGGATCTGCCCTCAGCTTTTCGGTGCAAGGAATCTCCTCATCATTCGTGATCGAATGGGAAATCATTTGACAGCTCGCCACATATTCCTCGGATTCATCTGATGAACTTTCTCCCTCATCCTCCTCTTGAAAGACATGGCTGAGGAACTCTTGGAATGTAATGGGGGTTCGTGCCTTCTGATTGTATTCCTCCAGCGCGTCAATTTGCTTTTGTAAGTCCGTGCGCTTGTCGCCAGGCTTCACGGGCTTCTTAGATTTCTTATTCTTCTTTTTCGAAGATTTTGACGGCTGGTTATGAGTGTTTGGGCCACTTCCACCAATCTTTTGAATCGGACGAGGTTTTAGCATTCCCTCCATAATTTGTGGCTCCAATGGGTTCTTCCACTTGACCGCTGGACATGTCTGAAGATCGTTTAGCATCCTCTTTGTCTTGGCTGATAATACGACCTCCCAAGGAGCTTCTTCGATGACGGAGCATGTTGCCCCTGACGTATTCGTCCCCTTAGAGGTGTGGGGCTACGGGGGATTCACCTTCCATTTGTCAGATAACGCGAACTTGCCCTGTCGGTATTGGTTTTCAAGCCAATTCTTGAAAACGTAGCAATCTTCGATCGGGTGGCCTAGTACTCGATGATAAGGACAGTAGTTGGGCTCGTTGACGTCACTTGGTTGCAACGGACGTTTTGGATCCGGCAGATTTATGAGTCTGTTGCGCAACGCCAGCTCGAATAACCTCCTCGTTTTATCGCGGGGGAAGGAATAAGGACGTCCCATCCTATCCTCAAGGGGTACGTACGGGCGCGTATTGTTTGGACGAGCAACCGGCTTCGAGTCGTTCGGTTGTTGTTGAGCATTAGCGACAACGATCGCTTTTCCCTTTCCTTTGTCATTTCGGGAATCCGACTTTGGGAGAGGGGGTTTATGGCCCATCTGGTCCATCTGCGCTAGTTTGTCAATCAAAGCCTGGAAGGTAGTCGGCTTGAAAAATATCATAAACTGTGAGATGGTTGCTTGTGGATCAAAGGTTCCAACAAACATTCCCACCGCAGGGGCTTCTTCTATGCGCTGCTGACACTTCGACCATAGATTACGCCACCGTATAGCGTACTGAACCCATGTCTCTCCGGGTTTTACCCTAGCGTTAATCAGTGCCGTCATCGGGGTACGTTCACTGGCACTTGCAAAGCGTTGGGTAAACAGCAGCTCCATTTCCCCGAAGGTTTTAATAGAATCATTAGGGAGTTCAGAGTACCACTCGAACGCCGTATCTGATAGACTTCCAACGAACTGGCGGAGCAAAAGCTTGTCATCGCCGCCGGTGTTACCGCAAAGCGCCCTGAACTGGGCAACATGCTGATGGGGATTGCCGGTCCCCTTGTAGACATGGAACTTGGGAATTGTGTAACCCGGCGGGTACTTGATTTGGTCATACCAGCCTAGATATGGCCGCCCCGTTTTTACGACGTGGCCGGCTGCTTCGGCCGTATGATGAACCCTTATTTGCTGGGCTATGTATTCGTCCAGATCAGTTTTAGAGATTGTATCCTCTTTAGCCGTTGATAGAATGGGCTGAGGATTCGATGTCTCTCCTGTATCGTCTCCAAGGATGATCGGAGGTTCTTCATTCGGGGGATCTTGTTGTATCATCATCCCTATCATGTCCTGGAAGAGGAGGCCCATACGCTGTATGTTGGCCGCTTGTTCAGCAGCCTCTTTGTCCTTCTTTTCCAATATTCGGCGAAGGAACTCGGCGTCGGTCTCTTCGTCTCGGCGCTCATCTAAGGACGCTTCAGGGTTTTCTTTTGGCTCTGTAAGCACGGCCATAGCATTCATCATCTCCTGGAGCTTTTGTTGCTGCTCCTGAGCCTTGGTCACTGATCGGGTGAGCGGTCGGTGACCCGTAGAAGTGCGGCTTTCTTCCTTTCCAGAAGCCATATAAACCGTATGAACCGTTATGCCCCCTGACTTGGGGCGTTTAGGTTCACCGCTTTTAGACTTTGCCATTGTCATGGGAGCTTTCTCTGGCCTCCTTCTTTTGTGGACCGTTGAAGTGGGCATCTTAGCAATTGTTG
The DNA here is from genome assembly GCA_030015575.1 of Agapanthus africanus. NCBI lineage: Eukaryota > Viridiplantae > Streptophyta > Magnoliopsida > Asparagales > Amaryllidaceae > Agapanthus > Agapanthus africanus. The sequence goes on along the minus strand of CM057344.1, from coordinate 133,439,632 downwards.
CCCCCTGTTGTTTAATGGGGCGGTTTTTGTCTTTTTCCACCTTTGCCTTTTTCTGGTGATGAAAGTGGTCCGGGTCAATCACGGAGTCTTGAACTCTACGCCAAACTTTGTATATTTTTGACGACAGCCGTTGAAGGGGGCTGTTCCTGCTTTGTCTCTGGAGCTTTGTCTATAGGCGGAGGAGATCTTTTCAGTGTAGTGGTTGGAGAGTTCTTCCGTACCCTTCTCAGCAGCTCAAAGCTGTTCCCAGTTGGAACAGCAGCGTTGACTTCCACCACTGGAGCCGGTGGAGTTAGCCCTGAGGGAGAGTTGCCCCCTGCCTTCCTCACTCGTTGCCAATGGCGACGTCGTGCACGACGAGCCATCGGGATTGGTTCGGAATTTGAAATAGTTTCTTTTTGCCTCCTGTTTGAATGTGGGGTGACTGCCAATGTCAGCCTATTGAAGACTGATGTCCTTTGACCAATAGGGGCAGGAGTGGGAATCGTCAATCTCGCGAAGACCGATTCTTTGATGGGAGAAACCGCTTTAACGTCTTCCGGGGCAGCGGCCGTTGCCCTCTTTGAGACGGCCACTCTATGGTTCTGATCTAGCCTGGCGAAAACGGAGGCTGTTAGTTTGGTAACGGGCGACCCGTTGACAGGGGCCGTCGTAGCAGTGAGCCAGTCGAAGACCGACTTTTTGCTTACTTCCGGTGCAGGTATTGGTGCAAAGAAGCTTGTAGGTGGGATCATGGTCCCGAAGAACAAGCCTGTGGTGGCTTGGGTCACCTGGTCTACCGGCAGAGCGAGGAAGGAAGCTGCTTGGGATCCATATGCTACACCTCCTGGTGAGGTAGAGCGTCCGTTGCAGTGGCATTTCGAGCAGTTGGTGCAGTTAGAGGCCATTGAATCTTGAATTCTACGCCAAGTAAAAGACCAAATCTTAGTAGCTTGAAATCCGAAGACAACCATTTAACAAACCGCGATTGGTTCGCGAAGACGACACACGAAGTGTGGAGTGGAAAGAGGAAGAGGTCCCACCGGGCGTGCCAGAATCTGTTCCCCTCCGAACGGCGGCCTAGACTTTGCGTCTCGCCTGAGATTCGGGGCAGATGCTATATGGTTTTATCCGTCTACCTCTCCGAAGATGCCAAGTTGATTTATGGCGCCATATATCGGAGGTTTAGACGGATGCGGCCGATGTAGCAGACTTCGTCAGATTCCCCCTCAGGGTGAGGGGTTTTTGATTGTGGGGACGCTCTTCCCTGCAGGCGCAAGCCCCTGCAGTTAATTACGCTACCGCATCGCGGCTACAACTTTCTCCTTCTCCAGAATTTCACTTCGTGTCGTGTGTGTTCGTTTTGTTTGTGGTTGCCCGTGGATTGTATACGGAGACTGAGTAATGCCGTCGCCCGTAGGACGTGGATTAGTCCAAATCCGTATTTACTTAGATTTGGGTTTGGTGTTTTTAGTTTAAGGATACGTTAGCCGCATTTGAGACTAAGATCAACTTAAACGTTCGTTAAGGATACATTAGTCTGATTTGAGACTAAGATCAACTTAACGGGATCGTCTAGATCCATTTCCAGTTTAAGGACGTAGTGGTCCATTTAATATATGGCCGTCGGGACCCGTCACCTCTCTGACGACGTTGAAGAATTACAACGACATGTGTCAGAGGAGTTCGGAGATGTACCCTTGAACCAAAGTTGATTTGGGGTTTTACCATTCATTTAAATGTCTAAGGATGCGTTAGCCGTATTTGGGGCTAAGATCAACTTAAACGGGACCGTTTAGATCTGGCAAAAGAGCATTTGGAGGCTATATCATTCCAGTTTAGGGACGTAGTGGTCCATTTTCCAGTTTAGGGATGTGGTGGTCCGATATTAGTTTAGGGACGTCTCGGTCCGATATTAGTTTAGGGACGTCTCGGTCCAATATTAGTTTAGGGACGACTCGGTCCACGAGTTTGAGGACCCCGCAGTCCATATGGGTGTGTGGTCGTTGGGACCCGTCACCTCTTTGACGTCGTTGATGAATTACAACGATGGATGTCAAAGGAGTTCGGAGATGTACCCTCGAACCGGATGTAGATTGATTTAGGAGAGCCATTTTGCTCAGTCAATTTAATTTAAGGACTTATGGCCATGATTGGGCTAAGTCCAGTTGAAAATGTCCAACATTTATTTGCTTTTGCATTGCATTTCTTTTTATTTTTATTTGGGCTTTGCCCAAAAAAAAAAAAGATGCAGAGCATCAATTTGTTTTGGGCTCTGCCCTTTATAAATGATGCAAAGTATCAATTTCATTTGGGCTCTGCCCTTCTTATTGCTTTGCAATTTATTTTGGCCTGCTAGGTCTTTTTGATTTGGGTCTGGCCCTTCAAATAATGCATTGCATTTGTGCAAAGCACCAAGAATCTTTTAGATTCAAGAACAGAAGTGCAAAGCACTTTTTATCCCTTGATCTAAATTTGGATCAAAGAAAAACAAGTTTTTCCTTGTTTCAGAGAACCAAAGGTTCATAGCAAGTGCAAGGCACTATTTTTATTATTTTTATTTATTTATTTATTTGTTGAAGATCACTGATCTTGTTCTTAGATCAATGATCTATTCCTAAGAGAATTTTCTCTTGTTTTAAAGGTTTTTACCTTCTTTTTTGTGTTCTCGAGGAGTTCTCAAGAGTTTTCTTCTCTCTTCTTTTTTTTTCTAAAACCAGATGTCTATATTTGAAATGAGGTCTGGGGTCCTTTTTATAGTGCTCAAAAATTAGTTAAATTTGTTAAAAAAATCTTTTTCTGAGTGATTTGGGGAATTTTCCCCACCGTTGGATCTTTGATCCAAAGGCCACTGTTTTACAGAAGAAATCTTCTTGTTTTAACAAGAACAGAAAAATTTTTCCTTAAATCTTCATTCTGTTTTTTTGCGCAACTCCCCAGCGCGTGATACGTGTCGAGCAGTGGAGCGCTTGCGCATCTGCGCAGACACGTGTCGAGCAGTGGAGCGCTTGCGCAGCTCCGCTTGCGCAACTGCGCAGACACGTGTCGCGCAGCTGTGCACTTGCGCAACAGTGTTTGCGCAACTGCGCGGACACGTGGCGCGCTGCGGTGTACTTGCGCAGTTGTGCTTGCGCAACTGCGCAGACACGTGTCGCGCAGCGATGTGCTTGCGCAGTTGTGTTTGCGCAACTGCGCAGACACGTGTCACGCAGCGCAGCGCTTGTGCAACTGAGCGTTGCTTATGTTTTTTAAAGAGCCTTGCTCTGATTGGACGCACTGCCTTGGGCGTTGTGCTGCCGTGTCAACTTCTGACACGTGGCGCGTTGTGCGCAGCGCACGGGATCTGAAGCGTTGCTTCAAAATTTGAATTTTTGAAATTCAAACAGAGCCTTGCTCTGATTGGGGGAACACAAGGCAATTATTGTAATTGCAAGTAGACGATTATGATAATTGAGGGAGAACCTATACAGGTAGAACAATCTTGCTCGAGATAATAATATGTTATCTGGTTTGTCTTCATCATTGATGAAGCCCGTAGGATTCTTGCTTGACTACCAGTATTATGATGGCGAGCATATATATAGGAGCAGAATAGTCCATAAGCACATCCTTATGTATCCAGTTGTAAGAGTTATCGAGACTGGACATCGATATTTCAGAGTAGACTAGTGTCTACGTTTCTAGACCCCGATAAGGGGCGGTGATCGGTGGTTGGTCTCACAAGCCATTGGTATTGTGTCACCTATGATAGTATATAGGTGCTCATTGGAGGTGAGTACACCGGACTGACCCGCCGAGAACTTTTAGATGGTATTATATTTATCGTCAGATTGAAGTTCTCAGATGGCATGAGTACAGATTAGTCTTTTGACCTGAGATCATTATTTGTCTCATGTGAGTTCCCACTGTATTTAGATTACTATCCTACCATGGCTCAAAAAAGTCGTGCAAATAGGATTTAGTTTGGTACGCTCCCTGTTGAGTTACGGCAGCGCCGCGGCCATCAATCCGTGACCAAATGCGGAACAAAAATTTATAAAACTTGGATCTACCACAACCAATTAGCTGGATCTACCCATAAGCCCTAGGTAACAAAACATGCAAAGGAGTTAGAATGGGTATACCGAATAGATCCGTGTATTTCGGTCTTCAACCATCATCCCAGGCTCTTAGGGGCTTCCTTGATCAAGCTTGATCTCCGGTCTCCCTCCATCGAAGATGATCCACCGGAGAGTCTATGCAACGAGCTCCAACCTCATATCCGAGGCAACTAGGGCACCCAAGGATTAATTTGTCTCAAGACACCCAAGAATTCTCAACTCATGAGAGGGTTTGGGTGGAGCTAGAGGAAGAAGAAGATGCCATGAGAATGAGGTGTTGAGAGCAACTCAAAAGAGAAAAAAATGAATAATGGCTTGTTTTTTTTTTTGTTTGTTGTGTGAGAGTGATAAGAAATAATGGAGCCATCACATAAATGTCCACGTCTCCAAAATATCTTAGTCAACAAAAAATATCTCAAGTCAATATAATCTTACAACAAACAAAAACCCTAAGCATGCTAGAATAGTAACCATGAGTCACTAATTAGCCATGCCACGAAAATGCAATAAACACCTCATCCTACACCTCAATAAGCTTTTAATCCAAAAAGGTCTAAACCATGATGAGGTGTAATTTTCTAAAAGTAATCTTGTAAGAAATTACAAGAATACCCCTCATCCGTATATACATACCCGCATCCGTATTTCGAAGAATATGAATACAATGATACAAAAATAATCCAACAATATAATACCAGGATCCGGGTTAAACCAAAGCCCACTAGTATTATCCGTCCGAACATCATGCGTGCACAAGTACACGTATGTGATCGAACCCTGCCGTAAAACCATACGACCTCTACATCGTTTCGCCCGAAGAAGGGAAACCCTCTGTGTGGGACTCTAAAGACTCGTCAATACGCTGGCAGTGAGTTCAACCACAAGCACGTCAGCGACACTAGCTGTACGTAACGGCTACCCAGGTATTGAGCGAAAGGGAGGCCGACGAGCAAACTCATCCTGAAACCCCTACTGAGTCTGACAGTGACAATATCCGTACAGTCCGGTCCATTCGTCTATGAGTATTGCATATCGAGTCTAGCGGGTGGATAAAGTCAGACTCCTAATAACGCAGCATTTAGTGTTGGTATGATGAACCTATCGCTCAATGATAGGAGCAATAATCCGGATGATGAACCTCGTTTTCTTAATTGGGGTGTTTGGATTCCGGGAGTGTCATCATCTGATGTTTTATGACAAGATCGAATATCTTTTTTGTCTTGTCTTGGGAAAAAGAATATACTCGACCCATCTTCTTTATAAGAGACGGATCCCGGCTGCTCAATTTTCGATCGCGAGGTTTCTTGGACCCGCTTTGCTGCTGTCGAACGTTTTTGTCGTTCTTCAGTTTTTGTCATTCTCCATAGCCTGCTGAAGGAGGCCCTGCGTCCTGGATTTCTCGTAAATGGCCATTTCGCGATTGTGGTCATCCCGGACCTTTTGACCCGCCTCACTTATTAGCTTGTCCATCTGTTCTTCGAACGAGGGACTTAGCACTTTCATGGAGAAACCTCATTTTGGTTCAGGGTTAGCATATTCTAACAGAGCATTTCCTTCTTCATCGAAATCATGTATAACGTAGCAGCCATGGAATCGCTCCCGTTTCTTGGATGTAACATATCTAAGCCCGATCATTTCCAATCTCCCGTTGGGCAATTTTCGCTGAGTTCCGGGGACATTTCAGATCCTGTTGTAGAACTGAGCTTGTCGAGCAGTCTGTTTGAAGGGTACGCCTTGGCGCCTCAATAGCCTTTTTAATCCTTCTGTATAGTATCTGGGCAGACGGATGGGCTGGAGCCTGTCTAGCGTCGAATCGACGCCATGCCAGATTTCTTTCTCCACTTTAGTTTCCGCAGATCGATAAAAGAGGATCGCCTTTTCATTTTTTCTCCTGGGAAGGACGTAGAACGTCTGTAGTTCTTACACACTGTAGGTATCAAGTGCGTCGAGCTCTTTATAATGCTCTTGCGGAACTATGGCGATCTGCAAACTCTGATCATCTCCAATGAAGGCTTGCACTGATAGACGAGCTGAGAATGTTGCGTTGACCTCATCTTCAGAGTCACTGCTAAAGACCAGAATAGGGGTAGACGGTCCCGGTTTGTTGTATCGGGAAGGTCCCGAATAGACTATCTCTTCTTCCTTCTCGGTATCGCTCCCGAACACCGGAATGTGGTGATAGCTTTTTGCTTATCCTCAGGCTTATGACATCTTTCCGTGTCTTCGAAGTCTGGTAAGAAGTATGTTGCATCTTCGTATTTTCAGACTTCATTCACGGAGAATGGGTTTAGCTCCCCCGTTACGATGTACTCGAAACCGTCTTCGAAATACTTCATACACTGATGCTGTGTAGAAGGGATGATGTTGTACTCGTGCAACCAAGGCCTGCCGAGCAAAGCGTTGTAGCAAGTATTGGCATCAATGACGTGAAACTTGATGTCTTTGACGAGCGACCCAAAGCATAACGTCAGTATCACAGACCCGAGCGTCCGTGATGACTGGGAGTCGAACCTGAAGATAGTGATTTTATCCCGAGCGAGGTGTTGAACTCTCATGCAGATTTCTTTCAGCACCCTCACATTTAGGAGATTGACAGAGGACCCATTGTCAACTAGGATCTTCCCTATCTTAATGTCATGGCAATACCCGGAGACATATAGGGGACGGTTGTGCTTGCATGTTCCGAGGAGGAGATCTTCATCGCCGAAAGTGATGTCAGCTGTGTGAATTTCTTCCAGCTCTTCCTTCATCTTTTCTTCGGCGAGGAAAGCTTGAAACTGGTCAGGCTCTTGTAATGCCTTGATCAGAGAATCTCTCGCCTCTTTGGATAGCAGAAGGGCGTCGAGAATGCTTAGCTGCGAGGGTATCTTCCTCAGGTATGCCAGAACGTTGTAATCCACGTTGTTTTTCTTAGACAAGTCCTTGGCTGCCAGCTCTTCGACGACTCGGTCATCGAGGGTGATATCATCAGGGACCTTTTCTTTCCCCTTATCCTTTTTGTTCGATCCCTTGTTTGCGGGTCCGAGATTCTTTTCAGGTAGCGTGCGATTGCGCAGCTGAATGTTCTCGCAGGTCTTCATCTCTTCTGTTTCAGAGATGGATTCCTTAAAGAGAGGGCCGATGGCTATTTCTTCATCAGAATCTCTCCCGAAGATGAGAACTTGCCATCCTCCGGAATTAACCATGTGACAGTTGCCGGCAGTTCTTTTATGCTCATTTGTCGTACTCTTCTGCTCTCGACGAGTTTTGCGCTTCATCCGCTTGAAATGCTGTCAATGAGTAACGTATCCCTGCCACCAATTTTTAAAGGCCACGTATTCCTCGGTAGGGTGTGTGATCCTTCAATGGTATAAGTAGTACCAAGGATGTGCATCTGCTTCGTCAAGGTGTATCCTGCTAGGAGTGTTCCCTTTGGAGGGTGGCAGCTTCATTCCCATTGACAGGGCTTTAGCGAATCGTTTCCTCGTCTTAAGCTTACTTCCGTCTGCGGTGGATGTGCTTTGATCCGGGGGGAGTGTTTTTACCCTTTTGTCCAGTCGCCGGCGTTTGGCTTTTTCAAATATGGCCATTTCGCGCCCTTGATTGGCTTTGCTTTTCTGACGGGCTTCGTTCAGGAATACATCAATCATCTCGTCTGACGGTCCTAGGAGTTCCGGTTCGCGATCTACCTCCATTTTCCCTATATCAGGAGCTTCTTCACCATTCATTGACGAGTGAGAGATTACGTGGCAGCTCGCCACATAATTCTTAGGTTCATCTGACGAGTCTTCTTCCTCATCTTTGTCGCTATCTCTATCTTCGAGGATGTGGTTGAGAAATTCTTGGAGTGTGACCGAGGTTCGCGCCTTCTGGTTATATTCTTCCAGCGCGTCTATATGTTTTTGCAGGTCCGTGCGCTTGTCATTAGGCTTTAAGGGCTTTTTGGTCTTCTTCTTCTTCTTTGAAGACTTTGGAGGCTTGACTTGAATGTTTTGTCCACCTTCATCAACTTTCAGCGTTGGGCGCGGCTTCAGCATCCCCTCAATAATCTCGGGTTCTATCGGGCTTTTCCACATAATCGCCGAGCTTGTTTGGAGATCCTTCAGCATTCTTTTCGTTTTGGCTGAAAGAGCGACCTTCCATGGAGCTTCTTTATAAAAGAGCACGATGCCCCCGGCGTGTCTACCTTTTTAGGAGCGTGTGGTTGTGGCGGGCTTATCTTCCAATTCTTAGACAGCGCAAATTTGCCTTGCTGGTACTAGTTCTCAATCCAGTCTTTGAAGACGAAGCAATCTTCGATTGGATGGCTTACTGCTCGGTGGTAAGGGCAGTAATTAGAATTGTTGGCATCGTCAGGCTGTAATGGACGTTTTGGATCCGGCAAGGTGATGAGCCTGTTGCGCACCGCCAACTCGAACAGTCTCCTCATTTTATCCCGAGGAAACGAATAAGGGCACTTCATTTTCTCATTAAAAAATCGCCACCTATCGTCTTGGCGATCAGTTGGTTTTGGACCACTGGGCTGCTGCTGAGCATTGGCGACGAAGGTCGCTTTCCCTTTCCCCTTTTCGTTTCGAGATTCCATCTTCGAAGAAGATGGTCTATGACCCATCTGATCCATTTGGGCCAGCTTATCAATCAAGACCTGGAAAGTAGTTGGCTTGAAGAATATCATGAACTAGGATATGGTCGCCTGCGGATCAAGAGTACCCACGAACATGCCTACAGCAGGAGCTTCTTCGATGCGCTGTTCGCACTTCGACCATAGATTCCGCCATCGTATCACGTACTGGACCCATGTTTCTCCTAGCTTCACCCTGGCGTTAATTAATGCCGTGATTAGGGTGCGTTCGCTAGAGCTTGCGGACCTTTATGTAAACAGAAACTCCATTTCTGCAAATGTCTTAACGGAGTAGTTCGGGAGCTCGGAGTACCATTCAAACGCTGTCTCCGATAAGCTGCCAACAAACTGGCGAAACAGCAGTTTGTCGTCACCCCAAGTATTACCGCACAAGGCTCTAAATTGAGCAACGTGCTGGTGTGGATTCCCCGTCCCCTTATATACATGGATTTAAGGGATCGAATATCCTGGCAGGTACTTTATTTGGTCGTACCAACCCGGATATGGTCGTCCAGTCTTAATAATTTGGCCGGCCGCTTCGTTCGCCTGATGAGCTCGTATCTGTTGAGCGATATAGTCATCCAGGACGGCTTTGGAAATGGTCTCTTACTTGGCTGCTGAACAAACCGGAAGAGGGTTCAATGTCTATCCCCTATTGTCTTCAAGGATAATCGGAGGGTCTTCAGCTGGAGGATCCGGCTGTAACATCATCCCGACCATGTCTTGGAATAAAAGCGCCATTCGTTTTATGTTGCCAGCTTATTCCGCTGCCTCTTTGTCCTTCTTCTCGAGAATTCTGCGGAGGAACTCAGCATTGGTTTCTTGTTCATGACGCTGCTCTGACGATGTTTCCGGGCTTTCTTTTGGCCCAGTGAGTGCGGCCATCTGTGTTAACATTTCCTGGAGTTTCTGTTGTTGCTCCTGGGCCTTTGTTACGGATCGGATGAGTGGTCGGTGAACCGTAGAAGCACGACTTTCCTCTTTTCCGGAAGCCATATAAATAGTATGCACTATCATACCCCCAAACTTAGGGCGTTTAGGTTCAGCACCCTTTAGATTCGTCACAGACGCGGGAATTTTCTCCGGCCTTGTCCTTTTGTGGGCGGTCGAAGTTGAAGGAACCGTTGTAGTGGGCACCCAAATAGATGACATCTCCTGTGGTATGATAGGGTGGTCCTTCTCTTGCCGAACTTTCATCTTCTTCGGTTGGCGGGAGTAGTCTTGGTTGATCACCGAGTCTTGGACCTGTCACCAAACTTTATGAATTTTAGAGGACAGCCGCTGAGGGGGCTGTTCTGGCTTCACCTTTGTAGCATTCTCCATAGGTAGAGGAGATCTTTTTAGCACGGCCTTCGGAGAGTTCTTCCGTACCCTCCTAAGTGGTTGAAAGTTGTTCCCAGTTGGAACAGCAGCATCAATTTCCACCATCGGAGCTGGAGGAGTCAGTCCAGAAGGAGAGCTGCCCCCAGCCTTCCTTACTCGACGCCAGTGACGACGGCGAGCATGTCGTGCTGACGGGACCGGCTCAATTATGGGGGTGGCTTCTTCATGCCCCCTGCTTTGATAAGGGGTTGTTGTCGTCATTAGCCTGTCGAAAACCGGCGTCTCCTGAGAAGGGATGGCCAACCTGTCGAAGGCAGACATTCGGACAGGGGTAGCAGTTTTAATGAATTCGCCTGGAACTGGAGCTGAAACGGTCAATCTTGCAAAGACCGACTCCTTAGCAGGGAAAGTCGCTCTGATGACTTCAGGAACAGAAATGATTATCTGCTTTGGGATGGCCGCTTCAGGTATCGCGGGCTTCTTCACGGGCCCACTTGAGCATTGGCCCAGTCTGTTGAAAACTGAGACACTAGACTTGGGCGACTCGTTGAGAGGGGCCGTGGTAGTTGTAAGTCGATCAAAGACCGACTTCTTCGGAGCTTCTTGTGACGGCAATGGGGCGTTGAAGCTCATTGGTGGGAGCATGGTCCCAAAGAATAGCCCTGTGGTGGCTTGCGTCACCTGTTCCACTGGCATGGCGAAGATGCATGCCGCTTGGGGACCATAGGTCACTCCTCCAGCGAGGACGGAGTGGAAGTTGCTGTTGCAATTAGTGCAGTTGGAAGCCATTTTCTCTGCACGGGAGCAAGACACCAAATCTCAGTACCTCAAATCCAAGGGCAACCATATCAAACCGCGATTCGTTCGCGAACACGACACATGAAGTGTGGAGTGGAAAGAGGAAAAGGTCTTACCGGGTGTGTCAGAATCTGTTCTCCGCCGAAAGACCGGGAAGACTGATGTCTTGCCTGAATTTGGGGGCAGATGCTATTTGGTTTTATTCGTCCACCTCTCCAAAGATTCCAAGTTGATTTATGGCACCGTATATCGGAGGTTTAGACGGATGCGGCTGTTGTAGCAGACTTCGTCAGATTCCCCCTCATTTAAGGGGTTTTTGATTGTGGGGCAGCTCTTCCCTGTAGGCGCAAGCCCCTGCAGTTAATTACACTACCGTATCACGGTAACAACTTTCTCCTTCTCCAAATGGTCACTTCGTGTCGTGTGTGTTTGTTTTGTTTTTGGTTGCCCGTGGATTGTATACGGAGACTAATTTATGTTGTCGCCCGTAGGGCGTGGATTAGTCCAAATCCGTATTTTCTTAGATTTGAGTTTGGGTTGGGTTTAAGGATCGTTAATCTCATTTGAGACTAAGATCAACTTAAACGTTTGTTAAGGATACGTTAGTCTAATTTTTAGACTAAGATCAACTTAACAATTTGTTAAGGATACGTTAGTCTAATTTTGGAATAAGATCTACTAAAAAGGATCATTTAGATCCAACAAAAGACCATTTGGGCTATATTGTTTTAGTTTAGGGACTTTGCGGTCCATAAGTTTAAGGACATCATAGTCCATGGAATTTAAGGACATCATAGTCCATAGTTTAAAGACGTCATAGTTTAAAGACGTCATAGTCTGTAAAGTTTAAAGACATCATAGTCTATGAGTTTAAGGACCCTACAGTCCGTAGTAGTTTAGAGATATCATAGTCTGTAAAATTTAAGGACGTCATAGTCATGAGTTTAAGGACCCCACAGTCCGTGAAATGTCTGGTTGTCGGGACCTGTCACCTCTCTGAAGACGTTGAAGGATTACAACGACAAATATCAAAGGAATGAAGAGATGTACCCTTGAACTAATATTGGTTGGGAGATCTGTAGTCCAATTTGGAACTAAGATCAAAGATTTGTGAGCATATGGGCTCAATTAATCTGAATCAGGGATCTGTAGCCAACTTGGGCTCAACCCATTTAGTTAAAATGTTGGACATTTAATTAGGCTCAGTCCTTTTTTATTTAACAATGATGAGCATTGGTCCTAACAACATTTTGTCTTTTATTGAATACTGAGCACTCATTATGGCTCTGGGCTTTATCATTTAAAAAACAATTTATGTTCTCTCAGCACATACGTGAGGAGCACGTGGCGCGCTTGACGTTGAGTGCCAATCCATGAGCGCAGAGCGCTTCTGTTAAGTAGCGCACACATGAGGAGCATGTGGCGCGCTTGGCGCTGAGCGCCAGTCAATAAGCGCAGAGCGCTTTTTATGAAATAGCGCACACGTGAGGAGCACGTGGCGCGCTTAGCGCTGAGCGCCAGTCAATGAGCGCAGAGCGCTTCTTGTGAAGTAGCGCACACATGAGGAGCACATGGCGCGCTTGGCGCTGAGCGCCAGTCAATAAGCGCAGAGCGCTTCTTGTGAAGTAGCGCACACATGAGGAGCACATGGCGCGCTTGGCGCTGAGCGCCAGTCAATAAGCGCAGAGCGCTTCTTATGAAGTAGCGCACACGTGAGGAGCACGTGGCACGCTTGACGCTGAGCGCCAGTCAATGAGCGCAGAGCGCTTCTTGTGAAGTAGCGCACACGTGAAGAGCACGTGGCGCGCTTGGCGCTCAGCGCCAGTCAATGAGGGCAGAGCACTTCTTGTGAAGTAGCGCACACGTGAGGAGCACGTGGCGCACTTGGCGCTGAGCGCCAGTCAATGAGGGCAGAGCACTTCTTGTGAAGTAGCGCACACATGAGGAGCACGTGGCGCGCTTGGCGCTGAGCGCCAGTCAATGAGCGCAGAGCGCTTTTTTAAATTTGGAGCACTAAGGCTCTGCAGCATTGTGCGCTAGATTTGGAGCACTAAAGCGCTTCGTTTAGTTGGAGCGCTAGGACTCTGCAGCGCCGTGCACTAGATTTGAAGCGCTGAAGCGCTTCTTTTAATTGGAGCGCTAAGGCTCTTTTTATGCAACTCTGCTCTCTGAGAATTAAATTCTCTCTTATAAGAGACTTTGTCTCATGGATCTAAGAACAATGTTCTTATTTTATAGAAGATATTTCAATCTCTTATGTTTTTGGTGAAAGGCTTTGCCTTTATGGATCTGTGATCTTAAGATAATTGAATTATTCTCCCCCCATTTTATAATGAGATGTTATGATCTCTTTGTGAAAGACATTTTCCTTATAGATTTATGATCCAGCATGAGAACTAAGTTCTTTTTCTGATGAGATGCTTTGATCTCTTTATTTTACCTTGAAGAAACTCTTCTTCTGTCAAGAGCTTGCTCTTCTTTCTGAACTTTCTCAAAGTTTGTGTGGGGGGGGGTCCTCTCTATCAGACTTGAAGTCTTGGGTCCTTTATATAGTAGAGGCTGATTTGTTGAATCAGTTGAAGAGATTTTTGGGGATGTTTCCCACCGTTGGATCTTTGATCCTAGGGCTTCTATTTCACAGAAGGCAATTTTCTTGTTTTTAACAAGATTGGAAATTTTTTCCCCATACAGAATTTATTCTGTATTTTAGTGATTTTTAATCACCATTGGATCATTGATCCAACGGTGCTTTGATTTTCAGAGCACAATCTTTCCTGTTTGGAAAGATTCTGAGGAACGTTTCCTTAACAGAATTTTATTCTGGTCAATTGATGATTGATCATCTTCATTGGATTTTTGATCCAACGGTGGGGAACATTTAGTTCCAGCGCTAGCGCTCTCGTGCTTTACACGTGAGCGCTGCAACAGAGTCTTTGACTCTCAGCACTGGCGCTGCCAGCGCTGCAACAGAGTCTTTGACTCTTAGCGTTGGCGTTATTATGAAGCGCTGCTTCATTTCAAATTTCAAAATTTGAAATGAACTTTGCTCTGATTGGGGGAAACGGTCATGTCTCAATACTCTCTCGACTAGAAACAATTAAAGGATGTGCTTACGGACTACCTAAGCCCCACTAGTATGATTTGCATCATAGTCCTGGTAGTCAAGCTAACATCATAAGGGCTTTATCAACATGTATCAGAGAGAGACAATATAATAATACTAGTATACATATTAAGATAACGAGCAACCAGATAGTATACTATCATGTCGAGCAAGAAAGTCTTCTCTATATATGTCCAAGTCTCTACTATAATATACAATCATGTACAATAATGGCCTCTATGGCATACATATAACTAACAACTTTAATACACCTAATCTGAATATCCGTTGCTGTTGTTCCGTAGCTTAACGGTTCCGTATGCTCCGTATACCTTAGTCCATAGAATAGTTGGACTCCTCTCGTATATACTGGTATATTCTGTACCAAGTTACAAACAACTACGTTAGTATAACTAATATACATTATACAGTTATATTCTCTCTTATCTGTCTATTCTATTTCTATCTCTTTGGGACTTATCGAGCGATTGTTCGCTGACGGCATTCCCTTTCTAGTCTTTGTTTGGAATGTTGTCACGAGGACCCGACTCTCTGGAGATCGAACCCAGCTCAGAAGACTTGGAGCAGTTCATCGAGGACCCCGAACTCTAGTCACTTGTATATACTTTTACTTTCAGTTCATACCATTGTTTAGGCATTATTTTCTACATTGTATTTACTTTTCAGTTGTATCGTAAAGAATGTTTAATAAATAAAAAGTTACTATTCATTTACATCTCATGTGTTTCTTATGTACGTTTATATTATATTGCTTATTTCTGCTTAACGTGTTTATTTCTGAGTAAATACGTCGCGGGCCTAGTCACGTCTCCTTATCCATACACCGAGAAGTGGGACGTGACACTCTCAGTCGAGGACCAGAAAGATGACCTAACCGGCGATGCTAAATATCTAAAGTGGAAAATCCAAAGCCGGTAGTGGAAGGAGGAAGATGAAGATATTCTAGATGATACAACCCATTCACTCTACGACCGATCCCAATCTTATGGCCGGTACGGAAATCCTGCACAGTATAAGAGGTAGATGAGACAATGACGGTATAACCAGAATCAACAAGTTGGCTTACAGACAATAAGTTCATGGTAAGTTTGGGAATAAGCAATACTGAAGATAAATTCAAACAACCAGTGGTGTAAGAGGCTGGTGTGATATCACCATAATGAGTTACCGCAAGAGGTGTGTCATTTGCAGTATGAATAAAAAATGAAGAGATATGCTTACAATTAGTAAGGATAGTGGAATCAAAAGTCATATGATGAGAGGCACCTGAGTCAAAAATCCAAGGAGTAGAAGTACCAGAGGAGGAAGAAAGGGCAGTGAAGTCATAATTAGTGGAGGCACCATTGATTCCAAGATTCTGAGCAACATAAGTGGCGATCTCAAAAAACTGAGCTGAAGTGAAAGAACCTTGTGGCGGAGGTACAGAAGGCGGAGGAGACTGTGTTGAAATCTGTGCTGGCGGCAGTGGTATAGTGGAAGCTGTTGAACTGGCAGTAGCAGCAACCGAAGGTACATGACAATTGCGTGGTGAAGGCTTTGATGGTCGGATCAGATATTCATGAATTAAGTGACCTTTCTTTTTGCAATAGCGACAGAAGAGGGATTGCTCTGAGTTGGTATTGGGAGGGCCTCGGGATACCTGAGAGCGATGATGCATAACTAGAGCAGTGGTGGAGGATGTTGTGGGTGAAGGCATGAACTGTGAGGATTTAAGCATCTGGAGGCGCGTCTCTTCAACCATGAATTCGGCAATAGCATCATTAAGAGTGGGAAGAGGACTGCGATGGAGGATGTGACCATGCAACCTTTTGAACTCGAGATGAAGGTTCATGACAAAGTGATAGAGGTGCAGTCTATCACATTGCTTCTGAAGCATAAGTGTAAGATCAACTTGGTCAACAGGGATGACTTCCTCCATGGTTTACAATTCTTTCTAATACCCTGATAGGAGGGTGTGAAACTCCTAAATGGAACGATTGTCTTGACGAGCATCCTGAAGCGTCTGATGCAGCTGGTATTCACAGGCAGTTCCCGTTTGAACATGCATGTTACTGAGCGCAAGCCACTGATCGCGAGAAGTAGTCAAACGTTCAATAGAAAGGCGAATAAGAATCGCAACTGAGCGCAAGATATATGCCATAATTTGTTGATCAGTATGAATCCATTAAGTAATAGTTATAAGAGATCACTATCGGAAAGGGAGGACAAGGAGGATCCTGGAATCTGAACTGTGGTAGCGGGGCATTTTGTGGAGCCATCAATATATCCCCAAAATGCAAAAGACAGGAGATTATATTGCAAGGTGAGAGCCCATGCAGTATAATTGGTGGGACCGGTGAGTTGGATATCGAGCGAAGGAAAAGTGTATAGCCCTTGTTTGTTCATGATGTGAGAATTATATCGATCTCAGAAGGTATGATCGGTGAACTGACAACCGCAGGTGGCTGCGGGTTGAAAGAAGCATTGGTTGGAGAAGGAGTTGATCGGGGTTGAGTGGAACAGCTGAAGAATTGGGTATAGGAGCCAGGGGTGTTGATCGGGGCAGTAGGGTTGCAGCCGAAGGAAGTAGGGGATCAGGGCACGGGAGCCGCAGGGATCAGCGATGGTGGGCACGGGAGGCCGAGAGGAGCACGGGAGCCCAGGGGAGCAGGGGTCGGTGACGGTGGGCAAGGAGGCCGAAGGGAGGTCGCAGCCGAGGGGGTCACAGCCGAGGGAGAGAGAGGGGGCGGGCACAGCGGAGGGGAGGAAGCCCAAGGGAGAGTGGGAGGGGGATCGCCGGTGAGAGAGTTTGAGGGGGTCGTCGATGAGAAGGGGTGGACGGGGAAGGATACGTTGGCTTCAATAGGTGCCGGCCTTAGGGAGAAGAGGAAAAAAAATTGTTTTGAGAGAAAAGAAAATATCATTCTCGCTCTGATACCATGTTAGAACAAAGAATTGGTGGAAAAGAAAGATTTTCCTTGATAATTAAATGAGCGTATACAGGTCCTATTTATACAAGTTGGGAGATGTCCAAATAGGGAAGTCCTAAGAAATGAAGAAAAGCAGATAATATACAACTAAATATAATCAAATATGACCTACTAAATAAAGTGATTCTATAATATATTTAACATATACTAAAGCTTTGGTTTCATAATTTTGATTTACGCATTTATCTATAATACTCTACTAAGAGAAATGATAGCAAAGTTTTGATAGTCTTGGTAGTCCTCTTTGTTATAGACACGCTTATAATTTGAGTTGTGTTCCTAATACTAATAAAAGTCAATATAAATTGATGGATCTAACATGAAGTTGGAGCGGTGATATCCTGTACATTTAAGTGCTTTCATTTAGTTACTAATTATTAACTATTATTAGCTTCTGTAAATTTATCCACTTGAGAAAATTATTCTTTTAATCCTTAGGTTATATGGTTATGAAGCCCCTCACTTATAAGTGAAACATTATTTAACATAGATCAATAACTAATATTATATACCTATAAGTTAATTTTTCTATCTTTAATTTGATTGTGAATATTTATGGGTTGAATAATTTTTTTTCTTTCATTACTTGTTATTCTTAGATTTTGATATTTAGTCAATATATCAATTTGATAAAGCTTCAAAAATGCAATTTATATAAATTAAATATAATAAATGGAATTAAGTACAATAATACATTATTATATTTCATATTGTTTCTAAAATCTCACAATCATTGCATAAAAATATCTAAAATATACTTTTCATTCTTTTCCATTTTATTCTTTTTTTTTGTGGAGTTTTGGACTACTATATCATATGATAAAAATATCCA
This sequence comes from Agapanthus africanus, assembly GCA_030015575.1. Classification (NCBI taxonomy): domain Eukaryota; kingdom Viridiplantae; phylum Streptophyta; class Magnoliopsida; order Asparagales; family Amaryllidaceae; genus Agapanthus; species Agapanthus africanus. Next base: position 133,421,907 of record CM057344.1, on the reverse strand, counting down.
TGATGTAAATTCATAATTATATAGATCAATTGATAAAGCTTCATAAATGTTATCTTTAAAAATTAAATATAATAAATGAAACTATGTATGGTTATATCTTCCTATAATTCATATTTTCTCTAAAAGCTTACAATCTTTACAGAAAAATATCTATAAAATTCTTATCATTTGATTTGATTTGGAATATTGCCCTTAACAATTAAATATGAACAAAATAAATTACTCTGCCCACTTGTAATTAATGCACTCATTATAGAACTTAATTTATTCAGTTTTAAACTTCTTGGGCTTTTATTCTTCTTGTAATACACTTGGTCCCGTTTGGTTGTCCGGAACTAACAGCAGTGAAGTAACTTTCAAAAAATATGTTATGAAAGTAAATTTAAATCTCAGTTCTAGTATTTATTTGTATATTATTTGGAGATGGAAGTAAAATATGAAACAATTTCATGTGTTTCTTTCATAAGCAAAACAAACAAAAAAATATTTTTTTAATAGTAATAAATTATAATCTGTTGAAAGTAATAAAGAGGAGTATTAAATAATTATTTATTTTTCTTATTCCTTGTGCTCTATGGTTACTTTCCATCCAAAATGAGAGAAAGAAAATTTTGAAAGTAACCATGCCACATATGATCCACATCACCATCTTGAAGTAACTTCCAGGCACTAGTTCCGTGTAAACAAACAACCGAAATACTTGAAATAGGCTTATTTCCGGTAGTTCCATGTTACTTCCATGCAAACAAATATTCCCTTATTATAGAACTTTAATTTGTGAAAACTTCTTCGCTCATCTCCCCGCAACCTGGCACATCCTCCCCTTATTTATATCCATCATCTTCTTGTTTTTTTCATTATGCAACTCTGCCTTTTTTTCCCGCATTTTCTTATGATAAGGAGACAAAGGGAATTAAAAGATCTTTCAAATCGAGCCTGGAGCTTCGTATCAATTTGTGCTTAGTTGGTTGATTTTTTCCTCACTTTTTTAAAATTTCCCATAGCACTAATATTCTTTTTTCATCTTTTTTCCTAATTATATCATGTAAAATTTATCGTTTACATTACAGAATATATGTTATTACAAGTTGCAAATGTTGTGTCACCTAAAATTGATTATTTAATTTCTTGTTAATATGGTGATCAAATTTTAATAGGTTGCATGCACATAACTTCAATATCACATTTCACAACTTCTCTTTGTTTGCCTCAGACCACTCATATCTATCTCAAAGTTAGACCTCTTTTTAATTGTTTCTCCCTTTTTTTTAATTTTTAAATTGTGTGTGTGTGGCTTTTGTTTTAATTCTAAGCGTTTTTAATGAAAGTATTTGAACACTGCTGGGGTTCAGATCACCAAAAGATCCCATTACCAAACTGCATGAAGTTTCTTATTCTAAAAATATGATTAATCTTGAATTTTAGGAACATTTTTTCCTTTAATATTTGGTAAAAAGTAGTAGTGTTGATGACAATGGAGTGTAAGGTATGCGAAAGTATATATTTCTAAAAGTAAGATATTTCGTCACATAAACAACAAAGTTAAATTGTAGTGTTTAATGATTAGTATGCGTTTTTTCCATAATATTTTTTAGATTTGTCTTTTTATTTATTAACTTGGTAAAAGTTACAGACTTACTGACGAAAGAGTTTGTGACACACACACTATGAGTATATCTCACAGTTTGTGGCCATATTAAATCATCACGTGCGTGGTACGTGCATATGCATATGGCTAGTTGTTAAATAAATAAGAACCAGAAAAACCATTAATTAGTACTTCGATAGAGTTTGGAATATTATATTAAATCCAATGCCTTGATGCTCTTATGTTGTCCATTCTGTACATATATTCTTCCATCTTTGGACTTCACCTTTAATATATATATATATATTTGTATATTTGTATATATGTATGTATATAATAACTTATTTACTGGGCGATTCGGTAAATAAAAAACTATTATTCACCGGGTTTAGTATTACACTATTACTCATTGTGAGATTTAACTGTTAAGGTTTAATAATCATATTATGCACACTCATCACTTTAGGAATGTTTTTTTATTCCCAAAAGGAATAATTAGAGATTTTTTTTATCAAAACTTTATCATCCATTGATTTAAGTCACTTAACAAATGTCTAGCTGAAGAATGATTTCTTAATGCAAAGTATATAAATGGAGGATTGCACGCATTTTCCAAGTCTTACAAATATGGTGAGCCAAAATTGATCAAGGGAAGACATGCTATATATTATGTATAATTCCAAGTAATATATAAGTAACAACCAAAAATTCTCAATATATGTGTCATTATGAGTGCTTATAAAATACATCGGTGCTTTGCCCGCACTTTTCGAGAAATAATTTTGAATTCGGGATTTTATTGAACTACAAGTCAATATTACTTGGTCAATTCGATGATATGTAGGTACTTGTATAATGCATTACTGAATTTATATATCATACGTTACATCTGAATCACATTATTCCTTGAGCAAACAAATTATATTTGGAATTTCATCTCACATGGAAATGAATCTTTATTGATAATTGAAGATACGGGGAGGGCTGGAAATGATAAGGAGAAGAATAGCATTTATACAAATCATGGAAAGGTAATCATTTTCGTATCAATATCGAACTTTTACGATTCGCATTACTTGATTTGATCACCCAAATGGTACCCAATGCTCGATTATAAATACCCATAAAATCTAACTCCATAGGACATAATGTACAAAATATTTTGAAACTAAATGCATGGTTGGTTTAGGAGTTCCGATCGGCTTTATGGATGTTACTCTAAAGCAGGAAGATGCAGCAACGACGGATTTTGATTTATCGATAGCATTAGCAATCATTATGATTGAAAAACTAATTGAGGCTCAGAGTTTAATCCAGCAATCCCTCCATGGGAGAAGCAAGGTAAGCACAACATCTAGACAAAATTACAAATTTATATCAGTAACACCATCATTATTTCTGTACATATATTAATTTTGCGAGTATTTCTACATGTTCATTTTTTCTAACATATATATACTGTTGTTGGGACATTCTTCGATGACATATGATGTGTATTTGTTCTTGCTAAGTTTCCAATAGCTATTACATGTGGATAAAAATATAAAACCTGTAGCTAGGGAGATTAAATATGGCATAATGCGATTCAACATGAATTAAGATTGCTTCAAATATAGACTTATCATGCATCAGTCTTCAATAATTCATCCATAATTAATCTCAAACCAATGTACTAACATGTCCTGGCCTCAGTTCATGTATAACAGGAACCATTGATTTTCGCCTATTGAAGAATGCATTATAACACAGATTTTGCTAATGATTTTATAGATGTAGAAGAGCGAGAAAAATGCAAAAGCCGACATATATAAACAGCAAGAAAATATAAACGAATATTATCGAAAGCCACAGGAATCAAAGAATTGAAAAGGAAAATGCCAAGAATATAAAAAGTTTAGGAAAAAAAACCTCTGTCAATAATGACAAAGAAGATCAGCAGATGACTGTTTTTTTTTTTTTTTGACAAGAAACGGTGCAACAGATGAATGTTACATTGACTAGTGCATCGTCTTCTACTTCGACCTATTGTGCTCGGAGGGAGGAGGGTGATGAATTGGCTAACATGATTCCATATGTATATCAAAAAGGTCCTATATATTCGATTTTGTGAAGGAAAAAAACCCCACAAATCGCAAGAGGGAAATCCCTACAGCAGGTCAAATGATTGCCGTGTATGGAGACGAAGAGGCAGAGGAATCATATCGCACTACCGAGAATTAGCTTATGACCAATGTGAGACTATTCCAAGGTGCAAACACCAGCAACACATGGAAACTTTCAGAAAAGTTCCAAAAAAAGTTGTTTTCCAATCAAAGCCCAAGATGGTGCAAGTGCCTAATCAAGACGGCAAGACCCACTAGAAATGAGCCCCGAAGAATACAAGGCCTGGTTTGCGCAAGTTGTAACATGTACTATGACATGCAACATATATCCCACAAAGTGCACCATCAACACGCCGCCCAAGTGTAAGCAGGCCAAGGTGGTGCTAAACAAATCTAAACAGTAACCAAGCGGCCTCTAGGTCCATTATATATTTTTTTGTGTTAATTTGTTTGTACTTAACTGTTGTTCGGCTAATGTCATTTATGTTGCATCATTATTACATTAAACATGTATATTAGCTACATTTTAAATAAAATTTACTTCATATTTTATTCAATCGGTCTCATATTCTCTAGGAATTTATGCAGATTGTTAGGAGAGAGAAAAAAAGCAAAACTGCAGCTATAGGTGGCCGCTGGCCGCCCATCAATATGGCCGCTACGACAAGTACACAAGTCCCACTCGTGTTGTACATTATTTTTGTCGACGATGATATCTTCTTAATCTAGAGCCTCTTAAAAAGCTAAAAAAATAATAAATACCTTTGGCATTATCTTATTAACCCCTCCAAACTTGATATATATTTATTACTCCACCAGAACTGATTTGTAACTCTATTTAGCCTGCTCTGACAGTTTAATGTCAATATTATATATTAATAGTAGTCCTTGTTCAAAACTTTTATGAGCTAGAACTCTAATTTAGTAACCCTCTTCAGCCTCAACAAACCCTACACATTCAAAAAAATCTTTCATACCATCGACTAGGGCTGTTGAAAAAGCTCAAAGCTTGGAGCTCGGGTTTGAATCAGCTTGTTGAAAGCTTGGCCCTGGCTCGTTTGACAACTAAATGAGTCAAGCTTGAATAAAAATCTAAGCTCGGTGAAATAAACGAACAAACACGAACACAGCAGCAGGCTCGAGCTCGGCTCATGTTCAAGCTCGGCTGTTTAATGCTCGTGTAAAATTAGATAATTTGTATTTTATTTGGTATTCACTATGAATAAATATATAATTACTTATTCTTAAATTCAGATTATAATTATTAACTTGTCGATGTTAAGTGGGACTTACATTATGATTCACTAGTAAAACCTGTACATATTAGAGTCTGTTTATTAGAGACCGTGTAATATATACGGTCCATAATAAATTATTAGAGACTGTATATATTATACGGTCTCTAATGAACGGTCACCAATATATTGGCGACCGTTCACATAATATTAACGACCGTTCTAAACGGTCTCTAATATGTCGATCAGATAAGAGCCGCAATGGCGTTTTCTTCCTCCTCATTCCTCCAAAAAATTTCCCAAGAAGTGATTATTATCCTCCTTTTTCTCAAATTTTTCGGAAAAAATATGAAATCTAACCTCAATTTTTTTTGTATGTGTTATTGTTGCAGTTGGTAGTGAGAAGCTTGCAATCGCTCATATTCTTTTCAAATCCGGGCCAAGATTGGTGTTTTCTTCTCCCAATCCTAATTTTTTCAATTAGATTATTAAATTTGGAAATTAGGTGATTATAATATGTGATTTGTGTTGGTTTTGATATATTAAATATGGTTAATGATAAGTTGAATTGGTTGTAGAATGATGGGCTCTAAATTTATTTTGATTTTGGGAGTTGATGTGTTTTATTATTAAAATATAATTGAAGAAAATTATTTTAGATGTGTTTTAGAATTGAAAATAGAAGAAAAATTGAAATATAAATTTGGTAATTTAGGTTTAGAGTTGAAAATATAAAGATTATAGGTAATCGATGAATTTACTTGTTAGATTAATTTAGAATATAATGAATTATAGGATTATGTTCGAGGAATTTAAGGTAAAATGTATTATAGTTGATTGAAGGGGTGCGTGCGCATGCGTATTTGTGAGTATGTGTAAATGTGTGTTCGCACGAACATATGTAAGCGAGTGTGTGTGTGTGAGCGAGTGTATGTAGAAGTGTTTGAGTGCGTGCACCTATGTGTGAGAGAGTGTATATGTGTGTGCATACGCGACCGTATATGAAATATTTCAAAAATATATTCATTCTAAATTCTAGCTTGTATTTGTAAATTTAATAATTCAATATTCTTTATTTTGTAAATTTAATAATTTGATATGTTATTGCTTATGATTTATTGCTTAGATTTTTTAATTGTAGCATAATTTATAAACCAAATCAAAATAAAAATCAAATCTTTTAATACCTATTAAACTATAGTATATGCATAAATAAAAACTAAAATCAAATTGATTAAAAAAATTAATACTAATTAACCTATAATATTAATTACATTAATTAAGAAATCTTAATTAAGACCAGATAATAGTGAACCGAGACCCTGATAAAAAACGATTAAATAAAAAGTTAAAGGATATCCTAAGATTTTGATTAGAAACATAACTAAGGTTTTCTGTTTTCATTTAATTATTAAGTATAAAATCGAAAGGTCTTAAATTTGTTTATAATCGACCTATAGTTTCCCGTCGGACAATCGGTGTATGTCAAATTTTTTTCCCGTCGAATTGATAGGATCACATTATATGTTTGTGAAAGTTGAACGTCATGTTCGATTTTTTCAAACATATGTGTAGTATTCGACGAGAGGATTTGACATACAGTATATTGTCGGATTTGTCCAGTTTGGACATGTTACGAATGCAACACGACTCACATCTCACATCCTCCTGTATTTTCGTCCATTTCGAAAAGTTTCGACGATACTTTCCACTTGTTCCCCGTGTACAGATTTATGTACGAACATGGGGAACATGGGGAAAGTGTTGCCGAAATTTTCTCGAAATGGAAGGAAAACAGGAGGACGTTAGATGCGAGTGTTGCATTCATAATGGGAATTAAGATCTTTATGCCTGACAGTCGCGAAACAATTATTCGTCCCGACCTTTTGCCCTGAGTACTTACGACAATTTTAAATGAGTTTAAATGCTTTGATGCGTCCACATCATGAAATCTAATTTAAGACTTGAAAATTTATTTAATGATGAGCTTGTAATAAACCCATAAGATATCTTAAACTTATATTATTATCTATGTTATAACAGATGAGAATTCTTCCGGATAAATCGTTTATGCATATGGGGAAAAAAGATAGATATAGTTTGAGAAACACCCGATTTAAAGATAGGCTTAAAGCCTTTTTAGATTACCCAGAGATGAACTAAAAAAGTAGCTGAGACGGACTCTTGTTCTGTCTTTATAAGAAATGTAAGAATGGAGCCCGTTTTCGATGTGAAGTGATAGAAGAATATGTGTTTGTAGAGGGTTTTGAACCGAACTGCATACATTGGAATTACCATGGTGAGGAAATACGTGACGAGAAAACGAGGATGGATAATGAGACTGCAGCTTCACAAGCTGAATTGCCGATGGATGACAGGATAGATAACACGCATGAGATATTTGAAGATTTAGTTTCTGGAGAGGAAATGAACGATATTGAACCGTCTAAAGGCACCAGTGAATTAGAAGAATTACACTGGAGAAAAACAAATAAGATCTGTATGAAGGCTGTACGGAATTTAGTAGGTTGTCATTTGTAATAAAGCTCCTCCATCTGAAAATGATCAGCGGGATGGCTAATGAGCATTTTGAGGTGTTTCTTGATCTTCTATGCAAGGTAATTCCTGAAAAAAAGGAAAGTATTGCAGAGAATTATTACCAGACAAAAATGATTGTTAAGACATTTAGTTTCTCGTATGAGAAGATCAAGGCATGTCCCCATGACTGTGTGCTGTATCACAGGGATTACGCGTCTCTCGATAAGTGTCCCACTTGTAACTTATCTAGATGGAAAAATATTAAGAGAAATTCAAACGCAGAAACGTCCGACGTCAACAAAAAGCGCTTCAGCCAAAATCCTTCGTTATTTCCTCCTGACTAAGAGGTTGCAAAATTTATATATTTCAAAAGACATGACGAAAAGCATGCGATGACATTCCGATCGTTGGATCAAAGACAGGAAGTTGAGGCATCCGGCTGATATAGAAATATGGAAGCAATTAGACAGTGTTGATCATTTTGGAGATGAGCCAAGAAATGTACGTTTAGATTTGGCAACCGACGGTTTCATGCCTTACGGACTCATAAGCTCTAGTTGGTCCACGTGGCCGGTATTGCTTATGCCTTACAATCTGCCTCCCTGGATGTGTATGAAGCAACCATATATGATTCTTTCCTTATTAATTCATGGAAAATATTCACCTGGTCAGACCATTGACATCTATATGGAATCTTTAATTGAAAAGCTGATAGAACTCTGGGAATATAGAGTAGAAACATATGATGCGTACGGCGAGAAGAAGTTTAGAATGCGAGCGGCTGTTATTTGGACAATCAACAATTTTCCAGCATACGGCATGTTATCTGGATGGTCTACCACTACTACAAATAAGGGTTGCCCCTACGGATTTATCCGTAGGAGCAAACCACTGCCCCTACGGATATATCCGTAGGGACAAGAAAATACCCTGTAGGTACAAACGTCGTAGATGCAAGTCGAAGCCTTGAACTTGCCCCTACGGACAAAAATTTGCCCCTACAGAGTTCTGTGTAGATCCAGTTTGCCCTACGGAATAGGCCGTAGGGGCAAAAAATTTATTTTATTTACGGTTTTATAAAATAGATTAGGTGTACCTACGAATGAATCCGTAAGGCCAAGTAGTATCCCCTACGGATACATGCGTAGGTACATATCCGTAGGGGCAAAATATCAGAATTCATGATATTTTGCCCCTACGGATAACTGGGTAGGGGCATTTGTTTGCCCCTACGGATATATCCGTAGGGGCAAGCTCAACCCCCTGATACTGAGATCACAGGGGGAAATATCAGTTATCCTGATATTTTGCCTCTACGGATTAATCCGTAGGTACATATTATCAGTTTTTTTTAAAAAGGGCTGCTTATTTTTTTCTCGCCCTGTGCACAATAATATATACATCGATCAAATATAAAATTAATCATCACACAACATATATCGCAGTATTCATAATCATATCTCACGCATATAATATACAAAAGAAACCAAAAAGCAAAATATGATATAAATATAAACACGCAAACACCACCAATATCAATATCGTCCAAAATGTAGTACAATATGTATCATATAAATAAATACATGTTTCAAAAAATAAGAATCAAAAAGCCACCCTAGCTCGGTCCAGCTCCACCTCTGATAAACGCCAGAATCTGGCGCGCCTGCTCCTCGGTCAATAAATCATGCAATGCGGAGCGTGCGGGAGTCTGAGCGGGCTGTGGAGTTGGCGATGTGGTCTGCGCAGCCGCCGTCGAGATAGTGGCTTGCGGAGCCGCGGCTACGGGGGTCTGACCGGGTAGTGGAGCTATAGGAGCTGTCTGCGGAACCGCAGCCGATGTAGTGGCTTGCGGAGCCGCAGCCGAAGGAGATGCATGTGGAGGCTCGGCCGATATACCCTGTCGCGTCTGGACCTAACGTGTGTAATAAGCGAGTAAGAACTGTGTATTATTCGAATTCGTATCATTATCAAGTTATTTCGAAACCCCATTTGGATATCTAGTTTGGAAAACCGTAGTTTATTTTAATTAGATATGTATGTATGATTAATCAAAGCTAAGTCTACAACCAAATAAGCTCAGGCTACGTACTAATATTGGATATGTTGATATCTATAATATGACATGATATTTTACTACTAAGTAGTATACATACCGGCATCTCCTTCAACTCCTGAACGGTGGCCTTCAAGCTCTCCAGTTCCTGCTGGACACGTCGCTCACTGGAGATGGAGGAAGTAACCGCCGGGGTGGAGTCCAACCTCATATGGGCCCTGCTAGGGCCCAGTCCCCGGCCTCTTTCCCAACCTCCGTGGTGCCCTCCGTGTGCGGCGTCCAGGACTGGGGTCGGCAGCTTTGGATCGCTCTGTCCGGTAAAATCGATCCCCGATGCCTCGGCCTGCTCAACCACCCGCTCCTACACCCACATTAAGCAGTAAAATATAAGTATAAAATTTAAATTTGAACCTTCCAAAACTAAAATTTCAAATAGGGGTTGAATAAATATTAACACTTACGCAATACTCCTGGGTAGCGACGTCGGGATATCGAAGCTCGCTCGTGGCGGGATTTGTCGAGGTGCCGTGGACGGCAAGATATGTGGACAGCACGCTCGGTGTACCACCTTGCGCCAGGGTCTGAGCTGTCTGCAATATTAGAAATAACTCTTAATATTAGATATATTAGAAAATAACTCTTAATATTGCATTATATCACAAAGGCCGGTCTATTGTAATTTACCGATAACTCCATGGCTCGAGTAATATTCCTTGAGCCACCTTATAAGTGGGGCGACCCCTCTTCGCCGACTTCCTATTCTCTATATTTTGAGCGGCCTGTTTCTGCACAACACATTCATATTTAATTTTCTAATTAAGGAACACAAAAATATAAATTATATCCTAAACAATAAATTACATTTAAAATACATACATGTTTGCGTTGAGAGTCGAAATATTCGAACAATAGAGGCCATGTCTCTACGTCGACTCTCGCAAAGGCCGGAGTAGATAGGAGGGCCGCTCTCTCTACCTCGGGGGTCTCCATCCATAGGGAGTAGCAGTCGGCTTTCAGCTCATTCCTGTTGTATCGGACCTTGGTCTGCATGTTCTTCATCAGGCCACTGTACAGAGCATGAAGGTCGAGCATCCTCCCAGGGTGATCAGGGTCGGGTACAGGCTGAAAATCGTAATCCAACTGAAAATACAAAAAAAACATTGTTATTAGATTGCAGGTGTTAATAATAAATATATTGGATAAATCAAATGAAAATATATATTAATACCCGAGCCTGATCAAAGAAGAGGGCGAATGAGCGCCGGTGCTGCTCGCCCCACTCAACGTGAAGTGGATAGTTCTTCACGAGCCGGCTCTCATCCCCCATATACTGGCCGAACCTCTCGGCATGAGGACCGGTATAGCGATAATCAAGGGTAAAAAAGAGGGGGAATGCTGCCTCCCCCCTAGCTCTGTCAGGCCTCAGCCTATGGGACTGATTCGGGCCTCGAGTCCTCCTCTGGGGATGGGGAGGCCCTGCGTCTGCAAGAAATATCAAGACAATCAATATTAAGACAAAGTTGTATTAAGAAATCAAGGTTAAACGAAAATTGAAGTGTGATATATACCTCCGATGACTAAAGCACGAGCCTGGGCCCGGGCAGCAGCACGAGCGGGACGATAGTTCCTCCGGTGAGGAACAGCCGGTGTTCCGGATGCGGATGCATCCCCTCCAACTAGAAAATAAATATTGACGCTAAATTTCCATGAAGTTCATATTTATTCTATAGAGCATATGTAAAATGAATAAATATTTTATATTTATTCATACTAACCTACAGACGATGCGGAGGGTACGGAAGTCAATATGTTGTGTATTCTTGTTGTATGTGTGTGTTCCGGCTGTCGGGGGTAAGGCTTCTATCCCATTAAGAATGTATAGAGCGAACACCCATTCACTTGTGCTTTCAACCGTTTCGAGTAAATTTCGGCAGTATCTCCCCGCTGTTCTCCGAGTACACTGTAATAGAATAGATAATATTTCAAAGCTGTGAAACAACGTTGAAATGAACATCTAATCTATCTTTGTACATGGAGAACCAGCGGAAAGGTACCGACGAAATATCTCGAAACGGATGAAAACACAAGTGAATGAAGGTGTTTGCTTTATACATTCCTAACTTGTCCACACGGGACAAATCTATCGGTTACCATACGATTGAATCTTCTCGTCACATAGACCATACGATGGTTTTTAGTATCGAGCTATACCGTCCGATATTTAACAACCTTCGTATAGTTCTATGTCACGACGAATATCGAACGTATGTTAACCGATAGATGGGGACTAAGTGGCGCTTTTAGTTTCATATATGAGTATCGATGAGAATATGAAGGTTTCATATTATCATCGAGTATCATATATTGGTTTTAACTTGAACATCTTGAACCACTCTCTAATGATGCGTTTGTTGTGCATTCGTGTTGTATGTGTAACATAATTTTAAACCATTGAGATCAAGATTGATAGAACTGATCATCCACAAAGAGATTAAGGATTGACTTTTGATAGCCATATAAAGGAAAATTTTCTCCTACGGCAACCTAATAATATACCCATTATCCTCATATATACATATATGCAGGCATGCATGGATACATACATGCAAATATTTGAAAAATTAATATATCAACCAAAAACTATTATTGCAATGGTATTCATCTATAACAATCAACAATTAAAACTACTAATGTAGGATACTGATATCATAAAGCGTTATACGCAACATATGAATTCACATGACTGAAACATGCATCAAAAAAACATGTTCATCCAAAAGAAAGGCCACTGTCAACAAATATAGACAAATACGTCATAAAAACAGCAACTAATTAACAAGTTGATTAGCATCTGGATCAAGAAAATGATAGGAAAAACAATTGACTATGATCTATAATGACAAGTTTATTACCATGACTCTCGACTAACAAAGGTGGCTTTTCGTCCTCGGTTGCTTGATAATTGGGATTTCATGGCAAATAAAAATATGCATATGCCGTTTGACCGGGAACTTCAATAGGAAACTCAATGGGGTCGGGTGTACTGAAGTACGCTTTGTATTTCGCTATATCAGGTGATGAAGCCCAAGCCCTAACTAGCCCCAGCCCCACCCCAACCGAACCCTAGCCCTAGCCCCAGCCCAGCCCTAACCCCAACCGAACCCTAGCCCCATCCCCAGCCCAGCCCCATCCCCAGCCCAGCCCCACCCCAATCGAACCCTAGCCCCAACCGCAACCGAACCCTAGCCCCAGCCCAGCCCCAGCCCCAGCCCCAACCCCAACCCCAACCGAACCCCAACCCCAACCGAACCCTAACCCTAACCCTAACCCTAACCCTAACCGAACCCGATGCCGATGCCGATGCCGATGCCCTACCCGAACCTGGCCTGAACCCTAGACCTAACATCATCAAAATTAAAAATAATTTGAGATTTAATTACTAACCGGGCGGTGGAGGAGACGACAGAAATCGGTGGTCGACGACGATCGGCGAAGGTGGGGATGAGGCGCGGGAAATCGACGAAGGTGTGGGAATGACCGACGAAGGTGGCGACGAGGCGCGGAGCGCGGTGGCGACGAGGTGCGGGAACAGGCGATGAGGCGCGGGAGAGTGAGAGAGAATTTTTAGGAACGATGAATGACTTTTCTGTGCTTTTTTTTTATTAATAACCTATTTATATGCCCCTACGGACATAACCACAGGTCCACCGTTTGCGGCTCCGAAGGGCCAAACAACAAATTAGAACGTAAGGCACCGTAGGGACAACGATGTGGCCCTGCGGATAAATCCGTAGGGACAAGAAATAGTTGCCCCTACGGATTCCTGAGTCCGTAGGGGCAACCCCATATTGTAGTAGTGTACCTACACGAAGCATGCATGTCCATCATGTGGTATTGATTACAATGCCTTCCAGCTTAAGACACGTAGTAAGTTTTGCTACTGGTTTCATCGTAGGTGGCTATCAGCGAATTATTCGTACAAAAAAATGACAAATAAATTTGATGGAATATTGGAAAAGGGTGAAGTATCAAAACAATTGTCGGGGATAGAAATTTTTGAGCAGATTTTATCGTGTCAATTCTAGCAAGTTTCTAATCGTTTTCACTCAGATGGTTTTTTCAATAAACAATAAAAACGGAAGTGATCCGAAGATAAAGAAACGTTGAGTGTGTGGAAAAAGAAAAGTATATTATGGAATCTTTCTTACTGGAAATATCTGTTGATTCGACACAATATTGATATCATGCATGTAGAGAAGAATGTGTTTGATAATATTGCTAGCACATTATTACAGGACGATTCTAAGTCCAAAGATAAGTTGAGTGCTCGCGAATGCTTGAAAGAGCTTGGAATCCGACAGGAATTGTATCTGGTACTTCGTGATGATGGTTTCTGTTGGGGTCGAAAATTGCACCCCGGTTGACCAAGTCAAAGTCAAGGTCAACCCCAAGCCAAGTGGCCCAAACCCAGATCAAGTGGGCTCATGCCCAAGTCGAGTCCAAACATGAAGCAGCCGGCCCTCCTCCATGCCAAAATAAAAATCATGTAATAAATAATTTTGATATAATTTTTTTATGCATGCATGTAAGCAAAATGGGTATAAAGCCAAATTTTTGTAAAACTCATGGCTTATGTGCAAAAGGAATGAGCACATGAGGTATGAGATGGGAAAAATGTCATTTTGTAAAGCCCAAGGGGCTATATTTAAATTTGAAAGCCTATAAAAGGCAACATGATGATGAATAAAGGATACACTTTTCATTCTCCCCAAAAACTAGGGTTCATGTGCCTCCTTCTCCTTCCCAAAGGTTCTAAAATCTTTTTCCCTTCTTTTGAATTAAATCAAGAGTTTTACTCTTCCTTTCCCAAAACTAAATAGTTTTTCACACCAAAACCCATAAAGGGGAGCCCAGATCTTCCATTAGATCTTAAAAAGGGGAGGGACCAAGTCCTTTTTTGCCGCCCAACTCCTGAACGCCGACGTGCTTGGCACGTGAGGCGCTAGTGCCCACGTGGTTGGCACATGAGGCGCTAGCGCCCAAAGTGCTAGCACCCAAGCGCCAGCGCCCGAGCGCCCACGTGCCGGGCACGTGGGGCGCTAGCGCCCAAAGCGCTATCGTCCGTGCGCCTAAAACGCTAGGGCCAGCATCCAAGCACCCACGTGCCGGGCACGTGGGGCGCTAGCGCCCAAATCGCTCGCGCCAGCGCCCAATCGCCTAAGTGCCAGCATCTAATCGCCTAAGCGCTTGCGTGCCTCTCACGTGATGTGCTGGAGCCTTCTCCCACGCATCCTATGGATGCCCTTTCCTTTATATATATATATATATATATATATATATATATATATAGAGAGAGAGAGAGAGAGAGAGAATAATGGAGAAAAGATGCCATAGGAGTGGATTTCCTCCTATGGCCTGGAAAAAATACAGCCTCCACCATTTTTTCTAACGATCGACACCCATCGTTATCATCTAAGATGTGAGTACACCAAATTTCATGTGATTCCACAACTTTTTCACCGTTGATTTAGCAATGTAAAAAGTTCTATTGTCAGTAAACTATTAATTTTGAACCCACTAAATCAACGGTGAAAAAGTTGTGGAATCACACGAAATTTAGTGTGCTCACATCTTAGATGATAATGATGATGATGGTCGGTGCCGATCGCCGGAAAAAATGATGGAGATTGTATTTTTTCCACGCCATAGGAGGAAATCCCCTCCTATGGCCTTTTTCCTCCATTATTCTCATATATATATATATATATATATATATATATATATATATATGCACACGCACACATACTCCACCACACTGTTCCCGTTAGAAAAAATTTCTAACGGGGCGCTGCCCCGCATCCCGCAAAGGGGCTGGTAGCTCCCTTGACCCCCATCCCACTATTCGGATAGCGGGACCCCGTAAATACTCTGCGGGGCCCCCGATATATCCAAAACCCCTTCAAAACACAACACTGCACATTGAGTTCGCATGACCAGTTTAAACCGTTAATTGGAGGTTCTCTCACTCTAAAAGCGAGGGGTAATTAACGGCAGCTTAATCCGCGGCTGCCGGGGATTCGGATCCCCACGATCAATAAACCCCCGCCTATCCTAGGCAGGGAAAATCTGTAGTACGCCTGACAAGCGCGCGCATATTCCTATCTCAATGAGGTAACGAAAAACACCCTACAGATTCTGGCACGCCCGGTGGGACCTATCTTTCCTCCCATATTTCGGGTTAAACGTTCATGCGAACTCAATCAATATATACATCAATTGCCTGTACTGAAATCATGCTTCTTTATGAAGGGTTAACAATTTTCAATTGCCATCTTCGAACGCAAGTCGGTATTTGAACGACTTTCCTTAACCCTAGCTGGGGGCAAGGCCATCAATACCGACAAAGTAATAAGGCATCTCATGCAAGCTCCAGCGGTGCCCCTGACAGCTGCTCGATCGGGTATCTTCTCTAAGCTCCCCGTCAGATGACCTCTAAGTCGTTAAACTGGGCACAATAGACCTCTAAGTCTTTAAACTGGAAACAGATGACCACCACATCGTTAAACTGGAAACAGATGACCTCTAAGTCGTTAAACTGAAAACAGTAGACCTCTAAGTCTTTAAACTGGAAATAGATGACCACCACGTCGTTAAACTGGAAACAGATGACACATCGTTAAACTGGAAACAGATGACCTCTACGTCGTTAAACTGGAACAGGTGACCTCTAAGTCGTTAAACTGGAAACAGATGACCACCACGTCGTTAAACTAGAAACTGATGACCTCTAAGTCGTTAAACTCGAAACAGATGACCTCTAAGTCGTTAAACTGGAAATAGTAGACCTCCACGTCATTAAACTGGAAACAGATGACCACCATGTCATTAAACTGGGAATAATCGACCTTTAAGTCGTTAAACCGGGGATGTAAAAATGTGTAAATAAAACAAAGATAAAAAATATAAAAAAAATATAATAAGCCGAAATGATGGGGCAACTCGCAATAAAAATCAACGAGTAAAAATAAAGATGAAAATAAAGCCGAAATGATAGGGAAACCGCGAATAAATAGCCGAAATGATAGGGCAATCACGACCTTCGCGATAAGAAAAGTTGAAATGATAGAGCAATCGCAGTAAAAAAAAACTCCAACGGCGAATGATGAGTCGCTCCTGGTACCATATTCCAGTGCAGCGATGCAGACGCCAACCAAAATTCAAATTCCCAAAATTCTCTCAGCCCTACGGTTGGTCCCCCAAGTTGACTACCGTATACAATCTACGGGCTCAAATAATTTTCATCACACTCATGCCCCACCGCAATCACCGGTCCAGCGGCCGGTTTCCGCCCTTGGAATTATGCTCCATCTGGAAAGACCCACTCATGTTCCCTCACGATGCATGAGGAGAACAAACCTTATGAGATCCTCTCGACTCGTAAGAAAACACCTTCGTGGGATCCTTACGACTCACAAAGGAAAACACACTTAGGAGTCCCCACGACTCCTAAGGAGAAAACGCACCTGCATCCTTACGACTCGTAGGGAGAAAATGCTTTATGAGACCCTTACGGCTCATAAAATTAAAAAGTCTTAGGTGATAGGGACCAAAACCTGTCGCCTAAGCCATCGCTCTCCAACAGGGAAAGGCAAATGATGAATTGCTCCTGGCACCTGTGCTTCCGTGTTAGCAACGCTGATACCGACCCTACCCCAAAATTCCAAATTTCCGATCTGATAGACCCCTAAGTCTTTAAACTGGGAACAGATGACCCCTAAGTCGTTAAACTGGGAACAGATGACCCCTAAGTCATTAAACTGGGAAAAGAAGACCCCTAAGTATTTAAACTGGGAACAGATGACCGCTAAGTCGTTAAACTGGGCACGATAGACCCCTAAGTCTTTAAACTGGGAACATATGACCGCTAAGTCGTTAAACCGGGAACAGATGACCTCTAAGTCGTTAAACTGGGCATAATAGACCCCTTAGTCTTTAAACTGGGAAAAGATGACCTCTAAGTCGTTAAAATAGGAACAGATGACCTCTAAATCGTTAAACTGGGCACAATAGAGCCCCAAGCCTTTAAATTGTGAGCATATGACCTCTAAGTTGTTAAACTGGAAACAGATGACCCCCTAAGTCATTAAACTGGGAACGAGGAAAATCCACTCATGTAACGTCACGACGCATGAGGAGAACAAAACTTGCGAGATCCTTACGACTCGTAAGAAACGCCTTCGTGGGATCCTTATGACTCACAAAGGAAAAACACACTTGGGGGTCCTCATGACTCCTAAGGAGAAAATGCACATACGGGATCCTTATGACTCGTAGGGAGAAAATGCTTTTATGGGATCCTTACGGCCCATAAAATTGAAAAGCCTTAGGTGATAGGGAACTAAACCTGTCTCCTAAGCCATCGCTTCCAAATAGGGAAAGGCAAATGATGATTCGCTCCTGGTACCATATTCCAGTGTAGCGGTGCTGAAGCCGACCCAAAACCAATCCCCAAATCCTCTCAAAGGCAAATGATGATTCGATCCTGGTATCATATTCCAGTGTAGCGGTGCTGATGCCAAACCAAAACCAAATCCACAAATCCTCTCATGACAGATGATGATTCGCTCCTGATACCATATTCCAATGTAGCGATACTGATGTCAACCCAAATTAAATCAAACCAACAACCTCTACGGCGGAATCATACTTCGTCCCAGAATTTTCCCCGTGTCGAAATCGTGCTTCGCCTCGGGATATCTACCTTCCCTATCAGAATTATGCTTCGACTCGGAACCAACACAGACACTCCGTAATAGGGAAACGTCAAGCAGACACTCCGTAACGGGGACACGTCAACAAGCAGACACTCCGTCTTGGGGAAACGTCCAACGCAGACACACCGTGCTAAGGAAACGTCACAAACAGACACTCCGTACCGGGACACGTCAACTAGCGACACTCCGTGCCAGGGAAACGTCTATCACGGACACTCCGTCTCGGAGACGCATCAAGCGTCAACCGTCCATGTCGTAAAAATGGCATTGCAGGCTTCGTACAAAGCGAGAACCAAATCACTCCAGGCCAGGGAAACGTCTACCACGGACACTCTGTCTCGGAGACGCGTTAAGCATTGACCATCCATGTCGTAAAAAGGGCAGTGCAGGCTTCCTATAAAGCGGGAACCAAATCACTCTGGGGCAGGGAAACGTCTACCACGAACACTCCGTCTCGGAGACGCGTCAAGCGTCGACTGTCCAAGTCGCTAAAAGGCCAGCACCGACCGTTCACGTCGCTAAAAGGGCAGCACCGACCGTCCAAGTCGCAAAAAGGGTATAACCGACCGTCCAAGTCGTAAAAAGGGAAGAATCGACCGTCCAAGTCGTAAAAAGAGCAGTGCAGGATTCCCACAAATGAACCAAATCGCTCCGGGCCAGGGAAAAGTCTACCACGGACACTCCGTCTCGGAGACGCGTCAAGCGTCGACCGTCCATGTCGTAAAAAGGGCAGTGCAGGCTTCCTACAAAGCGGGAACCAATCACTCTGTGCCGGGGAAACGTCTACTACTGACACTCCGTCTCGGAGACGCATCAAGCGTCGACCGTCCATGTCGTAAAAAGGGCAGTGCATCCTAAAAAGTGGGAACCAAAGCAAGTCGTCTCCACGCGAAAGAAGATCCATCAATTTCATGCACACGACACACATATATGGTGTGCATTTATTGATGGGGCCCACTTTGTTGGGGTCGAAAATTGCACCCCTATTGACCAAGTCAAAGTCAAGGTCAACCCCAAACCAAGTGGGCCCAAGCCCAGATCAAGTGGGTCCATGCCTAAGTCGAGTCCAAACATGAAGCGGCCGGCCCTCTTCCATGCCAAAATAAAAATCATGTAATAAGTAATTTTGATGTAATTTTTTATGCATGCATGTAAGCAAAATGGGCATAAAGCCAAATTTTTGTAAAGCCCATGGCTTATGTGCAAAAGAAATGAGCACATGAGGTATGGGATGGACAAAATGCCATTTTGTAAAACCCAAGTAGCTATATGTAAATTTGTAAGCCTATAAAAGGCAACATGATGATGAATAAAGGATACACTTTTTATTCTCCCCAGAAACTAGGGTTCATGTGCCTCCTTCTCCTTCCAAAAGGTTCTAAAACCTTCTTCCCTTATTTTGAATTAAATCAAGAGTTTTACTCTTCTTTTCCCAAAACTAAGTAGTTTTTCACCACAAAACCCACAAAGGGGAGCCCAGATCTTCCATTAGATATCAAAAAGGGAAGATTTTTAAATCTCATACCACTTGTTCTTCAAGATCCGGCCAATAGAGGAGGAAGAAGGAGACCCATCTCCGAAAATCCCACTTTGGAGGAGATCCAGGGCTCAAGGGAGAAGCCCCTTCATTAGCTCCAAAAATATCTTAGGAGTTTAACTCCTTAAATACACACACACACACACACACACACACAAAATAATAAGTATTTATTTTTGGGAGTACAACTCCCAGTGCAGGGACCAAGTCCCTTTTTGCCTCCCGAGCGCCTAAAGCGCTAGTACCAAAGCACCCACGTGCCGGGCACGTGGGGCGCTAGCGCCCAAAGAGCGAGCGCTAGCGCCTAAGCACTCGCGTCCCGCTCACGTGAGGCGCTGGCGCCTTCTCCCACGCATCCTATGGATGCCCTTTTCTTTATATATATATATATATATAATATATATATATATATATATATATATATATAGAAAGAGAGAGAGAAAGAGAGAGACACACACACACACATATGCACATACACAAATACTCCACCACACTGTTTCCGTTAGAATAAATTTCTAACGGGGCGCTGCCCCGCACCCCGCAAGGGGGCTGTTAGCCCCCTTGACTCCCAGCCCGCTATCCGGATAGCGGGACCCCCGTAAAATCTCTGCGGGACCCCCGATATATCCAAAACCCCTTCAAAACACAACACTACACATTGAGTTCGCATGACCAGTTTAACCCGTTAATCGGAGGTTCCCTCGCTCCAAAGGCGAGGGGTAATTAATGGCAGCTTAGTCCGTGGCTGCCGGAGATTTGGATCCCCACGATCAATAAACCCCTGCCTACCCTAGGCAGGGAGAATCTGTAGTACGCCTGACAAGTGCGCGCATATTCCCATCTCAATGGGGTGACGAAAAATACCCTACAGTATTTATGAATTACCAGTTTCGAGCTACACAATGTAGAAATTGGCTATGAAAAGATTTTGTGAGATGCTAAAGAGCATCAAAACCCTAGATGGGTACTCCTCTAACATAGCAAAAAATGTGCAGGTCGAGCCTCCAAAAATCTTGAATCTTAAAACCCACGATTGTCATATCCTTCTGCATTAATTGCTTCTAGTGGCTCTTCGATATAATTTGTCATCCAATGTCACCAAAGTTTTGATAGAGTATTGCAACTTTTTCAATAAACTTTGTTCTAAAATGATAGATGTGGCCAAATTCGAGGAGTTGCAAAAGAGTATTGTTGAAACTTTCTATAAGTTAGAGATAATATTTTTACCATCTTTCTTCACCGTCAAGGTTCCTCTTTCTGTGTATCTAACTACAGAGACAATGATTGCTGGACCTATCTCTTATAGGTGGATGTATCCGGTAGAAAATTAATATATTTTTTCATTCAATTGTGTTATTTAATTCATTATAATATTCACATTTTTCTAAAATATTCGTTAACGTTTTAGATACTTGAGATACTTGAAACGGCAAGTGCGCAATCGATCTCGACTGAAAGGGTCAATGGCCGAGAGTTATTGCGCCAACAAATGCCTTAACTTCACTTCTCGTTACTTGCGTGGAGTTGAACAAGATTAAACCGTCCTTCTCGAATTAACGATGATCAGCTGTCCTATTCAGAAGGGAAAGATCGATCCTACCGGAAGAAGTGGCTCGATCAAGCGCATTCATATATCCATAATAATCTTGAAATAACTGCCGATCACAGAAAGTATATAAATTAAATTTTTAATCGCGTCAATATTTTGAGTGCCTACATCTATATATGCCTAAATAATTAATATTGATATTCTTTTAGCCGACATATTGAAGAACTTACGAATGCGATTTCCGGAAAGAGTGCTAACTGGAAGATTAGTTAAGAACATGAGAAACACTTTTTATGGTGGTTCCGTAAACACGTATGTATGTCTTATATATTTCACGTTTCATATGCATATATCACATATAGTTTATGCATTTTACGTGTAAATGCATTGTAGATTGAATATGACATAGCAAAAAGGATGCAATTTCCGGATGTAATCGTGCGACTATCTAAAGGTCCTAGTGCAAAAATGAATCGATACGGTTCATATTGTATTAATAACCTAAAATTTTTTACAACCGAGAAATTGATTATCCAAAACAATAGGTTTTATTGTCCGTTTGAACAAACGTGCTTCTCAAGTTTCCGTGATCAAAGACCACAGGGAGGAAAAAAGAATATTACGGTCAGTTGGAGAATATAATAGAGTTATTTTACGGGAATAATGAGTAAAAAAGATTTGTTATGTTCAAAATTCGTTAGTGCGCTTGCATCCAGATCAATGAGTACTACTTTCAGTTTGTCAATCTGAATAAAGAAATTTATCGAGATGATAAGTTCATGTTAACTTTATAAACTGAGCAGTTTTTCTATGTTAAAAATCCCAATCGTGAAGAAACTTGGATTGTATTGATGACACCTCCTAAATTTTTTTTCAATAGTTCTACCGATGAGATTGACCTTGATAAAACAGATCTGGTTGACATATAAAAGTTTTTGCATTTATAAACAATTGTAATCAATTGATATATGTTATAAACTTTATAGTTGTAAAAACTTATAATCACTTGCATGTAAATGATATATGAAAAATCTAGCAATTTTAATCACTTGTAATGTATTGATTTGTTAGTTTAATGATTTATCCATATTATATATATTGTATCGTCATTACTCTTGCATGAAAATGATGGGACGAATAGGAATATTCGGAAAAAATTTCAGAGTATTTTCTTCAAAGAAAAGGGATCGAGATACTGAATTCTCGACACAACCTGATACTAAGAATAGAGGTATAAATTACGAGTTTTAAATAATCATCGACTGCATTATTTTATTCAAATGACTATTGCATTGATTATAATAAATTAAAATGTGTAGGTACATCTGATCAGGAGGATGCAGGTCGATGAGTGCGGCATGATCTGTATGCACATCTAGACGAGCAGTGCACGGACTTGAGTAGAGAACCTAGGAAGTTCTCGAATCCCATCACCGATGAGTAGAGTCGTGCATTTTCTTTTCCTCGCGATTTACAAAATGAAAAATCGTATCACTATAGGGACAATGTGAAGGAAATGGCGCGGTGGGTTGCTGCTCGACCTCAAATCGATATGATGATAGGGACAGCAGACACGAGTATTGATGAGGCATGGGCTGCGGGGGATAATCTGGTCCGGTTTGAACACCACAGAAGAAGATTTGCAAACGAAATTACGAAATACAATATGCGTAGAAAAAGGGCAATTCTGCAATGGGTATGTGGGAAGCCCATAGGTCCGGATATATGGGCTACACATTTCCACGGTTATATCGGTATTTTCGTTCGCAACACCGACTTCTGGAACGTGGACTTCACATTTGCAGATAACCCCTGGAAAGTATACGTATGGACTTGGCTCCCACTCAACTACATTTCAACATTACATGCATACTTATTATATGTTATAAATTTATTAAATAATAAATTTATTAATCTGTATTACAGAAACATTTCGTCTTAGAAGATGATATAGACGGACATTGGACGCATGTCCGGTATGAGATGTCACAAATATTCAGCGTCAAAGATTGAAGAAAAAATTCAAACAGTCGAAGAAATTTACGGATGATTGGGAACGTTTTACCGCTCTTCCCTCCAACATCCTTATAGATTAGTTTGCGTTTCTCCTATTGCATTGGGATACACCCGAAACAAAGGTAATTAAAAATATACTTAAATAATTTGAATACCGAATTTAGATTAAATTACATTTCGAGATATTATCTTCTAAATAAGCAGGAAATATCAGAGAGGAATAAGCAGAACCGAGGGAAAGTCACAGATGACTATTATGGTGGATCGGAGTTCCGCAGCTCTAAGAGAGAATTCCCAGTATAGGGCTAGTTTGGTTAGCTTATCTTTAATTACATAAATATTCGATTTTTCAATTTCATCATTACATATCTTTACGTATAAATAAATTAAATATTCGTTATAGGAGAAGGCTGAGAAAAAGCCGAGCCTCCCTAAGACTTGGGAGGCATTGCACATGAGAGAGGGCGTGTCAGAAGAAATGATGGATATAGCCACTCAACATGTGGTAAGATTGCATTTTTCAATTCTTTTAAATAAATTAATTACACTTGTTAACTTCGTAAAGAAAATTAATTATTGTTTTATTTATCGAAGGAGGATTTCGAGGAGACGGAGAGGAGCTATCGGGAATCGAATTCCGAATATCTGGCTGATGATCCTCTTCCTACGGAGGCCGAGGTATGTATTATAGAGCAACTTTTCCCTCAGTCGAGAGGACCTGGTCGTATTCCCCTATACGGCGGTCTCGTTAGTCTTTCGCGGTCCGGTTCCAAAAGAAGTACTTCAATTTCGGCGACCGCTCACTCCAACCAACAATCGGCTGAGGTACAATAGATTAATGAGCTAGAGGAGCAGCTCAGGAGGAGGGATGAAGCAGATAAGAAGAGGGCGGAAGATAAAGCGGCTTGGAGAGATTAATGGAGGCGGGATGGGAACAATTCTCGCTACAATACATTCCGCCTCCGCAATCGTGATCAGCACAGGGTCCATTCCCGCCGCAACCGGCATATTACCCTCCTCCGATGCAGCGACCGTATTACCCTCCCCCATCACAGGGAACTCCGTACTATCTTTATCCACTGCTTCCGCAATCACAAGGAGGGTACCACCCTTGACCTCCGCCTCAAGATCCTTATTACCCTAACCCTCTGCCATAGGAACCGTATAACCCTGATCAACCGACTCCACAGGGAGGGTTATTAGGTAATTTTTTTGCAGCAGGACTTCGACGATGCGAATCGATATTATTCAAGGCAAGCTTCTGGTGGCGATGGTAGCGGTGGGAGTTAGTGAGCTATGTATAGTTGTTATTTATAGAAATTTGAGCATACAATTAAACTGTGTTGAGTTTTGATGTTTAAAATTCATGTTGTGTATATGTAGGGTTCTTATAAATTAACGGTGAAAAGATTATGTTTTGACGATGGAAGTGGCGGGAGTTAGTGAGATAAGCATATATATGTGTTAGTATAGCTAACATTGTTTCGAATATTATGATTTGAGTTCATATATTTATATATTTATTTATTTCGATTCACAGGATTGAGTGAGCTGCGATTGTGAGTGTTTTGAAGATTTTTTCGTATTGTTGTACGTATGTATTGTGTTGTTCGTATTCAAAACAATTTAGTTTATATATGCTTGCTTATTAAAATTTTAGTTCATATGTGTTTGATTGAGTTGTTGATATTGGTGGATATATCGTGGATAATATTTATATGTTGGTTTGTATGCGTATGTGTTAGTATTTGTTGTTGATCTTTTTGGATATGTTGTGGATTGTGCATATATATTGATTTGTATGTGAAACGCTATTGTGACGTAGTATATTGTGATATTGTGTATTATTGTATTGAATATAGCATTTTTCTGTAAAAATTTTTCAGGAAAAATAGTTATTAGCGACCGTACAAGCTACAGGAATGGTCGATAATATCTCATCAGTGACCGTTCGCTGATATTAGGAAACAGGTAAATTCATATTAGCGACCGATGGAAACGGTCCATGATGCATCTATTAGCGACCGTTTGTATTAGAGACCGTTCATTAAAGGTCGCTCATATATGTATCAACGACCATACAATCAACGACCGTTTAAAATATAAACGGTCGCTAATATACATTAGGGACCGTTCATTATTTTTTGGAAACCGTTCCATACGGTCTCTAATAGTGACTGTATGTAGTAGTGATAAATATTAAATCAAATATTGTTATGCTAAACTATTAAAGAATTTAGATAATTAATAACTTTAAATTTTGTTGACAACGTTAAAAACAAGTTTTAAACTCGTTTATTAAATTATAATAACCACATTCATCGTTGCTCATTTTTTCCGACTTAATATTGTACATTTATATGATATTTTTATATATTGAAGTAATTATTTATAGCTTTTTTTCCTATAGATTTTAGATAAGCTCTATAAAACTCGAGGCTCGCCCGGGCTCAAAAAGGCTCGGCTCGGTCTCATTTGATAAATAAACGAGCCAATCTTGAACAAGTTTTTAAGCCCGTTTAAATAACTGAGTCAAACCGAACAACTTAAAACTCGGCTCGTTTGGTTCGTTTAACAATCCTACTATCAACATCCTTAAAAACCTAGCTAAATCTCTTTTCCGTTCACTCGTCTTTACCTCCAAAACCTATGACGCATCTCTCATCTTCTATTAATTTTAGAAGTTCTAAAAACTCCGTAATCAATCTAAAAACTTCACAATCACTCTCATGATATGGCATCATATTCTATATTTCCTAAATTTACATGATCAAATTAATTGATGCATCCTGCACAACCACTGTCCTTTTCAGTCGATCGCCCAAATATATTCAGCAAATGTTCATTCAACTACATCCTACTTAACTACTTGCTATATTTGATTGATACCGAATCCAACCCTTTTCACGCTAATCAGATCACTTCTCATCAAATATGGATCGAGGACCCGAAATTTTGAAGTTCCTTCTTGTATTGCCGTATTTAGATTTGATTGTCCACTCATATATATGAAGAGAAAGAAAATTGTCAACGAAAGATATGTTGGGCGAGGGCGCAACAGTGGTCGCAGGGATTGACCAACTGTTTCTATTTTCTATATCTTTCTCTGTGCCCCCGAGTGCATTGCATCTAGAACATTGAATTGAATGATATGCCTGCTGGTCGCCAGCTCGCTGCTAGCCTTTCCTTCCTCTTATGTATTCCCAACATTTCCCCGCTAATATTAAAGGCCTAAAGCTGTAGGAAGAAAAAGAGCAACCAAAGAATGAAAGACATGCACCACCAGAAAATGAGCTCTTCATAGCAACAATCTTGTGCAGCATGCATGCAACAAAAGCGCAAGTGTGCTCCAGAATGCATTTTTCGCACGCTATTTCCCTCGATTGGGAGCATCTTCAAGCGCTCCTCAATGTGTTAGACGGCTGATATGTATCATATAACCCCCCATGTTTCATAGTAGGTACACAAGCTACCTCCTTATAACCTCTCTACCTTTCAAAATATTACAATAAACCATTCAAAGTTTATTAGCCTTTTTTTTAAATAAAAAATTTGCCATTTTATTAAAGAAAGAACGCTGCTTTGTCCTTAGGTTAAGGGGAAAAAATAAAACAACCGAGAAAAAATAAATACTATGAAATTATTTATTCAATACTGTTTTTCTCACTTTTTCCAAATAATCTTGTTAAATTATGTATACGCTTCGTGCACGTGTATTTATTGTAGATACATATTGTTTGGGCCATTGGGCCATTAATGTATTCTTTTCACACGGTTAAACCCTAACCCTAGCACTATAAATAACCAAGGTATTGTAATTTGAGAGACTAATAGATCAAAAATAATAATTATCTATAAACGCTTTCGCATTCACAGTACAAGAAAATTGTATTTATTCCGTCGGCATAAGCCCAACGGATTAAATTGGTATCCGACGGAATAACGTTATTCCATCGGACAATACCCGACGTTAAAAGTACGACGTAATAAGGTTTATTGCATCGGGTCTTGAACTTATTTCGTCGACAGTTTTTTCCGTCGGCTTGATGCCGACGGAAAAAATTAAAAAAAACTGGGATGTTAAGCCATTTTCCCCAGGTTTGATGACTTATTCTGTTGGCTATTTATTTTTTTCGTCGGGTATGGCCCGACGAAATTGTTGGATATAATGCTCTCAAGACAATTATTGTAATTGCTGGAATGCGATTACTATAATTGAGAGAGAAGCTATACAGGTAAAACAGTCTTACTCGAAATGATATTATACTATCTGGTTTGTTTTTATCATTGATGTGTATACGTTTTACTTGTTATTCGGTATCGCTAATATACAATGATGAAATCCGTACGCTTCTTGCTTGACTATTAGCATTATGATGACGATCATATATGTGAGCTGGATAGTTCATAAGTAAATCCTTAAATGCCCCTAGTCGTGGAAGTATCGAGACCGGGCATCGATAATTCCAAGTAGACTAATTTATACATTTGGAGACCCTAACGAGGGGCGGTGGCTAATTTCACAAGCCATTGGTGTTGTGTCACCTAAGATAGTATACAGATACTCACTGTGTCACGCCCCGTTTCCCAATAGACGGAAACGGTGATGTGGTAAACCCGTGACGTATTTATTTTAGGAAGGTAATTTTTCGGAATAAATACGCTAAGCGTAAAAGAAGCAATATAAAAAAATGACAAGAAAATTAACATGAGATTTAAAATTCAACAATTTTATTTACATTCAACTTGATTCATTTACAATATATGATTTCAACTGAAAGAAAATAAAAGAATGGAAATGCTTAAACATGTGGCATATATAAACTGAGAAAAAGATAACTAATTTAGGCCTGAATCGCGATCTGTTCGTTCTCTTCCTTGGTAGTGTCTACCTCCTCAGTCTCTACGATATCTGACGAACATTCCAAGAAAACAAAGGACGGAATGCCCGTCAGCGAACTTCGCTCGGTAGGTCCCCAAGTGAGATATAAAGTGTAATGATAAGGAAAATGTATATCATGAACAATTGATTATGATGTATGGTGTGTCAGCATGTCGTTTAATGTAAACATGGCAAGTTTATTTAGCATGTAGTTCTATATATCATGGTAACTAACATGAGCATAGTATAACACGGCTGTGTAGTGTAGGTATAGTGAACATAAAGTGAATGTAAGTGTCTTAACAGGTCTCTACTTGGATATACTAATTTAACGTAAGTTCAAGAGTGAATGTCAACCAATCTCAAAAGTGTTCTCAAACCCAACAGGCTGTAATCCAAGGGTAAGGAACCACAGGCCCGAATCAAATGTTAGTGACGGGATTTCAATCTAGTGTTGAAGTATTCCAAACTCAATAGGCTATAATCCAGAAGTAAGGAAACACGGGCCCTCATGATAGCTTACTTGTGTTAGTAGACATGGATTCATGATCTAGAAGGACTCCTGAGATTCCGTTGGATCCACACACGAATTATCCCAACACCTCGTATATTCTACGTTACAGTTAAGATTACCGGTTTTGCTCGAATCCATGAATATATCAAGTTGCAAGATTGAGTTCATGTCAATATCGTGTATTCGTGGCAAGTATTCTTATATTCATGTCAAGTTGTATTCATGGTTCGAGTCAAGTCGGTTTAAATAGCAACCATTGTGTTATGGTATTCATGTTAGGTTCATGTCAATTTATAACCAGGGTTTCGTCAAGTCAATATACATGTTTGAGCTTGATGGTTTGAATTCGAGTATTCATATTCATATTCATATTCAAGTATTCATATTTGATATTGGATTCAGGCTTGAATTGGGTTCAGGTTTTAATTGGATTCAGGTTTGAATTAGACTTAAACCGAGTCAGACACTTATAACTGATTTAGATCCTGAATTAGGTTCGGGAGTTATCGGTAACTGCTGCACATGGACGGCAGGATTTGTGTCTTTTTCCAAGACAAGTACCATTGATAACTCCGTTAAATTTTCTACCTTAATAGGCAAGCACTCACTTTCTCCGGCTCCCTGAGGCTCAAGAGAATTGACCCCCTTAAACCTATATTTACTAAACTCCTTAAATATTGTTTTATATAACTCGAGGGGGTTTTATGAAAAATATTTTTAATAAAATTTCAAAATAAACCTCAAGTATTTATTTATTTTATTTAGAGTTTTTATGGATATGAATTTTAAGGATTTGAGGTATTTTAGTGATAATTGCTTAGCTTGGAAAGTTCATGATATTTTATTGTAAAATTTGTCTTTTGTTGGTATCTTGATAGTATTTTAATGAAACCTGTAAATCTTTCGTTTTAAAAAATGTAAGTTTATTATATTTTGAAAATCTATGGATTTTGTAATTTTATATAATTATTAAAAAATTAATTTTATTTAATTAGAAAAATTCGTTTTTCTTAAAAACCATATTTAAAACCTTTCGAGGCCGAATGCTCCGTGAGAAGGTCTGCATCTCGCTCTACTAGCGTAAGAATGTGCGATAATCCGCACCATACAATAGCGGGTACCCTAAAGAGAGTTGTAGAGGTATAATCGCAAAGGAGTTTAAAACACCGTTTGTTCCCCTCCGAATCACGGAGACGCGACCGCGCAGGTCCTTCTTGCGTGAAATTCGGGGCAGATGCTAATTGGTGCTATCCGTCCACCTCTCCGAAGATGCCAAGTTGATTTATGGCACCGTGTATCGAAAGTTTAAACGGATGCGGCCGATGTAGCAGACTTCGTCAGATTCCCCCTCATTTGAGGGGTTTTTGATTGTGGGGACGCTCTTCCCTGCAGGCGCAAGCCCCTGCAGTTAATTACGCTACCGTATCGCGGTAACAACTTTCTCCTTCTCCATATGGTCACTTCGTGTCGTGGGTGTTTGTTTTGTATTTGGTTGCCCGTGGATTGTATACAGAGACTAAGTTATGTTGTCGCCCGTAGGGCGTGGATTAGTCCAGATCCATATCTTTCTTAGATTTGGGTTTGGGGGGTTTGTGTTTAAGGATACGTTAGCCTTATTTGAGACTAAGATCAACTTAAACGTTTGTTAAGGACACGTTAGTCTAATTCTAGACTAAGATCAACTTAACGGGATCGTTTAGATCCGACAAGAGAGCAATTGGGCTCTATTGTTTAGTTTAATGATATTGCGGTCGATAATTAGTTTAAGGACATTACGGTCCATTGTTAGTTTTAAGACATTGCGGTCGAAGTTAAGGACATCATAGTCCGTGAGTTTAAGGACCTCACAGTCCGGTGTTAGTTTTAAGACATCACGGTCGAGGTTAAGGACGTCATAGTCCGTGGGTTTAAGGACTCCACAGTCCGATATTAGTTTTAAGACATCACGAGGTTAAGAACATCATAGTCCATGAGTTTAAGGACCCCACAGTCCGTAGTAATGTGTGGTTGTCGGGACCCGTCACCTCTCTGACGACGTGAAGGATAACAACGACAGATATCAGAGGAGTAAAGAGATGTACCCTCGAACCGGGTGTAAATTGATTGAAAAAGCAGATGAGCTCAGTTCAATTTAAATTGAGGACTTATGGCCAGAATTGGGCTAAGTCCAGTTAAAAATGTTTAATATTTTATTTTTGTTCTGCCTGTTGGGCCCTTTGTTTCGGCTCTGCCCTTTTAATAATACTAAGTATTGGGCTCAGACATTTTTTTTCTTATATGGAATGCATAGCATTTATCAGAACAAAATATGTTCTGACAGCGCACCACGTGGCGCACTAGGCGCTTTGCGCCAGTCAAAGAGCATATTGCGCTTCTGTCGGTTAGCGCACACGAGGAGGACACGTGTCGCGCTTACCACTAAGCGCTAGTTTGTTAGCGCACTACGCTTTTAATTTATGAGCGCGTTGCGCCAGTTTATGGGTGCGCCAGTGAGTGACACGTGGCGCGCTTGACGCTGAGCGCCAACCCAAGAGTGCAGTGCGCTGTTTTCAGGAGCGCAAAGCGCAGATCGTGTCTGTGGTTGACACGTGGCATGTTTTGGCGCTGAGCGCTGGTACAAGAAGTGCAAAGGCGCAGTTCATGAGTGCAAGACACTTTTCAATAACGCAAAGCGCATCTGATCAATTTTAAGATCAAAGAACAAATTTTATGTTCTTCAAAGGAGGCCTTGCCTCAAGATCCAAGAACAACAGTTCTTGTTTTTTATTAAAAGGCTCTGCCTTTGTAGATCAGAAGATCTGTGAAGTAAAGATACTTTTTCTTTTTTTTATATTTTTATGATTAGGTCTTTTGATCTTTTCTTTTTAATCAAAGACCTTGGTCTTTTTTATAGATCTAAGATATTTTTAGAAGATGTTTCTTCTTTTTACAAGATGATTTCATCTTTGTTGTTCAAGAATTAATTCTTTACCTTTAAAGATGAAGAAATGATCTTATTTCTTCAAAGGCTTACCTTTTTTTCTCTTTGAGTTTTTTTTCCAAAGCTTGCAGAGAGTTTTTTCTATATGAGACTTGAAGTCTTGGGGCCTTTATATAGGGCCAATTGATTTGTTAAATTAGTTGAAGAGATCTTTCTCTGATTGATTTGGGAATATTTCCCACCGTTTGATCTTTGATCCTGAGGCTTCTATTTTACAAAAAATATTCTTCTGTTTTAATAAAATTGAAAAATCTTTCCATAGCCGAATTTTAATTCTGATTAATTAATAATTTATTATTATTAGATCTTTTGATCTAACGGTGGGGGATTCTTTTAATTTCAGCGCTGGCGCACTTGGCGCTAGCACACCAACGTTTGACACGTGGCGCGCAGCGCAGAGCGCAGCGCAACTGCGCTAGCGCGTCCGTGCTTGACACGTGGCGCTCAGCGCAAAGCGCTGGATCTGAAGCGTTGCTTCAACTTTTAAAATTTGAATTTTGAAACAGAGTTTTGCTCTGATTGGGGTGTGTTGCCTAGGGCGCAGCGCTCCTGGCGCTGGCGTGTCTGCTTTTGACACGTGGCGCGCAGCGCACGGGATCTGAAGTGTTACTTAAATTTTTGAATTTTGAAATTCAAAACAGAGCTTTGCTCTAATCGGGGGAAAACAAATGCCCCCCACCATTGCGCTCACGTGGCGCACACGTGAGTGCAGCGGTGGCAACATCTGAGCCTTTGGATCAACTCAGAATTTGAGGAGGCAGTTCAACGCCTATAAATAGGATCTTTTGGTCCTCAGATTATCTTCATCTTCTTCTTAAGAATTTTATTCAAAGCCTTGCTCTTTTGTTCAAGAACT
The DNA here is from genome assembly GCA_030015575.1 of Agapanthus africanus. Taxonomy (NCBI): domain Eukaryota; kingdom Viridiplantae; phylum Streptophyta; class Magnoliopsida; order Asparagales; family Amaryllidaceae; genus Agapanthus; species Agapanthus africanus. The sequence continues at coordinate 133,389,283 of CM057344.1, read as the reverse complement.
TTCAAGAGTTAAAACTCTACTAAATTTAGGTAAAGTTAAATTAAATTAATTAGGGTTTTACCTATTAACAGAGCCTTGCTCTTCATAGATCTTTTGATCTAAAGAAAACCCCTTTAGGGTTTCATAAACAGAGCCTTGTTCTCATGAACCCATAGATCTAAACAGATCTTTTCTTAGGGTTTCTTAGCCCATGAGTCAGAGCTCTGCTCTTTTGACAATATATAGATCTTTTGATCTTTTGATGAAGAACTCTTAAGAGTTTTTTCATGGATCTTTAAGATCCCATAATTTTAATTCTCAAGAATTAATTTTCATTAATCTTTAATGGATTTTCCATCATCATTACAGAGCTAGGCTCTTTAAGGAATTTTATTCTCTCGTGACCAGAGTTTGACAAGTGTCACTCTGTTATAGAGCTTTGCTCTGAAAGGGAGATTTTCTCCTTCTCCCCAGAGATTTCTCATTCAATGAGAATATTCCTTGAGGATTTCCTCATTAATTGACAGTCTCATCCAATGATGAGGCTGTCTTATTAATTGATGCATTGTTATCTGGATTTTGTGGGTCCCCCTTTGGTCCCCTCTCCACTGCATTGCAGTATGGTACAAATTTTAAAGTACCGAGCGTCGGGATTTTTAAAATTAAATTATGACACTGATAATTGAATTTCGTTCTTTCTCGCAAGTGACATGTCTTCTGATCTTTCTTTCCCGTTTTTCCGTTCAGAGGGAGGATTCCGTGAAGCACCGGTAGACTTGGGAGGTTCTTGCGCTTATTAGGGACTATGACCCGGAATACAAAAAGCTTCACCTGTGGGGTAGGTGGTACGACCAAATTATCAAAGGTCGCTGAAGCTTCTCTTGTGCGACGCCATCGGATCCGATCTCATCGATCTCGTATGCAGATGTACCCCCGGTGAACTATGCCGTGGAGGTCGTTAATTGGACTTCGGAAGGACTTCTTCAACCTTCGATTGCCGCCATACCCATGCAGCTGCTGGCAGCTTTGGATATTTTGGGGCGGCACATATGCCAGGGCGAGTCGCGCCCTTGGGGACAACCCTACAACATCGGGTTGACCCCTCGACATTCGGCCGGGTATTTGCAGTGGGCCAGGTACATTTTGTCAGCGAAGAAAGCGCATCTGCTGAAGATCGGTCTATACCCTGCGGTTTACGACTCGCTGTTTCAGTATTCTGCTCCTCCGACATGGTGGATTAAGGCATTCGTGGAGCAATGGAACATCCCAACCCATACCTTTCTTCTAATAGACAAAGAAGTTTCCATCTCTCTAGAAGAATTTGCTGAGATTTTCGGTCTGCCGGTGAGGGGGGAGCACTATGAGGAGCTGCTTCCTCCGGATGAATACGTTTTTGCCACCAAGCCGTTGGTGATGGACCTAACGCCAGAGAACGCTATTCAGCACAAGTTTCCGAGTCTGATAAAAGTGCTGAATATGTACGAGAGTCTTTTCTTGGAATTCGGAGGCCGGGGAGTTAGTTTCGCAGACTTCATTGTCCGTTTTCTTCGACCGGAGATTCTATCACAACGGGGTGAAAAATTTGCCAAGCTCGACGTTCCCTTTGGCTTTGGCTTAGATCGTCGACCAGTACTGAAAGATGATCAAAAAGGCTTTTATCTCCCCGATGCCACGATCATCCCTTTGTCGGAAATCGCTGCTCCGGGCATCGACGAGGAGACTTTCTTTCTCGGGTTTCTGGGGCTATGGTTGTGCTGGTTCGCGCTCCCCATGCACCCTCGCTATATGAGGCCGTCAGTCTTTTACCCAGCACATCGAATGGTGGCTGGCATACAATTGGCCATCGGGATTGCCGGGTTGGCCCACCTGTACCATGGTCTTAGCGTGGCGGCGGACACAACTGAACCGGGGGTGCAAGCTGCCAATTTCCCGATGCACTACTTTATTTCGTGGATGGAAATGCACGTGCTCAGGGTGTTTGGTATTCATAAGAGACCCTCGTTTTATGAGAGGTGCAGATTCCCGAGAATTATGCGGCTGATCGACGCTTCTATCGTGAATCCGCCTCAGCAGGAGGCTAGGGGGTTGCTTCTTTGTCCGCGCACGGTCGGAGCGGGTATGTCTTTCACGGACAAGGTCCTGACAATCGGCCAGGAAACTTCCAAGGAGGTGCTGGCGTTGCGCGACAATTTCAAGGTCGGGGCCTCCGTGTTGAAAGCCCGGGAGATTCTACATCTATACTCCATCAGGCCGGGCTTCCTCGTACTCAGGTAAAATGAGGCGGCCCTTTTTATGAGATACAACCCTCATCGTTTTGCCCAGCAGCTAAGTTATAACCAGGGGGTCCCACTGGAGGCGTTTTTGGAAGAGCCTGCGGCCACCAGAGAGGGAATACGGAGTGCACTGCATCACTTTATGCGGTTAAATACGGGCTCCCATTTCTTTATTAGCGAGCCGAGTTGCATTCCAAGGGCCCTCAACGTATACGGGGCCTAGTATCAATACGCGATGGGCGCTGTCATCAAGGAAAAGAAGCGGCTGCTGCTTGATCGCAAGAGTGCACCCCCTGCCAGCGATCGCAACGTCCCTTTAAAGCGAAGGACCCTTGTCCCTCCTCCACTAAGAGGAGATGTTGTAGTTGAGCCTTCACGTGTACTAAGCCCCACGCGTGGATTGCCCCGTGATCCTGTGGACGTGCCATCAGCGCCCCATGCTCCCGTGGAGACGGTAAACATGGTTTCACCCGAATCCGGCATGGGCTCGGATATCGGGACCCGCCATCCCAAAGTGCCCACGAAGCGTAAGCTGATTTTGGCTGCGACCGGAGTTCGCGCGCAGAAGAGGAAGAAGAAGTCGATCCTCTCTGCTGACGTTATATTTGGTCAGGAACCTCATGCTCTTTATAGCGAGGGTTTGAGTGAGTACGGGACCAACGACGGCCTATTTATACCGCCAGATGACACTGAGCTGGCGGCTGCCATCGCAGCTTCCGAGCGATTGGCAAGGCGCGACGAGTGGTTGGCTAAACTCGCGCGATCAGGTAATCATTAGTTGTATTTTTTGTCATTGCATCATACCTCTATTATTGTTTTTGACTAAAGCTTTTTCTTCTTTAATAGGCATTTCTACCGAAGAAGCTCTCGCTGCTTCTCTCAAGACTTTCGAGGAGGAGGAACGACTTAGAGCATCCTTGGGCCTTGGTACATTTCGGTTCGCTATGTTTCTGCTTCCATTTCTTATGAGTAATCTGACGCTCTCTTTGTCTTATCGCAGGGACCACAAGGCCTATCCCGTAAGCTGATGTGGAAATTCTCCCCAGGCCAGATACCGAAGTCCCGGCCTCTTCGGCATTGCCGCAAGAGGCCCTGCTTAAAAAACCGATGATGGAAGCCTTGACGGCTCTGGAGGTAACCCTGAATGCGGACGATGACGCCATGCTGAAGGAGGCTTCTAAAAGGTCTGTCGTGACGGCCCGGGAGGAAAGGAAGCGCCTGAGGCGCGCAGCAAGGGAGCGTAGTGCTGCTTTGGCTGCGGGAGCAGGTTTAAGCGTCGTCACTCCCGCTGCTACTCCTTCAGAGGAGCTCCCGGTTGCTTTGTCTACTGCTCATAGACAGGCGGCATGTGCAGCTCGGGAAGCCAACGTAAATCAACCTCAGGTACTGTGTTTTGAGGCTTCGTTGTCAAAACTTTAAACTATCAGTTCTTATATATCTTGTCCTGCAAGGCCGAGCCTTACTGAAGGAGTGGCGGCGACCGTTGAGCCTGAAGGGGCAGTGGAGGAGGTAGCTGCTGAACCCGAGGCGACGGTAGGCGATGTAACCATAGTTGCTGGGCCCAAGATAGTGGCTGACGAGACAGTCACGACTGCTATGCCTGAGATGGCTACCAATGCCGAGCCTGAGGTGGCGGCAGGTGAGACGGCTGCTACAGCCGAGCCTGAGGCAGCAGTGGACGAACGGCTGCTACGGACAAGCCTAAGGCAGCGATGGACGAGACGGCTGTGACCACTGGGCCCGAGGTAGTGGCGGGCGAAACGGGTACGATCGCTGGGCACGAGATGGCCGCTCTTTCCCAAGAGTCGGGCACCGCTCCGATTATCGCTCTCCCTGCCTACGGTTCATTGTCGTCTCCTGGCGTCGCGAGCGTGACGACGGCTCCTGTGGAGTCAGGGGATGAGGCGACGGGAGGTGAGACTACCCTAATGGAGGAGGGAGACGCCACCGTTGCATCAAGTGACGCCCTCGTCACGGCTCCGGCTGGCGACTCATCAGGTAAATTTTGGGTCACCGCCCTTCCTTTTTATTCTGCAATCTTTCCTGATAAAGTTTATCTTGCTTCTAATGCAGGTGCGGCTGGTGCTGAAATCAAGCTACTCGAGACAGCACCGTCAGTTACCGCCCTGACGGTGACTGCCTCTCTGCCTTCTTTCTCACCGTCGCAAATGCTGGAAGGTATGGATTTGTAACCCATTAGTCTTATCCCTTGGGCGTATAATTCATGTACTGACGTTGCGTTATCATATTTTTGCAGGAGTCCTCTTTGACCACCTGTACCAGGTGCTGCATCCCCACTTCTCCTTCCCGTCGGAGAATGCTTCATCCAGTGGTGCTGGTGAATATAGCTTTCAATTAATGCTCTTTCTTTTACCGATAATGAAATTATTTCTGATTCTTCTTTGCCCTGATTGCAGTGCTACAGATTGAAGGAGGAGATGAGAGATCAGTTGCGCCACCGGTCCTCCCGGCTTTACCACCTGCTGCAGCTGGTATAGTAAATTCCATTGTTCATGAATCTCTTATATTTCTAGATCCGTCATCTGATTGTGACTTATTTTGTAGCGGTCACTTCGACTCCGGCCTCTTTCGAATCTCTCCTTATGATGCCGGCAGGCCCCTTCTCTAGACGTCCATCCCCAAAGGGTGTTGTGACGAGTCTGCGCATGTTGAGCGAATACGTCGAGGAGCTTGACGCGGAAGCTCCTACATCTGCCGCAGATTTCGCTGCCGAGGTCAATCCGATACTGGCGACGCTTGTAAATTTCCATAATGAAGGCGTCATCGAGTCTTGGGTTAGTCACTGCAGGAAGATCGAGGCCTCTCTGCATCAGCTTGAACTTATGCATCTTGCCCCTGAGACTCAAGCTTTGAACTCCCAGCGGGCCGCATGGGTCGAGCAGAGCGCGTCCTTCCTACGCTATTTCGAACAAGAAGCGACCTTGAGGCGGAAGGAATGTGAGGAGGCTTCCGCTGAGTCTATCCAGTTGCGCGCTCAGGTCGAAGCGAACGTCGTACAACTGAGAGCCGTCTTTGATACCTTGCAGCGATGTATCTCGGACGGGCTTGTATTGAGACGGAAGCTCGACTCTATCGAGCGGGTTACGCAGAGTCACGAAGCTGCCCTACGGGAAATCGATGAAAAGATTTCATCATGCTTGTAGCAAAGGACTCGAATCGAAGCGGAGCTAGCCGCGGCGGCTGATCATGAGAAGGCACTGAAAGAAGTGCGAGAGCAGCTTACGGACTTGTTGAAAACGCTTCCTTCTCAGTAGCTGACTTTGTATCATACACTTGTAATCTCTGAATAATATGTATCTATTTTTTTATTCCTTTATACGATGTATCTTGTATTCAATTGAGTTTCATGAATAAAGACATTCTTTTTGTTATACTGTTGCTTTCTTCTCCTTGTTGTGTTGTTGCCATGTGATTTTAACAAGTGCAATCTGTAGATAGCATATAACTGTCAATTTTGGGTTCTTTGTAGAGTGGTGATGGCTTAGAAAATAGGGTTAGGATATGTCACCTAAGACTTTTCAACTTTATGAGCCGTAAGGGTCTCATAAAGAATTTTCTCCCTACCGGTCGAAGGATCCCGTAAGGATAATTTCTCCTTAAGAATCGTGAGGATTGCTAAGTGCGTTTTCTCTTGAAAGTCATAAGGATCTCACAAGAGAATTTACTCCCTTATGAGTTGTAAGGACCCGCAAGTGATGGGTGAAGTTGTCCTTATCCGCATTTCACGGAGTCAGGAGTTGCTCTGGATGCTTCCCACGGGTTCACTGCCGTGTTTGGCGATGACCAGGCTCCACTCTGGACGTTTTCCAGGATGTCGTAGTTTAAAGACATCGCGGTCGAGGTTAAGGACATCATAGTCCGTGAGTTTAAGGACCTCACAGTCCGATGTTAGTTTTAAGACATCACGGTCGAGGTTAAGGACATCATAGTCCGTGGATTTAAAGACTTCACAGTCCAATGTTAGTTTTAAGACATTACGGTCGAGGTTAAGGACATCATAGTCCATGAGTTTAAGGACCTCATAGTCCAATGTTAGTTTTAAAACGTCACGGTCGAGGTTAAGGACATCATAGTCCATGAGTTTAAGGACCTCACAGTCCATGAAATATGTGGTTGTCGGGACCCGTCACCTCTTTGAAGACGTTGAGGAATTACAACGACAGATATCAAAGGAGTGAAGAGATGTACCCTTGAACCAAGGTAAAATTAGTTTAAGGACATTACGGTCCATTGTTAGTTTTAAGACATCACGGTCGAGGTTAAGGACATCATAGTCCGTGAGTTTAAGGACCTCACAGTCCGATGTTAGTTTTAAGACATCACGGTCGAGGTTAAGGACATCATAGTCCATGGATTTAAGGACTCCACAGTCCGATATTTGCTCCGGATGCTTCCTACGGGTTCACTGCCGTGTTCGGCGAGGACCAGGCTCCGCTCTGGGCGTTTTCCACGGGGTCAAAAGTGACATAATCCGCGTTCACGTAGCCAGGAATTTTGCTCTGGATGCTTCCCACAGGTTCACTGCCGTGTTCGGCGAGGACCAGGCTCCGCTCTGGATGCTCCACACGGGTTCACTGCCGTGCTCTGCGAGGAACAGGATCCGCTCTGGACGTTTTCCACGGGGTCAGAAGTGACATAATCCGCGTTTCACGTAGCCAGGAATTTTGCTCTAGATGCTTCCCACGGGTTCACTGCCGTGTTCGGCGAGAACTAGGCTCCGCTCTGGATGCTTCACACAGGTTCACTGTCGTGCTCTGGGAGGACCAGGATCCGCTCTGGACGTTTTCCATGGGGTCAGAAGTGACATAATCCGCGTTCCACGTAGCCAGGAATTTTGCTCTAGATGCTTCCCACGGGTTCACTGCCGTGTTTGGCGAGGACTAGGCTCCGCTCTGAATGCTTCACACGGGTTCACTGCCGTGCTCTGCGAGGACCAGGACCCGCTCTGGACATTTTCCACGGGGTCAGAAGTGACATAATCCGCGTTCCACGTAATCAGGAATTTTGCTCTAGATGCTTCCCACGGGTTCACTGCCGTGTTCGGCGAGGACTAGGCTCCACTCTAGATGCTTCACATGGGTTCACTGCCGTGCTCTGCGAGGACCAGGATCCGCTCTGGACGTTTTCCACGGTGTTAGAAGTGACATAATTCACGTTCCACGTAGCCAGGAATTTTGCTCTGGATGCTTCCCACGGGTTCACTGCCGTGTTCGGCGAGGACTAGGCTCCACTCTGGATGCTTCACACGGGTTCACTGCCGTGCTCTGCGAGGACCAGGATCCGTTCTGGACGTTGTCCACGGGGTCAGAAGTGGCATAATCCGCATTCCACGTAGCCAGGAATTTTGCTCTAGATGCTTCCCACGGGTTCACTGCCGTGTTCGGCGAGGACTAGGCTCCGCTCTGGATGCTTCACACGGGTTCACTGCCATGCTCTGGGAGGACCAGAATCCGCTCTGGACGTTTTCCATGGGGTCAGAAGTGACATAATCCGTGTTCTACGTAACCAGGAATTTTGCTCTAGATGCTTCCCACGGGTTCACTGCCGTGTTCGGCGAGGACTAGGCTCCGCTCTGGATGCTTCACACGGGTTCACTGCCGTGCTCTGCAAGGACCAGGATCCGCTCTGGACGTTTTCCACAGGGTCAGAAATGACATAATCCGCGTTCCACGTATCCTGGAAGGGTTGACTTTATCCGCATTTCACGGAGTCGGAATTTGACTTTTGGTCATCTGTATACCGCCGAGTCATGGAACTGGGAGTTGCCGCTGTTCCGCTTTGCTTGATGTTGTGTCTGTTGTAATGAGACGAATGTTGAGATGATCTCCAGGTTATCTGTGAGCCGTCGAGGGTTGGCTTCTTCTTATAATGAAACCTGGGGAGGAGTGTGACTCCCTCTTCGTTTGCGCCCCTGGATTGTATACAGGGATTGATGTGATATCACCTGTAGGGCATAAATTTCATTTTTATTTTTCAATTCTTTCCGCGATGCTCTATCATTTCAGCTTTTATATCGCGAAGGTCGCGATTGCCCCATCATTTCGGCTATTTTTCACGGTGCCCAATCATTTCGGCTATTTGTTTTATTTTTACTTGCTGCTTTTTATTGCGAGTTGCCCAATCATTTCGACTATTTCGCATGCATACATTTTTACTTGCTGATTTTGTCGCAAGTTGCCCCATCATTTCGGATATTTCGTATGCATGTGTGGCTTGCTGGCTTTTTGCTGCAAGCTTGGGATTAGACACCGATTTCGGCATCAGCACCGCTACAACTGGGATATTGCCAGGAGCGAATCATCACTTGCCTCTGTCGATGTCGAACAAAGGTGGCTTAGTAAACAAGATTAGGATTCTGTCGACTAAGGCTTTTGACTTCATGAACCGTAAGGGTCTCACAAAGGTATTTCTCCCTACAAGTCGTGAGGATCTCGTATGTGTGTTTTCTCCTTAGGAATCGTGAGGACTCCTAAGTGTATGGCTTCTCGTAAGTCGTAAGGATCTTACAAGAGAGTTTTCCTCTTGTAAGTCGAGAGGACTCACAAGGGTTGTTCACCGTGCGAACATATCCCTAGTCACGGATAGGACTTGGTTAGGGAAATGTTTATTCGCGCCCGTGGATTGTATACAAGGGTCAGTGTTGCACCGCTTGTAGAGCAGTATCGAAGGTTGTGGGGGTTGCTTAAAAACAGGTTCAGATCTCTGTAGCTTAATACTTTCAAATCTTATGAGCCGTGAGGGTCTCATAAGAGGATTCTCCTTACGAGTCGTGAGGATCTCGCAAGTGTAATTTCTCCTTAGGAATCGTGAGGATTCCTAAGTGTGTTGCTCCCTTGTGAGTCGTAAGGATCTCATGCAGGTGGTTTCTCCTCACAAGGTCGAGAGGACCCTGTAAGTGTCTTTTAACGAGGTTGCGCCCTTTCGGGTTTTCACAAACACTCGCCGGTAGCCCTGCTGTTTTTACTCACGGAGCCCTTTCAGGTTTTCATCTATGCCCATTTTGCTTATGGACATACCGTTTTCTTTTTTTTTTTTTATTCTCTCTTTTTTTTTCCTAACGAGGTTGCGCCCTTTCGGGTTTTCACAAGCACTCGCCGGTAGCCCTGCTGTTTTTACTCACGGAGCCCTTTCGGGTTTTCATCCGTACCCATTTTGCTTATGGACATACCGTTTTCTTTTTTTATTCTTTTTTTATTTTAGTATCAGCTTTGGGATGCTGCAATCTACCGTAGTTTATCGACATCTCAGTCAACAGCTAGTTTTATGACATAGTGGTCCGTCGTTAGTTTAAGGACGTTTCGGTCCGCTATTAGTTTAAGGACGTTTCGGTCCATTATTAGTTTTAAGGACGTTTCGGTCCGCTATAAAGGAAGCCGGTTACTACTGATAGAGTTTGGGTTTAGGAAGATAGCGAGCGGACATAGTCGTCGTCATCTATCATTGACCTAGGCCATGACTTGTCAAGCGTAGTATTTCTTCAGGAAGCGACCGTTTATTGGCCTGAAAGGTCTTTCACCATGCATGTCCATGAGTAGATAAGCTTCACCCTGGTAGACCTTGTCTATGATGTACGGGCCTTCATAGTTCAGCTCGAATTTTCCCCGCTTGGCACGATTGGGAATCATTGGTCTTTTGACCACTAGTACGAGTTCGCCTTGGCGGAATGTCCTCAGCCTAGTCAATCTTTCGTAAGAGCGCATCATCTTTGCTTTATAAGCCTCTAGATTTTGTTGCGCTATGAGCCGGGTTTCATCAAGGGCATCGAGCTCCTCAAGACGAAGGTGAGCATTCTCTTCGTCCGTTAGCTCGTAATGAACTGCCACTCGTAGAGAGGGTAGCTCTATCTCGAGGGGGAGTACCGCTTCTGTACCGAATACCAACGCGTACGGCGTTGTGTTCGTGGCCGTCTTGAACGTAGTTCGATACGCCCAGAGAGCTTCTTGCAGTCTCTCATGCCAGTCCTTCTTATTTCGGGACACCGTCTTCTTCACGATCTTTGTCAGGGTCTTGTTAAAAGCTTCAGCTAGACCGTTGGCTCGGGGATTATAAACTGAAGAGTATCTCCAGTCTATGTTGTGCTGTTGTGCGAAGCGGCTGATCTTGTGGCTTCTGTAGGCCGGCCCGTTATCGGAGATGATCCATCGCGGAGTTCCAAACCGATAAATAATGTGTGTCTTGAAGAAGTGGAGGATATTCTCCGTCTTTACTTCCCTCAGTGGTACTGCTTCTGCCCATTTGGAGAAGTAATCAGTTGTCGCTAAAATGAATCGATGTCCTCTGGACAATGCTGGCTCGATGGAGCCAATTATGTCAGTTCCCCACATTTCGAATGGCCAGCTAGCCACTGTCGGGTGTAGTGGATTTGGATACTGATGGATGAAGTCCCCATGGATCTGGCATGAGTGGCATTACTTCGCATATTCGAGGCAGTCCTGAATCATCGTGGGCCTGTAGTAGCCCATCCGTTTAATCTTCAACTTCATCTTCGAGCCTGCTTGGTGAGAACCGCAGAGTCCGTCGTGAATTTCTTGGACGACTCTTTTTGCTTCTTCATGTCCCAGGCATCTTAACCATAGGGAATCAAATGACCTCTTGTACAGAGTATCATTGACGAAGGCAAAAGATAGGGCTCGCTTCATGAGCTGATGTTTTGAGGACGCATCTTCAGGCGTTCGACGGGATTTGAAGTAGTCTATAAAGACTTCTCTCCAATCCTCAACCGTTTCTTGGTCTTTTATTTGCATAGCCATTTGCTCAGTCGCTCCCTTTGCTTCGGATGACTCCGGAGATATTTTCGCCGGTGCAAGAACCCGACGGTTCGGCACAATGATTCTCACGTCATCGAGGTTCTCGTCGGCCAGTTCTTTAGCGAGCTTAGCTAGTGCATCCGCTTTGCTATTTTCTGCACGCGGTATGCTTTCCAAGATGTAGGAAGGTATTTGGGTCAGCAGTTGTTGTACCCTCTCGCCGTACTTTACCAGTTCTGGTTTGCACGTTTGGTAGTCGCCATTTACTTGACTGACGACCAGCTGGGAGTCTCCGTATATGGGGAGGTTTTCAATTCCCATGTCGATGACGATCTCAAGGCCTGCTATCAAAGCTTCGTACTCGGCTTCATTGTTTGTCCTCGGCTCTGTCAAGGAGAAGGCGAAGCGCATTATCGCTCCTTGTGGGGTCACGAAGATAAGGCATACCCCTGATTTGATTATAGGCGTGTTCTGTTTGCGCTTCTTCATGGAAGACGCTCCATCAAAATAAAGTTCACATCGGGTATCACCACCGTCGATCGCATCAAACGCATGTTCGTCTGGCAGTTCGCAATTCAAAGGGGAATCGGCCGGTATCGAATGCTCAGGGAGGAAGTCAGTGATGGCCTGGCCTTTCACTGCCTTAAGAGGCCGATAAGTTATCGAGAATTCCATCAAGAGTAGGGCCTATTTAGCAAGTCGTCCTGTTAATATGGCCTTCGACATCAAGTATTTGAGAGGATCCACTTTTGATATGAGATGGACCTCATGTGCCAATGCGTAGTGTCTGAGCTTTGTTATCGCGAAAATCAACGCCAGGCAGTGTTTTTCGATGGGAGAATAATTGCTTTCTGCCCCCAGTAGAACTCGGATCAAATAGTAGAGAGCTCTCTCCTTCCCTTGGTCGTTCTCTTGTGCCCATAATGCACCTAAGAAACCTTCGAGGGCTGTTGTATAAAGAATAAGGGGCTTTCCCTTGACCGGAGCGGCCAACACTGGCGGGTTCTGCAGATACTGCTTGATTTCGTCCAGCGCGCCTTGGCATTTGTGATCCCAGATGAACGAGGTTCCTTTTTTCATCAAGTGACTGTAGGGGCGGCACTTGCCAGAGAGATTGGCTATAAATCTCCAGATATACGTGAGCTTCCCTTGGAGAGACCGGAATTGCTTAAGAGTCCTTGGCGGAGGCATTTCCATAATCGCTTTGATCTTTGACGGATCTATCTCGATGCCTCGGTGTCGGACAATGAATCCTAAGAATTTGCCCGAGGAAACTCCAAATGCGCATTTGTTCCCGCCAAAAATTTCTACGCAAAGGAGTCCAAGGAATCAAATGGCACTGATACGCTTAAAGAAATGCGAACCAGTATCTTCCGGCCTATATTTTGATAAACTCCCGAAGGAGAAACTATTAAATTCTGATTGTATTGGAAGCATCTCGAAAAACCCTTCGATTTGATATATTGTGGGCCTCATAATTCATCTGGGATCAAAAGTTATGAGGTATCACGTGTCCACACGTGATGGACCTTTAAGAACCCGCTGGAGGAGTTAAAAGATATAATAAAAACTCAGAAAAGACCCCAATAGGGCATCACGTGCTCACACGTGACCACGGATCACATGCAGACACGTGATGGGCTCTTAAGGACTCTAAAATAGTGAATAGAATTAAATTCTAAAATTTGTTCCCTGAATAAAAATCAGAAGATACCTCAATGAGGTATCACGTGCTCACACGTGACCAATGGTCACGTGTTGACACGTGATGGTTAAAACTGAAGTATAAATAAACACTAAGAAAAGGACTCAATTGGGGGTCACGTGCTCACTCGTGACCAAGGGTCACGTGTCAACACGTGACTGGCTTCGAAAGCGTTACAGTTAATAAAGTTAAAATTCTAAAAGTTTCTAAATCTTTCCAAATGGAAAAAAGATTATGGGGACCGTTGGATTAAAGATCCAAGAGTGATTAAAAATCACCAATTTATGGAAAAAATCTTAGACAAGGAAAGATTTCTCTTAAATCTCACCGAGAATAACAAACATAATATCTTTGGATTTAAAATCCAACGGTGAATAAAATTCACTGAATGATCTAAAGGATCATATTAATCATGAAATCAATTAAAATCTTTCAATGAAAGATTCACAAAACAAATTGATTCTCTTCCTCCTCCTATAAATAGGAGCCAAGAGAAGAGAAGAAGGACGACCCTTTTTGGAGAGAAAAACAGAGAGAGGAGAATTTAATTCTCAAGAGGGAAGAAAAGAGAGGAGAATTTAATTCTCAACAAAGAAAACCCTAGGTGAGAAAAGAAAGGGAATCAAAACTTCAAAAAGAGAATTTAATTCTCAAAAGAGTTTAACTCTTCTATAAAGAAAAGAACTTAGTTCTTTCTCTGGTTGAAGATCTGCAAAGTGCACATCACCCCATAAATTGAGAATTTAATTCTCATTGGGTTGAGATCCTGCCATGCAGATCTAAAACATAGAGGAAGAATTGAGTTTTGAGAATTTAATTCTCACAAGAGTTATAGGAATTTAATTCCTTTGAGATAAAATTAGGGTTTAACCCTATATTATAGGAATTTAATTCCTTCAAAATGGACAGAACTAGGGTTTAACCCTAATTGAGAACTTAATTATCTCAAACTCACAGCAATTTAATTCCCTTAAAAAAGAAATTAAGGTTTCACCCTATGCCAGAATTTAATTTTTTACATATATGGGGAATTTAATTCCTACAGAAAAGAAATTAGGATTTAACCCTATCTAAGAATATAATTCTTCAAAAGAAAAGTGGGAATTTAATTCCTTTAAAGATATTGCTAGGGTTTAACCCTATGAAGGATTTGACTCTTAAAAAGATAAAGAGATCTTCAAACATGCAAAGAACCAGAGTCACGTGCTACCACGTGACCCCTGTAAAGATCCACAGAAAAGAACTTTGAGACAATGCCTCACGTGCTCCCACGTGACTGCCAAAACGCAGAAAGAAAAAGCAAAAGAAATGAAGGCTTTGGGCGCTCTCACGTGTTACCACGTGACCCCTTGGCAAACGCTTTAACAGTCAGGGCATAAATCCCCATCACGTGTCAACACGTGACGCTCAAAATATAAGACAAAAAGTGTTTAACACTTAATTGCAGAACAAAGAAAAGGGATCTGGTCCCCCCTTTGGGCGCTATCACGTGTCCACACGTGACCCCTCTGTCTTTAGTGTTTAACACTAATTCGGGGATTATATTTTCAGTGTTTAACACTGATTGTTTCTAGTGTTCAACACTAAATTGAAGATTATATTTCCAGTGTTTAACACTGATTGTCTTTTAGTGTTTAACACTAATTTGAGAGTTCTACCTCTAGTGTTTAACACTGTTGTTCTCTAGTGTTTAACACTACTTTTAGCCCAATTGGCTAGTTTTCCAGAGGCAAAAGTCCTTCCTCCAAATGAATCTCAAAATTGAGGAAATCAAAGACAAAATGTTGTCAGAGCCCCCAAACCTCTGTTTAGCACTGCTGAATGATGAGGGGCTGAACCCAGACAAATGTCTAATGGCCCAAAGGGCCAATATTTCAAACATAATTGGACTTAGCCCAAACTGGCCATAAGTCCTCAAATCATCTTGAACTGAGCATATCTGCTCTTTCAACCAACTCATTGGTTCAAGGGTACATCTCTGAACTCCTATGATATTTGTCGTTGTAATCCTTCAACGTCTTCAGAGAGGTGACGGGTCCCGACAACCACACATTAATACGGACTGTGGGGTCCTTAAACTCATGGACTAATGCATCCTTAAACTAACATTTGTCCCTAAAACGGGAATGATGGACCACCACGTCCCTAAACTGGAACTTGGACCACCACGTCCCTAAACTAGCAATGGACCACCATGTCCCTAAACTGGAACAATAGAGCCCAAATGCTCTTTTGTCGGATCTAAACGATCCCGTTTAAGTTGATCTTAGCCTCAAATATGGCTAACGTGTCCTTAAACCTTCAAACAGACTTTAGTCCCAAATTGGACTCTAGATCCCCCAATCAACTTTGGCTCAAGGGTACATCTCTGAACTCCTCTGACATCTGTCGTTGTAATCCTTCAACGTCGTCAGAGAGGTGATGGGTCCCGACGGCCATACATGTAATGGACCCCTATGTCCCTAAACTGGAACAATAGAGCCAATTGCTCTTTTGTCGGATCTAAACGATCCCGTTAAGTTGATCTTAGTCTCAAATTGGACTAACGAATCCTTAACAAACGTTTGAGTTGATCTTAGCCTCAAATATGGCTAACGTATCCTCAAACCAAAACCCCAAACCCAAATCTAAGAAAATACGGATTTGGACTAATCCACGTCCTACGGGCGACGGCATAACCTAGTCTCCGTATACAATCCACGGGCAACCATTGTCACGCCCCGCTTCCCAAAATACGGAATACGAGGGGTAGACAAGGCCAGCCATGCTCCAACGGTCAAGGAAATGTCCTGCCGTAGTCACACTTCGGCTTCTAGTTTTTCATGGTAAACAGTAAATGATGCTCAGGTAATAAGAAATGAGGTAACTGAATGAAATAATGTAAAGAACTGACCTGAGGGGAAACAAACGGGATATAACTCTGGATGGCAAGTCGAGGTGTCTGTGATATACGTCTAGTCCTGGTCCAGGCTAAATCTTCTCCTCACACTGAGCATGCATACTCAGGTCGTCAGAGCGACACAAAAGCAATATGATATATAAATTCAAGTGACAATTCTAGCAGTGATAGTAGGTATAAATAACAGTAAATCAATGACGGTATAGGTATGAATATTCAGTAATCAATGCAGCGGAGCAGTAAAAGCAGTAGAATGATATGCCACATATGTCAACACAGTGTGTATATCGATGATATCATCCCTATCAGTCTCTAAGTCTCACTGTATAGGTCACTAAGCCTATCGTCAGTCCAAGTGTGAGAGTCAACCACTCGCGAGTGTCCTCCACCCAAGGGTAGAACCCAAGGGCAAGGGACCACGGGCCCAACATGTATATCACGGTAATAATCACATACCCTGTAAATCTCCATATATCTCCCTAAATATATAAGCCGGCATGGGACTACCGAGATTCTGTTGAACTCACACTCAAACTATCCCACACCCCATGGTCTACATCAAACGCTAACCATAACCCTAAATACCAATCGGTCTGTGACAAGTCTGCGCGAGAACTGGAGGCAGGACCTCCATCAAGCACATCCCGACTAATACCTAAGATAAATAGCAGTGTCTGGTGCCTTATCTGTGACACCCGTGGAAGAGCTTCCATAAGTGTCCCATACCACTTATAGTCACACGTACACGTGTCCTACAGACGTCGACAATGCAAAATAATAATAAGGTTCACTGATTGTGTACAAGTACGTATCACTTTCACTTATTCACTGATACACGAACACTAACGTACTTGCCACAATCATCACTAATACCTAACACTGGGTAAATGCATGTTATCACTAGGTTATCAATGCAATGACATGTGTATGATAATGTGTAAACAATATATAAAACATGTTTAGGATGTCATGAAATAGCGATCTACCACTTGAATAATGTATCATAAATCATACAATTACAGTTTAGTGAAACGATGAACAGATAATAATTAGTATGTTCAGTTATCTATCCATCGAATTTAGTTTCATGCCAATCGGGTTCCAGGATCATTAATTATAGCCATTTCATTTCAAGCGTTCACGGCTGGAAATCTGGTTTCAGAATCAGAAATCCGTTTCGCAACGCATTTTAATCCCAGTTGGGATCAGATTTTAGCGATGCTACAGTTGGATGAATTCTAGAGTTTTCAGTAAGGTATTCAACGCAATAGACGGATCTTCAATCGCATCTGCACGTCAGGAGTTATACACTGTTTAACATTAATATGTCATCTCAGAATCTGTTCTGGACTGTTATACGTCCACATCTATTAAATTGTAGATTAAATAACAAACGATAACGAAATAGGATTAAACCACTTGTGTTGTCTAGCTAACTGAATCACCTATGATAAACAGCAGAGTTCTGCAATCTAAGAGTTAAGGAAACCAAGTGGTACCCATTACCGAACAGCAACCAACAACTGGGGTCGCTCTGGACTGCAGTCCAGAGTCGCACTCCGATTCAACTATAGTCACAGTTTAAATACAGAAATATCTGGAAACTAGTATAGGGTTAAAGTTCATCGAGTTGTCTTCGATTTAAGCCCTCTAGCGCATCGTTCCATTATGTATATAATTTATGGTAATTTTAACGGTTTTCAGGTATAATAAAATTCCAGTTTTTCTAGTAAACTTGGGGGTAGTCGTTTTAGTCGTTAACGGTCATAATATCCAACGAAATTCATACACTAGGTTCAAAGTCATACGGGCCAAACTATACCATTTAGTTCCGTCAAATTTGATGAGTATTTTCATTGAGAACACACGTCGAACATGTATGGCACACTATTGTTCTAAAATTGTAACTTTATAATATGAGTAATCTAATATTGTAACTTGAGTGTATAGCATGTAAGCAAGTAAAATACTTGCCTGGAGACGGTGAACTGATGGCGCGGCAGCTAAGGCAGTAGTGACACGTCCCGGCACGGTGTAGCAAACACGCGACGAGTCTCGGTTAAGCTTGGGCTCGGCTCGAGCTTGAGGAGGGGTTATTACGAGCTCAAGTGGTGTCGGATCTGGGGATCGCTGATGCTGTCGAGGCCGATGGAGAGAGATTGCAAAATGAGAGAAAGAAAATTTAGAGAGAGGGAAAGAGTTAGAGATTTAGAGAGAGAAAGAGAGTTAGAGTGAGAGTGAGGGAGAGAGAGGAAACCAGAGAGAGAGGAGGGAAGAGAGAGAGATCAGAGAGAGTTAGAGAGAGAGACAAGCAGAGAGAGTTGAGAGAGAACAGAGAGAGAGAGAGAAGCAGGGAGAGAGAGAGAGGTCAGTGAGAGAGAGAGAAAGAGAAAAGCAGGGAGAGAGAAAGGGAGCACAGAGAGAGAGTTCAGTGAGAGAAAGAGATGATGGCGACGATGATGAGGAGATCGCCAGCGAGAGGCGCAAGGTGGCCGGTGATGGGTGCAGGGGGTTTGGTGTGCAGTGGATGCTCGGTTGATGGAGGGTGGAGTCGCAGAGTACGAGGAAGGGTGAATGAAGGGTCGCCGAGGGTTGTCGAGGGGTTGTCGAGGGTTTTCGAGGGGTTGTCGCCGTCGGAGGGGCAACGAGCGGAGTTGGATTGATGTGGGTTTGTGAGTTTCGAGAGGGAGAGAGGGAGTGGGGAGCTCGGGTTTAATGGTGGTCGACGGTGGAGGTGAGGGAGAGAGGAAGAGAGGTCGTGGTCGTCGCCGTCAGGACGTACGACGTTGGGTGCTTGGTAGTAGGGAAATGGGTGTGCAGTGGGTACGGGTAAGGGAGTAGGAGGGAGGAGAAGTGATGAGAGTTGGAGGAATGAGGAGGTGATTGCGAGGGTAACGGTGCACGGGCGTGGCCGACAAGAACGTGGGCGTGGGCGGAGGAGGCGGCGTGGGTTACGGCGAAGGAATGGGTCGCGAGCGGGAAAATATAGCCGTTGGAGAAGAAGGAGGGGCGAAGCGGGTCGGGTCGGGGAAGCGGGCATGGGAGCGGGCTGAGGCTGCTGGGTTGGGCAAAGAAAATAAGGCAAAGAAATTAATTGGTGAAAAAAAAAGAAGCGGTCCGGGGGCGAGTTGGGCCAGGGGAATTAAAGGAAAATTGGATGAAAATAAAAGGAGTGGGCTCAGGTAATGGGCCGTAGGAAAAACTGGGAAAAAATAAATTGAAATGGGAACGGGCTGCTGGGGAAAGATTGGGCTGGGAAAAATTAAATGTTTGGGTTTTAATAAATTAAGTTATAAAAGGGGTGGGCTTGGATTTTAAAATGGGGAAAATTTTTGGGTTTGGGTTTAAAGAGGAGTTTTAAAATAAATAAACTAATAAATAATTATAAGTAAAAATTTTAAATAAATTTTATAAGTGAAATAGAAATACAGATATTGGTATAAAATGGGCTGGGTGTTATATCATACCACCCTTATAAAAATTTCGTCCTCGAAATTTAAAATAAACGATAAGTTATACAAACATAGGCGAAAGCTATTATATTGCAAACTAACACATAAAGATTTACTAGAAATATGTGGACGGAGAAATTTGAAGGTATAAATATGTAAGAATATCATATAAAAGATAGGTCTAAATAGGTATAAGGCAGGAATAATTGTAGGGGCAACTACATATATATGAGAATAGCAAAAACAACAATAACGAACAATGATATTCGAGGCGTACTCGATAAAATCGAAACTCAAATATGTGTACGTATAAGTATATCAAAGGTAGCACGGCAGAAAAATAAGTATAAGGCACAATCATTTATATTATTAAACATAGTCACAATACCCGAAAATAATAGAACGACAATAAAGTAATGAAAAATTAGTCGGTAGGTTAAAATATTTTAGGATAATCTCTTGATCGAATAGTTTTAAAATAACTTAGAAAATCCACATAATGAAAATAAGAAACATGTAACGAAAGTATACGCGATGTAAGGTTGCGCTACCGAAAATAATGTGAAAGCTAATAGTGGAGTACTTGAAATGCGTAAAACGGGAATAGTCGGTAAAACACACTCTGCGATAAATATAAAATAATGAAAACCAAATTTTCGAGTAATAATGTCCCTATCTAAATTTAGGGTAATAGGAAAAACACAAAGAGGTATAGGGCTAGCTAGGGTAGTGATTACCAAGAAGTGTGGCTCATTCAGAAGGTCGGTGTGTGGCGGCTTTAGGCTGAAAATCAAGGGGAATGTGATCAGGTCAGCACAGGAAGTAAGGGTGAGCAACAAGGGTCTACAAGGGAAAAAGTATGGGAACGGTGACGGTCGGTACATCATATGAATCAAAAAATTTCGAAGGGTCAGTCAACTTGGAGATTTTATTATCAACATCCCCAGCCAAAAGGATATCAAACGAGGCATATACGAAGGATGAAAGATGGCCTATTCCCAAGATCAGGGTGCGATACTAGTTAATTTCAGTGAGGGTTAAAATAATGTAAGGAGTAGGGGTGAACAGATCTCAGTAGGAAAATAATTGCATAGTAGAAACTCTCAAGCTTCAAGGAGACTAAGAAGATCGATGGATTAGCGAACTCAACAATTTATTCCATTCTAGAAAAATTTTAAACAAAGCATCATCAGAAACGAAATGTGGCCCTAAACTATAAACAGATTTTATTTGGCCAAGGAAGACAACATCTAAAAGAAATCCCGTCAGTCGCGGTTGTGGAGATTCAGCAGGTTGCGGTAGGCTCGCGCACTCAGGTAGGGGCGTCCATTTCCATAGCGCCTCGCAGGTATTGCCATTGGGAGTTCTTCCACCGCAGGGTCTTGATCTTCTAGTCCTTCTTTCTCGGATGGAGCTTCTTCATCGAGGTCCGATTCCATGTGATTCTCTTCTTCTGGATTCTCTTTCATGGGATTTTCCTACACTGGATTTTCTTCTATCGGTTCTTCCTCTATCGGGTTCTCTTCAACGTCTTCTTCCTCTTCATCGGGATCACCCATCATGTTAAACTCTGGGACGGCTGCTCCTTCGTCCTCTGAATCGTTGTTTTCGAAATTGACCTGGGGACCGTTGATCTCATCGTCAGAACTCGTCAGCGTGCGGTCTAATGAAACGCATGACTGTGCATCCTCATCTAGATGCGGCGCTGCTCCAGGGTGGGCCATGGCCTGGAAGAAAAAGAGTCATGATTAGACAATGGAATACATCAGGAAAATGGCTAAGTGTACGAAGTATGGAAAGATATGCGGTGGCAGGAATTGAAAAATCAAGATTAAAATGTTATGCTAATGAATAGTATGAACAAAGGAAATGACAAGAGAATGATATATATATTACGATTCAAATTTTATTGCATTTAACTAAGAGTTTAACGGATACAAGATTTCAAACGGAAAGAAATATTCATAAGGGGATGACAACATAATGCTGAAATTAGAAAACAGGAAAATTCTTCTTTGATTGCTAGGCCGCTGCATTCTTGTCACGCGAGTTGAAACCTGTGTTGGGTCCGCCTTATCCTCGAAGCTCGATCTACGAAATATCCATCAATTAGCATGAGTGGGGAGTGTGGGCGAACTGCCTCCTTGTAGCTCCTTCCTATTAGGGCAACCGTTGATAAGATGTTCGTTGGATCCGCAAATCAGGCATTTCCCCTGGGCGCGGCGAAAATCCCTCTGAAGATGTCCTGGCCTCCTGCAGTACCCACAACATTGGGTCTTCTTCTGCTTCTGTCTCGGGGAACAAATGGGCGCTTCATCTTCTTCTCTTTTCCTCGTCTAACAGGGATCCCTTTACGACTGGAGACTCCCACTGGTGCCTGATTCACCTGCCTTCTCAGTCCTTCTGCTAATAAGTCGTTCGTTCGCTCCTGGGCTCCCTTCAGACCTTGCAGTACCCTCAGAATTTCAACGGTCTGATTCTGGGGAGTGGAGATGTAGAAAGAGTCGTTGGACGACATGATCTTGAAACAATAATTTTGAGGACGATATAAGGCACGAGCTATAAGAATCAAAATAGAATACGGATTGGGCAAGGATTCAAGAATATCAGATGTGATGAGATTCATTACAAGTGGAAATCAACTGTAGGGCTCTAAGTCACTTAAACCGGGTACAGTATTGTAACTATGAGGTAGTTCACAATTACAACCTCGTCACTCTGCCAAGTCGCCCGAAACCCTAACGGATGGATAACAGGATACACAATGTGAATAAGGATCAAGGATATCAAGTTTACAATCTAGACTGAGGGATGTCATAGATTGTCAAGCTCTACACGGAAAACTGCAATCCCAATCGAAGCAACCTGGGCTCTGATACCAACTAAACCATGTCACGCCCCGCTTCCCAAAATACGGAATACGAGGGGTAGACAAGGCCAGCCATGCTCCTACGGTCAAGGAAATGTCCTGCCGTAGTCACACTTCGGCTTCTAGTTTTTCATGGTAAACAGTAAATGATGCGCAGGTAATGAGAAATGCAGTAACTGAATAAAATAATGTAAAGAACTGACCTGAGGGGAAACAAACGGGATATAACTCTGGATGGCAAGTCGAGGTGTCTGTGATATACGTCTAGTCCTGGACCAGGCTAAATCTTCTCCTCACACTGAGCATGCATACTCAGGTCGTCAGAGCGACACAAAAGCAATATGATATATAAATTCAAGTGACAATTCTAGCAGTGATAGTAGGTATAAATAACAGTAAATCAATGACGGTATAGGTATGAATATGCAGTAATCAATGCAGCGGAGCAGTAAAAGCAGTAGAATGATATGCCACATATGTCAACACAGTGTGTATATCGATGCTATCATCCCTATCAGTCTCTAAGTCTCACTGTACAGGTCACTAAGCCTATCGTCAGTCCAACTGTGAGAGTCAACCACTCGCGAGTGTCCTCCACCCAAGGGTAGAACCCAAGGGCAAGGGACCACGGGCCCAACATGTATACAACGGTAA
Organism: Agapanthus africanus; assembly: GCA_030015575.1. Taxonomy (NCBI): domain Eukaryota; kingdom Viridiplantae; phylum Streptophyta; class Magnoliopsida; order Asparagales; family Amaryllidaceae; genus Agapanthus; species Agapanthus africanus. The sequence continues at coordinate 133,366,684 of CM057344.1, read as the reverse complement.
TAATCACATACCCTGTAAATCTCCATATATCTCCCTAAATATATAAGCCGGCATGGGACTCCCGAGATTCTGTTGAACTCACACTCAAACTACCCCACACCCCGTGGTCTACATCAAACGCTAACCATAACCCTAAATACCAATCGGTCTGTGACAAGTCTGCGCGAGAACTGGAGGCAGGACCTCCATCAAGCACATCCCGACTAATACCTAAGATAAATAGCAGTGTCTGGTGCCTTATCTGTGACACCCGTGGAAGAGCTTCCATAAGTGTCCCATACCACTTATAGTCACACGTACACGTGTCCCACAGACATCGACAATGCAAAATAATAATAAGGTTCACTGATTGTGTACAAGTACGTATCACTTTCACTTATTCACTGATACACGAACACTAATGTACTTGCCACAATCATCACCAATACCTAACACTGGGTAAATGCACGTTATCACTAGGTTATCAATGCAATGACATGTGTATGATAATGCGTAAACAGTATATAAAGCATGTTTATGATGTCATGAAATAGCGATCTACCACTTGAATAATATATCATAAATCATACAGTTACATTTTAGTGAAACGATGAACAGATAATAATTAGTATGTTCAGTTATCTATCCATCGAATTTAGTTTCATGCCAATCGGGTTCCAGGATCATTAATTATAGCCATTTCATTTCAAGCGTTCACGGCTGGAAATCTGGTTTCAGAATCAGAAATCCGTTTCGCAACGCATTTTAATCCCAGTTGGGATCAGATTTTAGCGACGCTATAGTTGGATGAATTCTATAGTTTTCAGTAAGGTATTCAACGCAATAGATGGATCTTCAATCGCATCTGCACGTCAGGAGTTATACACTGTTTAACATTAATATGTCATTTCAGAATCTGTTCTGGACTGTTATACGTCCACATCTATTAAATTGCAGATTAAATAACAAACGATAACGAAACAGGATGAAACCACTTGTGTTGTCTAGATAACTGAATCACCTATGATAAACAGCGGAGTTCCGCACTCTATGAGTTAAGGAAACCAAGTGGTACCCATTACGGAACAGCAACCAACAACTGGGGTCACTCTGGACTGCAGTCCAGAGTCGCACTCCGATTCAACTATCGTCACAATTTAAATACAGAAAGTATAGGGTTAAAGTTCATCGAGTTGTCTTCGATTTAAGCCCTCTAGCGCGTCGTTCCATTATGTATATAATTTATGGTAATTTTAACGGTTTTCAGGTACAATAAAATTCCAGTTTTTCTAGTAAACTTGGGGGTAGTCGTTTTAGTCGTTAACGGTCATAATATCCAACGAAATTCATACACTAGGTTCACAGTCATACGGGACAAACTATACCATTTAGTTCCGTCAAATTTGATGAGTATTTTCATTGAGAACACACGTCGAACAGGTATGGCACACTATTGTTCTAAAATTGTAACTTTATAATATGAGTAATCTAATATTGTAACTTGAGTGTATAGCATGTAAGCAAGTAAAATACTTGCCTGGAGACGGTGAACTGATGGCGCGGCAGCTAAGGCAGTAGTGACACGTCCCGGCATGGTGTAGCAAACACGCGACGAGTCTAGGCTAAGCTTAGGCTCGGCTCGAGCTTGAGGAGGGGTTATTGCGAGCTCAAGTGGTGTCGGATCTGGGGATCGCTGATGCTGTCGAGGCCGATGGAGAGAGATTGCAAAGTGAGAGAAAGAAAATTTAGAGAGAGGGAAAGAGTTAGAGATTTAGAGAGAGAAAGAGAGTTAGAGTGAGAGTGAGAGTGAGAGTGAGGGAAAGAGAGGAAACCAGAGAGAGGGGACGGAAGAGAGAGAGATCAGAGAGAGTTAGAGAGAGAGACAAGCAGAGAGAGATGAGAGAGAACAAAGAGAGAGAGAAGCAGGGAGAGAGAGAGAGGTCAGTGAGAGAGAGAGAGAAAGAGAAAAGCAGGGAGAGAGAAAGGGAGCACAGAGAGGGCACAGAGAGAGAGTTCAGTGAGAGAAAGAGACGATGGCGATGATGATGAGGAGATCGCCGGTGAGAGGCGCAAGGTGGCCGGTGATGGGTGCAGGGGGTTTGGTGTGCAGGGGATGCTCGGTTGATGGAGGGTGGAGTCGTAGAGTGCGAGGAAGGGTGAATGAAGGGTCGCCGAGGGTTGTCGAGGGGTTGTCGAGGGTTGTCGCCGTCAGAGGGGCGACGAGCGGAGTTGGATTGATGTGGGTTTGTGAGTTTCGAGAGGGAGAGAGGGAGTGGGGAGCTCGGGTTTAATGGTGGTCGACGGTGGAGGTGAGGGAGAGAGGAAGAGAGGTCGTGGTCGTCGCCGTCAGGGCGTACGACGTTGGGTGCTTGGTAGTAGGGAAATGGGTGTGCAGTGGGTACGGGTAAGGGAGTAGGAGGGAGGAAAAGTGATGAGAGTTGGAGGGATGAGGAGGTGATTGCGAGGGTAACGGTGCACGGGCGTGGCCGACAAGAACGTGGGCGTGGGCGGAGGAGGCGGCGTGGGTTACGGCGAAGGAATGGGTCGCGAGCGGGAAAATATAGCCGTTGGAGAAGAAGGAGGGGCGAAGCGGGTCGGGTCGGGGAAGCGGGCGCGGGAGCGGGCTGAGGCTGCTGGGTTGGGCCAAGAAAATAAGGCAAAGAAATTAATTGGGAAAAAAAAGAAGCGGGCCGGGGGCGAGTTGGGCCAGGGGAATTAAAGGAAAATTGGATGAAAATAAAAGGAGTGGGCTCAGGCAATGGGCCGTAGGAAAAACTGGGAAAAAATAAATGGAAATGGGAAACGGGCTGCTGGGGAAAGATTGGGCTGGGAAAAATTAAATGTTTGGGTTTTAATAAATTAAGTTATAAAAGGGGTGGGCTTGGATTTTAAAATAGGGAAAAATTTTGGGTTTGGGTTTAAAGAGGAGTTTTAAAATAAATAAACTAATAAATAATTATAAGTAAAAATTTTAAATAAATTTTATAAGTGAAATAGAAATACAGATATTGGTATAAAAAGGGCTGGGTGTTACAACCATAAACAAAACAAACACCCACGACACGAAGTGACCAGCTGGAGAAGGAGAAAGTTGTTACCGCGATGCGGTAGCGTAATTAACTGCAGGGGCTTGCTCCTGCAGGGAAGAGCGTCCCCACAATCAAAAACCCCTCAAGTGAGGGGGAATCTGACGAAGTCTGCTACATCGGCCGCATCCGTCCAAACCTCCGATACACGGTGCCATAAATCAACTTGGTATCTTCGGAGAGGTGGACGGATAAAACCAAATAGCATCTGCCCCGAATCTCAGGCAAGATGTCATGTCGCGCCGTCTTTCGGAGGGGAACAGATTCTGGCACGTCCGGTGGGACCTCTTTCTCTTTCCACTCCACACTTCGTGTGTCGTGTTCGTTAACGAATCGCGGTTTGCTGTGGTTGCCTGTGGATTCGAGGTACTAAGATTTGGTGTCTTGCTCCGTGCAGAAAACAGAAGATCAATGGCTTCAAACTGCACTACCTGCAACTGCAACTCTCGCTCCGTCCTTGCTGGAGGAGTGACTTATGGGCCCCAAGCGGCCTCCATCTTCGCTATGCCGGTGGAACAGGTAACTCAGGCCACCGCTGGATTATTCTTCGGGACCATGCTCCCATCGATGAGCTTCAATGCCCCAATGACGTTGCAAGAAGCCCCAAAGGAGTCGGTCTTTGATCGGCTTACCATTGCCGCGGCCCCTCTCAACGGGTTGCCCAACTTCAACACCACAGTTTTCAACAAACTGGGCCAGAACGTCTACAAGCCCGCAATACCCGAAGCTGCCATCCCAAAGTGGATAGCCATCCCGGCTCAAGCGGACGAAATTATTGGAAAGGCTTCTCCTTCCAAGAAGTCAGTTTTTACAAGGCTGGCTATTCCGGTTGCTGCTCCAGGCGAGGTCCTCAAAGCTATTTCCCCTGCCCAGAGGGGGCACGACGAAGTCACCCTTATAGCTGAAACAACTCCATCCGCACGACACGCTCGACGTCGCCACTGGCACCGAGTGAGGAAGGCTGGGGGCAACTCCCCCTCTGGGATAACTCCGCCAGCTCCAACGGTGGGGATCGATGCTGCTGTTCCAACCGGGAACTGCTTTGAATTGCTGAACAAGGTACGCAGAAATTCGCCAACTGCAGTGCTCAAAAGATCTCCTCCACCGGTAGAGGCCGTCGTGGAAGCAAAACCAGAAAAGCCAGAGCAGTCTCCTCAACGGCTGTCTTCCAGGATCTACAAGACTTGGCGACGGGTCCGAGAATCAGTGATTGATCCGAATTTTTCTCATCGACAGAAAAAGATGAAGGTCCGGCAGGAAGAAAATCCCCCTGTCATGCAACGAAAGACGACGACCACCTGGGTGCCCAAAGCAACGGTCCCCTCAGCTTCGACCGCTCACAGAAGAAGGAGGCCGGAGAAGATCCCTGTGTCTTTGGCAAATCGCAAAGACACTGAATCTAAATGCCCTAAGTCTGGGGGCATGGTGGTGCACATCGTTTATATGGCTTCCGGAAAGGAGGAAAGTCATGCTTCGACAGGTCACCGACCGCTCACCCGATCCGTGACGAAAGCCCAGGAGCAGCAGCAGAAGCTTCAAGAAATGATGAATGCGATGGCGGCACTCACCGGGCCAAAAGAAAGCCCAGAAGCATCCTTGGATCAGCGCCAGGAGCAAGAAACCGATGCCGAATTCCTTCGCAGGATACTGGAAAAGAAAGACAAAGAGCCTGCAGAGCAAGCAGCCAATATAAAACGAATGGCCCTTCTGTTCCAGGACATGGTGGGTATGATGATCCAACAAGATCCTCCTGCTGAAGATCCTCCGATCGTCCTTGAAGATAACAGAGGAGAAACGTCGAATCCTCCACCGGCTCTGTCAACAGCCAAGGAGGAGACAATTTCCAAAGCTGCCCTGGAGGAATATATAGCTCAGCAAATACGAGCTCATCAAGCAAGTGAAGCGGCTGAGCAAATTGCTAGAACCGGACGACCCTACCCGGGTTGGTATGACCAAATCAGTTACCCACCAGGATATACGATCCCTAAATTCCATGTGTACAAGGGGACAGGGAATCCACATCAGCATGTCACTCAATTCAGGGCCTTATGCGGCAATACTGGAGACGATGACAGACTGTTGCTTCGACAATTCGTCGGCAGCTTAGCGAAAACAGCCTTTGAATGGTATTCGGAGCTACCAAACGACTCTGTCAAAACATTTGCGGAGATGGAGCTACTGTTTACACAAAGATTCGCGAGTGCTAGTGAACGTACCCCAATAACAGCACTGATCAACGCCAGGATAAGGCCAGGAGAAACGTGGGTTCAATACGCAACACGATGGCGGAATCTGTGGTCGAAATGCGAACAACGCATCGAAGAAGCGCCAGCGGTAGGCATGTTCGTGGGCACTCTTGATCCGCAAGCGACCATCTCACAATGCATGATCTTCTTCAAGCCAACTACTTTCCAGGCCTTGATTGACAAGTTGGTTCAAATGGATCAGATGGATCATAGATCATCTCCTTCAAAGACGGATCCTCGGAATGAAAAGGGGAAAGGAAAAGCAACTTTCGTCGCCAATACTCAACAACAGCTGAGCAACTTAAAGCCAGTTGTCCGTCGAAACAATATGCGTCTATGCCCATCCCTTGAGGAAAGACTAAGACGTCCTTACTCGTTTCCTCAGGATAAAACGAGAAGACTGTTCGAGCTGGCAGTGCGCAACAGACTCATTAATCTGCCGAATCCAAAACGTCCGTTGCAGCCAGGCGATGTCAACGATCTCAATTATTGCCCTTACCACCAGACGGTAAGCCACCCGATCGAAGATTGCTTCATCTTTAAGGGATGGATCGAGGATGAGTACCTACAAGGCAAGTTTGCGCTGTCCGAAAAGTGGAAAGTAAACCCACCACAGCCGCACACTCCTAAGAAGACGGACACACCGGGGGCAACTTGTTCTTTCATTGAAGAAGCTCCGTAGGAAATCGTGCTTTCAGCGAAGACCAAAAGAATGCTGAATGAGCTTCAGACATGCCCGGCGATCAGGTGGAAGAACCCGCTGGAACCCCAAATCACTGAAGGGATGCTGAAGCCGCGCCCAACTCCAAAGATCGGTGGTGAAGGCCCAAGTACTCACACCCAGCCGTCGAAATCTTCAAAGAAGAAGAAGAAGAGGTCCAAAAAGCCCGTGAAGCCTGGCGACAAGCGCACGGACTTACAGAAACAAATTGATGTGCTGGAAGAGTACAATCAAAAGGCGCGGACTCCTATCACACTCCAAGAGTTCCTCAACCACGTCTTTCAGGAGGAAGATGATGGAGAAAGCTCGTCGGATGAATCTGAGGGATACGTGGCGAGTTGTCATGTGATCTCCCACTCATTTACGGACGATGAAAAAACTCCTTGCACTGAGAAACTGGGGGCAGAGCCTGAGCCGGAATTCGGGTGGCCGTCAGATGAAATGATCGACGCTTTTCTAGATGAGATTCGTCTAAAAAGTAAAGCTGATCGGGAGCGCGAGATGGCCATATTTGGAAAGGCCAAACGCCGACGACTGGATAAAAGGGTCGAAACACTCCCACCAGATCAAAGTACATCCGCCGCAAATGAAAGCAGGATCAAGACAAGGAAACGATTCGCCAAAACCATATCAATGGGGATGAGGCCGCCCTCTTTCAGAGAAAATTCTCCTGGTGGTATATATCTTGATGAAGCGGACGTGCATCCTAATTTCTGCTTATATCATCAGAAGATCGCACATCCTACTGAGGACTGCAACTCCTTTAAGTGTTGGTGGCAAGGGTATGTCGCTCACAGGCAACACTTCAACAGGACAAAGCGTGAAGCTCGTAAATAGCAGAAAAATGCGACAGATGAGCATAAAAGAATTGCCGGCAATTGTCATAGGGTTGATCCCGAGGGACCGCGAGTTCTCACATTCGGGAGCAATTCCGACGAAAAAGTAGCCCTCGGCCCTCTTTTCAAGGAGTCCATCTCTAAAACGAAAGAATTGAGGAGTTGCGAGAGCATTCAGCCTTGCAATTGTACGATATCTGGAAAAATTCTCGGCCCCGCAAACAAAGGATCGAGCAAAAAGGATAAAGGGAAGGGAAAAATAGCCCTCGTAGCCAACACTCAACAGCAATCGAGTGGCCCTAGACCGGTTGTTTGCCGAAACAACAAGCGGCAACCCCTCTATGAAAAGTTGAAACGTCCTTACTCATTTCCCCGGGATGAAACAAGGAGGCTGTTCGAACTAGCAGTGCGCGACGGGCTTATCACTCTACCGGAGCCGAAATGCCAGCTACAACTGAATGAGGTCAACAATCCTAATTACTGCCTTCGCCACCAAGTATTGGGCCATCCGATTGAAAATTGCTACGTCTTCAAAAACTGGGTTGAAGACCAGTACCAACATGGCAAGTTCGCGTTGTCCGAAAAGTAGAAGGTGAACCCACCACAACCACATGCTCCGAAAAAGATGGATATGCCAGGGCATCATGCTCATTCATAGAGAAAGCCCAACGGACCATTACGTCCTAAAACTGGATAATAGACCGAAACGTCGTTAAACTAACAACGGACCACTACGTCCTAAAACTGGATATGGACCGAAACGTCCTTAAACTGACGGCGGACCGCAATGTCCTAAAACTTGCAAATGACCGAAACGTCGTTAAACTACTCCCAACCCGCAGCATCTTCAGGCTGACGTGGTAAAAAAAAAAGAGGCACGTCCACAAGCAAAATGGGCATGGATGAAAACCCGAAAGGGCTCCGTGAGTAAAAATAGCAGGGCTACTGTTCACACCATAATATTGCATTATTATATTCCCCATTCTTATTCTTTTTATAAATAAACAGGTGCTTTTGACGCATGTCTGCTACATGTTACAGGTTACAGGTTCTTAGACAGAAAACAGTGAAAATGATATAAAGACGATGAAAAAGTGGAATTTGACCAACAAACAGAGGACTCTTGATCAAGCCTACATCAAAGATAAAATTCACAATGTACAAGGCAACGCAAGGTCCAAGATTACAAGCGAACGGTTAAAAAGCCATTGCAAATTGTTCACTAGAGATCTGGAACCAACTTAGAAGCCCAAATGGAAAAGGACATATGGAAACAGGAAGAACAAGTCAATAAGAGCTATCCCAAGAAAAATGATATTCCAAAGCCACTATTGGGCCGCGGAACCGCGGCCAAACAGGGCCTTGGGCCGCGGTTCCGCGGCCAGATTAAGGAATTAAAAAAATATTTTTTTTCCATATTGTGTTGGCGGCGTTGACTAGTCAGCCTAGGGCTATTTTTGTAAATTTAGACATGCGGTTCAAGATGTAACCTAGGGTTTCTATTTCCTATAAATAGAACTCTAAAGATTGTAATTTTTCATGCCTCCTTTTAATAAAAATTCAGAAATCCTTTTAGAGAGCATCGGTGTTTCTTTTCCATTCAGAAATTCAGATCTGACAAACCTGCATGGATGATTGGAGGGATGCATCTGTAAGTAGATTTAATTTCTCGCCCTAGTGTAGATTTTAATTCTTTGCCCTAGGTAGATTTAATTTCATGCCCTAGGAACTTGTTTAGGGTTTAGCTTTGGGGAAGGATTTTGAGAGATGGGATCTCTCATCCCTTTCTTACCCACCAATTATTTACAATAGGACTCCATGCATACACGCACATACCGCGCCCTACGGCATGCTACCCCTTGAGGTACCGATGACACCGTAGTGTAAAAGCCCGGTTGCACGCGTTTTCCATGGAGGTTAGGGTAAGGATCTCTAAAGGAAGGACAAGAACCTAGAGGAAGGAACACCTTCCCGAATGGATCTAATCCCCTTTATTGATAATTACCATAACTCCTCACAGATCTTCATTCGGGTATAGAAAGCGTTGAGATTTAATTGCATTTCCAAACCATCCCTAAACCTAACCCTAGCAAGAATAGATCTAGATAATTGCCCTAGGTTAATTAGATTTTTAAATTTAATAACAACTCCGAACACCCTTCGGAATTAACTCGTTAGCGCGAATCGGAAATTCACAACATCCCTGTGAACCGACCCGTACTCACCGGCTAGCTACCAAGCGACGTCGTTCTTGATTGCGGTAATAGATAGTTTTTGAGAACAATCAAATGGCGCCGTTGCCGGGGATGGCATAGAACTTTCCTTTTCGCAATATCGGGTTAATTAAAATTTAAAAAAAATCATAAAAATCTGAAAAATCAAAAAAAATATAAAAATATATATATATTGTTATTTTTGGAAGGGATACTTTATTGTTTTAATTTTTGCAGGATATACAAATTTGGATCTGGAGATTTTCAGAAAGCAAAACAGAAAACCAAATATCGAAACAGAAGGGAAATTAAAAATCAGAATAGGAGAATTTTTCTGGAGAACCAAAGCTCCCAACACGCCGCGATTCCGCGGCCAAAACCCACCTTAGGCCGCGGAACCGCGGCCGTCTTGTCGAGTCGTCGCACCAAAATTTTTCTGGGGACCCGAGCCGGCTTTTTCACCGCGGATCCGCCGCACAATACCTATTCTAATCGCGGAAACGCGGCCATTTGGTGTCTTCAGTTGATGGAATTTGCACTGTAAGCTCCCTGTTATTTTTCCTCTGTAAATTTTGAGATATTTTCTGTGAATTGCCTGCAGAATTTTGCGCGCTTGAAAAATCTTTCTCCTTCCATATAACAGTCTTGTGCAGGATTTTTGGGCCCCGCTTGAAATGAAATTAGATTGCAAGTAATATTTAGCTGTTGCATATCTTGTGTTGAAAATATTTTTGCAACAAAATTTTCCTAATAAAGAGAAAAAGAATAAAAATAAAGAGAACAAATCTTTTATAGAAACTTGCAAAATTTTTTGTCGCAAATAGATCCTTGCACCAACCAACTCTCCTTCTTTCCCCTTCTTCTAACATGGATACCCCTCATAATAAATCATTAGCCGAACTTTGGTATCCCGAACCTAATTTTGCGTCGTACGTCAATTTGTTCGGTCAATTTAAAGACGATCCCTCCTTGCCAAAAATTTCGTTGAAAGATCAAATAGAGGCGTCTAGGAGGAATAGTTTGACTTTTCAACCCACTTTGTGTCAACCAAGTCCATCTTTACCACCTACATATGTTGACACCACTTTTCCAAGTCCTGCTGTAACTTCTAAGCCGATGTCCATTGCTGAGCATATTGCTCAATCTCGCAGTCGATCTTTCACCCCTCTCCACTCATCTAGTTCTAGGGATCCGCACGACTATTCACCTTTTTATCCATATGTTGACCCTACCCTGTCCAATCACCCACCTCCTACCAGTCATACTCGACGTTCCCACCTTCACTAGACACTGTTTCGACACAGCCATTAGGGAGTTTCACATATCCAAACAATTTCGAATCTTTTACCGAAACCCCCTCACCACCTAAGTCTAGTTTGGAAGAGTCGTTGGAAGCGTACATTGCAGCAACAAATAAAATGACTAGGAATGTGGAAGTGTCCGTGGCCGCCCTTATGCAACCTAGTGAACCGGTAGCTAGTCTCCCGCTAGCTCAAAATTTTTCAATGTATAAGGAGGCGGTTGGACAGAGTGAGAATGAGAGAGGATTTTCAAATCAAACCTACCCTTACCCAATTGAAGCCCACAACTCCTGTTTTCCATTGATTGCCCTAAATAGTTCACCTATTGAAAATAAAAATGAGTTGTGTGATTTTTTAGTGTTTGATTTGCCAAATTGTGAGGAACCCCTTTCGAGCGAAACCGCACCTAATCCTTTCGATCTTTACACCTCCCATCTAGAACCTAAATCGATAGATATCCATGCTTTTGATGAGGTGTCTAAGGAAATTGATTTTCACTTGATTGAGGATATAGACGCCGGGAATATTTCGGATGATGAACCTGTCGATTTAATCGAGATTTTATGTTCAAATCATCATTCCGAGTTATTAAAGGTTTCTCCCGAATCTAATATGCGTCTTGAATTTGATGATAATGGCATGGATGAGTTGAATTTTGAGGAAAATTATAAGGATAATATTGAGGAGAGTTTTGCGGATAATATTGAGGTTGAACCATTTTTGTTTAATGTGTCGGATTTTCCAATTCAGCCTCCTGAACCTTTGACTGTTATATCACCCTCCCTCCTTCCTATCGTTCCGACCGAACAAGTGACCGTTACGCTTTCATCTCTTATACCAAGTTCGGCGTACCCATGTTTTCTTGCGAATCTTGAGGGATTTGACCCTATTTCCCGACGGGTTGATAGGTTAGCGCAATCGCTTATAACATATCGATCATCACATATTGCGCTAATTTATTCACTCGATTTACACCCTCAAGTTTGCGCGATCCTTCTTTCTCCTTTCCGCCCTTCTTTCCCCCCACCGAGACCATATTCTACCATTCTTCTTTCCACACGGTCTCGCGTGTTTCTCATTTTCTTGCACCAACTGTACCATTATCACGATAAGATTTTTGAATGGTTGGTGCTAACCTTTGGCTTGTGTAAGGCCAAGCTTAAGTTTGGGGGGGGGGACCTTTGTATATATGTACATATATTTTTTGTTTTCATTTTATAAAAAATAAAAAAAATTTCAAAACATTAAAAAATAAAAAAAAAAAATTATAAATAAATAAACAGGTGAGTGCCGGTATTTTGACCCTCTTGGTTTAGCATGACAGTGAGGACACTGTCAAGTTCAAGTTTGAGGTTATGCTCGGTACGTCTTCTTCCTTCGCATTCATTTGTACATATTTTTGCATTTGCATAATTATTTGAAAACCCATAAAAATTGAAAATTTTCAAAAATTATAAAAATTATTGTATTCAATTTTGGCTAATTGACTTGAGTTTGACAGATAGGTTAACTGGCTAGGAACAACTAGATCTTAGACTTAGTGAATTAAAAACCCTAAAAATAACATTCCTTAAACTTTAACGGTAGAAAGTATATGCCTTGTAGTTTATTTAGAAATAGGCAAATTTTGGGTTCACTTCTTTGGCTAAGTCGAAACAAGGAAAGAGTATTGATGTTCTTATTAGAGTATAAGTTTGAAAAATAATTCCTAGCTTAAGTCTAGATTCTGAAAATATATACCCTACAATTTGCACAATCACGCACCTTGAAACTTGGAATAGTAGAAGAGACCTTGAAATGCTCTTGTCTAAAGTCCTTAGTACGAAGAAAATAAAAGAAAATAAAAGTGAATAAAGAATAAAAAAATGGACACTGGTTTTTGTGATTACTTAAGGCTGCAAAAATAGAAAAATATTTAGCGAGGGTGCTTCATCACCTAGTGCCTTAGACCAACTGGTTTGGGAGTCACTACTAAAGCCTTGGGTGTTACAAGACTAGGATTTATGCTTTAAAGTGCAAACACATCTTGTAATCGGTTGTTGGTACCTCAAGAAGTATTAACGGTCGCATGAAGGTTGTGTAAGAAAAATTCAATTAAAAATTCACCTATTAAGAAGTGCTTTGGACAACGGACAAGGGCATAATTGCTTGATTTGAATTTCCAAGTGCAGGGGTAATTTATACACACACGTGGGGGTATGTAATTGGAGTTTAGATGAGAGAAAGGAGTGAAGAATAAAACTTGTATCTTTAATAGAGTTGATAGAAATTCCTAAGTTGAGATGGAACCCTAGAAGGAAAACTTAAGAGATGCCGAAAGCTAAGTAAGTCTATAGGATATATATAATCTTAAGTTAGATGATGAGGAAGTGTGAAGAATGTGGGTGGATAATTTATAAGTAGAAGATAATAGAATTCCTTGTTGGGAAAACTTAATTGGATAACAAAAGTTAATGGGCCGAATTGATTGGATTTTGTGGGTAGTATCCGCTGAAAACCCTCAGGAGACAACACTTCTCCTACTAGGGACACCTAGAGGTTTAACGGCTTGTTGCACGTGCTCAGTGCAATCGCGTTTCCCTGCGAAAGTGCGGTTAGGTTTTTGTAGAGAATAAAAAATAAGTTTGCTCGAGGACGAGCAAAAGATAAGTTTGGGGGTATTTGTTCACACCATAATATTGCATTATTATATTCCCCATTCTTATTCTTTTTATAAATAAACAGGTGCTTTTGACGCATGTCTGCTACATGTTACAGGTTACAGGTTCTTAGACAGAAAACAGTGAAAATGATATAAAGACGATGAAAAAGTGGACTTTGACCAACAAACAGAGGACTCATGATCAAGCCTACATCAAAGATAAAATTCATAAAGTACAAGGCAACGCAAGGTCCAAGATTATAAGCGAACGGTTAAAAAGCCATTGCAAATTGTTCACTAGAGATCTGGAACCAACCTAGAAGCCCAAATGGAAAAGGACATATGGAAACAGGAAGAACAAGTCAATAAGAGCTATCCCAAGAAAAATGATATTCCAAATCCACTATTGGGCCGCAGAACCGCGGCCAAACAGGGCCTTGGGCCACGGTTCCGCGGCCAGATTAAGGAATTAACAAAATATTTTTTTTCCATATTGTGTTGGCGGCGTTGACTAGTCAGCCTAGGGCTATTTTTGTAAATTTAGACATGCGGTTCAAGATATAACCTAGGGTTTCTATTTCCTATAAATAGAACTCTAAAGATTGTAATTTTTCATGCCTCCTTTTAATAAAATTTCAGAAATCCTTTGGGAGAGCATCGGTGTTTCTTTTCCATTCAGAAATTCAGATCTGACAAACCTGCATGGATGATTGGAGGGATGCATCTGTAAGTAGATTTAATTTCTCGTCCTAGTGTAGATTTTAATTCTTTGCCCTAGGTAGATTTAATTTCATGCCCTAGGAACTTGTTCAGGGTTTAGCTTTGGGGAAGGATTTTGAGAGATGAGATCTCTCATCCCTTTCTTACCCACCAATTATTTACAATATGACTCCATGCATACACGCACATACCGCGCCCTACGGCATGCTACCCCTCGAGGTACCGATGACACCGTAGTGTAAAAGCCCGGTTGCGCGCGTTTTCCATGGAGGTTAGGGTAAGGATCTCTAAAGGAAGGACAAGAACCTAGAGGAAGGAACACCTTTCCGAATGGATCTAATCCCCTTTATTGATAATTACCATAACTCCTCACAGATCTTCATTCGGGTATAGAAAGCGTTGAGATTTAATTGCATTTCCAAACCATCCCTAAACCTAACCCTAGCAAAAATAGATCTAGATAATTGCCCTAGGTTAATTAGATTTTTAGATTTAATAACAACTCCGAACACCCTACGGAATTAACTCATTAGCGCGAATCGGAAATTCACAACATCCCTGTGGACCGACCCGTACTCACCGGCTAGCTACCAAGCGACGCCGTTCTTGATTGCGGTAATAGATAGTTTTTGAGAACAATCAGCTACCGGTGAGTGTTCGTGAAAACCCGAAAGGGCGCGACCTCGTTAAAAAAAAAGAATAAAAAAAATAAAAAATAAAAAGAACGGTATGTCCATAAGCAAAGTGGGCACGGATGAAAACCCGAAAGGGCTCCGTGAGTAAAAACAGCAGGGCTACCGGCGAGTGTTTGTGAAAACCTGAAAGGGCGCAAGCTCGTTAAAAGACACTTATAGGGTCCTCTCGACCTTGTAAGGAGAATCCACCCGCGTGAGATCCTTACGACTCACAAGGGAGCAACACACTTAGGGATCCTCACGATTCCTAAGGAGAAATTACACTTGTGAGATCCTCACGACTCGTAAGGAGAACTCTCTTATGGGACCCTCACGGCTCATAAGATTTGAAAGTCTTAAGTTACAGAGACCTGAACCTGTTCTTAAGCAACCCCCATAACCTTCGATATGGCCCTACAAGTGACTCAGTACTGACCCTTGTATACAATCCATGGGCACGAATAAACATTTCCCTAACCAAGTCCCACCCGTGACTGGGGATATGTCCATACGGTGAACAACCCTTATAAGTCCTCTCGACTTGTAAGGAGAAAACCCTTTTGTAAGATCCTTACGACTTACAGGGGAACTTACACTTAGGAATCCTCACGATTTCTAAGGAGACAACACACCTACGAGATCCTCACGACTCGTAGGGAGAAATACCTTTGTGAGACCCTTACGGCTCATGAAGTCAAAAGCCTTAGTCGACAGGATCCTAACTCTGTTTACTAAGCCACCTTTGTTCAACATCGACAGAGGCAAATGATGATTCGCTCCTGGCAATATCCCAGTCGTAGCGATGCTGATGCCTAAACCGATATCAAATTCCAAGTCCTTTTACGGCAAATGATGATTCGCTCCTGGCAATATTCCAGTCGCAGCGATGCTGATGCCAAGATTGGTATCAGATCTCAAATCCCCTACTTGCGAGAAAAAATCAGCGAGCCAAAAAAAATGCATATGAAATAGCCGAAATGATGGGACAACTTACAACAAAATCAGCAAGTAAAAATGTATGCATACAAAAACAGCCGAAATGATTGGGCAACTCGCAATAAAAAGTAGCGAGTAAAAAGAAAAATAGCCGAAATGATTGGTCAATCGCGACCTCCGCGATATAAAAGCTGAAATTATAGAGCATCGCGGAAGTAAAAAAAAAATTTCTGAAAGAATGAAACTTTTTGCCCTACAGGTGAGATCACATCGATCCCTGTATACAATCCAGGGGCACAAACAAAGAAGGAATCATACCTTCCCACCAGGCTCCATCACGAAGCGAAGCCAAATCTTGACGGTTCATAAGACAACCTAGAGACAACCTCGACATGTGTCGCAATATTGCAAACATAATATCAACAAATGAAGCAAAAGAAGATCCCTAGCTTCAGGGTCTCGACGTCGATATCGACAACTTAGAGATCAGCAACGGCGTTTCTCCTCATTTCAACCAGATGCAGACATGACGTCAACAACCGACCTCAGAGTCGCAACGAAACGGAGCCACGGCATAGTCCCTAGTTCCAAATCTTAACGGCAACATCTGCATCCCAGAAGATCAGCAACGATGTTCCTTCTTATGCCAGTAGGGCACGGAAGCGACACAACAAAGCGGAGTGACGGCGAAATCCCAGCTCCATCTCGGCATTCGTCTCGTTACAGCAGACGCAATGTCAACAACGGTGTTCCTTCGCAGTCCAGCAGGATGTAGATGCAACGTCAACAAGAGACCCCATGGTCGAAACAATGCGGAGTGACGGTAAAATCCCAACTCCACCTCGGCATTCGTCTCGTTACAGCAGACGCAATGTCAACAACGGCGTTCCTTCGCAGTCCAGCAGGATGTAGATGCAACGTCAACAAGAGACCCCATGGTCGAAACAATGCGGAGTGACGGCAAAATCCCAACTCCACCTCGGCATTCGTCTCGTTACAGCAGACACAATGTCAACAATGGCGTTCCTTCGCAGCCCAGCAGGATGCAGAAGCAACGTCAACAAAAGACCACATGGTCGAAATAAAGCAGAGTGACGGAAAAATCACAGCTCCACCTCGACATTCGTCTCGTTACAGCAGACGCAATGCCAGCAAATGAAGCAAAGGCAAAATTCCTAGCATCAGGGCCTTGACGGTGACTCATATAAAACCTGAAAGACAATCGGAGATCATCTCCCAACAGTACAGAGTGGTCACCATCCCGACGATCGTCTCAATACAACAGACGTGATGTCACCCCAGCGTTCTTCCCCCAGCAGGATTCGAATGTGCCAAAGAAAATGAAGCAAAAGGCCAAATTCCTAGCTTCAGGGTCTTGACGGTGACTCATATAAAACCTGAAAGACAATCGGAGATCATCTCGCACCAGCACGGAGTGGTCACCACCTCGACGTTCGTCTCGATACAGCAGATGAAATGTCACCCCAGCGTTCTTCCCCCAGCAAAATTCGGACGCGCCAAAGCAAATGAAGCAAAAGGCCAAATTCCTAGTTTCAGGGTCTTGACGGCAAGTCATATAAAGCCTGAAAGACAATCGGAGAGCATCTCGCACCAGCACAGAGTGGTCACCACCTCGACGTTCGTCTCGATACAGCAGATGAAATGTCACCCCAGCGTTCTTCCCCCAGCAGGATTCGAACGCGCCAAAGCAAATGAAGCAAAAGGCCAAATTCCTAGCTTCAGGGTCTTGACGGCAAGTCATATAAAGCCTGAAAGACAATCGGAGATCATCCCACATCAGCGCGGAGTGGTCACTACCTCGACGTTCGTCTCGACACAGCAGATGCAACATCACCAAAAGGAGCCACGGCAAAATCCCTAGTTCCAAATCTCGACGGTTCACCGGCAACCTAGAGACAACCACGACATTCGTCTCGATACAGCAGACGCAATGCCGCCAAACGAAGCAAAGACCAAATTCCTAACTTCAGGGTCTTAACGGCAAGTCATATAAAGCCTGAAAGACAATCGGAGATTATCTCGCACCAGTGCAGAGTGGTCACCACCTCGACGTTCGTCTCGACACAGCAGACGCAACATCACCAAAAGGAGTCACGGCAAAATCCCTGGTTCCAAACCTCGACGGTTCACCAGCAACCTAGAGACAACCGCGACATTCGTCTCGATACAGCAGACGCGATGCCAGCAAATGAAGCAAAGGCCAAATTCCTAGCTTCAGGGTCTTAACGGCAAGTTATATAAAGCCTGAAAGACTATCGGAGATCATCCCACACCAGCGTGGAGTGGTTATGACTCATCAGGGCTCTCCAAAATGAGCCTAACCTCAAGTAAAAAGCGGCATGGCAAATTCCTAACGCTTGCTCTTCCGACGGTCAAACTGCCTAGGAGGATTGCTTGAAGACGTCTTGTCCAGCCGCCGAAAGGATCAGAGACACGGCAGTCGCAGGGCTACTCGAACAGCACGATTGCCTATCGAGGGATACATCAGCCAATGCGACGGTACGACGGCCAAAACCCTAAGTACCACAGACCCTAACGGACTTCTGTCGTAAAGAGCAGAGGTTAACTGTGACGTTAGGATATTCTTGCGAGATCTGCAAGTCGTGAGGAAATTGATGTCTTTGCGAGAACTTCTCGATTCGTCTCGACTCGTGAGATAAAGCCTTAGGCAGTGGGGATTAAAAAACCTGTTTCCTAAGCACTGGGATCCTGCAAGTCGGCCCAAAACGGTCTCTTGCATACTATCCACGGGTCACACTCTCCAAAGTCGAATCTCGACAAGGAGGGAAACAACCGCTTACGGGTCCTCTCGACTCGTAAGAGGGAAAACTCTCTTATAGGATCCTTACGACTTATAAGAGAAAACACACTTAGGAATCCTCACGACTTCTAAGGAGAAAATAAACCTACGAGATCCTCACGACTCGTAGGGAGAAAAGTCTTTATGAGACCCTCACGGCTCGTAAAGTTGAAAAGTCTTAGGTGGCAGATCCTACCCCTGTCTCCTAAGCCGTCACTGCCCTGCAAAGAAGTCAAGATGGACCATCTATGAGCCACACTTGCCAAAGCTACATGCCACTGAAATGGAGAAGCTACTCATGAGCATATAAACTACTTCACGCCAGAGTAAGACATAAAGAAATGGAAGGGTAGGGCTCAGGGAGTTGAGAGTTTGGAACTATATCTCTTAAGAGTCGAGATTTGAGTCAATGATAAATGACGACGCTTGTGTCCGCTCGTTATCTTCTCAGATCAAGATTCTGAAAGTGATACACCAACCCGAAACTGGTCATACGCCATGCATAACTCTGCACTACTTCACCCACGTACATACTTACGTGGGCAAAGTAGTGAGGGGCATTTGTTCCCGCCAAAAATTTCTACGCAAAGGAGTCCAAGTTATCAAATGGCAGTGATACGCTTAAATGAATTCGAACCAGTATCTTCCGGCCTATATTTTGATAAACTTCTGAAGGAGGAACTATTAAATTCTGATTGTATTGGAAGCATCTCGAAAAACCCTTCGATTTGATATATTATGGGCCTCATAATTCATCCGGGATCAAAAGTTATGAGGTATCACGTGTCCACACGTGATGGACCTTTAAGAACCCGCTGGAGGAGTTAAAACATATAATAAAAACTCAGAAAAGACCCCAATGGGGCATCACGTGCTCACACGTGACCACGGGTCACGTGCAGACACGTGATGGGCTCTTAAGGACTCTAAAATAATGAATAGAATTAAATTCTAAAATCTGTTCCCTGATTAAAAATCAGAAGATACCTCAATGAGGTATCACGTGCTCACACGTGACCAATGGTCACGTGTTGACACGTGATGGTTAAAACTGAAGCATAAATAAACACTAAGAAAAGGACTCAATTGGGGGTCACGTGCTCACACGTGACCAAGGGTCACGTGTCAACACGTGACTGGCTTCGAAAGCGTTACAGTTAATAAAGTTAAAATTCTAAAAGCTTCTAAATCTTTCCAAATGGAAAAAAGATTATGGGGACCGTTGGATTAAAGATCCAAGAGTGATTAAAAATCACCAATTTATGGAAAAAATCTTAGACAAGGAAAGATTTCCGCTAAATCTCACCGAGAATAACAAACATAATATCTTTGGATTTAAAATCCAACGGTGAATAAAATTCACTGAATGATCTAAAGGATCATATTAATCATGAAATCAATTAAAATCTTTCAATGAAAGATTCACAAAACAAATTGATTCTCTTCCTTCTCCTATAAATAGGAGCCAAGAGAAGAGAAGAAGGACGACCCTTTTTGGAGAGAAAAACAGAGAGAGGAGGATTTAATTCTCAAGAGGGAAGAAAAGAGAGAAAAATTTAATTCTCAACAAAGAAAACCCTAGGTGAGAAAAGAAAGGGAATCAAAACTTCAAAAAGAGATTTTAATTCTCAAAAGAGTTTAACTCTTCTATAAATAAAAGAACTTAGTTCTTTCTCTGGTTGAAGATCTGCAAAGTGCACATCTCCCCATAAATTGAGAATTTAATTCTCATTGGGTTGAGATCCTGCCATGCAGATCTAAAACATAGAGGAAGAATTGAGTTTTGAGAATTTAATTCTCACAAGAGTTATAGGAATTTAATTCCTTTGAGATAAAATTAGGGTTTAACCCTATATTATAGGAATTTAATTCCTTCAAAATGGACAGAACTAGGGTTTAACCCTAATTGAGAACTTAATTATCTCAAACTCACAGCAATTTAATTCCCTTAAAAAAGAAATTAGGGTTTCACCCTATGCCAGAATTTAATTCTTTACATATATGGGGAATTTAATTCCTACAGAAAAGAAATTAGGATTTAACCCTATCTAAGAATATAATTCTTTAAAAGAAAAGTGGGAATTTAATTCTTTTAAAGTTATTTCTAGGGTTTAACCCTATGAAGGATTTGACTCTTAAAAAGATAAAGAGATCTTCAAA
This sequence comes from Agapanthus africanus, assembly GCA_030015575.1. Classification (NCBI taxonomy): domain Eukaryota; kingdom Viridiplantae; phylum Streptophyta; class Magnoliopsida; order Asparagales; family Amaryllidaceae; genus Agapanthus; species Agapanthus africanus. The sequence continues at coordinate 133,346,350 of CM057344.1, read as the reverse complement.
CATGCAAAGAACCAGAGTCACGTGCTACCACGTGACCCCTGTAAAGATCCACAGAAAAGAACTTTGAGGCAATGCCTCACGTGCTCCCACGTGACTCCCAAAACGCAGAAAGAAAAAGCAAAATAAATGAAGGCTTTGGGCGCTCTCACGTGTTACCACGTGACCCCTTGGCAAACGCTTTAACAGTCAGCGCATAAATCCCCATCACGTGTCAACACGTGACGCTCAAAATATAAGACAAAAAGTGTTTAACACTTAATTGCAGAACAAAGAAAAGGGATCCGGTCCCCCCTTTGGGCGCTCTCACGTGTCCACACGTGACCCCTCTGTCTTTAGTGTTTAACACTAATTCGGGGATTATATTTCCAGTGTTTAACACTGATTGTTTCTAGTGTTCAATATTAAATTGAAGATTATATTTACAGTGTTTAACACTGATTGTCTTTTGGTGTTTAACACTAATTTGAGAGTTCTACCTCCAGTGTTTAACACTGTTGTTCTCTAGTGTTTAACACTACTTTTAGCCCAATTGGCTAGTTTTCCAAAGGCAAAAGTCCCTCCTCCAAATGAATCTCAAAATTGAGGAAATCAAAAACAAAATGTTGTCAGAGCCCCCAAACTTCTGTTTAGCACTGCTGAATGACGAGGGGCTGAACCCAGACAAATGTCTAATGGCCCAAAAGGCCAATATTTCAAACATAATTGGACTTAGCCCAAACTGGCCATAAGTCCTCAAATCATCTTGAACTGAGCACATCTGCTCTTTCAACCAACTCATTGGTTCAAGGGTACATCTCTGAACTCCTCTGATATTTGTCGTTGTAATCCTTCAACGTCTTCAGAGAGATGACGGGTCCCGACAACCACACATTAATACGGACTGTGGGGTCCTTAAACTCATGGACTAATGCGTCCTTAAACTAATATTTGTCCCCAAAACGGGAATGATGGACCACCCACGTCCCTAAACTGGAACTTGGACCACCACGTCCCTAAACTGGCAATGGACCACCATGTCCCTAAACTGGAACAATAGAGCCCAAATGCTCTTTTGTCGGATCTAAACGATCCCGTTTAAGTTGATCTTAGCCTCAAATATGGCTAACGTGTTCTTAAACCTTCAAACAGACTTTAGTCCCAAATTGGACTCTAGATCCCCCAATCAACTTTGGCTCAAGGGTACATCTCTGAACTCCTCTGACATCTGTCGTTGTAATCCTTCAACGTCGTCAGAGAGGTGATGGGTCCCGACGGCCATACATGTAATGGACCCCTATGTCCCTAAACTGGAACAATAGAGCCAATTGCTTTTTTGTCGGATCTAAACGATCCCGTTAAGTTGATCTTAGTCTCAAATTGGACTAACGAATCCTTAACAAACGTTTGAGTTGATCTTAGCCTCAAATATAGCTAACGTATCCTCAAACCAAAACCCCAAACCCAAATCTAAGAAAATACGGATTTGCACTAATCCACGTCCTACGGGCGACGGCATAACCTAGTCTCCGTATACAATCCACGGGCAACCATAAACAAAACAAACACCCACGACACGAAGTGACCAGCTGGAGAAGGAGAAAGTTGTTACCGCGATGCGGTAGCGTAATTAACTGCAGGGGCTTGCGCTTGCAGGGAAGAGCGTCCCCATAATCAAAAACCCCTCAAGTAAGGGGGAATCTGACGAAGTCTGCTATATCGGCCGCATCCGTCCAAACCTCCGATACACGGTGCCATAAATCAACTTGGCATCTTCGGAGAGGTGGACGGATAAAACCAAATAGCATCTGCCCCGAATCTCAGGCAAGACGTCATGTCGCGCCGTCTTTCGGAGGGGAACAGAGAGGGTTCATCTTCAAGTTGTATTGTCGAAGGCGTTGAAATACGATCTTCAGATGCTCGAGATGTTCCTCGTATGATTGCTTTTCACCACGAGGTCGTCGATGTAGCATTCGACGATTTCATGTATGAGGTCGTCGAAAATCTTTGTCATGGCCCTCTGATAGGTGGCACCGGCGTTCTTTAGACCGAAGGGCATCACCTTGTAGCAGAATATACCCTAAGGGGTCCGGAAAGCGGTGTGCTTCTGGTCTTCGGGATGCATCTTTATCTGATTATATCCTGATGAGCCGTCCATGAAGGAGAAAACTTCGTGAGTGGATGTATTGTCTATCATTAGCTCGGTGACCGGTACCGGGAAGTCATCCTTCGGGCAGGCTTTATTGAGATCCCAAAAGTCTATACATATGCGCATTGTCCCGTTTTTCTTCATCACCGGGACGATGTTGGCGATCCAGTCAGGATACTGAACCTCTTGGATGAAGCCAGAGTCGATCAGCTTTTTGACCTCGGCGTTGATGCTCACCTCAAGCTCTAGCCGCATTCTTCTTGGTGCTTGTTTGATTGGCTTGACGTCCGGGGATATTGCCAATTTGTGAACAGCAACCTCTGGATCTAATCCTGGCATTTCGGAATAGTTCCATGCGAAGCAATCTCTATGCTGCATAAGCACGTCTTTTAGCGCAGCCATCCTTTCTTCAGATAGCAGCTCACTGACGAATGTCGGTCGCTGGTCACTTACCGTTCCCAAATCAATTTTCTTGAGGTTATCTGCTGTAGTATGTATTCCATCTTTCAGCTCTTTCGGCGCCGGTGGAAATTCTGAGATCACCTCGTCATCATTGCTTTCGAAGCACCAGGGGAGGTCATCCATATTCTCGGGTTCTTCTTTTGATATCGTTATCATATGACAAGTACGAGCTCGCTTCCAAGACCGATGTGGATCTGGTTCTACTCTCGTGGCTATGGGTTCATGCTCCTGCGGCGGTGTTACCCTCCAACTGCTGGATAGAGCGAATTTGCCAAGCTGATATTGATCTTCAACCCAGTTCTTGAAGGTGAAGCAATCTTCGAGAGGATGTCCTATTGCTTGGTGATAAGAGCAATAGTCTGGGTGAGAGACTTCGCCTGCTTGCTCGGGGTGCTTGGACTCCGGGAGCGTAAGCATTTGATGTCTTATAGCAAGATCAAGTATCTTCTTTGTCTTGTCTTGAGGAAAAGAGTATGCTCGACTCATCTTCTTCATAAGGGACAAATCTGGACCGCTCGATTCTCGATCGCGTGACTTCTTGGTCCCGCTTTGTCGCTGTCGAACGCCTTTTCCATTCTTTGGTTTGTTTCTGCCTCTGCGCCGGGCCTTTTGATTGACGAGTTGACAGGGAGGGGCAATTTTATCTTTCGCAGCCTGTTGAAGAAGGCGTTGCGTCCTGGCTTTCTCGTAGATGGCCATTTCGCGATTATGGTCGTCTCGAACTTTTTGACCAACTTCCCTTATAAGCTTGTCCATTTGTTCTTCGAACGACGGACTGGGCACTTTCACGTCGGGGGTTCTTTCTGGTTCAGGGTTAGCATTCTCCCATTGAGCATCTCCTTCTTCATCAAAGTCATGTACGACATAGCAGCCGCGGAGTAACTCCCGTTTCTTGGACCGAACATATCCAAGCCCGATCGCTTCCATTCTCCCGTTGGGCAACTTGCGCTGAGTTTCGGGAACGTTCCAGATCCTGTCATAGAACTTAGCTTTTCGAGCGGTCTGTTTGAAGGGTATCCCTTGGCGCTTCAATAGCCTTTTCAAGCCTTCTGTGTAATATCTAGACAGATGGATGGGCTGGAGCCTGTCAAGTGTAGAATCCGCGTCGTGCCAGATTTCTTTCTCCACTTTGGTTTCCCCGGAGCGGTAGAATAGGATCGCCTTTTCGCCCTCTCTCCTGGGAAGGCATAGAACGTCTGCAGCTCTTCCACACTGTAGGTATCAAGCACGTCTAGTTCTTTATGATGCTTGGGCGGAACCATGGCAACTTGCAAACTTTGCTCTTCATCAGCGAATGTTTGTATTGAAGGCCGAGCGGAGAATATAGCATGGACCTCATCTTCCGAGTCACTGCCAAAGATCAACATGGGAGCAGACGATCCTAGCTTATTGTACTGGGGCGGGCCTGGATAAACTATCTCTTCCTCTTCCTCAGTGTCACTCCCGAAGATAGGAATGGTGGTGATAGCTTTGTTCTTCGGCTTGCGACATCTCTCTGTGTCCTCGAAATCTGACAAAAAGTATTTTGCATCTTCATACTTACGGACTTCGTTCACGGAGAATGGGTTCAGCTCTCCCGTTACGGTATACTCGAGACCATCCTTAAAGTATTTCATACACTGATGTTGTGTAGAAGGGATGATGTTGTACTCGTGTAACCAAGGCCGGCCGAGCAAAACGTTATAGCATGTCTTGGCATCAATGATATGAAATTTAATATCCGTAACAAGTAGCCCGAATCGTAATGTCAATATCACAGACCCGAGAGTCCGCGATGACTGGGAGTCAAAACCAGAGATGGTGATTTTATCACGAGCGAGATGCTGGACGCTCATGCAGATTTCCTTCAACACTCGCACGTTAAGAAGATTGACGGAAGACCCACTGTCAACCAGGATTTTGCCTATCTTTATATCGTGGCAGTATCCTGAGACATAGAGGGGACGGTTGTGCTCGCACGTCCCAAGGAGGAGGTCTTCGTCGCTGAAGGTGATATCGGCTGTGTGTACTTCCTCTAGCTCGTCCTTCATCTTTTCTTCGGCGAGAAAAACTTGGAATTGCTCTGGCTCTTGTAGCGTCTTGATCAGTGAATCTCTCGCTTCTTTGGATAGTAGAAGGGCGTCGAGAATACTGAGCTGCGAGGGTAACTTTCTCAAGTGCGCCAGAACGTTATAGTCCACCTTACTCTTCTTTGGCGGGTCCTTAGCGGTCAGTTCTTTCATGACTTGGTCGTCCAAGGCGATATCCTCGAAGACCTTTTCTTTTCCCTTATCATTTCTACTCGTGGATCCGAGATTCTTTTCTGGAAGCATGCGATTGCGCAGCTGAATGTTTTCACAGGCCTTCGGTTCTTCTTCCTTCCCCAATGTGGATTCTTTAAAGAGAGGGCCAAGAGCCATCTCTTCGTCAGAGTCGCTTCCGAAAGTGAGAATCTGTGATCCCCCGGTGTTGACCATGCGACAGTTACCGTTATTTCTTTCATGCTCCTCAGTCGCACTTCTTTGCTCCCGACGAGTTTTGCGTTTCATCCGCTTAAAATGTTGCTGGTGAGCAACATATCCCTACCACCATCTTTTAAAAGCGTCGCACTCTTCGGTAGGGTGCGAAATCTTTTGATAATATAAGCAGTAGCTAGGATGTGTTTCTGTTTCACCAGGAGTGTTTCCTTCAGAGGGTGGTAGCTTCATTCCCATTGATATGGCTTTAGCAAACCTTTTTCTCGTCTTGAACTTGTTTTTATCCGCGACGGATGTCCCTTGATTCGGAGGGAGTGTCTCGACTCTTTCGTCTACTCGTCGGCGTTTGGCTCTTTCAAATATGGCTATCTCACGCTCCCGATTGGCTTTACTTTTCAGATGAACCTCATTCAGGAAGGCGTCGATCATTTCGTCTGACGGCCATAGAAGTTCCGGCTCGGGACCTGCCCCCAGTCTCTTTGTGCAGGGAGCTTCTTCATTATCTAGCGATGAATGAGAGATTACATGGCAGCTTGCTACGTAATCCTCATATCCATCCGACGAGCCTTCTCCATCATCTTCGTCCTCAAGGACGTGGCTGAGGAACTCTTGGAGCGTGATTGGAGTCCGCCCTTCTGATTATACTCTTCCAGCGCGTCGATCTGTTTCTGCATGTCTGTGCGCTTGTCGCCAGGCTTCACGGGCTTCTTGGATTTCTTCTTCTTTTTCGAAGATTTCGACGGCTGGGTGTATGTGCTTTGGCTATTACCACCGATTTTTGGAGTCGGGCGCGGCTTCAGCATCCCTTCGATGATTTGGGGTTCCAGCAGATTCTTCCACCTGATTGCTGGGCATGTCTGGAGATCATTCAGCATTCTTTTGGTTTTGGCCGAAAGAACGACCTCCCATGGAGATTCTTCAACAAAAGAGCACGATGCTCCTGCTGTGTCCGTCTTTTTAGGAGTGTGCGGTTGTGGTGGGTTTACTTTCCACTTCTCAGACAACGCAAACTTGCCTTGTAGGTACTAATCCTCGATCTATCCCTTAAAGACGAAGCAATCCTCGATCGGATGGCTTACCGTTTGGTGGTAAGGGCAGTAATTGGGATTATTCACTTCGCTGGTTGTGGTGGTCACCTTGGATTTGGCAAATTGATAAGCCTGTTGCGCACCGCCAGCTCGAACAGCCTCTTCATTTTATCCCGCGGGAATGAGTAAGGACGCTTCATTTTCTCATTGTAATAGCGCCGTCTCTCCTCCAGTTGATCTGCTAGCTTTGGGGCACTGGGCTGTTGTTGGGTGTTCGCAACGAAGGTCGTCTTCCCTTTACCCTTTTCGTTCCGCAGTTCTGGTTTCGGAGGAGACGGTCTATGACCCATCTGATCCATCTGGGCCAACTTATCGATTAAAGCCTGGAATGTGGTCGGTTTGAAGAACATCATGAACTGTGAAATAGTTGCATGAGAGTCTAAGGTGCCTACGAACATGCCCACTGCTGGTGCTTCTTCGATGCGTTGTTTGCATTTCGACCACAGATTTCGCCATCGGATTGCATATTGAATCCAAGTTTCGCCCGGCTTTACTCTTGCATTGATCAATGCTGTTATCGGGGTGCGTTCACTTGCGCTCGCGAATCGCTGGGTGAACAATAACTCTATTTCTGCGAAAGTTTTGACGGAGTCATTTGGAAGTTAGGAGTACCACTCAAACGCCGTTTCTGATAAGCTGCCGACGAATTGGCGGAGCAAAATCTTATCATCTCCCCCGGTGTTGCCGCACAGAGCTCTGAACTGGGCGACGTGCTGGTGGGGATTGCCCGTCCTCTTGTACACGTGGAATTTTGGGATCGTATAGCCCGGCAAGTATTTTATCTGATCATACCAGCCTGGATACGGTCGCCCAGTCTTTACAACCTGGCCAGCCGCTTCATTTGCCTGGTGAACTCGTATTTGTTGAGTAATATAATCATCCAGGGTGACCATGGAGATAGTTTCCTCTTTGTCTGTTGAAAGAGCCGGAGGTGGATTTGATGTTTCTCCTCTGTCGTCTTTGAGGATAATCGGAGGATCTACAACTGGAGGGTCCTGCTGGATCATCATACCCACCATGTCTTGGAACAGAAGAGCTATTTACTTTATATTGGCCGCTTGTTTCGCAGCCTCCTTGTCCTTCTTTTCAAGCATTCTCCGAAGGAATTCAGCATCAGTCTCGTGTTCGTGACGTTGTTCCGATGACGCCTCCGGGCTTTCTTTTGGCCCGGTAAGTACGGCCATGGCAGTCAGCATCTCTTGAAGCTTCTTCTGTTGCTGTTCCTGAGCTCTTGTGATGGATCGGGTGAGTGGTCGGTGGCCCGTAGAAGCGCGGCTATCCTCCTTCCCGGATGCCATGTAGACGGTATGCACCACCATGCCCCCAGACTTAGGGCGTTTGGGTTCAGTGCCTTTGACATTTGTCGCAGGCACGGGGATCTTCTTCGGCCTTCTCTTCTTATGAGCGGTCGAAGTTGAAGGGGCCGTCGCGGTGGGCACTCAGACAGCTTTTCATGACTTGGCAGGATGGCTTTCTTCTTGTTGAACCTTCGCCCTTTTTTATCGGCGAGGGTAATCCTGATCAACCACTGAGTTCCGGACCTGTCGCCAGACTTTGTAGATCTTGGACGACAGCCGCTGAGGGGACCGTTCTGGCTTTGCTTCCGCAACATTCTCCACCGGAGGAGGAGATCTTTTCAGTACGGCGGTAGGAGAATTCCTACGCACCTTATTCAGCAGCTCAAAGCTATTCCCAGTTGGAACAGCAGCATTAATTTCCGTCGTTGGGGCTGGTGGAGTTAGCCCAGAAAGGGAGTTGCCTCCAACCTTCCTCACTCGGCGCCAATGGCGACGTCGAGCGTGTCGAGCTAATGGAGTTAGCTCGGTGATGGAGATGGCTTTATCTTGCCCCTTGTTCAGGTGAGGGGCTGTTGCTGGCGTCAGCCTGTTGAAGACTGATGTCCTTCGAGTAGCAGGAGCGGGAGTTGGGACAATCAGTCTTGTAAAGACCGACCTCTTGGTAGGAGAAGCCGCCTTAACGACTTCAGGAGCAGGGTTGGTTACTCTGTTCGGAATAACCTTCTCTGGAATTGCAGGCTTCATTGTGGGCCCACAGGAATTTTGGCCCAATCTGGAGAAGACCGAGGCGCCGGTGTTGGACGACCCGTTGAGAGGGGCCGCAGTAGCTGTAAGTCGATCGAAAACCGACTTCTTGGGAGCTTCTGGTATGGGTACGGGAGCGGTGAAGCTCGTTGGCGGGAGCATGGTCCCGAAAAACAGCCCTATGGTGGCTTGAGTGACCTGTTCCACGGGCATCGTGAACAGGGAGGCCGCTTGGGGCTCATAGGTTATGCCCCCAGTTGAGGCAGGACGTGGGTTGCAGTTGCATGTGGAACACTTTGAGCAGGTGAACGCCATTGATCCTTTGCTTTCTGCACCAAGCAAAACGCCAAATCTTATTACCTCGAAACCCAAGGACAACCATTAACAAACCGCGATTGGTTCACGAACACGACACACGAAGTGTGGAGTGAAAAAGAGAAAAAGGTCCCACCGGGTGTGCCAGAATCTGTTCCCCTCCGAATCACGGAGACGCGACCGCGCAGGTCTGTCTTGCCTGAAATTCGTGGCAGATGCTAATTGGTGCTATCCGTCCACCTCTTCGAAGATGCCAAGTTGATTTATGGCACCGTGTATCGAAAGTTTAAACGGATGCGGCCAATGTAGCAGACTTCGTAAGATTCCCCCTCATTTGAGGGGTTTTTGATTGTGAGGACGCTCTTCCCTGAAGGCGCAAGCCCCTGCAGTTAATTACGCTACCGCATCGCGGTAACAACTTTCTCCTTCTCCATATGGTCACTTCGTGTCGTGGGTGTTTGTTTTGTGTTTGGTTGCCCGTGGATTGTATACAGAGACTAAGTTATGTTGTCGCCCGTAGGGCGTGGACTAGTCCAAATCCATATCTTTCATAGATTTAGGTTTGCGGGGTTTGTGTTTAAGGATACGTTAGCCTTATTTGAGGCTAAGATCAACTTAAACGTTTGTTAAGGACACGTTAGTCTAATTCTAGACTAAGATCAACTTAACGGGATCGTTTAGATCCGACAAGAGAGCAATTGGGCTCTATTGTTTAGTTTAATGACATTGCGGTCGATAATTAGTTTAAGAACATTACGGTCCATTGTTAATTTTAAGACATTGCGGTCGAGGTTAAGGACATTATAGTCCGTGAGTTTAAGGACCTCACAGTCCGGTGTTAATTTTAAGACATCACGGTCGAGATTAAGGACGTCATAGTCTGTGAATTTAAGGACTCCACAGTCCGATATTAGTTTTAAGATATCACGGTCGAGGTTAAGGACATCATAGTCCATGAGTTTAAGGACCCTACAGTCCGTAGTAATGTGTGGTTGTCGAGACCCGTCAACTCTCTGACGACGTTGAAGGATTACAACGATAGATATCAGAGGAGTAAAGAGATGTACCCTTGAACCGGGTGTAAATTGATTAAAATAGCAAATGAGCTCAGTTCAATTTAAATTGAGGACTTATGGCCAGAATTGGGCTAAGTCCAGTTAAAAATGTTTAACATTTTATTTTTGTTCTGCCTGTTGGGCCCTTTGTTTGGGCTCTGCCCTTTTAATAATGCTAAGCATTGGGCTCTGACATTTTTTGTCTTATATGGAATGCATAGCATTTATCAGAACAAAATATATTCTGACAGCGCACCACGTGGCGCACTAGGCGCTTTGCGTCGGTCAAAGAGCGCATTGCGCTTTCGTTGGTTAGCGCACACGAGGAGGACACGTGTCGCGCTTAGCGCTAAGCGCTAGTTTGTTAGCGCACTGTGCTTTTAATTTATGAGCATGCTGCGCCAGTTTATGGGTGCGCCAGTGAGTGACACGTGGCGCGCTTGGCGCTGAGCGCCAACCCAAGAGCGCAGTGCGCTGTTTTCAGGAGCGCAAAGCGCAGATCGTGTCTATGGTTGACACGTGGCATGTTTTGGCGCTGAGCGCTGGTCCAAGGAGCGCAAAGGCGCAGTTCATGAGTGCAAGGCACTTTTCAATAACGCAAAGCGCATCTGATCAATTTTAAGATCAAAGAACAAATTTTATGTTCTTCAAAGGAGGCATTGCCTCAAGATTCAAGAACAGTAGTTCTTGTTTTTTATTAAAAGGCTCTGCCTTTGTAGATCAGAAGATATGTGAAGTAAAAATACTTCTTTTTTTTATATTTTTATGATTAGGTCTTTTGATCTTTTCTTTTTAATCAAAGACCTTGGTTTTTTTATAGATCTAAGATCTTTTTAGAAGATGTTTCTTCTTTTTACGAGATGATTTTATCTCTGTTGTTCAAGAATTAATTCTTTACCTTTAAAGATGAAGAAATGATTTTCTTTCTTCAAAGGCTTGCCTTTCTTTCTCTTTGAGTTTTTTCTCAAAGCTTGCAGAGAGTTTTTTTTATATGAGATTTGAAGTCTTGGGGCCTTTATATAGGGGCCAATTGATTTGTTAAATTAATTGAAGAGATCTTTCTCTGATTGATTTGGGAATATTTCCCACCGTTGGATCTTTGATCCTAAGGCTTCTATTGTACAGAAGATAATGTTCTTGTTTTAATAAGATTGAAAAATCTTTCCAAAGCCAAAATTTAATTCTGATTAATTAATAATTTATTATTATTAGATCTTTTGATCTAATGGTGGGGAATTCTTTTAATTCCAGCGCTGGCGCACTTGGCGCGAGTGCACTAACGTTTGACACGTGGCGTAGAGCGCAGCGCAACTGCGCTAGCGCGCCCGTGCTTGACACGTGGCGCGCAGCGCAGTGTGCAGCGCAACTGCGCTAGCGTGCTTGTGTTTGATACGCGGGGCGCAGCGCAGAGCGCAGCGCAACTGCGCTAGCATGCCTGTGTTTGACACGTGGCGCGCAGCGCAGAGCGCTGGATCTGAAGCGTTGCTTCAAGTTTTAAAATTTGAATTTTGAAACAGAGCTTTGCTCTGATTGGGGTGCGCTGCCTAGGGCGCAGCGCTCCTAGCGCTGGCGTGTCTGCTTTTGACATGTGGCGCGCAGCACGCAGCGCACGGGATCTGAAGCGTTGCTTCAATTTTTGAATTTTGAAATTCAAAACAGAGCTTTGCTCTGATTAGGGGAAAACACTGTTTAAAATAAATCTGTGTTTTATAGTAAGTAGTATTTTCTTATAATAATGTCTTCGCAACCAAAAATACATTTAAAGAATATCGTGTTATGAGAGGTAGGTCTTTACCTCGTGAAGTTTTCCTAAAGGTATGTTTGTAACAAAAACTAAAAGAGATGATATTTAAAGTTCATGGTATTTAAATGAAAAGGTGTTATTATTGTTATTTCACATGAGAATTTTGATGAAATTTTGATTCTAAATATTAGGGTTTAAGGTTACAGGTATTGTATAAAAATTTGTTTGACCAAAAGATAATAGGAATTGTAGTTATAGGAGTGGGAAAACGTGATATCGGTATTAACTTCACTTTTACCGATTTTTTTAAAAAGATAAATTCAATAAAGAGAAAAGAAGTTTAGGAGGGACTTACCGTTTGTGTCACACCCCGCTTCCCAGTGTACGGAATCAGTGACGTGGCAGACATCAACGTATTTACTAAGAAATAAATACGTTAAGCGTAATTAAGCAATATATGTATAAAATGTAGAAGAATTGATAAGAGATATAAAATAAACAACAGTTTTTTATTAATATTCATCTTTACATTACAACTGCTTTGAAAAAGAAAAATACAATGATATAAAGTAATGCCTAAACAGCGTCATACAAACTGAAATAAGTACAAGATGAACTAGCAATCCTGCTGGGCAGTGAACTGGTCCAAGTCCTCCTGCCTCGGCTCGATCTCCTGAGAGTCCGGTCCTCCTGACGAACATTCCAAATAAATAAATATACAAGAATTTCGTCAACGAACTAGCACTCGGTAAGTCCAAAAAGAAAGAAAGGAATATAGAAAGTAATGAGAATTGAACTGGTAAGATATACAGGTATAAGATTACTATTCTAACGTAGTTGTTTGTAGCTTGTTACAGAAAGTATTTCTGTATACGAGTGAAGTCCATCTTACCCTGTGGACTATGGTAACATGTAGTACAAGGCCCGTCAAAACCTACAGGACAGAGGCACGAGAGTTCATGTTGGTTTCTTTTAGTGATCATCTCGTGCCACGTTAATACATTTTGTACCAATCTACCCTGTTAACCCCGCGTAATATGTTGTATAGGTTATATTACAAGTCTTTCCAAAACCATGGATACAAGTTGTTCAAATAGTCAGGTTCAGAATGTAAGCTTGTAGTCATGTCAAGTTGTAGCCATGGTTCGGTCAAGTCAAGTCTTGTATTCAGGTTTGGTATTCAGGTTCATATTCAAGGATACATGTTAGAGTTGGGATTCATGTTTGAATTGGATTCTTGTTTGAGTTTGGATTCATGTTTGAATTAGACTCAGACTTGAGTCAGACACTTATAACTGATTTAGATCCTGAATTAGGTTCGGGAGTCATCGGTAACTGCTGCACATGGACGACAAGATTTGTGTCTTTTTCCAAGACAATTACCATTGATAACACCGTTAAGTTTTCTACCTTAAATAGGCAAGCACTCACTTTCTCCGGCTCCCTGGAGCTCAAGAGAATTGATCTCGCTTAAACCTATATTTACTAAAGTCCTTAAATATAGTTTTATATTATTTGAGGGGGTTTTATGAAAAATATTTTTAATATAGTTTCAAAATAACCTCGAGAAATTATTTATATTATTTAGGGTTTCCATGGATGTGAATTTTAAGGATTTGGGGTGTTTTAGTGATAATAGCTTAGCTTGGAAAGTTCTTGGTATTTTACTGTAAAACTTGACTTTTGTTGATATCTTGATGAAACATGTAATTCTTTCATTTGAAAAAATATAAGTTTATTATATTTTTAAAATATATGGATTTTGTAATATTTATATAATTATTAAAAATTATTATTTTTTAATTAAGTAGAAAATTTTGTTTTTCTTAAAAACCGTATTAAAACCTTTCGAGACCGAATGCTCTGTGAAGAGGTCTGCATCTCTCTCTACTAGCCTAAGGATGTGCGATAATCCGCACCATTCAATAGTGGGTTCCCTGAAAAGGGTTGTAGAGGCATATTTGCAAAGGAATTAAAAATACAATTTAAAAGAGAATCGGTTTTTATAGTAAATGGTATTTTAATGTCATATTGTATTCATAACAAAAATACGTTCAAAGGATATCGTGCTATGGAACCATGTGTATATGTGAGAAGTAGGTCGTTATCTCGTGAATTTTTCTAAATGTATGTTTAAGAAAAACAAATAAAGATGGTATATACAAACTTCATGGTATTTTAATGTAAATGTTAATTTAAAGATATTTTGCATGATATTTTTTATTAAAAGTTGATTCTAAGCATTGGTTTTATATTAACAAGTATGGTGTAGGAATATGAATGAAGAATATGCAAGAAAAAGTAGAATTATAGAGTTTTAGAAGAAAATGTCGATATTAACTGCACTTCCGACATATGTTTTGAAAAAAGAAGAAGAAGAAGAAGAAGAAGAAGGATTGGGAGGGGCTTACACTATATGAGGCCTAAAGAAAGGTGTAGGAAGGGAGGGTTGTCATCGTGGCATCGTGGGGTTACCGGAATTTGCTCCGATTCTCGTTGGAACTTGGTCGCTTGCTAACTCCTCTTCTACTCCACTTGTACTTAAGAAAATTTGAGAGTTTTGGCTATAATTTTCAGAATGATGAAAGGCTAGGGCATAGGGTAGTATTTATAGTGTGGGATTAGGGTTTTGGAATTAAAGGGTGAATTAAAATGCATTAAAACGATGATAAATGGAGAATGGAAGGGTTTCTGTTTGATTGCAGAGCAATCAAACAGTGTAGGGGAGTTAGGGGTAGGGGAAGGGTCGTGTGTGCAAAGCCCAGGCCTTATTGGCCACAGGGGGACCGTCGTTGCCGGCCTAAAGGACCATCTCGCCGATCGTTTTGGTGAGGGGGGCCGTTGGATTCTTGCTACGTGTTCATCTCAGTATTAACTCTCTTTTGCACATATTTGATTTCTTCAGACTTTTCATTTTTTATGTGCATTGCACGTGTAAACTTTTGGGCTTCCAAAAAGTTTAAAAAATAAATCAGAAAAAATTTGTCTGATAGGATTCGAACACAAGGGCTACGTCACAACAGTGCAAGATTTTACCAATGAGCTAAAACTTGCTTCTTACTGTTCTTAAACAAAAATTAACTTATAACTTGTACTCAAACTTGTAAACTCCTTTTTGTATATTAAATTGAAAATTTTCGTACAGTAAATTTAGAGTCATTACATTCTACCCTCCTTATAAAAATTTCGTTCTCGAAATTTACATTTATATAAGGACTAATTTACAAATAAATAAGGGTATCTTACACGCATGTTATCTTCTCATTCCCATATTGATTCTCCTGGTGAATCTTTTCTCCACATCACTCGAACCAAATTTACTTTCTTGTTCCGTAATTGTTTCTCTCCGAATACAGAGACGCGCAAGAAGTCTTGCCTGAAATTCGGGGCAGATACTATTTGGTTTTATCCGTCCACCTCTCCGAAGATGCCAAGTTGATTTATGGCACCATGTATCGGAGGTTTGGACGGATGCGGCCGATATAGCAGACTTCGTCAGATTCCCCCTCACTTGAGGGGTTTTTGATTATGGGGACGCTCTTCCCTGCAGGCGCAACCTCCTGCAGTTAATTACGCTACCGCATCGCGGTAACAACTTTCTCCTTCTCCAGAATTTCACTTCGTGTCGTGTGTGTTTGTTTTGTTTGTGGTTGCCCGTAGATTGTATACGGAGACTAAGTTATACCATCGCCCGTAGGACATGGATTAGTCCAAATCCATATTTATTTAGATTTGGGTTTAGTGTTTTAGTTTAAGGATACGTTAGCCATATTGAGGCTAAGATCGACTTAAACTTTTGTTAAGGATACGTTAGCCTAATCTCCTGACTAAGATCAACTTAACGGGATCGTTTGGATCCGACAAGAGAGCAATTGGCTCTATTGTTTAGTTTAATGACATTGCGGTCGATTTTCAGTTTAGGGACATGGTGGTCCATTGCTCCCATTTGCGGACGAACATTAGTTTAAGGACATTTCGATCCAACATTCCCATTTTGGGACGAATATTAGTTTAGGGACGTTTCGGTCCACGAGTTTAAGGACCCCGCAGTCCATATAGATGTGTGGTTGTTGGGACCCGTCACCTCTCTGACGTCGTTGAAGGATTACAACGATAGGGGTTAGAGGAGTTCAGAGATGTACCCTTGAACCAGGTGTAAATTAATTTAAGAGAGCAGCCGTGCTCAGTCAATTTGATTTGAGGACTTACGGCCATGATTGGGCTAAGTCCAGTTGAAGATGTTCAACATTTTTATTTGCATTAGGCCTATTAGACCTTAATTAGGGCTCTGCCCCTGCACTGTATTTTATTCTGGCCCCTTTAGGCCTTTTAAGTTGGGCTCTGTCTCCTTTTTATAATGCAGAGCATTTGTTTTGGTCCATTAGGCCTTTTAATTGGGCTCTGCCCTTTAATAATGCGCTGCATTAATTAATCTGACAGAGTGCCACGTGGCTTGTCAGGCGCTTTGCGCTGATTGAGGAGCGCAAGGCGCAAGTCCATATGGAGGTGACACGTGTCATGCTCTGGTGAGCGCAAGCGCAGTGCGCTGTGCCAGTGCGCTGCGCTGTTGTGTTTCTAACACGTGGCGCGCTCTGGTACAGTGCGCCAATTTAAGAGAGCAATGCTCTGTTTTAACAGCGCATAGCTCAGATCGTTTTGGAGCTGACATGTGACGCTTTCTGGTGGCTTGCGCCAACCCAGTAGCGCAACAGTGCAGATTTGCAAGTGCAAGGCACTGTTTTATATTTTGATCAATTTTAGATCAGGGAAAACAAGTTTTTCTTGTTTTCAAAGAACCAGTGGTTCATAAAAAGTGCAAGGCACTATTATTATTATTATTATTTTTTATTGAAGATCATTGATCTTATTCTTAGATCAATGATCTATTTAGAAGAAATTCTTCTATTTTAAAGATTTTTTACCTTTTTTTAAGTCTCTTTTCAAATTTCTTCAGAGTTGAAGTTCTTGATGATTCTTGATCTTCATGTCTTTTGAATTGGGGTTTAGGGGCCTTTAAATAGTACCCATAAATTTGTTAAGTTTGTTAAAGAGATCATTCTCTGAGTGATTTGGGGAATTTTCCCCACCGTTGGATCTTTGATCCAAGGGCTTCTGTTTTACAGAAGGCAATATTCTTGTTTTAACAAGAACAGAAGGATCTTTCTAGAATTTTAATTCTGTTTGGCGGTAGCGCAACTGCGCTGGACACGTGTCGCACAGCGCAGCGCAACTGCGCTAGCGCAACTGCGCTGCCACGTGTCGCGCAGCGCCACTGCGCTGCCACATGTCGCGCAGCGCAGAGCGCAAGTTAGCTGAAGCGTTGCTTCTTTATTTTAAGATCTGATTTTTATTATCTTTTAAAACAGAGCTTTGCTCTGATTGGGGGAAACAGAAGCATTGCTTCATTTCCCGCCTTGGGATTTGAACAGAGTTTTGCTCTAAAAGGAAGGTTTTCTCCTTTATTATTTATTTATTTATTATTGGAACGGGTTTTGAGCCAAAATTTTGGCGGGAACAAATGCCCCCCACTACTTTGCCCACGTAAGTATGTACATGGGTGAAGTAGTGCAAACTTAGGAGTGGCCATGGAATCGAGGGCTTAGGAGACAAGTTTAGAGTCCTTGTAGCCTAAGACTTTTCAACTTTATGAGCCGTGAGGGTTTCACAAAGACTTTTCTCCCTACGGATCGTGAGGATCTCGTAGGTGTATTTTCTCCTTAGAAATCGTGAGAATTCCTAAGTGTGTTTTCTCTTATAAGTCGTAAGGATCCTATAAGAGAATTTTCCCTCTTATGAGTCGAGAGGACCCTTAAGCGGTTGTTCCCCTCCTTGTCGAGATTCGACTTTGGAGAGTGAGACCCGTGGATAGTATGCAAGAGACCGTTTTGGATCGACTTGCAGGGCCCCAGTGCTTAGGAAACATGTTTTTTAATCCCCACTGCCTAAGGCTTTATCTCACGAGTCGAGCCGCATCGAGAAGTTCTCGCAAAGACATCAATTTCTTCACAAGTCGAGACGAATCGAGCATTTCTCGCAAGAATATCCTAACGTCACAGTTAACCTCTGCTCTTTTCGACAGAAGTCCGTTAGGGTCTGTTGTACTTAGGGTTTTGGCCGTCGTACCATCGCATAAGCTGATATATTCCTCGATAGGCAATCGTGCTGTTCGAGCAGCCCTGCGACTGCCGTGTCTCTGATCCCTTCGGGGGCTGGACAAGACGTCTTCAAGCAATCCTCCTTGGTAGTTTGATCGTCGGAAGAGCAAGCGTTAGGTGTTTTGCCATGCCGCTTTTTACTTGAGGTTAGGCTCATTTTGGAGAGCCCCGATGAGTCATAACCACTCCGCGCTGGTGTGGGATGATCTCCGATAGTCTTTCAGGTTTTATGTGAATTGCCATCAAGACCCTGAAGCTAGGAATTTGGCATTTGCTTCGTTTGCTGGCATCGCGTTTGCTGTATCGAGACGAATGTCGCGGTTGTCTCTATGTTGCTGGTGAACCGTCGAGGTTTGGAACTAGGGATTTTGCCGTGGCTCCGTTTGTTTGATTGTCGCGTCTGAACCCTGTTGGAGGAAGAACGCTAGGGTGACAACTCGTCTATTGTATCGAAACGAACGTTACGATTGTCTCTAGGTTGCTGGTGAACCGTCGAGGTTTGGAACCAGGGATTTTGCCGTGGCTCCATTTGTTTGATTGTCGTGTCTGAACCCTGCTGGAGGAAAAATGCTGGGGTGACAACTCGTCTACTGTATTGAGACGAACGTTGCGGTTGTCTCTAGGTTGCTGGTGAACCGTCGAGATTTGGAACTAGGGATTTTGCCGTGGCTCCATTTGTTTGATGATGTTGCGTCTGCTGTGTCGAGACGAACGTCGAAGTGGTGACCATTCCGCACTGGTGTGAGATGATCTCCAGTTGTCTTTCAGGCTTTATATGACTCGCCGTTAAGACCTTGAAGCTAGGAATTTGGCTTTCGCTTCGTTTGCTTTGTCACGTCCGAATCCTGTTGGAGGAAGAACGCTGTCGTGACATCTCGTCTGCTGTATCGAGACGAATGCCGAGGTGGAGTTGGGATTTTGCCGTTACTCCGCTTGTTTGACCATGGGGTCTTTCGTTGGCGTTGTATCTGCATCTTGATGGACTACAGAGGAACGCCGTTGTTAACATCTCGTCTGCTGTATCGAGACGATTGTTGAGACGAAGCTGGGATTTTGCCGTCGCTTCGCTTTGGTCTTTTGTTGACGTTGCATCTGCATCCTGCCGGACTGCGGAGGAACGCCGTGATTGACATCTCGTCTTCTGTATCGAGACGAATGCTGAGGTGGAGCTGGGATTTTGCCGTCGCTCCTTTTGATGGTGTAACCTCTGTGTCATGCTGGAATGCAGAGGCCCGCCGTTGTTGGTCTCCAGGCTGTAGATATGGCCATTAAGATTTGGAACTAGGGACTTTGCCATGGTTCCGTTTCGTTGCGACTCTGAGGTCGATTGTTGACGTCACGTCTGCATCTGATTGGAGTGCGGAGAAACGCCGTTGGTGATCTCTAAGTTGTTGATATGGACGTCAAGACCCTGAACCTAGGGATCTTCCTTTACTTCCTTAGTTGACATTGTGTCTGCAATATTGCGACGAATGTCGAGATCGTCTCTAGGTTGTCTATGAACCGTTGAGATTTGGCTTCGCTTTCTGATGGAGCCTGTTGGGAAGGTATGTTTCCCTCTCGGTTTGTGCCCCTGGATTGTATACAGGGATCGATGTGATCTCACCTGTAGGGCCTAAATTTCATTTTTATTTTTATTTTATTTCTTTCCGCGATGCTCTATCATTTCAGCTTTTTATATCGCGAAGGTCGCGATTGCCCCATCATTTCGGCTATTTTTCGCGGTGCTCAATCATTTCGGCTATTTGTTTTATTTTTACTCTCTACTTTTTATTGCGAGTTACCTAATCATTTCGGCTGTTTATTTTATATTTACTTGCTGTTTTTTTTATTGCAAGTTGCCCCATCATTTCGGCTATTTTGCATGCATACATTTTTACTTGCTGATTTTGTTGTAAGTTGCCCCATCATTTCGGCTATTTCATATGTATTTTTAGCTCGCTGATTTTTTTATCACGAGCGTGGAACTTGGAACTTTGTGCCAATCTCAGCATCAGCATCGCTACAACTGGAATATTACCAGGAGCGAATCATCATTTGCCATGGAAGGACTCGAAATTTGATACCATTTTAGGCATCAGCATTGCTACAACTGGAATGTTGCCAGGAGCGAATCATCATTTGCTTCTGTCGATGTCGAACAAAGGTGGCTTAGCGGACAGGGTTAGGATCCCGTCGACTAAGGCTTTTGACTTCATGAGCCGTAAGGGTCTCACAAAGGTATTTCTCCCTACAAGTCGTGAGGATCTCGTAGGTGTGTTTTCTCCTTAGGGATCGTGAGGATTCCTAAGTGTATGTCCCTCTGTAAGTCGTAAGGATCTTACAAAAGGGTTTTCTCCTTATAAGTCGAGAGGACTTACAAGGGTTGTTCACCATATGGACATATCCCTAGTCACGGGTGTGACTTGGTTAGGGAAATGTTTGTTCGCGCCCGTGGATTGTATACAAGGGTCAGTATTGAGCCACTTGTAGGGCAATAGTGGAAGGTTGTGGGAGTTGCTTAAGAACAGGTTAAGGTCTCTGTAACTTAAGACTTTCAAATCTTATGAGCCGTGAGGGTCCCATAAGAGAGTTCTCCTTACGAGTCGTGAGGATCTCGTAAGTGTAATTTCTCCTTAGGAATCGTGAGGATCCCTAAGTGTGTTGCTCCCTTATGAGTCGTAAGGATCTCATGCGGGTGGTTTCTCCTTACAAGGTCGAGAGGACCTTGTAAGTGTCTTTCAACGAGGTTGCGCCCTTTCGGGTTTTCACAAACACTCGCCGGTAGCCCTGCTGTTTTTACTCACGGAGCCCTTTCGGGTTTTCATCCATGCCCATTTCGTTTATGGACATACCGTCTTTCTTTCTTTTTTTTTAACGAGGTCGCGCCCTTTCGGGTTTTCACGAACACTCGCCGGTAGCCCTGCTGTTTTTACTCACGAAGCCCTTTCAGGTTTTCATCCGTGTCCATTTCGCTTATGGACATACCGTCTTTTTTTTTAACGAGGTCGCGCCCTTTCGGGTTTTCACGAACACTCGCCGGTAGCCCTGCTGTTTTTACTCACGGAGCCCTTTCAGGTTTTCATCCGTGCCCATTTCGCTTATGGACATACCATTTTTTTTTGGCAGCCTGAGGATTCTGCTGTAGTAGTTTAAAGACGTTTCGGTCGTTTGCAAGTTTTAGGACATTGCGGTCCGCCGTTAGTTTAAGGACGTTTCGGTCCACTGTTAGTTTAGGGACGTTTCGGTCCACCGTCGCCGTATTTGAGGCGAATCTCTAGTTTACTGACTTTTCGGTCTATGGGGCTTTCTCTATGACTGAGCATGATGCCCCCGGCGTATCCATCTTTCTCAGAGCGTGCGGTTGTGGCGGGCTCACCTTCCAGCTTTCAGACAGCGCGAACTTGCCCTGTTGGTATTGGTCTTCAACCCAGTTTTTGAAGACGTAGCAATTCTCGATCAGGTGACCCACTGTTTGGTGATAAGGGCAATAATTAGGATTATTAACATCGCCTGGCCGCAACGGACGTTTTGGACTCGGCAGACAGATGAGTCTGTCGCATACTGCCAGCTCGAACAGTCCCCTTGTTTTATCTTGAGAAAATGAGTAAGGACGTTTCAACTTTTCCTGGAGGGGTTGCCGCTTGTTGTTTTAGCAAACAACCGGTATAGGGTTACTCGATTGCTGTTGAGTATTGGCTACGAGGGCTGTTTTTCCCTTCCCTTTATCCTTTTTGCTCGATCCTTTGTTTGCGGGGCCGAAATTTTTTTCGAGTAGCGTGCGATTGCACGGCTGAACGTCCTCGCAACTCCTCAATTCTTTCATTTTTGAAATGGATTTCTTGAGGAGAGGGTTGAGGGCAGTTTCTTCGTCAGAGTCGCTTCCAAAGGTAATAATTTTCGATCCCTTGGAGTCGGCTATATGACAGTCGGCGGCGGCTCTTTTGCGCTCATCTATCGCATTTTTCTGATGTCTAAGAGCTTCACGCTTTGTCCTGTTTAAGTGTTGCTTTTGAGCGACATATCCTTGCCACCAACACTTAAAGGAGTCGCAGTCTTCGGTAGGATGTATGATCTTCTGATGATATAAGCAGAAGCTGGGATGCATCTCTACTCCACCGAGAGTATTTTCTTCAGAGGGTGGTAGCTTCATTCCCACTGATAGGGCTTTAGCAAACCTTTTCCTCGTCTTGAATTTATTTTTATCCGCAGCGGATGACTTTTGATTTGACGAAAGTGCCTCGACTCTTTGGTCTAGTTGGCGGTGTTTGGCTCCTTCCAGTATGGCCATCTCACGCTCTTGATTGGCTTTAACTTTCAGACGAATCTCATTCAGGAAGGCATCGATCAACTCGTCTGACGGCCGCGGAATTTCTGGTTCAGGGTCCGCTCTCGGTTTATCAGCCCAAGAAGCCTCTTTATCATCCGCCAATGAGTGAGAGATCACATGACAAGTCATTATGCAGTCTTCGGATTCACCTGATGAGTCTTCTCCATCGTTTTCGTCCTCGACAAAAGAACAAGTTGCCCCCGGCGTGTCCGTCTTCCTTGGAGTGTGCGGCTATGGTGGGTTTACCTTCCACTTTTCAGACAGGGCAAACTTGCCTTGTAGGTACTGATCCTCGATCCATCACTTAAAGACGAAACAATCCTCGATCGGGTGACTTACCGTTTGGTGGTAAGGGCAATAATTGGGATTATTTGGATCGCCTGGCTGCAACAGACGTTTTGGACTTG